>LR738711.1:691769775-691891264 GCA_902687465.1 Secale cereale | reverse complement strand
CCCTCTAGACATACTTTCGATCCTACAGTAATGCATGTCGTCGTCCGAGGAGTTGACATACAAGCTGGAGTCGGCGTTGCTCTCATCCTCGAAGACCATGTCGTGGCGGCAATGGCGGGCGCGGCGGACTGCGCGGCGAGCGGCGGCGAACGGGGGAGAGGTGGGCACGGCGAAGAGGAGGCAGAGTGCGGCGGGTCCAACCGGTTTGACCGGGACCGGGCCAGATAAACCACACGAGCGAGCGACTCGTCCGAGTCAGCAGCGCGGGGCGCGCAGGTAGGCCACCGCGGCAACTGACTGATGGGGCCAACTGGTCAGATACATGGTCAATACGTGTTTATACGGTTGTTTGTCCGATTTGCAACACTTAGGCTGTGAGATGGTGCTGAACTACAAAAAAAGTGAATATTGATACTGATTCATTACGACGTGCCGAAGTGTGGTAGTGCCTTGCAATTTACTTTTTAATGATTAATTTAGAAAGTAGCTAACTATAAATACTAGCATCTGCACTAATTAACTGTTTATTTCAATTTTCTAACAAATAACCGATCACACACATATATACGAATCAAATTAATTAATAAACTACCAAACACAACAGAAAAAATAAACAATTTAATTAGATTTATGCATCGATACACAATTTACTTCTAAAAAACAAAAGGTATGTCTAATACAACTAACATTTCCACAATATACCCAAATCAACTAGCTGCCTACATTACATGCATGCACATTTTGCCCAAAGAGGGGAAAAGGCGAAGAAGCTCACATCGCAGGCTCCTCACTGTGCTTGTGGACGCCGATGCTGATGCGACGAGGAAGGAGGCGGACGGCGTCGATTGTGGCGGAGGTACCCGTGGCCGCAGGGGCGAGCATTGCTGCGGGGGCGCAAATGGTCACCGCGGCGCGCGTGGCCGCGGATGCGACGTCGTCCACCGATTCGACGTCCGCCGAGCTGGGGGCTACGGTCCCGACGGAGGCAAGGCCCGTTGCTGCGGTGGCGACGAAAGCGGTGTCCATCGGCATAGCCGCGGCGGCGGTCGTCCGCGATGCGGATGATTCGGCTGTTGAATTGTCAATGCGCCGACGACGGATTCAAGATGGTGGAGAGGCATCGGCACGGCTGCGAGAAGTGGAGTAGGCGGCACGGGGACGATCCATCGTCGAAGGAGAGGGAGCTAGCTAGCTAGGGTATGGCAGGACAGTGAGATAGTGAGACAGTGAGACAGTGAAATCCTCTTGTTTCACATTTAAGACGAAGCGTTTGCCAAATTTTGCAACTCAATATATAAAGGGGGCGGTCAACACGTCAACAACACGTGACCCGGTGGCCCACCTGCCATCTTGTTACCGAGTTTTTGAAAGCAAAACTCGACGACACCGTGACGCCTGGTATTCCTATTTTTTAAATTGAATAATGTAAGAACTTTACCGAGTGCTAAATGTGCAAAATTCGGCGAAAGAGGGAGACGTGCAACACCAATTTAAAAAAATACAATATAGCAGATCTTTACTGAGTCTCCTCTTAGTGAAACTCGGTAAATAAAGGCCGATGTTATGGCTCCGTCCACTGTTTGACAACTGCTCCCACATGCCAGTTATGGCCGAGTTTCTTCCACCGGGAACTCGGCGAACACGTGATTCTTTCGAGTTTTGTTGTTCGACGAGTCCTTTTTCATCGGAACCTGGCAAAGGCACGGGCCTGATGAATTTCATCTCTCTGTCCAGTTAGATTTTGGATCAAACTCGGCAGACAGAAGTTCGCCGAGTTTCCGGTAGAATGAACTCGGCGAAGTCTTGAAACTCGGGACAAAACCAGATTCCAATAGTGCAATCGATATAGACATCACCAGACGAAATATCACCAACGTAGGCTCTTGCTCTGAGTCTTGCTATGAAAACCGCACCGCTACATCATACACATGAGCACGGCCATGTCCAATTAACTGATTTTGCAAAGATTGAAACTAAAGGCAATCATGAATATCTAAAAAAACAAAGATCAAAGACAATAGAATTTCTTAAAATATACATATTGAAACACCAAAGTAAAAGAAGGCTACTCCGGATTGAATTTCTCAAAAGAATCCGGACCAAATTATCCAATAGAATGTCTCAAAATCTTGAGGTGGCATTGGCTAATGGATTGAAATCCAAAATCTAAAAGGACCACACGTCAAATCTACACTTGTGTACAACTAGCTAGGATAATCTTGCACTACATCGTACACTCGGCCATCCACATGGACGCCGCCGGCCGCTGCTCTTTCTTGGCCAGCACAATGTAGAGCGGGCTCGCACGGCACATGTCGACGCCGAAGAGGTGGAAGTGGCGCTCCTTGAAGGCCCAGATCTCGACCACGTCCGTCTCCTTGAAGCAGCAGCGGTTGATGAAGTCCAGGTACCCTTCCCCCTTGATGATGTTGCCGTGGCTGCTCTCCCACTGCGTCAGCTGCAGCGCCTTGCTGCCGGCGTGGACGTTGCACACGACAACGGGGAGCCCGCCGTGCTTCTTGCCCTACCTCTTCTTCCTCTTGATCCGCCCCTGCTGCAGCTCCTCCTCCTGGGTCGGCGGGGGCGGCGGCCTTCTTGGCAGCCTCGGCGCTGCGTGGGCGCCCTCACGCGGTATGCTGGCGGCGTCGAGTTCCTCGGGGGAGAGGATCGGACGGAGGCTGCGCAGCACGCCCGCGGTCGGGAGCCGGAACCGGTTCTGCTGCGGGTCGAGGTCGGTGGCGGTCACCACCTTCTCGTCGATGAAGTGCACCGTCAGGTCGAGCCGCAGGTCGAAGTAGGGGCGTATCCACGTCGGCTCGGCTCGGGGAGCGACGGCGCAGAGCGGCACGGCCTTGATGGGCGCGGCGTCGACGGGCGGCGCCAAGAACGGGACAAGAGCGCCGGAGAGGGAGTGGCCGGCCGCGTTGGCCGGTTGCTCCGCGGCGGCCGGGTCGTACACGGCGAGGGTAAGCTCGTGAGGCCTCTTGCGGCCGGCGTAGCGCGGCGCGGCCCCTGCCTCGGCAGAGATGAGCATGGGAAGCCTGCGGTGGGCTTGGTCAGGGGACGGCATGGTGGGCGTTCGATCGGCTGTTCTTGGATGTTTGGGCTGCTGTTGCGATGGGTGGGCAATGCGATGGTCCATGCCCCGGAGCCGGAATATATAGATGGATGTTCGATTGCTCGCCGGAGCGGGGTCGGCTGCGTGCGGGAGAGGGATGTGGGCTGCGCTCCGGACTTGCTCGCATCCTTGCCGGATTGGGGGCATTAAATGTTGCCAATCCGAGTTGCGGTCGTTTCCGTGTCTCCCACCGGTGTATAGCCCGTCGCCTTGCGAGCTGCTACTCCCTCCATCTCACGCGGCGGCGCGCCACCTCCTTGCGAATCCGAGTAGAACTAGGAGCAAGGATGGAAGCTGGTGGGCCACGCTCCCCCTCCCTCCATCTCACGCCGCAGTGCGCCAGCTCCTTCTGACCAGCACCCGTAAGACGAGATCCTCCGGCTCAGATCGATCTACTGCAGAGGACGTAGTACGCCCTGCTAACGACATTCGCTGGTGGGTATAACAAAGCGCTCTTTCGTTGGTGCCCACACGAACACAAGCGGCCCAATCCTACGCCATCGAGGCCATGGAGCTGCGGATCCGGCGCCGTCAACGCCGCCGAGCAGCCGAGGCCACGAAGCCAACGCCGTCAAGGCTTCTGCAGGCCATCTGCTCTGCTGCTTGCATTTGGTCTTGCTGTACCAAATTTTTCAGAGTAAAAACGGAAAAGCTTTGTATGACTAAACATGTGTTCTACTCTATTGTAGTTCTACTGTAAAAGCTCTGTTGTTGCTCTAGTTCTGCTGAATTGATTAGATTTGAATGGTACTTGTACATGTGCAGAGTTGAAATGAACAGACTTAAATGGCAAATGCTCATGCTTTCTTGAATGTTTGTTATGACTGAAGAATAGTTCCAGTAAACTACTTGTGCCTATGCAGAAAAGAACAAACAATTTGTGTGTGTGTGCAGAATCGAACAGAACTGAAGTGAACGCAACTGGTAGGCAACATAAATGTGCAGAATTGAGCAGAACTGGAGTATCACTAAAAGTATTGAAGAAGGAATTCTGGAAAAGAACAAGCAAAGAGTACTAGTACTTGGAGATACAAAAAAAATCAAGTAAAATCAGTGAGATCACATGACAAAGCCAATCGTACTGTCGTGATATCAGATTGACAATTTGAGAGCATGTATAAAATGTTTTAGGCCCCATTCATTTATGAGCTATCAGAAAGGCCTCAAAACAACCACTTGGAGGACGCAAATGTTTCATAAGTATATGAGTCATAAGTATTACTCCATGCCTTGGAAATAATCAGATTGGAATTAGAATCATGATGTGCTGTGTTAGCCTCGTTTTCCACCTTAGTTGCTTCTTTCATCAGAAAAAGGGGTTCCTGATCAGACTTCAGCAGGCTGCTCTTCCATGAGAAAAAGGAAAAAATGATCAAGTTCTAAAATAATGGGATGGTGGAATGTCTATCAATTTTGTTCATGTGTTAAGCGTCGAGAGAAAGGACCGTGGAGACATACCTGAGATCAGTGAGAAGAGCAGCAGTCCCCGCCGAGCGCCGGCGACTCCTTCCAGTCAACTTTGCCGTCATTTCTGTAATCCTCGCGCCTTTTTCTGTGGCCTATCGTGCCCTTTTCCCATCGCTTGCGTCGCGTTGGGCCGCATGGGCCTGTAATTTTGCTGGCGAACTGGGCGACTAAGCCCGTTCTACGTTCCTGCCATCGGATGGCCAACGGACGGCGCATGGCATACTACTTCCCTTTGCACTAGATCGATCTAAAGTTAGAGGATCTCGTTCCCCCGGGCGGTGGATATGGATCATGAACATCATCAACCGCTACAGGAGAGGACATCACATGGTTTCTTTAGACGAAAGCTTAAGAAAAGACCGGCCAATTAACACAGCCATGAACCCGTCAGGATTCCAACCACGAAGAAACTAAAAAGAAAGAGTGGCAAGATACAAAGGTTGAGGGAAGCAGCTCACATGTGAGTAGGGCATTTTGGAGACCAAACTCCATGTAGCTCTTTATTTTTTAAAAATTAAAATTCATAAATTTTAGTTTAAAAAAATCTGAAAACAATTACACATGTATGCAAGGATGTAAAGTGTATGTGTGAAAACATTCAGGATGGAATACCTTGAATTGCGAGCTGCACAAAAAAGGCAAAATCATGAACTTTAAAGATGAACAATACATATGCTAAAAAGCCTCAGATTTGTCTTTTTTGTGTAGCTCACATTTTATTGTATTTCGACCTAAAAATTTGCACAGATGTGCTTTATGTATCTAGGTATATGTGTATTAATTTTCAGAATTTTTTGAATGTGAAAAGTTTGAATCTTGAAGTTTTGAAATAAGGGCCTTCATGGAGCTCGGTCTTCGTTTGGCATTTTCGCTCACATACCTCATATAAAACAACCTAAAAAGAACAACAAGCACACAACTTGGTCCTCTTGCGCGAACGAAACACCAAGAAATGGTAGAATGCCGACTCAGAAGAAGAACATCCGACGTCGATTAATGGCAGACCGTTGCCAAACCACCAGGGGCGCCAACTCAACACAACCATCAAATTCCATCTCCGAAAGAGGCCCCTGCACCCTTTGCCTGGCTCGAAATGCCCCGCACCATCAATACATGGAAATGTTCAGCCTAGAACCTGGATAAATGACACTAAAAGGAAGCCACCTAAGAGGAACCACACTCCCGAATGTCGTCGACTACGCACCGAGCACGTGAGGAATGAGTGGGGCTACTCTTTGGCATCTTCTTACCCGCATGCTGACTCGCACGAGGGGTGTTAGGGTAACGCCAACGCAGATCACCAAATGGACATCACGAACTATCCGCGTGGGCGAGGAACCGGCCGTCCAACCGGAGTCACCAAGTAAAAGTGGACACAAATTTTCATTGGTTTTCAAAATAACTTCTACATAGAAAAAGGACCTAAAAACAACTAAATCCTACTCTACTCCTACCCGTCGAAGGTGAGGTCGATAGAGCACGCATGTGATGGTCCAACCTTGTCGTTCTTGGTGGCTGGCGCAAGTGAGGCGATGATGAGGACGGATACCTCTTTGGCATCATCGATGTGCTTCTCTGGTGTGTTATCGTCCTCTACCTCCAACCCCTCAAAGAGTCTGTTGTGACCCACCTCACTGTCACGGGGCCGCCAACGCTCTCAACAGACGGCACGAGCGCGACTCAAACATAGCCCTATTGATGTTTGTGATAACCAGGGTCTGTCGCAACCATGTCTGCGACGGCAACATCGGGTGTGCACTCCACCCCCAGCTGGTACTCGAGCAGCCGGTGTCGTTCCAAGAGCTAGAGGTTGTACTGCTGCCTGCTAGCTGTTGCCTAAACACATACACTGGTGGCTCCTCCATCAGCGCGGGCCCCTGCTCCTCCTCCACCGCCGCCTTCACCAGCATTCAGTTGTAGTGCTGCCTCGCATGTAGCATGTTGAATCCGGACACCGGGGGCACCTCCATCGGCTCGGGCAGCTGCTCTTCCACCGGTGCCTCTTCCATGACGATGTCCTCCATGACCATGGGGTCATCCTCCTTCATCTCCTCCTCCGAGCATTCTGGAGAGCTCAAAAGTTGGCCCACATCAATGCGGCCCTAGTGCCAGGCATCCGTTTCACGGACCTCCACCACGTGCATCGCATGCCAATGTGTGTCTCATGTACCACATCGCAAA
Source organism: Secale cereale (assembly GCA_902687465.1). Lineage (NCBI taxonomy): Eukaryota > Viridiplantae > Streptophyta > Magnoliopsida > Poales > Poaceae > Secale > Secale cereale. The sequence goes on along the minus strand of LR738711.1, from coordinate 691,884,498 downwards.
GGACTCTATGGCCACGGCGGGCAATGGACAAGAATGTGAAGGTGGTTGGACGGCGGCTCGAACGATGGGAGAAGGGCTCCGAGGGGTAGGATTTTGGGGCACAACTGACCGGCTTAAATAGTTGGGACAGGGTAAGGGGTGAGTTGAATGTGGAGACCACCATGCCCGTGGTCATGGATTCGACTCTGGTGAGAGCGGATTTAAACAAGCATGGGCAAAAATGTCTAGAATAAAGGATTGTACGGCTGGTGCCCCACAATAAATATTAAAAAACAAATTTTCGAAGTGAATGCACAGAGGGTTCTCCAGACGACGAGGAGAGAGAATTTTTGGGTGGCCCGGGGTGTCAGAGTCCGATGTCGCATGCATCCAAACTCTCCCAAACCGTTCCTGGTTTCATGCTGGTTTGTAGGATTTCAGACGTTCGGACTGGTCCGAACAAATTTGATGACCATCATTTGGCCCCAAGTGTCTGGAATGGTCGGTTCCGACACATTTAAGAGAGATTTGGCTATATATGTTGGAGTTGTACTTAGGGCATCTCCAACGGCAATCCATAAAAATCAATCATTTTGCATCCGTTCACGGGCGGGGGGGCCAGTCCGCAGACACGAATGCGGCAGGACGCCATCCAACCGTAGCCGCATACATTTGCACAACAACTCAAACCAACCGGACGAAATTCATGCAAACAAGACCGCATTTCATATAAATATGGCGGATTTCATATAAAAATGACAGATTTTCTTATAAACATGACAGATTGCAGTATATTTAGATCAGCGATGCTAGTCCGGCTCTGCAGGTATAATAATACCTAATCTAAATCGCCGCCCGCGGATCCCTTTGTCTTCCTCATGTCTGACAGCCCAATCACCGGACTGTCGGGAGCCCCGAAGGTATATGCGCAAAGGATGACTCGCTTCCCCACCACTCATCGGAGTGGAACCCCGGTTGATGCTTCAGCGAGAGGGGAAGGCGGCGCCTCCGCTCAATTGAGCCCATGTGGGATCGACGGAGGTCCTCGAAAGATAAGAACCGGGTAAGACATCGGTTGTGTACACTGACGTCACTTAGGCGATGATCTTCATGGGACCCAAGCGGCGGCGGACTCCGGTGTTCTACTTCTCCTCGATGATGGCAGTGGACGCGGAGGCGCCAGCCACCGAATTGTCTGTCTCCGCGCACCAGGCTGCTATCTCTGCCTCCATGGCGCGGTCGCAGGCACGGGAGGCGCGGTCACACACATGAGAGGCGCTATCGTCGTCGGGAGCGATGAAGACCGTGTCGTCGTGCTCCCCGTCGAGCCGACGTGCAGCAACTCACCGCTCCTCATCGAGTGGGCCTGGAACAGCGAGTTGTTGAACCACGTGGCAGCTTGGGGCCGCAACTTGCTTTGTCGGGTCAGGCGCGTGAGGTGGAGCAGCGAGTTGCCTCGCTCGTATCTGGCTGGCTCGGTGGGCCATCCTACCGGCTTGTATGCCGGAAGGTGGAGGGGATTGATTCTTGCACGGTGTTTGGCCTCGTTTAAATAGATGGCGGACAGGAGGAGCTCGGTCGACATTGCGTTTAATGTCGGCCCGCTCATGAGCGGACAAGTGGCCGGAGTAGGTTTCTCGGCTTCCACGCGTGTTTAATGGAGGTGTATGAATGCCGCGAGAAGGTGTGTTCAAGCAGGCATGCAGCGGGCAGCGTCCTCGGCTGACGAGCACCTTCAATGGTGAGGGCAGCGAGAGGTTGTGTAAGCCCTGAGCCGCCTTCAATGCGAAGCGGCGCACTCTCCATCTTCTGAAAATGGGGAGTTAAGCTCTGCGGCTACTTGGATGCGGATGCTCACGCTCCTCCATTTGGCGAGCTCCCAGGGCACCACGGCGCTTGAGATTGTCATCTCTGCCCTCGGTCATGAAGGCCAAGAGGTTGCCTGCAACCTGCTCGATGAAATGCCACTTCTGACCAGCAGCTGGCCTGACGCCCGTGCGTAGACTGTCGTGCTTTTGTGATTTCTTGTATGCATGTACATGAAAAAGTATGTCTATTAAGAATAGTACTGATCAGTACGACTTAGTACTGATCAGTACGACTTACACAAATAATAGTACTGATCAATACTATTCTTAATGTTAAAGACGAGCAGTAAAAGATACAAGTTGCAGTTCCAGGGCAACCTGTCTCAGACCCTTTCTAGGTTCAGGTAATAAATGTTTTGTATTCTTATATACTTGCATCAGTTCAGACTCACGGATATAATAAGTTGAGAGAAAACCCAAACAAAAGTTCAAAGTTGAGAAACATGGGTTCTTTATTTCAATGTTCGCTAGTATATGCAGAATGGGTTTGCTGCATTTCATAGTTGGATGGCTACTGATCTCTATAAAACCTTGGGAACAGTGCTTACATTACTAGTCCAACCATACTAGGTAAAACTGAATATACCTAGCCAGTTCAATAACATCATCTCCTTGTGCAAAAAAGTAGTTAAAAAGGTCGAACTGACATCTGCTTCAGAATGTCACACACAAAAATATTTATCTGTATTTGTCTTTTTCATGTTGAATTATTTGAAGTAAAACAAAAATAGCTAACTTGTGTGACTTTCATCATTTGAAAATCTACATGCCTCATGTTCGGACTTTCAATTTGTCTAAAACTAAACTGATGGAGCTCTTGTTTCACGTATGGGGGGGAGAAGGCGGAACCTCTGGGTGCATGATGGAATAAAATTGCAAGCCCTTTGTTTAGATGTTCAGGATACCATTCTCTCATTTCATTTATGTTCATGATAGTAGGTGCATGATGGAAAATTGTTTATCATATAGTTCTTGTTTCGATGTCGCGCAAGTTCAAAAATTGTCGATTTTGTCACTGTAGAGAATCCGTTGGTTGCATTGTTTTTCTAGTGTGACGTCCCTATGCATGTTTGGAGTATTATTATTGTTGCTTTCCATGCGAATGTATTAGCTTGTCCTGCTAAGATGAGGATGCATGTGCCTGAGTCTTGAATTTTAAGAGGCCAGGGGAGATGAATAATTTCAGTCATATGAAAGGAAAACTGGTTTGAATTAACAATACTGATCAGTATGCGTTAAAATGGTGATCAACTCGGAATAAAAGAAATGGTCAGTTTGAATTAAGAAAGAAACACACATAGAAATTCAAATTATAAAAGTTCAAATAAAAAGAAACCTCATGGAAATTTAAATGGTAAATGTACAAGTCATAAAATGAGAGAAGTCTGGAACATCATTGCAAAAAAAATATTGAGTTAAAAAAAGGAAACACAATGATACCGTAAACCGTTTAAAAGTTATGAGGAAAACCTTATCAGAAAAACAAAGTAAAAGAGTGTGAAAACGCGCACAGCACAAACCCATAGAGAGATCAGTTCGAGTATTCTTTTTCCGGAAGAGAAAAAGCAACACGACCGGTCTCACCGTATATAAGTACACGTACTATGTTTTTGACCGAAAAAACAACACGATGGGTCTCGCCGTATTCAAAAATCCTCTTTAATTTTTTTTTAGAGAACAGGCGCGACTTGATAAATAAAGCCACCAGGTAGAGTCATAACACCAGCACATAACACCACATAAGTTTAGCAGAATAGGGCTAAGAAGTACGAGTACAAGGCATCCAGCCTAACATGGCACGCAGGCCGATCAGCAGAAACATTTAGGAATCCGTCCTCCTAGAGTGCCTCAGCAGGGAAGACGCCGTAGATTTCATTTTAGATAACATGTCGTCGAAAGCCTCTAGGTCCCCTTCCTTAGTCAATGATCTCCACTGCTGCAAAAAGACATTGGCTTTAAATAAGCAACTCACATGGTTATCCGGGAAAATGTGTTCAATAGTGAACTTGTTTCTAGTAGTCCATAGCGACCAACAGATCGCAGCCCAGCCCACCAAGAAAACCCTCTTAGAACGGCCTGATAGAGAATTAATACAACGCCGTAAATCCTCAAAAGAAGATGGGTTCCAATTAACACGAAGCCAAAGTCTAATGCAACTCCAAATGAATTTAGCCATAGAGCATTGAAAGAAGATATGTTCGGTATTCTCAAGAGCACCACATAACTGACACCTATGAGAGCCCGGACCGTTCCTCTTCTTAATCTGATCAGCCGCAGGCAGTTTACGATGGAGAGCTTGCCATAGGAAGATTTTAATCTTAGGAGGAATGCGGCTGACCATATATTCTTAAACTTAGCAGTACGGCCGCCGGAGATAAGTTTTGAATACGCCGATTTAACAGAGAAACGCCCCGAGGAGGAATGGGGCCAAACAACGGACTCCTCTTCCTCCGAAAGCAAGGGGAAGCAGGCAGTAAGGTGCTGCCATTCTTCCAACTCCACAGGGGAAAGAGAACGCCGAAAATCTAACACCCAGTCCTGAACCGAGAGCTCAAAGATAGAGATCTCGGGATCAACACAAAATGAAAACAGAGTCGGATAAGCAACCGCAAGCTTGGTATCCCCTACCCACCAGTCTAACCAAAAACGAGTAGATTTACCATTCCGAACTATAAATTTAACAAGAGATCGGAAAATAGGTCGAACATTACCAAGCTGACGCCAGAATTGACAACCACCAGAAGAGGGTGCGAACATAGGGCTCGAGGAGGGGAAGTATTTAGTTTTGAGAAGGGAAAGCCAAGTAGGACGATCCTCAAGGTACATTTTCTTCCACCACCATTTTAACATAAGGCACTTGTTCATGATCCGAGTATTAAAGATGCCAAGGCCCCCCATGTTCTTAGGACTACAAATGAGGTCCCATTTAACCATCCTATATTTGCGTTTATTATCGGAGGAATTCCAATAGAAGGCACCCCTGTGCTTGTCGCAACCAGTGTGTATCCCTCCGGACAGTAGATAGAAGCCCATTAGAAACATCGGAAGGGAGGAGAGGCACGAGTTAGTAAGGGCAACCTTGCCCGCCTGAGAGTTATAGCGACCTCTCCACGGCAAAACTCTATTGCCAACTTTAGTCACTGTCGGGGCGAAATCTTTCGCCAAAAGCTTGAGAGGGGAAATAGGTAAGCCCAAATATTTGCGAGGGTAAGACCCAAGAGAGCAATTCAGAAGATGTGCCACCCGCTGAGCTTCCCAATCAGACACCCCAGTAACAATGGCCTTGCTCTTAGAGAAGTTAATTTTAAGACCCGAAAGAGCTTCGAAGCATAGGAGAAGAAATTTCAGATTCATGAGACTGTTCTCATTAAGTTCAACCATAATGATGGAATCGTCCGCATATTGGAGGTGAGTGATGCCATTAGGGATAAGGTGAGAGCTAACAGGCGAAATGTGTCCAGCAGCCGCAGCACGAGAAAGAATGTGAGATAGAGCATCGGCTACAAAATTAAAAAGCAACGGGGACGCCGGATCCCCTTGTCTCAGGCCCCTACCATTAGCAAAAAAGTTACTAGTTTGACCATTCACCGCCATAGCCGTGTGCCCACGGGAGACTAGCTGCATCAGGCGGTGCACCACCGAACCTGTCAGGGATATGGTTAGTAGGTATAAACCGGGTATTGTAAACCGGCTTAGTTATATTGTACTTGGTTTATTATTTTAGAGATTACGGCCCATGAGATTTCAGGGCCCATGTATAGAGATACGGTTTGTAAACCGCCAAGAGATGTAACTTGAGAGATAAGAAAGAAAGGGGCAGAGACCGAGGCGGACACGATTATGAGCCGGCCTCGGGACTCTGTAAACCGGACCAGGCGTCACCTCTATATAAAGGGACGACCCGGTACCGGTTCAAGGACAAGAAACAATCAATCCGTCGAGACGCAGGCAAAGCGAATCCGCTCCCTGTAAACCGACGCCCAAGCAATACCAAACCAACTAGACGTAGGCTTTTACCTTCTCGAAGGGGCCGAACTAGTATAAATCCTTTGTGTCCTTTGTGTTCCATGAATCCTTTCAAGCTAACCCGTGCGACGGTTCCATCATCAAGTCCGATAAACCGGACATCTGCCGTGTTAATTCCACGACAGAACCCTTGAAGCCCTTAGCCAGCAGAACTTGGCGGAGGAAATTCCAACTCACCGAGTCATACGCCTTTTCGAAGTCTAATTTAAGGACCACGGCCTTAGTGCTCTTACTTCGCAGGTCATGAATTATCTCATGTAAGCAAAGCACCCCATCCAAGATAAATCTCCCCTTTATGAACGCGGATTGGAAAGGACTAATGACTCGATGGGCGATCGGAGAAACCCTAGTAGCCATGCCCTTAGCGGGAATCTTCGCAAAGTTGTTAATTAGAGCAATGGGCCTAAATTGGGAGATCAAGTCAGCACCTTTGACCTTAGGAATGAGGGTGAGTACCGCGTAGTTATGTCTCGAGATGTCAACAGTTCCCAACCAAAACCCTTGTGTAATAGCCTTAATGAGGCCTTTTAACTGAGGCCAGAATTGCCGGAAGAAAGGGATGGAAAAGGCGTCAGGTCCTGAAGCCGCATTAGAGTTGGCAGTACGAATCGTCTCGAAAATTTCCTCTTCAGACGGGGGGGTCAGCAAACTATCATTTTCAGTGCTCGAAATCTGTTCGAGAGGGGACCAGAAAGACGGAGCTAACTTAAAACCCAGCTCAAGTTTAGCCGCTAATAGGTTAGAGAAGAATTGAGCCACATGGCGCAGAATCACCTAAGGGTCAGAGACCCTGACGCCGTCAATAAGGAGGCTATCAATTAGGCATCTCCGACGTCTACCATTAGCAATAGTGAAGAAATAGGCCGTGGGCGAGTCACCCTTTAAGGTCCAGTTGATAGTGCCTCTCTGCTTCCAGTACACTTCCTCCTGCCGATGAATACCCAATAGAGCCTCTTCTAAGCCGTAACGGGTCTGCCATTCGGCCATGGACAGACCAGAAATATCCGCGCACTCGTCAAGCTCGCCAATTTGAGCAGCCAGCCTAGCTTTGCCTCGCCTTAACTCGGCATAATGATTTTTGGACCAACCTCTAAGGAATCTACGAAGAAAATAGGAGCATTGATGCCAGTCATCCATCGGGCCAAAAGATCGGCGGTTAGAGTATAGGAAAGTCAAAATCTTTTGCGCCAGCAAGTCAGTGAATCCCTCCACTTGTAGCCAGGAAGCATCAAACTGAAACCTCGGGAAGCCAACCGAGCGTGAGCCATCGTCAAGAATCAGGGGGGCGTGGTCAGATCCCACAATGGCAAGAGCTCTGAGACTAACACGGGGGAATAGTGAATCCCAACTAGGACATAAAAACCCTATCAAGGACAGAACAAATGGGGGAGGTTTGGCGATTAGTCCACGTGTACCGGGCCCCAACCCTAGGAATTTCACGAATAGCCGTGTCCCTAATGAAAGCATTGAAGGCATGAGCCAGAGGCCAAGAGAAATTAGAGGAGCTCTTATCAGAAGGATACCGCATCAAGTTAAAATCGCCCCCAATCAGGAGAGGCAGCTGACAAGATTCAATTTTATTACTAAGTTCATCCAAAAAAACGTATGACATAGAGTGGTCAGTCGGACCATAGACCACCATGATTTCTAATAAAGAGTTAAGAGTTTGATGAGATACCACCGTGTCCGCCCAAAAGATGCCATGGTCAAAAGCAACAAAATCGAAAACATCTTTTTTGGTACCAAGGAGAATACCACCCAAATGTCCAGTAGAGGCCACAAAGTTCCAATTAAATCTATCTATTCCAGCAACGGCCGAGAGTTCACTAGAGGTGAAGGATGATTTTAGAGTCTTGACAAGGCCAATAAAATCCACATTTTCAGACCGCACCAGGTCTTTAAGCTGGTCCCTGCGCCCCCTAGCGCCGAAACCTCTAATGTTCCAGGATAAGGCCTTCATCTATAGGATAAGTTTTTAATTCTAAGACTCGGCATGCTCGGAGCCTTGCATGGTTTAGCACGTTTCCCAGCACCACGTTTAGAAACCACCGGGGAAGCCTGACACCTGTCATCTCCCCCCTCGTCCCCACCGGCCACAACCAGTGAGGCATTCGATCCCACCCCAGCCTCCTTAGCTTTCGCAATGTCAGCCTGAGCTAATTCATTAGGCCTAATAATACCAAGTACAGAAGAGGGTGATCCCAAACTAGAGTCTAAGCAAATGCCCACATCATCTAAAATTTTAAGCAAATGATCATCAGATTGCGACGGGAGAACTAAATGAACAGGGGAGTGAACAGTGGGGAGGGAGGAGGAGGGGACTGGGCGCGAACCTGAGAGAGGCAGACCCCGAGCCGCAGCACGCCGAGCAGCCCGATCGGCCACCCGCTCGCCGCTGTTGGAGACGCAGCCGCTCTTGCGAGCCGTGGAGGCAGGCGAACGCACAGGCACCGGGCGAGCACGGCAGGAGGAAGCCGCAACAGAAGATGGGACCGAGACCGTACCCAGGTCAGCATCAAGCCTATGAAAAAGCCCAGCCGCAAACTGCCTAGAATCTCTAGATGCCCTGCTCTTTGCTGAATACTTCTTGACCGACGACTTCTTCTTCTTCTTGGACGCAGCGGGGCCAGCCGGGGGCAAATCTTCAATGCCAGAAAGGGAAAGAGAGGCGGGGCGGCCAGGAAGATTAGAACACACCACCGAGAATGGTGTGCCCTTAGCCCCAACAGAGGCCACATCCCCTCCGCCCAAGTCAGGCATCGAGTCCTGAGCCCCCTGCCAGCCGGAGCATTCTCCTTCAGCAGCTCCTGGTCTTCGGGGGATAGCCCATCCCACTCCGACTGGGTAAAACGGTGATCAATACCATGCATGCAGTCATCCGGGCATCCATCCCCATCTTTGCTCTTGTCGTCATTGCCGAAGGCCGGGGGCGGAGGAGGAGGAGGGGCGACACCGGGCCCGAGGTACCCTCCACCCGAACCTGGAGCCGAAAGCCACCAGCCGCAGGAAAGACAACAATGGAACCACAGATACACAAAGGGTCGACACACCAGACCCGGAGATGAGCCGGCCCAAGGATGGCCAGAGAATCTCGATCCACCTCAATAGGCTTACCGATGAGAACCCCGAACTCCATCAGGAACGCTGTGGTGCGCATGTTAGGAGGAACTGTTGGAAATATGCCCTAGAGGCAATAATAAAAGTATTATTATTATATTTCCTTGTTCATGATAATTGTCTGTTATTCATGCTTGAATTGTATTGTACGGAAACAGCGATACATGTGTGAATACATAGACCACAATGAGTCCCTGGTAAGCCTCTAGTTACCAGCTCGTTGATCAACAGATGATCATGGTTTCCTGATCATGGACATGTGATGTCAGTGATAACGGGATCACATCATTAGGAGAATGATGTGATGGACAAGACCCAATCCTAAGCATAGCACGAGATCGTATAGTTCGTAATGCATAAGCTTTTCGGTGTCAAGTATTTATTCCTTAGACCATGAGGTTGTACAACTCCCGGATGCCGTAGGAATACTTTGGGTGTGCCAAACGTCACAACGTAACTGGGTGGCTATAAAGGTACGCATCGAGTATCTTCGAAAGTGTCTGTTGAGTTGGTACGAACCAAAACTGGGATGTTGTCACTCCGTATGACGGAGAGGTACCTCTGGGCCCACTCGTAAGACATCATCATAATGAGCTCAAAGTGACTAAGGAGTTAGTCATGGGATGATGGATTACGGATCGAGTAAAGAGACTTGCCATGACGAGATTGAACAAGGTATCGGGAATACCGACGATCGAATCTCGGGCAAGTACCGTACCGATGGACAAAGGGAATAACATACGGGATTGAGTGAATCCTTGACCCAGTGGTTCATCCGATGAAGATCATCGAGGAACACGTGGGAACCAACATGGGTATCCAGATCCCGCTGTTGGTTATTGACCGGAGAGTGGTCTCGGTCATGTCTACATGTCTCCCGAACCCGTAGGGTCTACACACTTAAGGTTCGGTAACGCTAGGGTCATAGAGATACATGCACGTGGAAACCCGAAAGTTGTTCGAAGTCCCGGATGAGATCCCGGACGTGACGAGGAGTTCCGGAATGGTCCGGAGGTAAAGAATGATATATAGGAAGTCCAGTTTCGGCCATCGGGTGATCTCCGGGGGTCACCGGGAGTGTCCCGGGACCACCGGAGGGGTCCCGGGGGTCCACCGGGTGGGGCCACCCATCCCGGTGGGGCCCCTAGGCCGCAAGGGGGAAGTGGCCAGCCCTGATGGGCTGGCGCACCACATGGGCCCTCCTCCCCATGCGCCTAGGGTTGAAACCCTAAGGGGGAGGGGGCGCCACCTTGCCTTGGGGGGCAAGAATCCCCCCTGGCCGCCGCCCCACCCTGCAGATGGGATCTGCAGGGCCGGCGCACCCCCCTGGCCCCCTATATATATGTGGGGGGGAGAGGGCAGCCGCACCTTTGCCCCTGGCGCCTCTCCCCCTCCTGTCACACCTCCATCTCCTTACGCAGGGCACCGGCGAAGCCCTGCAGGATTCTCCACTGCATCCACCACCATGCCGTCGTGCTGCTGGATCTCCGATGACCTCTCCTCCCCCCTTGCTGGATCAAGAAGGAGGTGACGTTGCTGTACCGGACGTGTGCTGAACGCGGAGGTGTCGTCCGTTCGGCGCTAGATCATCGGTGACGAAGAACGAGAAGAGTACGACTACTTCATCCAGGCTTCTTCGAAAGCTTCCGCTCGCGATCTACATAACGGTATGTAGATGCACTCTTATTTGCTCGTTGCTAGATGTCTCCTTAGTTGGATCTTGGTGAAAGCGTAGAAAATTTTTGAATTCTGCTACGTTACCCAACAGTGGTATCAGAGCCAGGTCTTACGCGTAGCATCTTGCACGAGTAGAACACAAAGCAGTTGTGGGCGTTTGAGTTTGCTCAAATTTCTTACCGTTACTAGTCTAATCTTGATACGGCGGTATTGTGGGATGAAGCGGCCCGGACCGACCTTACACTTACGCTTACGTGAGACTGGTTCCACCGACAGACATGCACTAGATGCATAAGGTGGCTGGCGGGTGTCTGTCTCTCCTACTTTAGTCGGATCGGATTCGATGAACAGGGTCCTTATGAAGGGTAAATAGAAATTGACAAATCACGTTGTGGTTTTGGCGTAGGTAAGAAACGTTCTTGCTAGAAAACCTATAGAAGCCACGTAAAAACTTGCAACAACAATTAGAGGACGTCTAACTTGTTTTTGCAGCATGTGCTATGTGACGTGGTATGGCCAAAAGAAGATGTGATGAATGATATATGTGATGTATGAGATTGATCATGTTCTTGTAATAGGGAATCACGACTTGCATGTCGATGAACTTGACAACCGGCAGGAGCCATAGGAGTTGTCTTAATTATTGTATGACCTGCGTGTCACTGAATAAACGCCATGTAATTACTTTACTTTATTGCTAAACGTTAGCCATAGTAGTAGAAGTAATAGTTGGCGTGACGACTTCTTCAAGACACGATGATGAAGATCATGATGATGGAGATCATGGTGTCGAGCCGGTGACAAGATGATCATGGTGCCCCGAAGATGGAGATCCAAGGAGCAAGATGATATTGGCCATATCATGTCACTTTAATTGATTGCATGTGATGTTTATCATGTTTATGCATCTTGTTTACTTAGAACGACGGTAGTAAATAAGATGATCTCTCACTAAAATTTCAAGAATTGTGTTCCCCCTAACTGTGCACCGTTGCTAAAGTTCGTTGTTCCGAAGCACCACGTGATGATCGGGTGTGATAGGTTCTAAAGTTCGCATACAACGGGTGTAAGCCAGATTTACACACGCAATACACTTAGGGTTCACTTGACGAGCCTAGCATGTACAGACATGGCCTCGGAACACGGAAGACCGAAAGGTCGAACACGAGTCGTATAGAAGATACGATCAACATGAAGATGTTCACCGTTGATAACTAGTCCGTCTCACGTGATGATCGGACACGGGCTAGTCGATTCGGATCGTGTATCACTTAGATGACTAGAGAGATGTCATTCTGAGTGGGAGTTCATTAAAATTTGATTAAGATGAACTTATTTATCATGAACTTAGTCTAAATTCTTTACAATATCTTTTGTAGATCAAATGGCCCACGCTCAAGTTTCCCTCAACTTCAACACGTTCCTAGAGAAAACCAAGCTGAAAGACGATGGTAGCAACTATACGGATTGGGTCCGTAACCTGAGGATTATCCTCATAGCTGCCAAGAGATCATATGTCCTTGAAGCACCGCTAGGTGATGCACCTGGTCCCGATGCGACCCAAGACATTTTGAACGTCTGGCAGTCACGTAGTGATGATTACTCCCTGGTTCAGTGCGGCATGCTTTACAGCTTAGAGTCGGGGCTCCAAAAACGTTTTGAGAACCATGGAGCATATGAGATGTTCGAAGAGCTGAAATTGGTTTTCCAAGCTCATGCCCGAGTCGAGAGATATGATGTCTCCGACGCATTCTACAGCTGTAAGATGGAGGAGAATAGTTCTGTCAGTGAGCACATCCTCAAGATTTCTGGATTGCACAACCGCTTGTCTTAGCTGGGAATGAATCTCCCGGATGAAGCGGTCGTTGACAGAATCCTCCAGTCGCTCCCACCAAGCTTCAAGAGCTTCGTGTTAAACTTCAATATGCAGGGGATGGAGAAATCCATTCCCGAGGTGTATTCGATGCTGAAATCAGCGGAGGTGGATATCAAGAAAGAACATCAAGTGTTGATGGTCAATAAAACCACTAAGTTCAAGAAAGGCAAGGGTAAGAAGAACTTCAAGAAGGACGGCAAGGGAGTTGCCGCGCCCGGTAAGCCTGTTGCCGGGAAGAAGCCAAAGCATGGACCCAAGCCTGAGACAGAGTGCTTTTATTGCAAGGGAACGGGTCACTGGAAGCGGAACTGCCCCAAATACTTAGCAGACAAGAAGGCCGGCAACGTCAAAGGTATATGTGATATACATGTTATTGATGTGTACCTTACCAGCGCTCGTAGTAGCTCCTGGGTATTTGATACCGGTGCGGTTGCTCACATTTGTAACTCAAAACAGGACCTGCGGAATAAGCGGAGACTGGCGAAGGATGAGGTGACGATGCGCGTCAGGAATGGTTCCAAGGTCGATGTGATCGCCGTCGGCACGCTGCCTCTACATCTACCCTCGGGATTAGTTTTAAACCTTAATAATTGTTATTTAGTACCAGCTTTGAGCATGAACGTTGTATCTGGATCTCGTCTTATGCGAGATGGCTACTCTTTCAAATCGGAGAATAATGGTTGTTCTATTTATTTGAGAGATATGTTTTATGGTCATGCCCCGCTGGTCAATGGTTTATTTTTGATGAATCTCGAACGTGATGATACACATATTCATAGTGTGGATGCCAAAAGATGTAAAGTTGATAATGATAGTCCCACATACTTGTGGCATTGCCGCCTTGGTCATATTGGTGTCAAACGTATGAAGAAGCTCCATTCAGATGGACTTCTAGAGTCTCTTGATTATGAATCATTTGACACGTGCAAACCATGCCTATTGGGCAAGATGACCAAGACTCCGTTCTCCGGAACAATGGAGCGAGCAACCAACTTGTTGGAAATCATACATACCGATGTGTGCGGTCCAATGAGTGTTGAGGCTCGCGGAGGCTATCGTTATGTTCTCACCCTCACAGATGACTTGAGTAGATACGGGTATATCTATTTGATGAAACACAAGTCTGATACCTTTGAAAAGTTCAAGGAATTTCAGAATGAGGTTGAGAATCAACGTGACAGAAAAATAAAGTTCTTACGATCAGATCGTGGGGGTGAATATTTAAGTCATGAATTTGGCACACACCTTAGGAACTGTGGAATTGTTTCACAATTGACACCGCTCGGAACACCTCAACGTAACGGTGTGTCCGAATGTCGAAATCGTACTCTGTTGGACATGGTGCGATCTATGATGTCCCTCACCGATTTACCACTATCTTTTTGGAGTTATGCTTTAGAGACTGCTGCATTCACTTTAAATAGGGCTCCGTCGAAATCCGTTGAGACGACTCCGTATGAACTTTGGTTTGGCAAGAAACCGAAGCTGTCGTTTCTAAAAGTTTGGGGTTGCGATGCTTATGTCAAGAAACTTCAACCTGAAAAGCTCGAACCCGAATCGGAAAAATGCGTCTTCATAGGATACCCAAAGGAAACGATTGGGTACACCTTCTACCACAGATCCGAAGGCAAAGTCTTTGTTGCCAAGAATGGATGCTTTCTGGAGAAAGAGTTTCTCTCGAAAGAAGTGAGTGGGAGGAAAGTAGAACTTGATGAGGTGACAGTCACCCCTCCTGAAAGTAGCGCAGCGTAGGAAATTGTTCCTGAGGTGCCTGCACCGACAAGGGAAGAAGTTGATGATAATGATCATGAAGAAACAGTTCAAGTTACTACTGAACTTCGAAGGTCCACGAGGGCATGTTCCGCACCAGAGTGGTATGGCAACCCTGTCCTGGAAATCATGTTGTTAGACAACGGTGAACCTTCGAACTATGAAGAAGCGATGGCGGGCCCGGATTCCAATAAATGGCTTGGAGCCATGAAATCCGAGATAGAATCCATGTATGAAAACAAAGTATGGACTTTGGTGGACTTGCCTGATGATAGGCACGCCATAGAAAACAAATGGATATTTAAGAAGAAGACAGACGCGGATGGTAATGTGACCATCTATAAGGCTCGGCTTGTCGCTAAGGGTTATCGACAAGTTCAAGGGATTGACTACGACGAGACTTTCTCTCCCGTAGCGATGCTGAAGTCAGTCAGAATCATCTTAGCTATTGCCGCATTCTATGATTATGAGATATGGCAAATGGACGTCAAAACAGCATTCCTTAATGGCTTCCTCAAGGAAGAGTTGTATATGATGCAGCCGGAAGGTTTTGTCGATCCAGAGAACGCTAACAAGGTATGCAAGCTCCAGCGCTCGATTTACGGGCTGGTGCAAGCATCTCGGAGTTGGAATATTCGCTTTAATGATATGATCAAAGCGTTTGGCTTTATACAGACTTATGGAGAAGCCTGTATCTACAAGAAAGTGAGTGGGAGCTCTGTGGCATTTCTCATATTATATGTGGATGACATATTGCTGATGGGAAATGATATAGAATTCTTGGAAAATGTAAAGGCCTACTTGAATAAGAGTTTTTCAATGAAGGACCTTGGAGAAGTTGTTACATATTAGGCATCAAAATCTATAGAGATAGATCAAGACGCCTCATTGGTCTTTCACAAAGTACATACCTTGACAAGATATTGAAAAAGTTCAATATGGATCAGTCCAAGAAGGGATTCTTGCCTGTTTTGCAAGGTATGAGATTGAGCAAGGCTCAGTCGCCGACCACGGCAGAAGATAGAGAAAAGATGAGTGTCATTCCCTATGCCTCGGCCATAGGTTCTATCATGTATGACATTCTGTGTACCAGACCTGATGTGAACCTTGCCATAAGTTTGGTAGGGAGGTACCAAAGTGATCCCGGTATGGAACACTGGACAGCGGTCAAGAACATCCTGAAGTACCTGAAAAGGACTAAGGATATGTTTCTCGTTTATGGAGGTGACGAAGAGCTCGTCGTAAAGGGTTACGTCGATGCTAGCTTCGACACAGATCTGGATGACTCCAAGTCACAAACCGGATACGTGTATATTTTGAATGGTGGGGCAGTCAGCTGGTGCAGTTGCAAGCAAAGCATTGTGGCAGCATCTACATGTGAAGCGGAGTACATAGTTGCTTCCGAAGCAACGCAAGAAGGAGTCTGGATGAAGGAGTTCCAAGCGCGTCAAGCCCGATGACTCTCTTCTGTGACAACACTGGTGCTATTGCCATTACCAAGGAGCCCAGGTTTCACAAGAATACCAAGCACATCAAGCGCCGTTTCAACTCCATCCGGAATTATGTTCAGGATGGAGACATAGATATTTGTAAAGTGCATACGGATCTGAATGTTGCAGACCCGTTGACTAAACCTCTTCCACGGGCAAAACATGATCAACACCAGAACTCTATGGGTGTTCAATTCATCACAATGTAACTAGATTATTGACTCTAGTGCAAGTGGGAGACTGTTGGAAATATGCCCTAGAGGCAATAATAAAAGTATTATTATTATATTTTCCTTGTTCATGATAATCGTCTGTTATTCATGCTTGAATTGTATTGTACGGAAACAGCGATACATGTGTGAATACATAGACCACAATGAGTCCCTGGTAAGCCTCTAGTTACCAGCTCGTTGATCAACAGATGATCATGGTTTCCTGATCATGGACATGTGATGTCAGTGATAACGGGATCACATCATTAGGAGAATGATGTGATGGACAAGACCCAATCCTAAGCATAACACGAGATCGTATAGTTCGTAATGCATAAGCTTTTCGGTGTCAAGTATTTATTCCTTAGACCATGAGGTTGTACAACTCCCGGATGCCGTAGGAATACTTTGGGTGTGCCAAACGTCACAACGTAACTGGGTGGCTATAAAGGTACGCATCGGGTATCTCCGAAAGTGTCTGTTGAGTTGGTACGAACCAAGACTGGGATGTTGTCACTCCATATGACGGAGAGGTACCTCTGGGCCCACTCGGTAAGACATCATCATAATGAGCTCAAAGTGACTAAGGAGTTAGTCACGGGATGATGGATTACGGATTGAGAAAAGAGACTTGCCATGACGAGATTGAACAAGGTATCGGGAATACCGACGATCGAATCTCGGGCAAGTACCGTACCGATGGACAAAGGGAATAACATACGGGATTGAGTGAATCCTTGACACAGTGGTTCATCCGATGAAGATCATCGAGGAACACGTGGGAACCAACATGGGTATCCAGATCCCGATGTTGGTTATTGACCGGAGAGTGGTCTCGGTCATGTCTACGTGTCTCCCGAACCCGTAGGGTCTACACACTTAAGGTTCGGTAACGCTAGGGTCATAGAGATACATGCACGTGGAAACCCGAAAGTTGTTCGGAGTCCCGGATGAGATCCCGGACGTGATGAGGAGTTCCGGAATGGTCCGGAGGTAAAGAATGATATATAGGAAGTCCAGTTTCGGCCATCGGGTGATCTCCGGGGGTCACCGGGAGTGTCCCGGGACCACCGGAGGGGTCCCGGGGGTCCACCGGGTGGGGCCACCCATCCCGGTGGGGCCCCTAGGCCGCAAGGGGGAAGTGGCCAGCCCTGATGGGCTGGCGCACCACATGGGCCCTCCTCCCCATGCGCCTAGGGTTGAAACCCTAAGGGGGAGGGGCGCCACCTTGCCTTGGGGGGCAAGAATCCCCCCCTGGCCGCCGCCCCACCCTGCAGATGGGATCTGCAGGGCCGGCGCACCCCCTGGCCCCCTATATATATGTGGGGGGAGAGGGCAGCCGCACCTTTGCCCCTGGTGCCTCTCCCCCTCCCGTCACACCTCCATCTCCTTACGCAGGGCACCGGCGAAGCCCTGCAGGATACTCCACTGCATCCACCACCACGTCGTCGTGCTGCTGGATCTCCGACGACCTCTCCTCCCCCCTTGCTGGATCAAGAAGGAGGTGACGTTGCTGTACCGGACGTGTGCTGAACGCGGAGGTGCCGTCCGTTCGGCGCTAGATCATCGGTGACGAAGAACGAGAAGAGTACGACTACTTCATCCACGCTTCTTCGAAAGCTTCCGCTCGCGATCTACATAACGGTACGTAGATGCACTCTTATTTGCTCGTTGCTAGATGTCTCCTTAGTTGGATCTTGGTGAAAGCGTAGAAATTTTTTGAGTTCTGCTACGTTACCCAACAGGAACATCTTCAACAAGCACCCAAACATCAGACAAAGAGGAGATCGCCTTGGACCCATTGGAAGCAGCTTTGACCGAAACCACTAGTTGATTCAACGGAAGCGTAAAGCTAGTATAGGAGGAGATCATGCGAAGACTCTCTTTGGAAGGGAAAGTCGCAGCAAACTCGAAATCAGAAAGTTGGCGGATTTGCCAATCCCACCAACCCTCATCCCACAACTGAAGCTCATCAAGAAGAACCTGGGGAGAGATGCGTTTAGACTGGACAGAGATGATGCCAACGTTGGACAGCGACGGGATAGGAGCTGCCTCAGGGACATCCCTATCTAAAGCAAAAAAAGAACATCCAAGAAGTCCAAGACCATAATGAACGAAAGTTGGAGGTTTGAGACGGTTCTGGCAGTCCACCATGAGGTGGCCGTCTTTCCTGCATATGAGGCAGAAGGGGGGATTTTCACAACGAGACTGGAGGTGTCCGAGGCGATGAAATGCAAAGCACGTGAGAATGGGATTGGAGACCTGAGATTGAGGAGGGATGCGACCAGGACCGCGAGGAGGAGAAGGGAGAATACCGTCACCAGACGCACCAGACCCAGATCCGGCACCCCGCCCATCAGCAGATCCGACGGGGTGGCGAATCGGAGCCCCCGACGCACCACGAGGAACGAAGCGGGACGGACCACCACCAGCCACCGCCGGAGCCCGCAGCGGCCCGCCACCCCGGGGGGGCGCAGCCTGCGGAGGAGGCGGCGGGGCCTGCCCCGACGAGCCCGCCCGACTGCCCGCCGCCGTCAACTCCCAGGGGTCGACAGCAGCCGCAGGAGCACCAAGCACGGGGGGCAGAGGGACCAACGGGCCAGATCCAGAGGCGCGGGGGACGCACCGGCCGTCACCACCACAGATCCCGCCTCCGGGGCGAGCGAGGCCTGAAGCTTAGCACGGAGCGCAGCCTCATACTCTAGATCAGCGGCAACCTCACCTGAGCCATCGCGCCCCCGCTTCTGGCCGGAGATCGCCTCACTGGAGGATCGACGAGAGCGATCCATCGCGGCCACCGCCGCGAAAGAGAGGGAAAGGGGAGGGGGAGGAGCATATTTGACGAAGCAGCGAATGGGCAGGTGGCGCCGACGCAAATCGGAGGAGGATGCAGGAAACCCTAGAAATGGGGGAACCGCACCCTTCTGCACCCATAAATACCCGGTCCGAGCCAGGCCCGGCTCGACATAAGGCGCCACAGGAGGGGGGCTGGGCCTGGGCCAACCGCGGCCCAAAAACCAAAGATGGGAGGGGGGAATCAGAAAAAGAGGCCAAAGCAGGAGCCGGAACAGGCCCACCAGGCCCAACATCAACCACAATGGCCCGCGGCCCAGACGAGGGCACCAACGCCAGCCCCGATCGTAGATCTAGGATTGGCGCCAGCGCCGTCGCCGCCGGAGAAGCGGGGGCCGCGTCCAAGGGCGAGCAGGCGAAGGGAATCACCGGAGAGAAGGACGCCGACGCCGCCATAACAACCCCACCGGAAACCAGCGGCGCCCCATCTGGAGACCAGACCGAAGCACGCCGACGAACACGGGAGACGCGACGCCAACCATCCACCTCCACAGCAGGCCCGACGAGCCGCCCCCGCCTACCAGGAGCAAACTTACGCCGGCGACCCACCGTCGGAGCCACAGAGATACAGCTCACGGGGGTCGGACGAGGGGGGGAAGGAGGGGCCTCAGAGTCTGACCCGGATCCATCCGAATCGAGCGCCCAAAATCTGTTAGCCCGGGGCAGAGCGAGGGAACCGGAGTGAGACGGGGAGGCTAGGGAGCAGGGGTGGTCGAGACGCGCCGCCGGAGAGGAGCCCAGAGGAGTCCGCGGAGGGGAGGGAGGGGGGAGGCCGCACGAGGCAGGGACGCTGCCGGGGGGGAGGGCCAGTGGCAGTCGTCGCCACAGGAGAGAGGGGAGAGAGAAGCGCCATCACCTCACTCATCAATGACCACCCTACACATCCTCTTCAACGGTTGCGAATTTGAGAAAAAATTCAACATGACTAAGTTTCGCATTTTCGATATCTTTTCAACGGTATATTATTTGCCCCACTTCTACAAACTTTAAAAAAAATCACATTCGAAACAAATTTGACCGTATTCGAATTCGAGTTTAAACCATAAGGAATTAGAAACAACTTTCTATATGTAGAAGTGTTGCATTTTACATCGCTTTCCAACGCCGTATCATTTGCGTCAATCCGACAAACCGTTTGCAAAAAAGCAAAAAATACGTTTCGCCCAGAATTTCACCATTTTTCAAATTACTTTTCAATCATATAAATTCAAAAAAAATAGATATATGGAAGATGCGGATTTTCACAAGTTTTCCAACGCCATCTCATTTGCTCAATTCCGACAAACCGTTTGAAAATTAACTTCAAAATACGATTCACGTTTTCGAGTTTTTCAAAAGTGGTTTTTCCAAAAAATGCTCTTAAACCATATATGATTGTATTGTAGATGTCGAGAGCTTTCCAACGATATATTACACGCCCCGTTTCGACAAAAAAATTGCAAAGAAAATTGAACTAAAGAAGATGATTTTGAACGGAAATGAAAGCATCAATTTAACCGCTCGAATTCATCAGTTCAACAATAGTAACAGAATAATATTGTGTTATGCGAAACAGAATAGCCCAGATGTATATATATATATATACTAGCTAGCTAGTTACAACCAAAATACTAACGTCCAAACCAGGGTTCCACAAACTATATATGACCCTCAAACTAAGCCTGGTCGTTGTCGACGGCAGCGGCGGCGGACTCATCGATGTCGTCCTTGTAGTCGTCGTGCTCCTCATCTGTCACGGCATCCAAGTCGGAGTCAGTGTGCTCCTCCCCCTCCCTCTCCATGCTCTCAATGTCGTCGTAGTCGTCGAGAGCTTCATTTGCAAAGGGGGGCGGCATGCGGACACCCGAATCCTCGCTTGAGGGAGCGGTGGCCTCCTCGCTCGAGGAGGGGGGCCACCATAGCCCATCCCAGTACATGTCTCTGTTGTATTCTATACACACCATGCAACAATAATATAATTTGCAAATATATATCTCTATCTAACTTTCCAATGATTAATTTAGAAAGTAGCTAGCTATAAAAACTAGCATCTGCACTAATTAACTGTTTATTTTAATTTGCTAACAAATAACTAATCACACACATATATACGCATCAAATTAATTAATAAACTACCAAACACAACAGGAAAAAATAAACAATTTAATTAGATTTATGCATCGGTACACAATTTACTTCTAACATAAACAAATTTATGTCTAATAACTAACATTTTCACAATTTACCCAAATTAACTAGCTGCGTACATTACATGCATGCACATTTTGCCCAACGAGGGGAAGAGGTGAAGAAGCTCACATCGCAGGCTCCTCCCTGTGCTTGTGGACGCCGGTGCCGATGCGACGAGGAAGGAGGTGGCCGGCGTCGATTGCGGCGGAGGTATCCATGGCCGCGGCGGCGAGCATTGCTGCGGGGCGCAAATGGTCGCCGCGGCGTGCGTGGCCGCGGATGCGACATCGTCCACCGATTCGACGGCTGCCGAGCCGGGGGCCACGGTTCCGACGGAGGCAGGGCCCGTGGCTGCGGCGGCGACGGAAGCGGCGTCCATCGGCGTCGCCGCGGCGGCAGTCATCCGCGATGCGGATGATTCGGCCATTGAATCATCAATGCGCCGACAACGGATTCAAGATGGTGGTAAGAAGTGGAGGAGGCGGCGCGGCGACGATCCATTGTCGAAGGAGAGGGAGTTAGCTAGCTAGGGTCTGGCCAGACAGTGAGATATTTTGCCACTCGGTATAACAAGGCGGGCGGTCAACACGTCAACAACACGTGAACCGGTGGCCCACCTGTCATCTTGTTACCGAGTTTTCGAAAACAAAACCCGCGACGCCGTGATGCCTGGCATTCCTATTTTTTAAATTGAATAATATAAGAAGTTTACCGAGGGCTATATGTGCAAAACTCGCCGACGGAGGGACACATGCAATGCCAATTTTAAAAAATACAATATAGCAAATCTTTACCGAGTCTCCTCTTAGTGAAACTCGGTAAATAAAGGCCGATGTCACGGCTCCGTCCACTGCTTGACAGCTGGTCCCATATGTCAGTTATGACCGAGTTTATTTTGCTGGGAACTCGGCGAAAATGTGATTCTTCCAAGTTTTTGTTGTTCGACGAGTCCTTTTTCATCAGAACCTGGCATAGGTATGGGTCTGACGAGTTTCATCTCGTTACCGAGTTGGACTTTGGACCCACAAAAGTTCGCCAAGTTTCCGACAGAATGAACTCGACGAAGTCTTGGAACTCGGGACAAAACCAGATTCTAGTATTGTAATCGATATAAACATCAATTGTACAGCTATCAGATGAGACACCACCAACGTAGGCTCTTGCTCTGATTCTTGCTATGGAAGCTACAACATATACATGAGCACGGCCATGTCCAATTAACTGATTTCACAAAGATTGAAACTAAAGGCAATCATGAATATCTAAAAAACAAAGATCAAACACAATTGAATTTCTCAAAATATACACATTGAAACACCAAAGTAAAAGAAGGCTACTCCGGATTGAATTTCTCAAAAGAACCTGGTTCAAATTACCCGATAGAATGTCTCAAAATCTTGAGGTGGCCTTGGCTAATAGATTGAAATCCAAAATCTAGTTGTGCGCGTCAAATCTACACTTGTGCACAACAAGCTAGGATAATCTTGTGCTACATCGTGCACTTGGTCATCCCATGGACGCCGCCGGCCGCTGCTCTTTCTTGGCCAGCACAACGTAGAGCGGGCTCGCACGGCACATGTCGACGCCGAAGAGGTGGAAGTGGCGCTCCTTGAAGGCCCAGATCTCGACCACGTCCGTCTCCTTAAAGCAGCAGCGATTGATGAAGTCCAGGTACCCTTCCCCCTTGATGATGTTGCCGTGGCTGCTCTCCCACTGCGTCAGCTGCAGCGCCTTGGTGCCGGCGTGAACGTTGCACACGACGACGGGGAGCCCGCCGTGCTTTTTGCCCTGCCTCTTCTTCCTCTTGATCGGCCCTTGCTGCAGCTCCTCCTCCTGGGTCGGCGGGGGCGGCGGCCTTCTTGGCAGCCTCGGGGCTGCGTTGGCACCCTCACGCTGTATGCTGGCGGCGTCGAGCTCCTCGGAGGAGAGGATCGGGCGGAGGCTGCGCAGCACGCCCGCGGTCGGGAGCCTGAACCGGTTCTGCTGCGGGTCGAGGTCGGTGGCGGTCACCACCTTCTCGTCGATGAAGTGCACCGTCAGGTCGAGCCGCAGGTCGAAGTAGGGGCGTATCCACGCCGGCTCGGCTCGGGGACTGACGGCGCAGAGCGGCACGGCCTTGATGGGCGCGGCGTCGACGGGCGGCGCCAAGAACGGGACAAGAGCGCCGGAGAGGGAGAGGCCGGCCGCGTTGGCCCGTTGCTCCACGGCGGCGGGGTCGTACACGGCGAGGGTGAGCTCGTGAGGCCTCTTGCGGCCGGCGTAGCGCGGCGCGGCCCCTGCCTCGGCAGGGACGATCATGGGAAGGCTGCGGTGGGCTTGGTCAGGGGACGGCATGGTGGGCGTTCGATCGGCTGTTCTTGGATGTTTAGGCGTATGCGGTTATCCTGGGCAGGCTAGGCTGATTCGCTAGAGCTGCTGAGCAATGGGTGGGCAATGCGATGGTCCATGCCCAGGATTATATAGATGAATGCCCAGGATCGGGGTCGGCTGCGCTCCGGACTCCCACACATCCTTGCCGGATTGGGGGCATTAAATGTTGCCAATCCGAGTTGCGGTCGTTTCCGTGTCTCCCGTCGCCTTGCGAGCTGCTACTCCCTTCCATCTCACGCGGCGGCGCGCCACCTCCTTGTGAATCCGAGTAGGACAAGGATCAACGAGGGAAGCTGGTGGGCCACGCTACCCCTCCCTCCATGTGTCCAGCACCCGGCGGCGGCGCACCCCCTGGCCTCCTCCCGTAAGGCGGTGGATATGGATCTTGGACAATTGGACATCATCAACGGCTAGAAGAGAGGACGGGAGATGGTTTCTTTAGACCAAAGGCTCAAGAAAAGCGCGACCTCGAATTAACTGAGTCATGAACAGGATTACATAGTCATGAACAGGATTACATTTCAGGATTCCAACCACGAAAAAATAAAAAAATAAAGAGCGGCAAGATACAAAGGCAGAGGAAAGCAGCTCGCATGCCTCGCATAAAACAACCAAAAAAGAACAACTAGCACACAACTTGGTCCTCCTGCGCGAACGAATCACCAAGGAATGGTAGAATGCTGACTCAGGAGAAGAACATCTGGCGTCGATGAATGGCACACCGTTGCAGAATCACCAGAGCCGCCGGTCAACACAACTATCGAGTTCCATCGCCGAAGGAGGCCCCTGCACTCTTGCCTGGCTCGAAATGCCCCGCAGCATCAATAGATGGAAATGTTCAGCTTAGAACCTGAATAAATGACACTAAAAGGCAGCTACATGAGAGCATCTCCAACAGCCGCGCTTAGCGCCGCGTCCAAAAAAACCATATGCCGCGCGCGCAAGGTCTGCTTTGCCGCGCCGCGCAGTGCTGGCTCCAGCAGCAACGCTATAATGCAGCGCGCGCGTGCTGCTTCAGCGGTGCCCAAAAATACAGCGCGCGCACACTATTTTATTCATACTAAAAATTGCATTAAAATAAAAGGATACAAAGTTATTTTACATATTGCAATTAGATAGGTAGTTCCGGTGCGGCGGCGGCGCTCGGGGGCGGCGGGCGCAAGAGAGAGGGAGAGAGAGCGCGGTGGAGCGAGGACGGGGCGCGGGAGGAGCCGCCGCAAAAAAGGCGCGCGAAAGGCCGCCGTTTCGCGCGCGCGCAAGCGGTTCCCGCGCGCGCGTTTTTCCCGCCGCCGCTGGAGCGCGGAATTCTGCCCCGCGCGCGCGCCTTTTTGCGCGCCTGTTGGAGATGCTCTGAGAGGAACCGCACTCCCAAATGTCGCCGACTACGCACCTAGAACGTCAGGAACGAGTGGGGCTACTCTTTGGCATCTTCTCCCCTCCATGCTGACTCGCTCCAAGGGTCTTAGGTAAGACCAACGCAGATCATCAAATGGACATCACCAACTGTCCATGTGGGTGAGGTGCTGGCCATCCAACCGGAGTCACCAAGTAAAAGTGGACACATATTTTCATTGATTTTTCAAAATAACTTCTACTCATTCTGTCCGAAAATACTTGTCATACAAATGAATGTATCTAGATGAATTGTAATTCTAGATACATTATTTTTTATCCATTTTAATGACAAGTACTCCCTCCGTCCGGAAATACTTGTCATCAAAATGAATAAAAGGGGATGTATCTAGATGTATTTTAGTTTTAGATGCACCCCTTTTTGTCCATTTTGATGACAAGTATTTTTGGACGGAGGGAGACGAGGGGAGTACATAGAAAAAGGACCTAAAAATCAACTAAATCCAACTCTACTCCTACCCGTCGAAGGTGAGGTCGACAGAGCACGCATGGGATGGTACAACCTCGTTGTTGTTGGTGGCCCGCGCAAGCGAGGCGACGATGACGACGGATACCTCTTTAGCGTCATCGATGAGCTTCTTCGGTGCGTCATTGTCTCTGCCTCCAACCCCTCAAAGAGTCTATTGCGGCCCACCTCGTTGTCCCGGGGCCGCCAATGCTCTCGACAAATGGCATGAGCATGACACAAACACATCCCTATTGATATTTGTGATAACCAGGGTCTACCGCAACCATGTCCGCGCCGGCAGCTTCGGGCATGCACTCCACCCCCAGCTGGTACTCCGTCAGTCGGTGTCGTTCCAAGAGCTAGAGGTTGTACTGCTGCCTGCTAGTAGCTGCCTAAGCATGTACACCGGCGGCTCCTCCTTCAGCGCGGGCCTCTACACCTCCTCCTCCTCCGCTGTCGCCTTCACCAGCATTCGGTTGTAGTGCTGCCTCGTGATGTCTACACACGCTTCTACTCTTGTAGACTATGTTGGGCCTCCAAGCGCAGAGGTTTGTAGGACAGCAGCAATTTCCCTCAAGTGGATGACCTAAGGTTTATCGAACTCAGGGAAGTAGAGGTTGAAGATGGTCTCTCTCAAGCAACCCTGCAACTAATATACAAGAAGTCTCTTGTGTCCCCAACACACCTAATACACTTGTTAGATGTATAGGTGCACTAGTTCGGCGAAGAGATGTTAAATGGCAAGTGATATAGATGGCAAAACAAAGTAATATAAATCTGTAATAAAAAGTGCAGCAAGCAAACAAGTGGTAAACGTGAGCACAAATGGTATTGCAATGGTGGAAACAAGGCCTAGGCTTCATACTTTCACTAGTGGCAACTCCCAACAACATTAACATAATCGAATCACATGATATTTCCCATAAAACATGCAAAGGGGACGCACTCGGAGGTCATTCCTTCGTGGTCAAGAGAGGACGAGAATTATGTAGGGCTACAAAAGCACACCTCAAAGTTTGTAGTTCTCAATCTAAGGATTTCCCAATGTCACCGCGGCCATCCAAAGAGAGTCCCACAATCACCACAACATATCTAAAGGATAGTCAAAGACAAGCACCAAGAGACTCTCAATCTTCAATCAACACACAAGAGAGGAAATCACTCATGAAAATATTGTTCTAATCCATGTCCAATAGACCGCTGTCACCTTGGTCTCGGGGATTATACTAGATAAAGACAAGTGAGTACATTAATCCAATACATAGAGGAAGGGGAAATATCATGGGATCACCCTAGATTAACATAGCCTATGATCACAACGAAGATCACATCATGGGAGAGAGAATTGACCACATAGCTACTGGTAAGAACCTCAGCCCCGAGGAGGAACTACTCCCGCATCATGGAGGGAGGAAGCAACGTCGATGGAGATGAATCCGGGGGCATTTCCCCGTCCCGGCAGGGTGCCGGCGCAGGAATTCTGGTCCCCCGAAGCTTGATGGCGATGGCGGCGGAGATCGGAATTGCGTCTGGAGAAAAGGGGTCCGGAATCAGGGTTTCTGCGAGAAGCTTTAAATATATGCCAAAGGGGGGCATCAAAGGGGGTCAGGGGTGCCCAGGCGCCCCCCCGGCGCAGCCCGGGGGGGCGCGTGGCAGGCCGCCTAGAGCCCCTGTGGGTCCCCTCCGGCCCTACTTTGGCCGCATGGAAGCTTCCGGAACGCTGATTTTTTATATAATTTTTCTGGATTTTTTCTGGCAGTTCTCGTAATGTGAAAACCTGAAATACAAAAACAGCCAAAAACAGAAACTGGCACTGGGGTGCACTGAGTTAATAGGTTAGTCCAAATATGATCAAAAGTGTATGGAAGTGTATAAATAACATAGCAATATCACCCAAAAGAGGCATGGAGCAAGCATAAATTATAGATACGTTTTGGACGTATCAACATCCCCAAGCTTAATTCCTGCTCGTCCTCGAGTAGGTAAATGATAACAAGAATAATTTCTGTGGTGACATGCTATTAACCATATAGGACTTTTCCATAGTCATATGACAAAAGCTTACTGAGACAATGAATCTATAGTAATTAAGTTGCCTCATGAGAAAATCACAAAGAACTGAAAGTTTTACAATATGATATTGAAACATCAAATGGATTTGTAATGAACATGATGTGCAAATATGATAAAGTGATATCTAGCTTGCCCCCTTTAGTGAAGCAAAACATAAATGCAGGGGCACCTCCAAGGTTTAAGTGATGACTAGATACAATGATTTCAAAATAAACGATATCACAATCATGCAAAAGACAATGCTACTTTGGGCCAATGCACATTACACTCAGAATGACAATCATGCTCTCAGTAGTTGGTGCTTTTAAAAGAAGGTGGAGACTCTCGAACCGTGGCTTTTGTTGGCAAGGTTGAAAAACCCGTAGTCGGAAACAAAGACAAAACATGTACCAGAGCTCTTGGTTTTAAAACAGAGGTAATAATTTATTTTAGATCATGCATGTTTCATCAACGAATGCTAGCAGACAACTCAATCACTTTTTGAGATGGACAAGTTTCGAGGAACGGCTCCCGAATGAGGACGATCACATCCTCTTAATCTCCTTTGTTTATCACTGCCAAAGTTTTCTGATTTCTCATGAACAAAGCGTGAAGGAGGGTTTGTTTGTTATATTATCTTTTTGAGCCGGGCGCACTCAATGCCAGTTTCTTCTCGTATTATGGGTTTGCACATTATACATGCAATCCCGGGGTGAAGCTTATCCAACTTAAAAAGATTATGAATTAACTACTACTTCCTCATGGACTTACAACAGAGGCACAAAATAAGAATGCTTTTTCTTTCAATAATTTCGAGATGGCACATGCAAGTCTCCGTTAGGAATGGCAGGTAAATACCATGTAGAAAGGTATGGTGGACTCATATGGCATAACTGGATTAAAGGATGTGGATGCACAAGCAGTCAGTCCGCTTAGTACAGGCGAAGGTTAGCAAAAGACTGGGAGCGACCAACTAAGAGAGCAATGACGGTCATAATCATGCAGAGCGACAAAGCAACATTGAATCAGGCATGGTAGTTATATCGCTACTCAGAAACAAAAGATCATCAAGGCTTGACAGACTTTCTTTACAGTCTTAAATATGCGTGAGCATACGCCAAGTTAATCAAAATAAATTCTCGAAGGAAGATATTACTAAACCATACCACATCATAGGCAAACAAATCATGTTGGTACTCCAATAACACATTGGGAACCCTCCAGCTATTTGAGACTAACCATAAGAAAACATGAACTACTAAGCGCCATCATGCACGTAGCATCTTTATCATAGACATATCAACCAATGCAACGGAAGCAAACTCTCTTAATAAGGTGAGCATGGTAATTAAAGAGAGTTCAATCAACCAACTAAACAAAAGCTCTTTGAAAAGATAAGCATGAAAGCTAAGAGCTGAACATGATAGTAGCTATTAAAAGACAAAGAACACACACAGCAAGGATAGACATGAAAATTCTATGTTATATTCTAGGTAGAAGTGGAGCGTGTTTCTCTCCCACATAAAGAAAGCTGAGTTCCAACTCGTTATGAAAAGCTAAAGAAAACTAAAAGGAAAACTAAAACAAGACGCTCCAAGCATAGCACATAACACATGAAGTGATTAAAATATAGTGGAACGAAGGACGAACTGATAATGTTGATGGAGAAGGGGATGCACGGGGGCATCCCCAAGCTTAGACGCTTGATTCTCCTTGAATATTTCTTGGGTGCACATGGGGGCATCCCCAAGCTTGAGCGTTTGACACTCCTAAATCTTTTTATCATCTTCCCTCGCACACTTGAAAACTCCCTTCATACATAACTCATCATAATCTGATTAGCGAGGTTAGTACCCATAATAAAATAATTGTTCCTTGCTGGAAATAAAGATATTCTTGAAGTTCTACTGTTTCTCAAGATTGCCAAAAGGTTTTTGCAAAGAAAAAGCAAGCTCTAGGTTTGCAAAATGAAGGAAAGGCAAAACAGGACAGAATCTGTGAAAAACAGAACAGCAGGTAGTAAATGATTTTTCCGGGGCACTTCTGCAATTCTAATAAAAAAACTCAAAACAGACGCACGAAAGACAATTATATAGAGCACGCTGTCGAAAAAATCAGACCAAAAAGATGATCTGGTGATTTTATACGAATTTTTCTGTCCAAGGACAGAATCTGTTTTCTGGACTGCACGTCACAACTTTTGAACTTTCTTGCAATCAGAGGCTACACTTGGCACAAAGCTGAAAAGTAAAGATACAATGATGTTGCTACAGTAGTAACAAACATCAAGACCACTAAAAACTGAAAGAACAAACTGAAAGCAAAGATAACAAGGATTGTCTCCCTAGAGCTCTTTCTTTATAGCCATAAAGATAGGCTTAAGACTTTAATGATGCTCTCGTAGGAATAAGAGCTGAAGAACAAAAGAGAGCATCAAGAAGCAAATACCAAACACATTTAAGCCTAACATGCTTCCTATGCATAGGAATATTGCAATAGAATAATTCATTGAAGCACAACGCAACTAGCATAGGAAGGCAAAACAAGCATAACTTCAAAATATTCACCATAAAGAGAGGAAACTTCTTATTATTAAGATATTTAGAACCAAGTCTCCCTCTCTCATTATAAATTTCAGTGGCATCATGGATGAACTCAACAATATAAGCATCACATAAAGCATTGTTACCATGATCCACATGCAAAAAGGTACTCTTACTCTCCACATAAGCATAATCTTTCTCATTGGTAATAGTGGGAGTAGGACTATCATAAACAACTTGAACACTATAGATTACTTGTGTATTAGGAGGGTGGTGTTCAACAAGGGAGTAATTTCCTCCATGATTATGACAAGTTCCATAAGGATAATTTCTCCTTATGTCATAGGTACCTTTATAATCACTATAGGTTGGAGTTATGACATCATCATAGTAGAGAAGAGCATTATCATTGCTAGCAACTATATTTGTAATCATGTTGTCTTTATTCTTACTAGCAAAAGAATTATCAATTATCACATCACTAGTGGGTAAAGGATTTGCAATCCTATCATCCCCAAGCTTAGAGCTTCCCATATCATCACTTTCAGAGTTGGTACCAAAAAGAGTTTCAAGATCATAAGTAGCATTATCATCATTTTCCCAATCACAATAAGTAACATGCATATCATAATCAAAATCATCTTCAATAGTACCTACGGACGTATCATCAAGATGATAATTAAGGCAATAAACTTCACCTTCTTCTTTAAACTTACAATCGTTAGGATAAAAGTTGATGGGAGGAATATGCTCAGGCCAGGTTGATACCCATTCTTCTTCTTTCTTGCTCCTCTTCCTCCTCCTCTTCTTTTTCTTCTTCTTAACCTTAGGAGGGAGTGGTTGGAGATGAAGCTTCTCCACATATCCTGGTTTATCATTAGAAACAATAGGGGAAATGAAGGAAATATGCCCTAGAGGCAATAATAAAGTTATTATTTATTTCCTTATATCATGATAAATGTTTATTATTCATGCTAGAATTGTATTAACCGGAAACTTAATACATGTGTGAATACATAGACAAAACAGAGTGTCCCTAGTATGCCTCTACTAGACTAGCTCATTGATCAAAGATGGTTATGTTTCCTAGCCATAGACATGAGTTGTCATTTGATCAACGGGATCACATCATTAGGAGAATGATCTGATGGACAAGACCCATCCGTTAGCTTAGCACTATGATCGTTTAAGTTTTACTGTTATTGCTTTCTTCATGACTTATACATGTTCCTATGACTATGAGATTATGCAACTCCCGAATACCGGAGGAACACTTTGTGTGCTACCAAACGTCACAACGTAACTGGGTGATTATAAAGGTACTCTACAGGTGTCTCCGAAGGTACTTGTTGGGTTGGCGTATTTCGAGATTAGGATTTGTCACTCCGATTGTCGGAGAGGTATCTCTGGGCCCACTCGGTAATGCACATCACTATAAGCCTTGCAAGCATTGCAGCTAATGAGTTAGTTGCGGGATGATGTATTACGGAACGAGTAAAAAGACTTGTTGGTAACGAGATTGAACTAGGTATTGAGATACCGACGATCGAATCTCGGGCATGTAACATACCGATGACAAAGGGAACAATGTATGTTGTTATGCGGTTTGACCGATAAAGATCTTCGTAGAATATGTGGGAGCCAATATGAGCATCCAGGTTCCGCTATTGGTTATTGACCGGAGACGTGTCTCGGTCATGTCTACATAGTTCTCGAACCCGTAGGGTCCGCACGCTTAAGGTTTCGATGATAGTTTTATTATGAGTTTATGAGTTTTGATGTACCGAAGGAGTTCGGAGTCCCGGATGAGATCGGGGACATGACGAGGAGTCTCAAAATGGTCGAGACGTAAAAATTGATATATTGGACGACTATATTCGGACATCGGAAAGGTTCCGAGTGATTCGGGTATTTTCGGAGTACCGGGGAGTTACGGGAATAGAGGAGAGAGGCCAAAAGGAAGGAGGCGTGCACCCCCCCCCTTCTGGTCCGAATTGGACAAGGGGTGCAGCCTCCTTTTCCTTCTCCCTCTCCCCCTCTTTCCTTCTCTCCTACCCCGAAAAGGAAAGGGGAATCCTACTAGGACTTGGGAGTCCTAGTAGGACTCCCCACACTTGGTGCGCCCCCTCTAGGGCCGGCCTCTCCCTCCCTCCTTTATATACGGGGGCAGGGGGGCACCTCTAGACACAACAATTGATCTCTTGATCTCTTAGCCGTGTGCGGTGCCCCCCTCCACCATAGTTCTCCTCGATAAATATTGTAGCGGTGCTTAGGCGAAGCCCTGCGACGGTAGAACATCAAGATCGTCACCACGCCGTCGTGCTGACGGAACTCTCCCTCGACACTCGGCTGGATCGGAGTTCGAGGGACGTCATCGAGCTGAACGTGTGCTAGAACTCGGAGGTGCCATAGTTTCGGTGCTTGATCGGTCGGGCCGTGAAGACGTACGACTACATCAACCGCGTTGTTCTAACGCTTCCGCTTTCGGTCTACGAGGGTACGTAGACTCACTCTCCCCTCTCGTTGCTATGCATCTGGTAGATAGATCTTGCGTGATCTTAGGAAAATTTTAAAATACTACGTTCCCCAAGAGTGGCATCATGAGCCAGGTCTATGCGTAGATGATATGCACGAGTAGAACACAAGTGAGTTGTGGACGATACTAGTCATACTGCTTACCAGCATGTCATACTTTGATTCGGCGGTATTGTTGGATGAAGCGGCCCGGACCGACATTACGTGTACGCTTACGCGAGACTGGTTCTACCGACGTGCTTCGCACACAGGTGGCTGGCGGGTGTCAGTTTCTCCAACTTTAGTTGAATCAAGTGTGGCTACGCCCGGTCCTTGTGAAGGTTAAAACAGCACATACTTGACGAAATATCGTTGTGGTTTTGTATGCGTAGGTAAGAACGGTTCTTGCTAAGCCCGTAGCAGCCACGTAAAACTTGCAACAACAAAGTAGAGGACGTCTAACTTGTTTTTGCAGGGCATGTTGTGATGTGATATGGTCAAGACATGATGAGTTATACGGTTTTGTATGAAATGATCATGTTTTGTAAAGTTATCGGCAACTGGCAGGAGACATATGATTGTCGCTTTATTGTATGAAATTCAATCCCCATGTAATTGCTGTACTTTATCACTAAGCGGTGGCGATAGTCGTAGAAGCAATAGTTGGCGAGACGACAACGATGCTACGATGGAGATCAAGGTGTCGCGCCGGTGACGAAGGTGATCATGACGGTGCTTTGGAGACGGAGATCAAAAGCACAAGATGATGATGGCCATATCATGTCACATATTTTGATTGAATGTGATGTTTATCTTATTATGCTTCTTATTTTGCTTAGTTCGACGGTAGCATTATAAGATGATCCCTTACTAAATTTCAAGGTATAAGTGTTCTCCCTGAGTATGCACCGTTGCGAAAGTTCGTCGTGCCGAGACACCACGTGATGATCGGGTGTGATAAGCTCTACGTTCAAATACAACGGGTGTAAGCCAGTTTTGCACACGCAGAATACTCGGGTTAAACTTGACGAGCCTAGCATATGTAGATATGGCCTCGGAACACTGGAGACCGAAAGGTTGAGCGTGAATCATATAGTAGATATGATCAACATAAGATGTTCACCATTGAAACTACTCCATCTCACGTGATGATCGGAGATGGTTTAGTTGATTTGGATCACGTGATCATTTAGATGACTAGAGGGATGTCTATCTAAGTGGGAGTTCTTAAGTAATATGATTAAATTGAACTTTAATTTATCATGAACTTAGTCCTCGTAGTATTAGCATATCTATGTTGTAGATCAATAGCTCGCGATGTTGCTCCCCGTTTATTTTGTATATGTTCCTAGAGAAAACTAAGTTGAAAGATGTTAGTAGCAATGATGCGGAATTGTTCCATGATCTGAGGATTATCCTCATTGCTGCATAGAGAATTATGTCCTTGATGCACCGCTAGGTGACATACCTATTGCAGGAGCAGATGTAGACGTTATGAACGTTTTGACAAAAGCTCGGTATGATGACTACTTGATAGTTTAAGTGCACCATGCTTTATGGCTTAGAACCGGGACTTCAAAAACGTTTTGAACGCCATGGAGCATATAAGATGTTCCAAGAGTTGAAATTAGTATTTCATACTCATGCCCGTGTCGAGAGGTATAAGACTTCTGACAGTACTTTGCCTACAAGATGGAGGAGAATAGCTCAACCAGTGAGCATGTGCTCAGATTGTCTGGGTACTACAATTACTTGAATCAAGTGGGAGTTAATCTTCCAGATAAGATAGTAATTGACAAAGTTCTCTAGTCACTATCACCAAGTTAGTAGAACTTCGTGATGAACTATAATATGCAAGGGGTGACGAAAGGAATTCCCGAGCTCTTCGCAATGCTGAAGTCGGCGAAGGTAGAAATCATGAAAAAGCATCAAGTGTTGATGGTTAACAAGACCACTTGTTTCAAGTAAAGGGCAAAGGGATAGAAGGGGAACTTCAAGAAGAATGACAAGCAAGTTGTCACTCCCGTGAAGAAACCCAAAGCTAAAACTCAAGCCTGAAACTAAGTGCTTCTACTGCAAAGGAAATGGTCACTGGAAGTGGAACTGCCCTAGATACTTGGCGGATAAGAAGGATGGCAAAGTGAACAAAGCTATATTTTGATATACAGATTATTGATGTGTACTTTACTAGTGTTCATAGCAACCCCTAGGTATTTGATACCGGTTCAGTTGCTAAAATTAGTAACTCGAAACGAGAATTTCAGAATGAACAGAGACTAGTTAAAGGTGAAGTGACGATGTGTGTTGGAAGTGGTTCCAAGATTGATATGATCATCATCGCACACTCCCTATACTTTCGGGATTAGTGTAAAACCTAAATAAATGTTATTTGGCATTTGCGTTGAGCATGAATATGATTTGATCATATTTGTTGCAATACGGTTATTCATTTAAAGTCATAGAATAATTGTTATTCTGTTTACATGAATAAAACCTTCGATGGTCATGCACCCAATGAAAATAGTTTGTTGGATCTCGATCGTGGTGATACACATATTCATAATATTGAAGCCAAAAGATGCAAGGTTAATAATGATAGTGCAACTTATTTGTGGCACTGCTGTTTAGGTCATAATGGTGTAAAGCGCATGAAGAAACTCCATAGTGATGGACTTTTGGAATCACTTGATTATGAATCACTTGGTGCTTGCGAACCATGCCTCATGGGCAAGATGACTAAAACTCCGTTCTCCGGAACAATGGAGCGAGCAACAGATTTGTTGGAGATCATACATACAGATGTATGTGGACCAATGAGTGTTGAAGCTCGCGGCGGGTATCGTTATTTTCTGACCTTCACTGATGATTTGAGCAGATATGGATATATCTACTTAATGAAGCACAAGTCTAAAACATTTGAAAAGTTCAAAGAATTTCAGAGTGAAGTGGAGAATCATCGTAACAAGAAAATAAGAGTTTCTACGATATGATCGTAGAGGTAAAATATTTGAGTTAGCGAGTTTGGCCTTCAGTAAAAACAATATGAAATAGTTTCACTACTCACGCCACCTAGAACACCATAGTGTAATGGTGTGTCCGAACGTCATAACCGTACTTTATTAGATATGGTGCGATCGATGATGTCTCTTACCGATCTACCACTATCGCTTTTGGGGTTATGCATTAGAGACAGATACATTCACGTTAAATAGGGCACCATCTAAATCCGTGGAGATGACACCGTATGAACTGTGGTTTGACGAGAAACCTAAGCTGTCATTTCTTTAAGTTTGGGACTGCGATGCTTATGTGAAAAAGTTTCAACATGATAAGCTCGAACCCAAATCGGAGAAGTAAATCTTCATAGGATACCCAAAAGAAACTGTTGGGTACACCTTCTATCACAGATCCGAAGGCAAGGTCTTTGTTGCTAAGAGTGGATCCTTTCTAGAGAAGGAGTTTCTCTCGAAAGAAGTGAGTGGGAGGAAAGTAGAACTTGATGAGGTAATTGTACCTTCTCCCGAATTGGATAGTAGTACATCACAGAAACTGGTTCTAGTGATTCCTACACCAATTAGTGAGGAAGCTAATGATGATGATCATGAAACTTCGGATCAAGTTACTGCTGAACTTCGTAGATCAACCAGAGTACGTTCCGCACCAGAGTGGTACGGCAACCCGGTTCTGGAAGTCATGTTACTGGACCATGATGAACCTACGAACTATGAGGAAGCGATGATGAGCCCAGATTCCGCAAAATGGCTTGAGACCATGAAATCTGAGATGGGATCCATGTATGAGAACAAAGTGTGGACTTTGGTTGACTTGCCCGATGGTCGGCAAGCCATCGAAAATAAATGGATCTTCAAGAGGAAGACTGACGCTGACAGTAATGTTACTGTTTACAAAGCTTGACTTGTTGCGAAAGTTTTTCAACAAGTTCAAGGAGTTGACTACGATGAGACTTTCTCACCCGTAGCGATGCTTAAGTCTGTCCGAATCATGTTAGCAATTGCCGCATTTTATGAAATCTGGCAAATGGATAACAAAACTGCATTCTTTAATGGATTTATTAAAGAAGACTTGTATATGATGCAACCAGAAGGTTTTTTCAATCCTAAAGGTGCTAACAAAATGTGCAAGCTCCAGCGATCCATCTATGGACTGGTGCAAGCATCTCGGAGTTGGAATATACGCTTTGATAAGTTGATCAAAGCATATAGATTTATACAGACTTGCGGTGAAGCCTGTATTTACAAGAAGTGAGTGGGAGCACTACAACCTTTCTGATAAGTATATGTGAATGACATATTGTCGATCGGAAATGATGTAGAATTTTCTGGAAAGTATAAAGGAGTGTTTGAAAGGAGTTTTTCAAAGAAAGACCTTGGTGAAGCTGCTTACATATTGGGCATCAAGATCTATAGAGATAGATCAAGACGCTTGATAAGACTTTCGATGAATACATACCTTGATATGATTTTGAAGTAGTTCAAAATGGATCAGTCAAAGAAGGAGTTCTTACCTGACTTGTAAGGTGTGAAGTTGAGTAAGACTCAAAGCCAGACCATGGCAGAAAAATATAGAGAGAATGAAAGTCATTCCCTATGCATCAGCCATAGGTTCTATAAAGTATGCCATGCTGTGTACCAAACATGTTGTGTACCTTGCCATGAGTTTGTCAAGAAGGTACAATAGTGATCCAGGAGTAGATCACTGTACAGCGATCAAAATTATCCTTAGTAACTAGATGACTAAGGAAATGTTTCTCGATTATGGAGGTGATAAAGAGTTTGTCGTAAAGGGTTACACCGATGCAAGCTTTGACACTAAATCCAGCTGACTCTAAGTATCAATCTGGATGCGTATTGAAAGTGGGAGCAATTAGCTAGAGTAGCTCCATGCAGAGCATTGTAGACACATAGACATTTGCGAAATACATACGGATCTGAATGTGACAGACCCGTTGACTAAACTTCTCTCACGAAGCAAAACATGATCACACCTTAGTACTCTTTGGGTGTTAATCACATAGCGATGTGAACTAGATTATTGACTCTAGTAAACCCTTTGGGTGTTAATCACATGACGATGTGAACTATCGGTGTTAAATCACATGGCGACGTGAACTAGATTATTGACTCTAGTGCAAGTGGGAGACTGAAGGAAATATGCCCTAGAGGCAATAATAAAGTTATTATTTATTTCCTTATATCATGATAAATATTTATTATTCATGCTAGGATTGTATTAACCGGAAACTTAATACATGTGTGAATACATAGACAAAACAGAGTGTCCCTAGTATGCCTCTACTAGACTAGCTCATTGATCAAAGATGGTTATGTTTCCTAGCCATAGACATGAGTTGTCATTTGATCAACGGGATCACATCATTAGGAGAATGATCTGATGGACAAGACCCATCCGTTAGCTTAGCACTATGATCGTTTAAGTTTTACTGCTATTGCTTTCTTCATGACTTATACATGTTCCTATGACTATGAGATTATGCAACTCCCGAATACCGGAGGAACACTTTGTGTGCTACCAAACGTCACAACGTAACTGGGTGATTATAAAGGTACTCTACAGGTGTCTCCGAAGGTACTTGTTGGGTTGGCGTATTTCGAGATTAGGATTTGTCACTCCAATTGTCGGAGAGGTATCTCTGGGCCCACTCGGTAATGCACATCACTATAAGCCTTGCAAGCATTGCAGCTAATGAGTTAGTTGCAGGATGATGTATTACGGAACGAGTAAAGAGACTTGTTGGTAACGAGATTGAACTAGGTATTGAGATACCGACGATCGAATCTCGGGCATGTAACATACCGATGACAAAGGGAACAATGTATGTTGTTATGCGGTTTGACCGATAAAGATCTTCGTAGAATATGTGGGAGCCAATATGAGCATCCAGGTTCCGCTATTGGTTATTGACCGGAGACGTGTCTCGGTCATGTCTACATAGTTCTCGAACCCGTAGGGTCCGCACGCTTAAGGTTTCGATGATAGTTTTATTATGAGTTTATGAGTTTTGATGTACCGAAGGAGTTCGGAGTCCCGGATGAGATCGGGGACATGACGAGGAGTCTCAAAATGGTCTAGACGTAAAAATTGATATATTGGACGACTATATTCGGACATCGGAAAGGTTCCGAGTGATTCGGGTATTTTCGGAGTACCGGGGAGTTACGGGAGTAGAGGAGAGAGGCCAAAAGGAAGGAGGCGTGCACCCCCCTTCTGGTCCGAATTGGACAAGGGGTGCAGCCCCCTTTTCCTTCTCCCTCTCCCCCTCTTTCCTTCTCTCCTACCCCAGAAAGGAAAGGGGAATCCTACTAGGACTTGGGAGTCCTAGTAGGACTCCCCACACTTGGTGCGCCCCCTCTAGGGCCGGCCTCTCCCTCCCTCCTTTATATACGGGGGCAGGGGGGCACCTCTAGACACAACAATTGATCTCTTGATCTCTTAGCCGTGTGCGGTGCCCCCCTCCACCATAGTTCTCCTCGATAAATATTGTAGCGGTGCTTAGGCGAAGCCCTGCGACGGTAGAACATCAAGATCGTCACCACGCCGTCGTGCTGACGGAACTCTCCCTCGACACTCGGCTGGATCGGAGTTCGAGGGACGTCATCGAGCTGAACGTGTGCTAGAACTCGGAGGTGCCATAGTTTCGGTGCTTGATCGGTCGGGCCGTGAAGACGTACGACTACATCAACCGCGTTGTTCTAACGCTTCCGCTTTCGGTCTACGAGGGTACGTAGACTCACTCTCCCCTCTCGTTGCTATGCATCTGGTAGATAGATCTTGCGTGATCGTAGGAAAATTTTAAAATACTACGTTCCCCAACAGGAAACTTGGGAGAAACTCTCCTTTTTATTAGCAGAAATATAAGAGACATTTTTATACTTTGGTAAAGTTCCCTCCTTTATAATCTTACCTATGTAATCATTTTCATGGCAATTAACAACACAATAGAGATGGCAATTTTGCAAAGTGTTTTTTATTCCTATGGCATTAACATCTAGCCATGAAGTCTTTTCTGATAACTCTTCACACATCAAAAATAACATAAGCTCATCATAAAGATCAGAGGTGATCATGTTATCACACAACCGGTTAACAGTTATGTTTTGAAAGTTCATGCATTGAAAATTAAAGTGACCCTCTATACGGCAAAGTTCACAAGTAAAAGGATAAAGGTCACACAATTCTCTAGCAATTTAATTTAAATCTCTAACCCAAGTGATTGTTCTTTCATGCTTATGTTGCTTACAATACTTCTCTTCTTCAATCATAGGCCTTTCACAAGGTCTATCCACTCCACAAAAATTAACATGCTTATATAAAACTTCATTTTTAGGAATTGGATCATGCATGTTGCAATCATCATGAACAATTTCATTTTCTTTGCAAGTCTCTTTAAAAGGTTTATGATACTTGATCCAATCCTCCTTAGGCATATTAAGATGTGAAGCAAAAGATTTGAGGAAATCAACAAGGAGTTGAGAATCAAGCCCAAACTTAGCACTAAACTTATTAAAACTTGTAGTTTCAACAAAGGACTTAATGCAATCATACTCATAAATTATACCTGACTCTTTACCTTTGTCGATCTCCCAATCTTCAGTGTTGCGTTGAATTCTTTCAAGGAGTTCCCATTTAGCATCAATCTTTTTGTTTGTGAAAGAACCCATAGAGGAAGCGTCGAGCAAATCTTTATCCTGTCGAGAAAGCCTCGCATAGAAATTAGTAATAATCATATCTTTGGGGAGCCCATGGTTAGGACATTTTAGCATTAACGTTTTCAGTCTCCCTCAAGCTTGAGCTATGCTCTCTCCGTCATGAGGATAAAAATTATAAACATAATTCCTATTCTCATGGACTTCATGAAGAGGATAAAACTTGGAGTAAAAGAGAGACTGGATCTCTTCCCACTCCAGCAGGTGAGAGTCATTTAGTAGCCTATACCATTCCAATGCTTTTCCTTTCAGTGACAAGGCAAATAATTTCCTCATGACAAACTCCTTTGATA
Source organism: Secale cereale (assembly GCA_902687465.1). Taxonomy (NCBI): domain Eukaryota; kingdom Viridiplantae; phylum Streptophyta; class Magnoliopsida; order Poales; family Poaceae; genus Secale; species Secale cereale. Next base: position 691,844,083 of record LR738711.1, on the reverse strand, counting down.
CACCTGCAAGCTTAAATAATGAACATAGTTGTGACAGATATAGCAAGTGTTCACCGGGATGTTTGTCTCCTGCATAACGATTAGCCAACACATAATCGATAATACCAGCTGGTATTTTATAGGGCACAATTTCAGTAGGGGGAGGAGCAACCACCACAGGTGTGGGGCGTCTTTCCGCAAGCAACGATCCAATAGCACGGTTTTCCATAAACATAACTAGTGAAATAAAAACAAGAAACAAAAAGATTTAATTGCAAGATCTAAAGATATACCTTCAAGCGCTCACCTCCCCGGCAACGGCGCCAGAAATAGCTTGATGTCTACACACGCTTCTACTCTTGTAGACTATGTTGGGCCTCAAAGCGCAGAGGTTTGTAGGACAGCAGCAATTTCCCTCAAGTGGATGACCTAAGGTTTATCGAACTCAGGGAAGTAGAGGTTGAAGATGGTCTCTCTCAAGCAACCCTGCAACTAATATACAAGAAGTCTCTTGTGTCCCCAACACACCTAATACACTTGTTAGATGTATAGGTGCACTAGTTCGGCGAAGATGTTAAATGGCAAGTGATATAGATGGCAAAACAAAGTAATATAAATCTGTAATAAAAAGTGCAGCAAGCAAACAAGTGGTCAACGTGAGCACAAATGGTATTGCAATGGTGGAAACAAGGCCTAGGCTTCATACTTTCACTAGTGGCAACTCCCAACAACATTAACATAATCGAATCACATGATATTTCCCATAAAACATGCAAAGGGGACGCACTCGGAGGTCATTCCTTCGTGGTCAAGAGAGGACGAGAATTATGTAGGGCTACAAAAGCACACCTCAAAGTTCGTAGTTCTCAATCTAAGGATTTCCCAATGTCACCGCGGCCATCCAAAGAGAGTCCCACAATCACCACAACATATCTAAAGGATAGTCAAAGACAAGCACCAAGAGACTCTCAATCTTCAATCAACACACAAGAGAGGAAATCACTCATGAAAATATTGTTCTAATCCATGTCCAATAGACCGCTGTCACCTTGGTCTCGGGGATTATACTAGATAAAGACAAGTGAGTACATCAATCCAATACATAGAGGAAGGGGAAATATCATGGGATCACCCTAGATTAACATAGCCTATGATCACAACGAAGATCACATCATGGGAGAAAGAATTGACCACATAGCTACTGGTAAGAACCTCAGCCCCGAGGAGGAACTACTCCCGCATCATGGAGGGAGGAAGCAACGTCGATGGAGATGAATCCGGGGGCACTTCCCCGTCCCGGCAGGGTGCCGGCGCAGGAATTCTGGTCCCCCGAAGCTTGATGGCGATGGCGGCGGAGATCGGAATCGCGTCTGGAGAAAAGGGGTCCGGAATCAGGGTTTCTGCGAGACGCTTTAAATATATGCCAAAGGGGGGCATCAGAGGGGGTCAGGGGTGCCCAGGCGCCCCCTCGGCGCGGCCCAGGGGGGCCGTGTGGGCAGGCTGCCTGGAGCCCCTGTGGGTCCCCTCCGGCCCTACTTTGGCCGCATGGAAGCTTCCGGAACGCTGATTTTTTATATAATTTTTCTGGATTTTTTCTGGCAGTTCTCGTAATGTGAAAACCTGAAATACAAAAACAGCCGAAAACAGAAACTGGCACTGGGGTGCACTGAGTTAATAGGTTAGTCCAAATATGATCAAAAGTGTATGAAAGTGTATAAATAACATAGCAATATCACCCAAAAGAGGCATGGAGCAAGCAGAAATTATAGATACGTTTTGGACGTATCACCTCGCCTGTAGCATGTTGAACCCGTACGCCAGGGGCACCTCCATCGGCTCATGTTGCTGTTCTTCCACCGACGCCTCCTCCATGGCGATCTCCTCCATGACCATGGTGTCACCCTCCTTCATCTCCTCTGAGCGTTCCGAGAGCTTGAAGGTTGGCACGCATCAATGCGGCCCTAGCGCTAGGCCTCCGTTTCACGGACCTCCCCCACGGGCATGGCAAGCCAACGTGAGTCTCATGTACCACATCGCAAAGGACTCCATTGCCACGACGGACAACAGACAAGAATGCCAAGGTGGTTGGACGGCAGCTCGAGCGATGGGAGAAGAGCTCGGAGGGGTAGGGTTTTGGGGCAAGGCTGGCCGACTTAAATAGCTCGGGCAGGGTAAGGGGCGGGTTGAATGTGGAGATCGCCAGGCCCGTGGTCATGGGTTGGACTCGGGTGGGAGAATATTTAGATAGGCATGGGCAAAAATGTCTAGAATAAAGGACTGTATGGTTGGTGCCCTACATTAAATAGTTTAAAAAATGAATTGTCAAAATGAATGCACGGAAGTTTTGGGTGCCCGGGGTGTTAGAGTCCGATGTGGCTGCCATCCAAACTCTCCCAGACCTTCCCCGGTTTTCATGCTGGTTTGTTTCAGACGTCCGGGCCGGTCCGAACAAATTTGATGACCATCGCTTGGCCCAAAAGTGTCTGGAATGGTCGGTTCAGACACATTTATGGGAGATTTGGCAATACATGTTGGAGTTGTACTTAGGGCATCTCCAACGGCAACCCACAAAAATCATCATGCATCCCTCCGCTGACAGGGGGCAGTTCGTGGACATGGATGTGGGAGGACGTCATCCAACCGTAGCCGCTTATGTTTTCACAATAACTCAAACCAACCGGACGAAATTCATGCAAACACGACCAGGTTTCATATAAACATGACGAATTTCATATAAAAATGACGGATTTTCATATAAACATGACAGATTTTAGTACATTTACATCAACGATGCTAGTCCAACTCTCGAGGTATAATAATACAAAATCTAAATCGTCGCCTGCGGATCCCTTTGTCTTACTCATGTCTGGCAGCCCGATCACCGGACTGCCAGGAGCCCCGAAGGTATATGCTTCAGTGCAAAGGACGGCTCGCTTCCCCACTACTCATCGGAGTGGAACCCCTAGCTGATGCTTCAGTGGGAGGGGAAGGCATCACCTCCGCTTCAGTGGAGCCCATGTGGGATCTGCGGAGGTCCTCAAAAGAGAAGAACCATGCAAGACACCGGATGTGTACACCATGCAAGGACCCAAGCGGCGGCAGACTCCCATGTTCTACTTCTCGATGATGGCGGCGAGCGCGGAAGCGCCGGCCACCGACTCGTCGCTCTCCGTGCACCCGGCTTCTGTCTCTTCCTGCATGACGCGGTCGCAAGCACGGGAGGCGCGGTCGCAGGCACGGGAGGCGTGGTCGCAGACATGCGAGACGCGATCCTCGACGGCAACGATGACGGCCGTGCCACCGTGGAGTAACTCGCCACTCCTCATCTAGTGGGTCTGGAGCAGCGAGTTGCTGAACCACACGGTGGCTTGGGGCGGCAACTTGCTACGTCGGGTTAGGCACGGGAGATGGAGCAGCGAGCTGCCTCGCTCGTATCCAGCGGGCTCGGCGAGCCACCCAGCCGGCTTGTATGCCGGAGAACTACTCTTCGGAAGCCATCAAAAGAATGGTGAAGGAGCACATGTGGGGAGCGGCGGACGGGTTTTATTCTTTGCCCGACGTCTGACCTCGTTTAAATAAAGGGGAGGAGCTCGGTCGGCACTGCGTTTAAGGTAGGCCCGCTCATGAGCGGACGTGTGGCCGGATTAGGTTTCTTGGCTTCCACGCATGTTTAATGGAGGTGTATGAATGCCGCGAGGAGGCGTGTTCAGCCGAGTGTGCAGCGCCCTTGGCCGGCGAGCCACTTCAATGGCGGAGGCAGTGAGAGATTGTGTCCGCCCTGAGCCACCTTCAATGTGGAGCGGCGCGCTCTACAACGACATGAATGGGGCAGCTATCGCTGGTGAGATGCGCGCACGAGAGGAGAGTGTGTTGGTGGGCCGGGGGTAAGAAACGGGCGTGGGTCCAGACTCCTGCAAACCTTTTCCACTTTTGTCTCCGATTTCCAGCAGAAATAACGTCCGGACCGTTCCGCGGACCAGAACAGCAACACCATCTATGAGGCGCAGCTGGGTAAGTGACGGGTGCCTTCTCTGAACGTGATATCCAAACGTGAATCACGACGCTGCAGTGCCAACACAAGCAGACACCACTCCGCAATTTCTAATTGCAAAGGCAAATTTTTAAGAGAGTAGCCGAGCCCCCAAAAAATCAGACCATACATGAGGTTTATGGCCAAACTCAGTACACAGACAAGAACAAGGTCATAGGGAAAATTACAGCTGAGAAGAAAATTCAGAAGCCAAGCACGGACAGCAGACACTGTCAAACCCAATCTGTGATTTTGCTTTTGCTTTTGCTCATGTATCAAGAGAGTATATCTATCTGTCAACAGTTGCAACGGTGACAAACATCCGCATCTGTAAGGTGATATATGCATGTATAATAACGAACCGAAACAGAGAGAAAGAGTAAATATACAGTGCTAAATCTAGCTGGATGAATATGAGTGAGAAATGAAATTTGAAAAGAATGTAGAGTGAGGGGGTTTCGTTCTTTTGTCAGGCTTCTTTCTTCGAACTTTTTACTGGTGTGACATTATTTTGAATCAGGTCTTTGGCAGGGAGCAGCTTCGCGTGATCCTGGGCGCTGCCAAGTTCAGGAAGGCATCACTCACACTAGTATGAGCAAACAAAAAGATGGGGCACCAAGACAGCTACGTAGCATCTAGGTTCTTCTGCAGCAACCAGCCAGTAGGGTAGTTGAGTTGAGGAGGATCCAAATCGAAATTCCAGACCATAATCCGGGTGCAATTGTCTGCCAGGCCTTCCATTTGACTCTCGTCCTCGACAAGTCTCTCAATAAATCTTGACTCCTGCAATGGCACGATGTTTCAGTACAGTGATGATTTATTGATGTACTCTAGTAAGCATGCATTGCCTTAGCAGTTTCCCTATATGGTACAATGGCTATGTTCTAGTTCCTTTAGATGATTGTATTGGCTCTACTTGCTCTCATGGATATTCATATGGTTACATTTGGTTCACCCCAACAGATTTTACCTTCACAGAGTGTAATTGATAACAACTGCAGTTCCTCAACTAGGACAGCAATTACAAAGAACTACTCCCTCCGTATCAAAATATAAGACGTTTTTTGACACTATGATACAGAGGGGGTAAATAATAGCTGTACTGGCAGATATTTTCAAGCAAAAGCTAAGAAGATATCAAGATAAGTCATTTTTCCTGCCTAGGTATTTGAAATTTGATGAAGAAAGAACTCACCTGCAAGCCCCCCCTTCCACCTGAATGGAGTATAATAGACCCTACAGTGGGGCTCTTCCATCTCTTAGGATCCCAAAGTATAGTGCTGTTAAAAGCAAATCCAGAAAAACCAATTGGAAATCGACGAAGTATACTGCTCCTTTGGTTTGTATGCCATCCAGTGACCTGATCACCCTTACAAAGGGGGCCTTCCAAAGCCAATTTATACTTGGTCCCAACATGTGTTGCTACTGGCCATGTACCAAAGCGCCTGCATAACATAGCGCAAAATTATGAGTAACATATTAACTGTTCGATGAGAGTGATGCTCTTAGAGAATAGGTCACAATTTCAAATTTCATACTACTGGGTTTAGTGACAGATGTTTCAACTTTTGATGTGAAATTTCAAATGGACATTATCACCTCTCTTGGATTTACCTGATAACAAACAATGTTCGGCATCCTTTGTACTTTATCATATCTTAACCGAATTATATAACCTAGAACTATAAATCAGAAAAGAAAAGAACTCCTGACGACAGACAACGTTCATCATCTATACTTCTATCATCACTTAACTGAGATTACATAACCAACAATCACAATAACTATGATCTCTAGAATTAAACAAGACAAATAACTCCTGACAACTTCTTATTGGCCATCAAAAGAATGGCAAATGTAGAAGTTCATCTGGAGCGAGGATAAGGACTAAATCTTAGGCTTGGTAGATTAAATGCATCAGCACAGCAACTTATAAATGCAGTAAGTTTGTCAGCTCTTTGTCGTGTCGAAAATCACAAGCCAAAATTATTTCTCGGTATTCTAATACAGAGTTTATTGAAAAGCCTTTATAATTCTCTTCTTTAATTATAAGGTTAGGAGGTACTGCTAAATTGCATCCCCACAAAGTCGGTTATGACTAAACAAGCAAGACGCTTTACTTGATATCTTTAGAAAGCCTGTAAAGTAATCATCAATCAAGATTTAATTTAGTGGAGAAAAGATATGTGACCTACTACCACTACACTGCTTAAAATAGTCTACTTTTTGTTGTGCGGGACATTTTATAGCTGCATGGAGCCCCAGTGCACGAAAAACAAATTCAAAGCTACCAGAAATAAGGATTTCAAAAGTGAAATAAAGGAAGAAAGGTAGGATGTGCATTTCTATGCCAAACTCCATCCAGCCCAACAATTGTGTACTATTAGCTTCAAGATAATATCCTATTACCAAAGTTGACTGATTCTAGCATTTACAACATTATGCAGTATCAGCAAATTTGAGAAGGAAAAGAACATTTCATACTAACTAGCAAACATTCTTCAAGCAGTAAAATAATTTACAACGTCAACATGAGTGAGTAATACGAAGGTGAGCATAAGCCGACAAACAATAGTTTTCAAATTTTGATGATAAAGATAATGGTAAATTAATTTATATTTGTGCCAAGTTAAAGAGTGTCAAAATTTTACTAGTTTGCATCATGAATTGTGATAACTTAAAGCAGAATAGATCAACTGTCACCTGATTTTCCTCATTTCTTCAAATAGATCAACTGAGTATGCTCTCTCCTCATCGGCAAAATGCACTATACCATCTAGATGATGCTTCTTTATATGAAATATTGCATTGTTCTTTTGGCAGACAATAATCTTCCTAATATTTGAAACATTCCTATTGCATACAATATGTCTGTACATGATCCCAGAAGACCTCAGGATTTCTACTGTTTCACGGGACTGATATGGCCACTCCGCCACTATCCACAGAAGAGGAGGTGGTACATCCTTCAAGACATGAATCAAACGATGAAGGTAATATGCTTGGTGTGGTCGAACTGTTGTTGCTGTCACAACTATCAGTTGCTTTCGCGCAACAATGCCAGAATCATTAACAGAATGTACAATAGGCAAGGCTTCAACAAAATCTGCCTCATCATCCAACATTGCAGGTACTGGGGGACTCTCCTCGGCCTGTTGCTCATTAACCGCTTCAGATTCAGCCTCCACTGCAAATGGCTCCAGCTTGGTGCCTTGATGTTCTGCCATTTGTCGTCTATCAATCACATCCCCCTCAAATGGAAGCATGTCCTTTTCAGCAGGCATTTTGTTTGACAAATCAGCAGAGAAGAGCGGCGTGAATCCGATGAAAATGCCAATCATGAAACACACGAATAGATTGATCATGGCCTTTTTCCAGCTCATCCCCTTCGACTTTGGCCTCTCCAAGGACCTAGCATGCTTGTGGGACAATATAGTTGCCCACGCAGATTTTAGGCTGCTCGACATCAGGACAAGGTCAAGCGAAGCCAGCGATGTCAGCACCCCTCTCATTGCAACATAGGACTGTGAGTAGGCCATCTTGGGAGACGGTGAGGGGTCGAATTCTGACCAGTCCTTAACCGACCCCTCTCGCTGCATTGCCCCAGCATTTCTTCGCGCCATTGCAGGTGCTCAGTATGTCACGCATGTACAGTTCCAGAGTCAAGCAAAAGACATCACCTCTCTGAACCAAAATGCTGCTCTACAGACAAGCTGTGGCTCCAATCACTTCATCATATACCAGCTCAGTCATGAACCGATCAATTGCCCAACAAGAACAGGTACCGCAGCACCGGGTAGACGGTTCTGTCCTCAAAAATTCCAACTCCACGCCCAAGGAACGCCTTAAATTTCAGCCTTTTCTCCCGCTGCAACCAAAATTCTAACATGTTAGCACACGGAGATCATAGATCTATAGCTATATAACGAACGCGATAACAACAAAGGAGGAAACTCTAAACACAAACACGGCTATATAAGTGCTCCAATCTAAATGTCAAAAAGAGCAAATGGTACCGGAAGCAACAGCAAGAAACAGCCAAAATACTCTAAAATGGACAAAACAGGGGGGGATAAGTTCTTGATCCAAGCCGGGCAGAGCAAAACAGCAGCACGAAATTCCCCTCATATGCTACCACAGAACGCCTGGATTGGTTCTGTTCGGAAAAACAAACAGAAGGCATGGAATAAATATACCTCGGGATTGGGATTCGGATCCCGACCGTAGTAGTATGTCGGATTACTTCACGAGGAATTCCCCGTCCGTCCCACGCCTCGCTCCCGGTTCTTGGCTTGGCCTCGGAGGAAATCGTGTCGCGAATCGAGACGGGAGGAGTTGGTGAGGGCGGAGGGGGGGATGGAGGAGACGAAGAGGAGGAGGTAATAGTTGGAGGGGAGGATAATGGCGGCCCAGTCGGCGGTCGCCGTCGGAAGGTGGGCATGGGAGCCCTACTTGCATTTAAACCCTCCATGTCCTCGGTATTTTTAGGGTAATCGTTATTGGTGGCTAAAGATATGCTGAGCTAGTCAATGCGGTGTGGCAAAGGAAAATATTTGGGTACCCCATATGAATTTTTTTTAAAGCTCCCAGATGATTTCTTCGCAGGAATGATGTTTGGTGAAACTATTTGAACATCTTTCTACGAAGATTAAACTGTTTGAAAATGGTTATGGCACGCAGGGGCAGGGGCACCGACCCCCTTTTTTCTTTTGGCTTCCAATTTTTGTTTTTAAACCAAAAGTCCAAATAATTTTTGTTTACATATTCGTGTTTCTTATGACGATGGCTTTCAAATAAGTTTCATTGGGTATGTTTTGACGAGTTTTTTAATCATTGCTAAGTTGCAACTATTGAAACTTGGTATGAGCGAATAATAAAATCACAAGTTTCAGAAACTAAAACTTAATGTGCCCCGTGCGTAATCCAATAACTTTGTGGCTCGCAAGGCACTCAGGCTGGTCCCAATGGGGTGGAACTTAAGAGTAACATCACATATTTTAATACAACATTGCTTATGTGGCACATATTTAATGAAGAGTGAGGTGCTTGTGGTAACTAGCTAAGTTACCGGAACATCACACACTTCAAGAAACAATGAGTCTATAAACTAATAAATGCATCGTTGCATGACACTACCTACATGTTCTACCCACTGTGAAGGTAGTAACATAGTCTAGATAAGTGTGTATGTTACTATCTTATGTTCCTGCCCATTGTGACCAGCCTCAGGCGGCCGATACGGCTGGTTAAATGCGTGCCCACACACATGTGTGCCCCTGTGATTTTTCGTGAAAAGATAATGATAGAACTTGTGGCCGTTGTCATTTGTCTTCTTGGAGATGGATAATGGGTGAGAGGGAAAAATACAGTGCTTTCTTTTCGAACAGAAACTGAAATGTATATATGGCATGTTTCACTCAAAAAGATACAAGTCATAGATACACGATGAATATATGTAAACTTGGTTTCTCTAGTGAGTCTCGCTAAGAATAGGCTCATCATCTTTAGGTTGGTGCCCCAATATTCAAATTTGATCGGGATAGAGAAAACGACAAAATCCTATGTCCTCTCAATCTAATGACATAATTTTTTTTGTGCAATTATGAGTGTACATATATCTTTGTTAGTAGATCTCATATGAAGTGTGCAAAAGATGTCGCTGGCCAGTGCTTTCACTTTGCCCAACAATTATGTGCATCCTTCCTCTATGTCCTTCGCTCTCGAAAAACTAAAAGCACATGTGAGAGGTTTCCCTTAATCGAGTGCTCCTTGTGGTGGATGGGGGATTAGTATGTCACTTACGATGCTACTTGATGACCACATCATAGACTCGTTCTCTCTATGCTCGATGATCCCAATTCAAAGTTGGAGATGCAATAAAGCTCTTTGTTGTTTGGATCCCGCGTATCCAAATGAAGCTTCCAAGGAGTGCAATTTTGTGTATTCTAAACACTTTTATATTAATTTACGGAGGGAGTATATTATATGCATTATATTTTCTGATTTGGTCGATAGCGTAGTTAAACACAGTGTTGCTTTCTCGAGACCGTATTCGTCAGTCTCATTGTCCCTTGTACAAAATAAAAAAGCTTATGTTTTCTTCATGGACCTTTGTAAGAGCCGAAATATCAACGTCGGTCACGGATCTAGACACCAAAAAGTCGATATACCGCATACATGAAATCGAAATGCATAAAATGCTAAAAAAATGTAGTATGACCGTTTCAACTTCATATGTATACTCTTTTAGAATTGTGAATTGTTTAATACACGACAAGACGGAAAGAATTCCAGTACGTCCATGTGAGGACACAAAAATTCTCTACGGCATGAGCTGTTTTCTTTCTTCTATATATAAGACCATTAAACAAATAACCGCAACCACTCGAGCTCCCTGTCGGACGAGACTTGCCTGCTCCCCTCGTGTGTGCCCATCCGTGCTCCCGCGTACGTGGCTTGATTTGATTGGACCAAAATTAGGCCCGGCCCCACCCCCTTAAAATCAGGGGGGGTGATGATTAGATTAGAAAGAAAAAAGATGAAATAACAGCCGTCGGATGAAGTGGGAGCACGGATGGGAGCACGAGGAGGGAGCAGGCAAGTTTTGTCCCTCCCTGTCATGTGCTACACGCGTCTACTGCGGCAATCTTAAAAGGTGTCCAAATTGGGAGTGTCCCTCTCACCAGGCACCAGCAATGAACGAAATGCTTTGCTTTAAGTGCTCTCTAAGAAATAACCGAAAAGCTTCCTCTCAAAGTCTTAGTTTATTCTCGCCCCTACGGAAATAGGCGGAAGCACGGGGCCGTAGGTGCGAAGCGCCACGAGGTTTGAACCAGGGGAAACTTGAGGCGTGAGTGAGATGAGCGACGCCCCACCCGCCGTCGGTTCGCGGCGCGGAGTCCATCCGAACCACCGCCGGTCCACCGGCCGTATCGCCCTGGGATTGGAGCCAGTTCGCCGGCGCGCGAGGGGCTGCGGCGCCCGGCGCGTGCCGCGTGGGTGTTTTTTCTTCTTCTTCCGAAAGATCAGTGGCGTAAATTTGGGCTTGTGTGCTCTAGTCAACTGTAGTTTATGACGCGTTGGTGACTTTTGTGAGCACGTGGAGCGAGAGGTGGCGCGAGCGAAACGGACCCTGACCAACTTGACCTCCGTAGCCCGTATGCGATCTGCAGTGCAACGAGCTCGCACGCACAGTCTGCATCCGCGTAGCGTCCACGCATCGGTTGTTCCTACGAGCTCACGGAGGTCAACACCCAGCAGCGCCTCCGTTTCCACACATGGAGCGTGTGGAAAGAGCAACCGGCAGAACGAACCGACGTGGAAGCTCTCGACGTCCGCGAGGCCGGAACGCTTTGACGGGAGCGCGCGCCGGCCTGCCGGCCGGTTCGTTGGTGCCGCGTCTTCGTTGGAGTTTGGTACGTAGCAGTAGAGTACAGCGAGTCGCGTGAAGAGATTGCGCCGTTGCCCGGTCCATTTCCCCGGATCTCGACAACTGAGCGCCCGGCACCAAACCCCCCTTTCTTTCTTTCCCTGGCGCTTGATCGCGTCCACTGTCCACAGAACACAGCTTTGGTCCTTTTCTGGTTCTTGTTGTCACCTAACCGTGCCGGGTACCTGGCCGCGGTGCAAAGCAACACATGTAGGCTCATGTGTCTCGCTGAGCGACAGGCAAACCGACTGGGACTAGCCAGGGGCATGTGTCTCACTGCCGCGCACTTAATATGCTGCGTCGTAGGAATCAAAATAGGCATCGCCGCCGGATCTTCCAAGAGTTCTCATGTTCCTCTAGCTTTATTTTTCAATAATAGGCAATCGTTTATCGATGAAATAAGAGAATCTACAGCCGGATATAGCTAAAAAGTTTCTTCAAACATACGCGTATGATCCACACATAGAGGGTGTTTTAAACTCCTTCCGACTTCTCAAATCCAGCTTCACAGCGTAGCTTTCAACTTCATACATCGATTTGATCCCGTTCGGCAGCCAGGCTAGCTTCTTCCATTAAACACAATAAAAGTCATGCAATGTGCGCACTCTCGCGGCATTGGACGCACGGGGCGTGGGGGAGGCGTTGTGCACACCCGAGTTTACCCAGCCCGCACTGTGCCAAATTTTTTAACCGGAAAAAGTGAAAACGAAGGGAGCTAGGTCGCGTGAGACAAATTACCCAGCCCCCGTTCCCCATTCGCCGCCCCCTCCTCCCCGATTCCTCTCCCTCCCCCTCTTCCTCGTCCGCCGCCGCCACCACTCACCGGAGCCCTCCCCCACCGTCGCCGCCGCCGCCATGCCGCTGCCGCCACCACCAGCGCCCTGTCCAACTGTGTGCAACCCACCCTCTCTCCTGCTTATCTTATCCCCACCACTGGCAAGCTCCCCACTCACCTCGCCCCAGATCGAACGCTATGGACAAGGTACTCTCTATGTCTTTTGTGTTCGATTTGGAGTTGGTTCCCCGTTCGTGAAGCTCCCTCTCTTCTCTGCTACAGAAGAGCGTCTCTCTCTGATCATGAAGCAGTCCCAACCCTAGCCCTTCTTTGGCCATGGCGGCTGAGTAGGCAGGAGGTACGAACCCCTCCACCCCTCCCAAAACCAGCTCCTGGGTGTGTTCTTCATCCCCTTATGTGATGTGTGCCTCTGCATGTCGAGCCATGGTGAATTTTTCTATGTGTGCTGGACATTGAGACATGGCATTTTCTAGGGTTTTATCTACTATCATGATACATCTATTTGTGCTTGGAGAGTTGTAAGGTTTTATCTACTGGCTATGCTGCTGCTCCTCTTTGTGTGTCTGTTTAGTCTTCCTCATTGCTTCGTCCGCGCTCAGCTTTATAGTATGTACACTATGGTATGGTGACTCCCTCTCATTACTGGATGGCTTACTTCCCTTATTTTGACTGTTGATTTCTTTTGGAAGAATAGGCCCTTAGTTCATAAGAGAATCATGTAGCATCACTAGTTAATATACTTTTTAGTTTTATTATAAGTAAATTGCCAAATAAATGTGTCATAACATAAGTATTGATTCTATGATTCTATATATGTATCAAACCTTGATGAGCTGGTTTTGGTTGATACTATTTCAAATTTAGTTTCAGATACTGCAGAATTTCTAATTTTTTGTTACATTTGATTATGATATATGGTGTAATAACTAGGTGTTCAGACTTCAAATATGTCAGCAAACCACTTTAGAGCTTTGCTACATTTATGTCAGTATTTGTTTCACTATAGTGCACCATGAGGCGGCTAGCAGGAGCCCTAAGGTCGATGGCGCAGAGGAGGAGGCAGAGCGGCAGGACGGGTTCTGTCGTGCTGGCTGGAGCAACGGCCGGAATGGGTCACCGGCATAAGAGGGTGGGATGAGGACGAGATCCTTTCGTTTTGCCAAGGTAAGATCCACACTTCTCTTTTGTTCTTCCACTGCAGTGTTGATTCTACTGACCTAATCCATAACTCTGGATCCATATTCCTTGCAGGGGCGTTGATCTCTTGGTGCGAGGCTGCGGGAGGCCAGCCCAGGTTTGCCGAGGTGATCTTCCTGTCCTTGGAAGAGGAGGTCGACAAGGACGCCGTGGTGGAACTTGGCGAGGAAGAATAAGAAGAACCGACGCAAGGAGAGGAGGAAGAAGTAGTGGAAGGAAGATGCCGTCCACGATAAGGACAAGGTAAATGTTGCAGGCCTACGCTTAGCTCGTGATTATGCAGTATCATGTATTTATTTTAGCAAAAGAGGCTTTATTAGTAATGTCATGTAGAATCACTTTGAATTGGAAGTTACGTGGTCCAACTGCATCAAGTGTGAGCTCACTAGAAGTTTGTGGATCTAGAGGAGCATGTCGGTTGCTTTTGTTCTGTGCTAATGTTGCCGTATTGCTATGATCATTTGGTTAACTATGCTTTACCAGGGGTTAATCATCGATACTATCCAATTTCCTTTTTTGGGGACAGTATAAATGGCAGTATGTTGTCTCCTGTGCAGAAGGCACATACTTTTTGGTTTCGTGAAAAACAAAGTGATGCAATGTTTTTGTTTTCATCTGTTAACAGTTAGTGAAACATGTGCGTGCACACTGAGAACATACATGAACTAAATAGCAGATCGAAAACCTTGGCATGTTTAGTACAACTGATTTTATCTTAGTGACCCGACATCTTTATTTGGTCTTCATGGAGCTGCAGGTGATGAATGTATTTGTCCCTTCCAGCTTCAGGTTGCTGCCCCCTATAGGAGGGACGAGATAGCAAAATCGGCGCTCATTGAAGATGGCGTTGATTCCACTTACCTGACAACACAATTCTGCGGAAGCTTCTTGTAAATGCCAGGTAAATTTCCTTTTACATGGATAACTGTGGTGAGTTGATAGTTATCTTGCTTCTGCTTTTCATGACCATCGTATACCAAGACACTTCTCCGTATGCGATAGACACACACGCACGAAGTGAGCTTTTCTCTGCGGTTCTGGTAACCGGCACACTGGGTCTCCGTTCCATGGTGTTGCCGATGAGCAAGGTAAATCCTCTACACCTGGTTAGACTCTGTATTTATGCAATAGTCGCTTGGGATTTATGCAGCTGAGCTTCTCATTTCTATCTATGATAGACAGAGCATGATTTTGATCGATCTTTCCTATGTAAACCACTGTACATCAATTCCGTTGGATTCTTTGACAAATTTATGTATTTATGCTTGTTTCTTGGTTTCCCTTTTTCTTTAGGAAATGTTTACATGTTACATATCCAAGGTTTCATGTACTTGTGCTCTTCGATTCTATAGGTTTGTTCTAGGCCAGTTCCTTGCAACCATTTTCATTTAGAAAGGCTTATGTGTGCGTAAGTTTGTTACTGAATCTGAGAGATGTATTTAAATATAGAAATGGCATGTATCTTTTTGTTAAGCAGATGAAACTGTTAGATTTATACCTTTTTAATCTTCTGTGTATTGTTTTTCTATACTCGGAATAAAAATGTTTGAGATATTAAACAAGGGAACATACATGCCCTTTTGTGATATTAACCATTTTACGCCAGGTATGGTGACATTGCTAAGCATGATTTGGCTGGTGCGAAAAGTAAGAAGCTGGAATGCAAATTAAGCATCTGACTCTGACACTCACAACACATTTGTTTCTGCAGATAGGCCTAACAGATCTGATGGTGTGTTCACATTTAGAAGTTACTGGTAGCTGGTTAGATTTTTTGCATGCTCCATGTGCTAACACTTTGTTGTTAGAGCTGCGATTGGTGTTGGTGAACAACTTTGTGTAACAAAATTGCCATGGCAATGGAGGGTTTACCCCTGTCCTCCACTTCAAGCTTCAATTGCCTTTTCCGAGCAAGACAGGCTAGAATATCTTTTCTTTACCCAGGGTTGCCGTGTTAGCTTTGTTCACTATGAAATATTGCAAAAGATCCCTGCTTAGATCTAGCTCCTGGAAAGGAAAGAATGTGGCAGATGCACTGGTAATAAAGCCAATGGAAGACATTTCAATTTTACCTTTGATAATTCTAGAGATTATTAGTGTGTGCTGCAATATTTGTAATAATATCCTTTTTATACGAGGAATCCACCCATCCATTTTTACGGATCAGATGTACTCTATGAATGTCCTACTTTTCTTGCTGCTTCTCACTTTCAACAAGCAGCAACATGCTCTTGTCACTGCACTGGCAGTGCTAAAAATGCTACTATAAAGGGCGTTGCCTGGTACTGGCAGTGCTAAAAAGGTTACTGAAAACGGCGTTGCCCTACCAGGCACCGCACAGATACTTCTCAGGCGGCGCGCCAATGGCGCGCCCCAAACACTAGTCACCAACATAGGCTGGCAGCATCTATGGCCTATCATAGTGCCATAGTGGGCCGGCTGGAATCATCCCACAATGGGCAAGCTCGAGAGACGAGGGGTACCGATTTGATCGAGATGAGGAGCGTACCGCTTTGAGGGGTTGTTTTTTCTATCAAATGAGGGGGCGATCAAACCGGTATATTTGGCGGTGGCAGATCGTTGTAGATTAGGGGAACTTCAACTTTAAGTTTCGGTGGAGCTGGGCCGTCCCGGCTCCTTGTTTTTGCACTGCCCTCCGGTTAGATTCTGCGAAGTTAGCTTAATATGTTGCGTCGTAGGAATCAAAATAGGCATCGCCACCGGATCTTCCAAGAGTTCTCCTGTTGCTGTAGCTTCATTTTTCAATAATAGGCAATCATTCATACTACGAACGAAAAAGCTATATTAAACCATGTCTTTTCACTTTAATTGATGACATAAGAGCATCTAAAACCGGATATAGCTAAACCGACCATTCAAATGTCCGCGGATAATCCACAGATAGCGTCTTGCTACTAAATGAATACTACATGGCATCGGACTACCAGAAATTGGAATGCTCTACTACATCAATACATTGTCATCAGACTATCACAATTTGGCATGTTCTACATACTAAGTTATGGAGAAAGATCATCCATGGCTGCCCCTTGACCTTACCCTTGTCGTCTTGTCACAGAATTAGCGCTCGAAAACGCAAAATTGATTGAGCCGGAGCTGTCTGATCCGTCATCGGCCTCCTCCTTTTTTCTTGGGGGGGGGGGAGCGCGGCCATGGCGCAGACCACCTGGTTGTGCTCTCGGACGGAGGGCGCGAGCTCCTCCTTTGCCGCTTATGGCGGATGCGGACACAGATGGCTTCCTCATCCAAGGCATCATGGATCGCTGCCTCCATCGCCACCACTGAAAGGGCATTTATGCTCTTAATGAGTTTAGGTGTTTATGACAACATATGTTTGTGATCTAACCACGTGATCTAGTTCGTAAACAGTGTCGTTATAACATGAAGATTACATGGATGATTAGATGCCCCTCTATTCGTAAATGGAAAAAGAAGCGTTGCCCATGATTTTCATTTTTTTATTGAGTCCATAGGGAAACCGCACTATTAAGAGGAGGTGCACCCTAAAGATACATGGGAATCAACTTCATGTACACCAAAATATAAGCATGACAAATGTAACTTCATATATGAGGAAATAGGCGCTCTAAATCCGCCCTTGGACATGTTTTTGTGAACTCCAGAACTTTCGAACACCAAAACCTCCAGGGCAGCTCCGCCAGCTTCTGGGCAATCCAGAAACATTGCACAATTTGTGCAATCTCTTTGAAAATCCTGGAACCTGCCCGGAACCTTGGCTGGAACTTCTAGTGCCCTAGACTTCCGGGAAGTGAAACTTCCATGGGCAAGTTTGGCTAGCTTCCGATGGATCCACAGTTCAGTAGTTGCACACCTATGCAATCTCTCTCTATAGCCCGGAACCTACCCGAAACTTGGCTCGCGGGTGCCAGAACTTCCGGGCATGCAGAAATGCATCGTAACGATTGGATATGGAGCACACTGCTACTTGTGAACTGCGTTGAGATTTTTCCGAAGAGGAGAGGATGATGCGGTACAATAGATATGAGTATTTACCTCAGTTAAGAACCAAGGTTATCAATCCAGTAGGAGCACACGCAACACCTCATTAGCAGCACTTGCACACAAACAACAAATCCTTGTAACGCAATGTGAACAAGAGGTTGGCAATCCCTCGGTGGTTACGTGCAAGATTAAATTGTGTAGTAATTGATAGATAGCTAGAGCAAAAATACAAAATAAAATAAAGAAAAAAATGCAGGAAGGTGGTTTTGGATCTCGATATATCTTAAAGTTGACCCGGGGGGGGGGGGGTCATAGTTTTCACTAGAGGCTTATCTCTTGAAAATAGCATACGGTGGGTAAAAAAAATTACTGTTGGACAACTGATAGAAAAACAAATAATCATGATGATATCCAAGGCAATGATCATATGTAGGCATCACGTCCGAGACAAGTAGACTGAAACGATCCTGCATATACTATTATTACTCCACACATCGACCGCTATCCTGCATGCATCTAGAGTATTAAGTTCATAAAGAACGGAGTAACGCCTTAAGCAAGACAACATGATGTAGATAAAGTAAACTCACGCATGAATAAACTCCATCTTTTTATCCTTAATGGCAATGATAAAAATACATGTCATGTCCCTTTCTGTCACTGGATTGAGCACCGCAAAGTCGAACTCATTACAAAGCACCTCTCCCATTACAAGAAAAATGAATCTGGTTGGCCAAACCAAATTAATAGATCGGTGAGAAATATGAAGCTATGGTAATCATGCATAAAAGAGTTAAGAGAAAACTCAAATAATATTCATGGATAATCTGATCATAAACTCATAATTCATTGGATCCCAACAAACACACCGCAAAAAGTCATTACATCGAATAGATCTCCAAGAACATCAAGGAGAACATTGTATTGAAGATCAAAGAGAGAAAAGAAGCCATCTAGCTACTAATTATGAACTCATAGGTCTATGGTAAACTACTCACACATTATCGAAAGAGCAGCAAGGTTGATGTAGAGCCCCTCCGTGATTGATCCCCCCTTTGGCAGAGTGCCGGAAAAGGCCTCCAGATAGGATCTCTCGAGAACAGGAACTTGCAGCAACGGAAAAAGTATTTCTTCTGGCTCTCTGTTAGTTTCTCGATTTTAGAGAATTTATAGAGCCGGATTAGGTCAAACGTAGCCATGTGGGCCCCATGAGCCACCAGGGCGCGCCCTGGTGCCTCGTGGGCTCACCTTCCATCATCTGGCCCTCTCCCGAAGCTTCCAGTGTCTCTTTTGTCCAGAAAACAATCTCTAAAAAGTTTCGTCGCATTTGGACTTCGTTTGATATTGATATTCTGAAAAACAAAAAACAGGCAAAAAAACAGCAACTCGCACTGGCACTAAGTTAATAGGTTAGTCCCAAAAATGATATATAAAACATCCAAGATTGATTCTATAATAGCATGGTAGAATCAAAAATTATAGATACATTGGATACGTATCAAGCATCACCAATCTTAATTCATGCTCGTCCTTGAGTAGGTAAATGATAAAAACAAAAAAATTGACATGGAATGCTACCCATCATGTTCATCATATACTCTTTTCTTTTATGTCATGGATATTTGGACTTGAATGATTCAAAGCAATAGTCCATAATTTTACATGAAAACATGAATACTCAACCTATGCCAATAAGCAACCGTGTCTTTCAAAATATCAATGCTAAAGAAAGTTATCCCTAGCCCATTATGCTATGTCATTGATCCATTCATGAAACACACTCAATATTAACCACATCCAATATACAAGTATGACAATAGTGCCCTCTAGTTGGTGCTTTATAAGAGAAGATGGAGACTAAAATAAAAATGAAAATTGCATAAAAGTAAATAGATAAGACCTTCGCAGAGGAAAACAGAGATTTGTAGAGGTGCCACAACACAAGGTTTAAAATAGAGATATAAATTATTTTGAAAGGCATGCTTTTCCTATCAACATCACGACCGAGAGTTCCTAACATCTTCCATGCTAGACACATTACATGCAGTTCCCAAATAGAAAATAAAGCTCATTTCATTTTCACCATTCTTTCACAATCCATGGCTAGCCGTATCCACGGGTGCCTTCCAAACTTTTCACTTTCCAAGGAATTTATTATATTATTATTTTCATTTTAGGACTGGGCATCCCTATTACCTTGCCATTTTCTCGTGCAATAACAAGTGAAAGATATTAGCCACCCCTGTCGCTTCATGAGCAGTACTGGCATACAAAACAGAAGCTTATTTTGAAGGTTTAGAGTTGGCACATGCAAATTTACTTGGAATGGCATGTAAATATCGCTTATAGGTAGATATAGTGGACTCATTTGGCACAACTTTGGGTTTAAGGAGTTGTATGCACAAGCAGTATTTACACTTAGTACAAATGGAGGGTAGCAAATAGATTGAGAAGCAACCAACAAGGAAAAAATAGTCATAAACATGCATTGAACACAACTAACACTGAATAATGCACCATAAGTAGAATATAACTTTGTTGCATAACTATTGACTTTACATGCATGCATAGGGAATCACAAACCTTATCACCATTATTCTTACTGACCAAAATTATTCACTAGCACCACTCACATATTATCATCTCCATATCGCAAAACTATTGCAAGGAATCAAACTTATAATATCCAGTGAATTACATAAACGTTTTTATTATATCCTTCTTGGATATTCATCACATCGGGCCAAATTCATATCTTGTGCAAATTACCATTACTATTATCAACTTTCAAAAAGATATATGTGGAGCATGAGAGTGCAAGTATTTCTTCAAAATATAATCACCACCGTGCTAAAAAAGATATAAGTGAAGTACTAGAGTAACTGCCTAGCTCAAAAGATATAAGTAAAGCACATAGAGTATTCTAACAAATTAAAGATAATGTGTGTCCCTCTCAAAAAGGTGTGTTCGGCATATATGATTGTGACAAACTAAAAAGAAAACTAAGAAAAGACTCGTATAATACACGATGCTCCAAGCAAAACTCATAACATGTGATGAGTAAAATATAGCTCCAAGTAAAATTACCGATGGTCATTAGAAGAAAGAGGGGATGCCTTCCGGGGCATCCCCAAGCTTAGTTACTTGGGAGTGCTTGAATATTACCTTGGGGTGCCTCGGGCATCCCCAAGATTGGGTTCTTGCCACTCCTTATTCCTTCATCTATCGTGATCTCACCCAAAACTTGAAAACTTCAGCACACAAGACTTAAAAGAAAACTCGTGAGATTCGTTAGTATAAGAAAATCAACCCTAACTTTATGTATTGTTGCAAACCCGTTCATATTTTATTATTGCATTATACCCTATTGTATTCTAACTTCACCATGATATGTCTCCAACATATCTATAATTTTTTCTTGTTCCATGTTGTTATTATCAATCTTGGATGTTTTACAATCATTTTATAGCAACTTTATATCATTTTTGTGACTAACCTATTGACATAGTGCCCAATGCCAGTTGTTGTTTTTGCTTGTTTTTCCCTTCGCAGAAAATCCTTATCAAACAGAGTTCAAATGCCAAGAAATTTTTTGGTGATTTTTTCTGGACCAGAAGAAAGCGTATGGGCCAAGGAAGCTACCATGGGGAGGCCCGTGGGGACCACAAGACACCAGGGCGCGCCCAGGAGCCCAGGCGCACCCTGGTGGGTTGTGGAGCCCACGGGGGTCTCCTCCACCAACTATCAGCTCTATAAATACCCAAATTCTAAAAACCCTAGGGGAGTAGACAAAAAATGTTTTAGTTACCGCAAGTTCCAGAGCCATAAGATCCAATCTAGAGCCCTTTCCGGGCACTTCGTCGGAGGGGAGCATGATCATGAAGGGGTTCATCATCCTCATTGGTGCCTCTCCGATGATGCGTGAGTAATTCACCTCAGACCTATAGGTCCGTAGGCAGTAGCTAGATGGCTTCTTCTCTCTTTGTTATTGAATACAAAGTTCTCTTGGAGATCTATTTGATGTAATGACTTTTTGTGGTGTGTTGGGATCCAATGAATTGTGAGTTTATGATCAGATTTGTCTTGCTTTAATATCCATACTTGATTATTATAGCCTGATATTTCTTCTCCGATATTTGGGTTTTGTTTGCACAACTTGGTCTCTTTATCTTGCAATGGGAGGAGGTGCTTTGTGATGGGTTCGATCTTGCGGTGTCCTTTCCAGGTGACAGAGGGAGCAAGAAGGCACACATGTATCATTTCTATTAAGGATAGAAATATTAGTCTATTCCTACATGAATAGATCTTGTCTACATCATGTTATCGTTCTTATTGCATTACTCCGTTTCTCCATGAACTTAATACACTAGATGCATGCTCGATAGCGGTCGATGTGTGGAGTAATAGTAGTAGATGCAGGCAAGAGTTGGTCTACTAATCTTGGACGTAATGCCTTCTTTTCTATCAATAGCTATTGTCTTGGATATCATCATAACTATTTTCTTTTCTATCAATTGCCCAACAGTAATTTGTTTACCCACCGTGTGCTATTTCTCAAGAGAAGCCACTAGTGAAATCTACAACCCCTGGGTCTATTTTCCAATCATATACTTTCAGATCCACATTGCTACTTTCCTTTTCCTTTATTTGCAACTTTTATTTTCAGATCTATATTATCAAAAATCCAAAAATACCCCGTTGAATTTTATTTGTCGTTGTTCCATTTGCTTTTACCCATCTACCTATTTACCAATCAATTACCCGAGAGGATTTGACAACCCCTCTACGCGTCGGGTTGCAAGTATTTGTTATTTGTGTGCAAGTAGCATTTACATAGTGTTGCGTGGTTCTCCCACTGGTTCGATAACCTTGGGTTCATAACTGAGAGAAATACTTACCGCCGATGTGCTGCATCATCCCTTCCTCTTTGGGAAAATACCGACGCATCTCAAGCCACGTCAAACGAATTTCTGGCGCCGTTGCCGGGGAGACATCATCAATATCTACCAGGTTCCTAATCACAAATCTCATCTCCTTGCAATTTACATTATTTTCCATTTGCCTCTCATTTTCATCTCCCTCACTTCACAAAAATATTTGCCTTTTTATTTGCCTTCTTTCTGTTTGCCTTTTTCGTTTGCTCTTATGTCTTACTCGGTTTGTTTGCTTGTTTGTTTGGCATCTTAGTATGTTTATGGAAAATTAGAAAACAAAAGCTTATGGATCCTCATCCACTTGTTAATCTTTTTAAAAGTGGGTTTGGAGATTAATCATGTTGAGGCTTTATTTGATTATCCCACTACTTTGGAGATTAATCAATCTTATGAAATTTTGGATAAAAGTGGGTTTGGAGAGGTCATGACTTTATTTGGTGATAATCCCACTATTTTGGAAGAATGTCAACTTTTTATGCATGTGGGTCATGAAGAGAAAATTTTATATGATAGATATATTGTTGAATTTGATTTTGATCCTACATGTAATTATTATGAAAGAGGAAAATATGGTTGTTGAAGTTTTCATGTTACTAAACCTCTCATAGTGTTGAGATTGCTATTGTTTCTTTCTTCTTCCTTGCATATGCTAGATATTTCTTGTCTTGATAATTTGGTGGCCTACAAAATGCCTATGCATAGGAAGTATGTTAGGCTTAAATGTGTTTGTCAGATGTTTTATGATGCTATCTTTGTGCTTCAATTCTTGTCTTTCATGTGAGCATCATTAAAATCTCAAGCCTAGATTAATGGCTATAAAGAAAGAGCTTGTTGGCAGGCAACCCAACAAATAAAATATATTTTTTATTTTTTGTTCTTGTGTGTTTACAAAATTATGCCTCTGATTAGATGTGTTTTTGTGGTTTAAATAAATGTGTGTGCCAAGCAAAGCCTTTGGGATGATTTGGTTGATAGTTCATTTGATTGCGCAGAAAATCAAAAACTTTTGAATCCAGTGCCAGAATTCTTGGCGGCGACTGGAGCATGATAAATTCTTGATTTTTTTACACGTTATCAATATACAAATTTCCCACATTTTACTAATTTTTGTTAGAATGATTAGATTTACAGAGGTATGACCAAAATTCACATCTTTACAAATTGTTCTGTTTTAGATAGATTCTGTTTTCGTTGTGTTGTGTGCTTGTTTTGATGAATCTACGGTTTGTATCAGGGGGTATAAGCCATGGCAAAGCTGGAATACAGTAGATATAGTGCAATAGCAAAATATGAATGGGTTTGCTAAAGTACTTAAAGTAAAGATTGGTTTTTTGTTATGCTAATGGATTTCACGGCTTTTTTGTTGAGTTTTGTGTGATTAAAGTTTTCAAGTTTTGGGTGAGATCACGATGGATGGAGGAATAAGGAGTGAAAAGAGCCTAAGATTGGGGATGCCCTTGGCACCCCAAGATAATATTCAAGAAGTATCAAGCAACTAAGCTTGGGGATGCCCCGAGAGGCATCCCCTCTTTCTTCTAACGACCATTGGTAATTTTACTTGGAGCTATATTTTTATCTGTCACATATCATGAGTTTTGCTTCGAGCATATTGTATTATATGAGTCTTTGTTTTCTTTGCCTGTTAGTTTGGCACAATCATCCTTGCTGAGCACACCTATTTTAGAGAGCCAAAACTATGCCATGATTTGTTACAATCGCTCTTTATGCTTCACTTAAATTTTTTGAGAGCAACAGGATTGCTCTAGTGCTTCACTTATATCTTTTTGAGCACGGTGGTGCTTTTATTTTGAAGAAATATGCTCTCATGCTTCACTTAGATTCATTTGAGAGTTATCAAAAAATTGGAGAAATTCTCGCATGCTTCACTTATATTATTTTGAGAGATGAAAATTTTATGCTCATGTTCTTCACTTAAATTTGTCTGAGCTTGTTATTAGCAATGCCGATGTTCTTTAAAATAAAATAGTTTCAAAGTGATAAATATCCGGGGAGGATATAATAAAAACTTTCATGAAGATCATTGGAC
Organism: Secale cereale; assembly: GCA_902687465.1. NCBI lineage: Eukaryota > Viridiplantae > Streptophyta > Magnoliopsida > Poales > Poaceae > Secale > Secale cereale. Next base: position 691,819,687 of record LR738711.1, on the reverse strand, counting down.
AATAAACTTGATTCTTTGTAATAGTTTTGAGATATGATGATAGTGATATGTGAGTTATGTTGATGAGTAATTATGCTTTAGTAAGAATATTGGTGTTAAGGTTTGTGATTCCCTATGCAAGCATGAAAGTCAATAGTTATGCAATGAAATTACATCCTACTTGTGTTGCATTATTCGATGTTAGTTATGTTTAATGTTCTTTTATGATGGTTTTCATTCCTTGGTTGGCCGCTTCTCAATCTATTTGCTAGCCTTCACTTGTACTAAGTAGAAGTACTACTTGTGCATCCAAATCCCAAAAACCATGTTGTGCCAAATGAGTCCACCATACCTACCTATATGCGGTATTTCCATGCCAGTCTAAGCAAATTTTTATGTGCCATCTCTAGTTTTCAAATGAATTTCCTTTTTGTGTGCTCGTACCGCTCATGAAGCGGCAGGGGGCGGCCAATATTTTCTATTCTAGATGTGTTATTCTCAAGATGAGTGTTTATTCACTTGTCATTGCACAAGGGTATGGCGGTAATAGGGATGCCTGGTTCCGGAATGAAAAACAAATTTACTGTATGTTGTCAAATAATAAATTCCTTGGAAAGTGTTGGTATGGACGGTACCCGTAGATACGGCTAGCCGTGGAATGTGAAAGTATGGTGGAAAAGGGAATAACATTTATTTTATGTTTGGGAACCGCCTATGATGTATCTAGCATGGAAAGTATTGGGAATTACTCTATCGTTTTTGTTGACAGGAAAAGTATGCCTCTCAAAAAATGTATCTCTTACTTTAAGCGTTGAGCTCTGGTACCTCTACAAATCCCTACTTCCCTCGGCGAAGGGCATATCTATTTACTTTTTGCAATTTTTATTTTTATTTTGAGTCTCATCTTCTCTTATAAAGCACAACTATGGAACACTATTATCACACTTGAGCACTAGATGTAGTTAATATTTGGATATGTTGCATGGCTATTTTTTAAATAATACACTATTTTAAGTAAATTTGAAAAATATTACGCCATTTAGATTTATTTCAAAAATAATACGACATCGGCTTACTGGTGGCCGATTGGCTTCAGTCGGCCACGGGTAAGACGAGTAGAGCCTAGTCGGCCACCGATAAGCCGATTAGTGGCTTGGGCCATCCAACGCACGGCCAGTCGGTGAGGTCTGCATGCAGTCGTCCACCGGTAAGCCGATAAGTGACCACAGCGATGCCGTACTCGACCTGGGCTGGCTGGCCGGCTGCAGCTTCGTCTACACGTGAGTGGTTATATGCCTTGATTGATGGACGGATGGGTGCAAGTGGCATGCTACTGCAGTGAAGCTGACTGGAATTGGCATGGCTGGCTGTCCAGCTGCAACTCCGGCGTGCACTACCTAGCTAGCTAGCCGGCTGCAACTCGCGTGCAGGAACTGCCTAGCTAGCCGGCCGCATGCAACGCGCGCATGCAAATGCCATTGCCAAGGCCACACCGGTGACCGGCGCATGTGTGGGCGTGCATGTTTGTGGCCGTGGCGAGTGTGCCGACCAAGTTAGATACGTGCATGTGTCATGTGTGGACATCCATCAGATTGCATGCACGTACGAGCGTGTCGTTTCTTGACCCAGCTGCATAGCTAGCTATTAGTTTGACTCAGGTGTAGGCATTGCTGCGGCCGAGTAGGTCATTTATCGCCTTACCGATGGCCGACTGCATGCCGTCTTGGCCGACTGGCCGTGAGTCGGGCGGCCCAGCCACTAATCGGCTTACCGGTGGCCGACTGGGCCCAACTCGGCTTAACCGTGGCCGACTGAAGCTAGTCAGCCACCAGTAAGCTGATGCCGTATTATTTCTGAAATAAATCTAAACGGCGTAATATTCCTCAAATTTACTAAAAATAGTGTATTATTTAAGAAAAATTAGTTGTTGCATGAATGTATCAATGATTGAGCATGATTGTCTAGGGATAATTTTCTTTAGTTTTTTAAAGACGTGGTTGCTTGTTGACATGCTTGAGTATTGAAATCTTCATGTCAAAATTAGACTATTGCTTTGAATTATAAAAGTCCAAATGTCCACGCTACAAAGAAAATAATATGTGATGAACATGATAGGCAGCATTCCACATCAAAAATTCTGTTTTATCATTTACCTACTCGAGAACGAGTAGGGATTAAGCTTGGGGATGCTGATACCTCTCCAACGTATCAATAATTTTTGCTTGTTCCATGTTGTTATATTATCAATCTTGGATATTTTACAATCATTTTATAGCAACTTTATATCATTTTTTGGGACTAACCTATCTATAATACCTAAATAGTTCATCCCCACTATTCTATTTCTCTTGACATGCAGCCTATCCACATCATCAATTGTGCCACATCAACATTTTTCTTCCAATCATCATCAATCTATATGGCCACGTTGTAGGTTGTATTATCTGACTTAAATAACCAGCCAAAGCCCGGCCATACTTCCCCTCAGTGAAGACCAACGGATCAGCTGTAAATGACCCACCAAAGACACCTCTCCTTGATTGTGGCGCTGCGGCCGTATCGTCTTCACAGATATGTCTCCTCAATTTCTCAACACCAACAATTGATTTCTTTCTGCACCAAAATCTCTTCCTATTAATCTCCACGCCGGCACTCCGCCATCTCTGACTAATGGTCTCCTCCACCAACGCACATAATTCCTTCCATCTCGACAGCAAGTTCTGTGTGAAGGAGCAGGCCACCGCATGTCTGGCCATGCCCGGGTCGTGGAGCCGTCGAGGTTGAGCGCATGAGAAGCAGTTCTGCGGAGTGGCGGACGAGGGAGCATCCAGCGGAGGATGAGGCATCAAGTGGCGGCATCGGTGTGAAGGTGTGTTAGCCAGTACCGGCGCTAGGGATTGGATCGATAGATTTCTCTCGACTCGTGCGCTCGGTGAAGCGCCCTCCTGTCATATTGGGCTGGGCCATATTCTTTGTATGTTTTTCTTCATTCTCTTAAAATCACACTTGGCAGGTTGGAGCTGGACCGCCATGGCGATTTGGAGGCTGGAACTCGACCCAGAAGGCTTTGGGCTGGCGGGGGAGTACTCTGTTTCCTCCACCTGCTAACCCCTGTGGTAGATCCGCCAATACCTCCGATGGCGCCGCCGCCACCGTGTAATCCTATGTTTCCATCGTATGCCTTCCGATTGCGAGCTTCCTCATGGAGTAATTGAACGAGGAGCGAAGAAACTGCTCTCCCTATGCTCTTCAACGGCCAGATCCAAGCCAGAGGACGAAAGACTACAGAACCCTGTTGATCTGTACGTATATCCTTCTTCTGAAATCTGAATATATGTTCATTTAATTGATCCCTCCCACTTCCATGTCATGTCATCCTGGGAATATGAGATTACGTGGTTTGTATGTATTTATTCTTGGATATTGCTTCGTTGTGGCTGTTTTGCTTGGCTAGCACACAAAGCTCTTTACGTGCCTAGGTGTTTGCTTGAGATACATCGTGATTGACTTGGTTCATTCTTGTAGACGTATGGAAATTATGATGGATGTTGCCGTTCATGGAAAATGGGTTCTGACTGACCGGTGAGGAAGCCACATATATAACCTCAAAAAGACTTGGTTCCTGCCGTATTTGTTATCACATGTTTTATCTCCCTACGTTCTTTAGTTCCTTATATATTATTCCTTCTCTACATAGCAATTACATGATCCGCACTGCTTATTCTGAATTGCAACCAGGGACGCGTACTGGCAGATATGACCATGTGTATTCAAATTTCTGCGGCAACAAGCCTGTTGGTTCTTTACTCATTTGTCTTTTCAGTTAGCTTTTACATTGGCTGATGTTTAATGATGTGAAGATATTAGCAATACATCTTCAGGGGACAATGAAATATTCTTTTTTTTGCGGAAGACAATGAAGTATTCATTGTTATTCTTAATTGTGTTTTGTATCAGGCATTGGCAACGAAGATCAAAAGACGCGCTGCTCTGTTTCTCATATGAAAACAAACTTTTTTATAACATAATAATTTGTTTGTTATATATTTTTGTTTCACCTTTTATGTGCATCTACAGGGATTGAAAACCTGCACATGTATTTTTGCTGAATTCCACTATTTCTTCAAATAAAGATATGGCATGTTCTTCCACCGTTTCAATCACTACATAGATTGCTGACGTCCTGTAGAGCCTTCGACCATTGATGCTAGTTGAATGTATGTGAGTAGACTTTTCTACTCTAGATCTCAAAAGAAAAAGAGAAGCTCCAAGGAAATAGAAAGATGCAATTGCAATAATGAAGAACAAAAAGAACCAGTATTTTTTTCTCTAAGGAAAATAAGAAAAAAAATCTTTTTTTTACTTCCAAATATGAGTCTGCGCCTCAACACACCATGGATACATTGTTGAGTATGAAAGAAACTGGGACATTATATATCACAAGGTAGCACTAACCAAAAAGCACCCCAAAACAAAATCAAATAGATCCTACTTAATTTGAATCACCTATGCATGAAATATATTGTTTGTTGATTATTATCACTTCTATATGAAATCCGTCATATTATTGATTCAAATTGTCATCATCTTTGCTATCTTAATGCTACTCAGAAACACCAAAAATTCCCGCAGCAACGCGCGGGGGTATTATCTAGTTGACATAGTGCCCAGTACCAGTTGTTGTTTTTGCTTGTTTTTTCCCTTCATAAAAAATCCTTATCAAACAGAGTCCAAATGCGAAACTTTTTGGTGATTTTTTCTGGACCAGAAGAAAGCGTATGGGCCAAGGAAGCTACTAGGGGAGGCCCATAGGGACCACAAGACACCAGGGCGCGCCCTGGTGGGTTGTGGGGCCCATGGGGGCCTCCTCCACTGACTATCAGCTCTATAAATACCCAAATATTCGAAAAACCCTACGAGAGTCAACGAAAAATTATTTTAGTCGCCGCAAGTTCTAGAGCCACGAGATCCAATCTAGAGCCCTTTTCCGGCACTCCACCGGAGGGGAGCACGATCACGGAGGGATTCATCATCCTCATTGGTGCCTCTCCGATGATGCATGAGTAGTTCACCTCAGACCTACGGGTCCGTAGGCAGTAGCTAGATGGCTTCTTCTCTCTTTGTTCTTCAATACAAAGTTCTCTTGGAGATCTATTTGATGTAATGACTTTTATGCGGTGTGTTTGTTGGGATCCGATGAATTATGAGTTTATGATCAGATTTGATTTGCTTTAAAATCCATACATGATTACTATAACCTCGTATTTCTTCTCCGATATTTGGGTTTTGTTTGGCCAACCTGATATATTTTTCTTGCAATGGGAAGAGGTGCTTTGTGATGGGTTCGATCTTGAGGTGTCCTTTCCCAGTGATAGAAGGGCAGCAAGGTACGCATGTATCATTGCTATTGAGGATAAAAAGATGGGGTCTATTCCTAAATGAATATATCTTGTCTACATCATGCCATCGTTCTTATTGCATTACTCCCTTTCTCCATGAACTTAATACACTAGATGCATGCTAGATAGCGGTGGATGTGTGGAGTAATAGTAGTATATGCAGGCAGGAGTCGGTCTACTAAGCTTGGACGTGATGCCTATATACATGATCAATGTCTTGGATATCATCATAACTATTCGCTTTTCTATCAATTGTCCAACAATAATTTGTTTACCCACCGTGTGTTATTTCTCGAGAGAAGCTACTAGTGAAATCTCCTCGGGTCTATTTTCTATCATATACTTTAAGATCTACATTCCTATTTGCATTTTTCTTTATTTGCAACTTTTATTTTTAGATCTATATTATCAAAAACCCAAAAATACCTCACTGGATTTTATTTTTCGTTGTTCCATTTGCTTTTACCCATCTACCTATTTACCAACCAATTACCCGAGAGGGGTTGACAACCCCTCTACCCGTCGGGTTGCAAGTAGTTGTTATTTGTGTGCAGATACCGTTTACATAGCATTGTGTGGTTCTCCTACTGGTTTGATAAACTTGGTTTCATAACTGAGGGAAATACTTACCGTCGCTGTGCTGCATCATCCCTTCCTTTTTGTGGAAATACCGACGCATCTCAAGCCACATCGCACCAAAGCTTATAACACTCGATAGAATCCATAGATTCGTCAAAACAAGCAAGCAACACAATGAAAACATAATCTGTCAAAAACATAACAGTCTGTAGAGACGCGAATTATGGTCATACTTATACAACTGTGAAAAATTTGAAAATTTTGGAAACGTGGGAAATTTGTATATAAATTACTTGTAAAAAATCCGAAAATTTTCACGCTCTCGTAATTGCGTAAAATTCTGCTACAGGATGCAAATGTTTATGTTTCTGCACAGAACCAAATCAATTATCAATCAAATCATCCCAAAGGCTTTGCTTGGAACAAACACTAATTAAAACACAAACACTCATCCAATACAGAGGCATAATTATGTGCTTACTGGAAAATAGAAAATAAACAAAAATTTAAAGATAAATATTGGGTTGCCTCCCAACTAGCGATATCGTTTTACGCCCCTAGATAGGCATATTGCATAGGTTCAAGTGTTGTAATAAAAGTGAGGGAGATTGTTTATGCTCTTCTCATATTCCCTCCTTTCAGCAGCAAACTTTCTTTGGGGCAAGCAAAAATAGTAAAAAGGGCTAAATTTAACGGGGTAAGGATATGTAAGATCAAGTTTAGGAGGAGGAAGTTCCTCCTTCTACCCCTTATATGTGATAACTATTTCTCATCGTAGATGTTTCTTTGATTATGCTCCATAAGTTTATTCTTAAGCACATGTCCTAATCCATCATTTTGTTTAGCAAAATTATCATTTTGTTCTGAAATTTTATGAAGTAAGATGGACGGTGGAACCTTTTCCTAAGATTTTCATTGTAGGCAACATTATCCGGAGATTGTAATTTCCTAATTTCCTCTTGATTATAAAGGATCTCTTCTATAGGAGGATAACCACAATTTATATTATAATGAGCAAATGTTTCACCCGCTTCCTTCATGATATGCCCAGATTCATAAGCTAAAAATATAGTGTTTACATGCTTAACGGGTGTATCACTAATATTCGAGAATGCCAAGAGAACTCTTTGTATGGCTGGATGCATGTGAACAAATTGCCTTTCAAGTTCAACTATAAGCAAAGATATTGCATCTGTGAGACTAGAAGTTTTATTGAGGATTGATCTTCCTAGAATAGGCAGCGTGCATGCACAAGTAAAGAAATCTTGGATGATACATTTTCCAATAATATTACCGCTACGTATACGGAGTTTTTTAGTATGCATGATTGTGGATTCTATTTTATGAGGATCGTCATCGGCAAGATTGTTTAATTTTTCTTTAGCAACTTCATCAAACCCTTTTTTGATATTTTTTTCATGAGCTTTAAAAGTATGGATGGGTTGTCCAAAGAACTCACACTAATGGTGAAAGCATTAGTATCCTTTTCGAGATTAGACATAATAACGACTTCAAGCAAAAAGCAAACAAAAAGGAAAATGTAAAATATTTCTGTATTTTTGCAAGAAAACAAATTAGAAGAGGGGTATATGGAAATGAGAGGCAAATAGCAAATAATGTAAATGCAAGGAGATGCAAATTTATGCGTAGGTACTTGATAGATGCTACTTCTTGAGCTTGCATTGGTTTTCCCTTGAAGAGGAAAGGGTGATGCAGCAAGGTAGAGATAAATATTTCCCTCCTTTAAAGAAGCAGGGTATCAATCCAGTAGGAGGAACACACAAGTCTTCAATAGTTATACCTGCACAAACAAACAAATATGCGATAAAGGTGTGTCAATCCCTTCATTGTTACTTGCAAAGATGAGATCTGATAGTGGTAAATATAACAGATAATGCAAAATAAAATAAAAGTAAATAAATTGCACTAAAGTATTTTTGTGTTTTTGGTTTTATAGATATGAAAATACTATGATAAAAGATAGACCCGGGGGCATAGTTTTCACTAGAGGCTTCTCTCTTGAAAGAAAATGATACGATGGGTAAACAAATTACTGTTGAGCAATTGATAGAGAAGTGCAAAGTTATGACGATATCCAAGGCAATGATCATGTATATAAGCATCAAGTCCAAGACAAATAGACCGATTCCTGCCTGTATCTACTACTATTACTCCACACATCAACCGCTATCCAACATGCATCTAGTGTATCAAGTTAACAAGAACGGAGTAATGCCTTCAGCAAGATGACATGCATCCTGTGGCCGCCTCGTGGGTCTCCTGGCCTCCCCCCGAAGCTTCCTAGGTGTCTCTCGGGTTTCGATTTCCGCAAACCCTTGAGAGGTTTGATACGTCTCCAACTTATCTATAATTTTTGATTGTTCCATGCTATTATATTATCTTTTTTGGATGTTTAATGGGCTTTAATATGCGCTTTTAAATTATTGTTGGGACTAACCTACTAACCAAAGGCCCAGTGCAAATTGCTGTTTTTTTCCTATTTTAGTGTTTCGCAGAAAAGGAATATCTAACGGAGTCCAAACAGAATGAAACCTTCGCGAGGATCGTTTTTGGAACAAACGCAATCCAGAAGACTTGGAGTACAAGTTTGGGAAGCCACGAGGCGGCCACAAGGCAGGAGGGCGCGCCCAGGGGGGGTAGGCGCGCCCCCACCCTCGTGGGCCCCTCGTAGCTCCACCGACGTACTTCTTCCGCCTATATATACTCATATACCCTGAAAACATCCAGGAGAACCACAAAACCCAATTTCCACCGCCGCAACCTTCTGTACCCGTGAGATCCCATCTAGGGGCCTTTTCCGGCGCTCCGCCAGAGGGGGAATCGATCACGGAGGGCCTCTACATCAACACCGTTGCCTCTTCGATGATGTGTGAGTAGTTTACCATAGACCTTTGGGTCCATTGTTATGAGCTAGATGGCTTCTTCTCTCTCTTTGGATCTCAATACAAAGTTCTCCTCGATCTTCTTGGAGATCTATTCGGTGTAATACTTTGTGCGGTGTGTTTGTCGAGATCCGATGAATTGTGGGTTTATGATCAAGATTATCTATGAAAAATATTTGATTCTTCTCTGAATTCTTATATGCATGATTTAATATCTTTGTAAGTCTCTTTGAATTATCAGTTTGGTTTGGCCTACTAGATTGATCTTTATTGCAATGGGAGACGTGCTTAGCTTTGGGTTCAATCTTGCGGTGTCCTTTCCCAGTGACAGCAGGGGCAGCAAGGCACGTATTGTATTGTTGCCATCGAGGATAAAAATATGGGGTTTACATCATATTTCTTGAGTTTATCCCTCTACATCATGTAATCTTGCTTAATACGTTACTCTGTTCTTATGAACTTAATACTCTAGATGCATGCTGGATAGCGATCGATGTGTGGAGTAATAGTAGTAGATGCAGAATCATTTCGGTCTACTTGTCACGGATGTGATGCCTATATACATGATCATGCCTAGATATTCTCATAACTATGCGCTTTTCTATCAATTGCTCGGCAGTAATTTGTTCACCCATTATAAATTATGCTATCTTGAGAGAAGCCACTAGTGAAACCTATGGCCCCCGGGTCTATTTTCCATCATATTAGTTTCCCGTCAACTTGCCAATTTCCGTCGCCGTTCTTTTATTTTGCAATCTTTACTTTTCAATCTATACAACAAAAATACCAAAAATATTTACCTTATTATCTCTATCAGATCTCACTTTTGCAAGTGGTCGTGAAGGGATTGACAACCCCTTTATCGCGTTGGTTGCAAGGTTCTTAATTGTTTGTGTAGGTACTAGGGATTTGCGTATAATCTCCTACTGGATTGATACCTTGGTTCTCAAAACTGAGGGAAATACTTACGCTACTTTGCTGCCTCACCCTTTCCTCTTCAAGGGAAAACCAACGCATGCTCAAGAGGTAGCAAGAAGGATTTCTGGCGCCGTTACCGGGGAGACTTACGCCAAGTCAAGTCAAGATTTGATCTCCTGTCAACTTGCCAATTTCTGGCGCCGTTGCCGGGGAGATCTACGCACAAGTCAAGACATACCAAGTACCCATCATAAACTCTTATCCCTCACATTTCTTTATTTGCCATTCACCTCACGTTTTCCTCTCCCCCACTTTACCTTTGTCGTTTTATTCACCCTTTTCTATTCGCCTCTTTTCGCTTGCTTCTTGTTTGCTTGTGTGTTGGATTGATCGTTTGACACAATGGCTCAAGAAAATACTAAATTGTGTGACTTTTCCAATACCAACAACAATGATTTTATTAGCACTCCGATTTCTCCTATTACCGATGCTGAATCTTGTGAAATTAATACTGCTATGTTGAATCTTGTCATGAAATATCAATTTTCTGTCCTTCCTAGTGAAGATGCCGCTACCCATCTAAACAACTACGTTGATTTGTGCGATACGCAAAAGAAGAGAGATGTGGATAATGATATTGTTAAATTGAATCTATTTCTGTTTTCGCTTAGAGATCATGCTAAAACTTGGTTCTCTTCTTTGCCTAAAAATAGTATTGATTCATGGAATAAGTGCAAAGATGCTTTTATCTGTAAGTATTTTCCTCCCACTTAGATCATCTCTCTTAGAAACGATATTATGAATTTTAAGCAATTTGATCATGAGCATGTTGCACAATCTTGGGAGAGGATGAAATTAATGATACATAATTGCCCTACACATGGTTTGAATTTATGAATGATTATACAAAAAAATATGCTGGATTGAATTTTGCTTCTAGAGATCTTTTAGATTCAGCTGCGGGAGGCACTTTCATGGAAATCACTTTAGTAGAAGCTACTAAACTCCTAGATAATATTATGGTTAATTATTCTCAATGGCACACCGAAAGATCCACTAGTAAAAAGGTTCATGCGATTGAAGAGATTAATATTTTGAGTGGAAAGATGGATGAACTTATGAAATTATTTGCTAATAAGAGTGTTTCTTCTAATCCTAATGATATGCCTTTTTCCATGTTGATTGAGAATAATAATGAATCTATGGATGTGAATTTTGTTGGTATGAACAATTTTGGTAACAACGCGTATAGAGGAAACTTTAATTCTAGGCCATTCCCTAGTAATTCCTGTAATAATTATGGTAATTCCTACAACAACTCTCATGGAAATTTTAATAAGATTCCCTCTGATTTCGAGACTAGTGTTAAATAATTTATGAATTCGCAAAAGAATTTCAATGCTTTGATTGAAGAAAAATTGCTTAAGATTGATGAGTTGGCTAGGGACGTGGATAGAATTTCTCTTGATGTTGATTCTTTGAAACTTAGATCTATTCCACCTAAGCATGATATCAATTAGTCTCTCAAGGCCATGAGAATTTCCATTGATGAGTCCAAAGAAAGAACCGCTAGGATGCGTGCTAAAAGAGATTGCTTTGTGAAAGCATGTTCTTCTAGTTTTCATGATAATAATACGAAGATCTAAAAGTGATTGATGTGCCTCCTATTAAATCTTTGTTTTCCAATATGAATCTTGATAAAGATGGGACTGGAGATGAGTCAACTTTAGTTAAAAGGCGTCCCAATGATTCAGAGTTTTTAGATCTTGATGCAAAAATTGGTAAAAGTGGGATTGAAGAGGTCAAAACTTTACATATCAATGAACCCACTATTTTGGATTTCAAGGAATTGAATTATGATAATTGCTCTTTGATAGATTGTATTTCCTTGTTGCAATCCATGTTAAATTCTCCTCATAGTCAAAATAAAGCTTTTACCAAACACATCATTGATGCTTTAATGCAACCTTATGAAGAAAAACTTGAATTAGAAGTTTCCATCCCTAGAAAACTTTATGATGATTGGGAACCTACTATTAAAATTAAGGTTAAAGATCATGAATGCTATGCTTTGTGTGGTTTGGGTGCTAGTGTTTCCACGATTCCAAAAACTTTACGTGATGTGTTAGGTTTCCATGAACTTGATGATTGTTCTTTAAATTTGCATCTTGCGGATTCTACCATTAAGAAACCTATGGGAATGATTAATGATGTTCTTATTGTTACATATAGGAATTATGTGCCTGTATATTTCATCGTTCTTGATATAGATTGCAATCCTACATGTCCTATTATTCTTGGTAGACCTTTCCTTAGAACTATTGGTGCAATTATTGATATGAAGGAAGGAAATATTAGATTCCAATTTCCATTACGCTATGTTTGGATGTATGGATTGGGAGGTAATATTGGCATTTGGCATTTGTTACTCCCGAATTCCAGCGTTTGGATGTCCTGGGTATTCGGTCGTGGCATCGTAGCCTGATATTGGACAGAGCGCGCCAACACTAGCGAGTGCCCATGCGAATGCCTCGCCTCCCCGCTCTGTTTTCGGCTGAAATTGCCCAGCCCGGCTCGCTTACCTCTTCAACCCTCCCTGTCCCCCCCCCGAAAATAGAGAACAGAGAGGCGCGAGAGAAGCGACGCGGGAAAACAGCGGCGGCGCAGGTGGGTGCTCATCTCCCGCCACCGTCCTCCTCCTTTCCCATCTCCGGCAGGTCTCCTCCATCTCCCGCTCCTCCTCCTTCTCCCCTTGCTCTTGTAGGCCTTCTCCTCATGCTTCATCTCCCCCTGCCCTTCCCAATCTCCCCAACCCTTTCAGGTCCGATGGCCGCCGGTGACCCGTCCCTTGGATTGTCCCTCTCCCATCCCTATCGCTGGTAGCCCTGTCCATCTACCACCCCTCCCCCCAATCCGCCATTCTCCTTCTCCTACAGTCCTACTCAACCCTAATCCCATGACTTCCCCTCCCCCTGTTCAGATCTGATGGTCGCTCCCCCTCTTCCCCATCAGAGTTCGTCCCTCTTCCCCAATATGTTTGCATACTAAGATACTAATCTTTCTAAAATTTACTCTACTGCAGGTTATTTGTCTTGGATTGGCACATCCCTGTAGACCAACTGAAGGTATGTTCAGAGATAATTTCTGCTATCAGTAAGGAACCAAGTCCATGTCAGACATGGTTCATGTGGTGAAGTGAACTAGAATCAATATTTGATTATATAGTGAATGCTTGCTGTACCCTGTCTTAAATGACTGAATGCTTGCTGAAATTTTGATAGCTTGATGTAGCATAAATTAGTACAACAATTTTTGATAGCTTGTCTTATATGCCTGATTGGTATTTTGCTTTCTTATGTCATATAGCTGATTGATGACTGCTTCTTAATAGCTTGCCGTAGCATAAATTTTGAAATGCTTGTTGTACCATGTCTTTGTATATTTACTTGTGTGATTGAATGAGGCATGAATGTCTAATTTGTGAAATGTAATGTAGCTGCACCATGTCTGACATGGACTTGGTTCCTTACATAAACGAGGAGAACAAAAGAAGAAAGAGGAGACGGATAGTTTTGACCAAACTGTACTTTGAATCGTTTCTTCTTGGGATAGCATATCTTAGTATGAACAGGGCACCAAGGGATTTAGGGAGCTTTAGTGACGATGAGGAAAAAACATTCATCGGAAGTATTTGCTAAAAGGAATGTATGATGGGGCAGAAGTAACATGTTATGATCAGTTGCGTTTAACTAAAAGAAACTTCCATGACTTATGCACCATGTTGCGTGAAAGGGCTGGTCTTTGTGGCAGTGTCTATGTTTCTGTCGAAGAAAAGGTAATGTTCTTGTTGGTAGTTGGCCAGGGTATCAAAATGAGGATTCTGCGTGGCACTTACAAGCGCTCCTTATGGACTATTAGTACCCACTTTGACGATGTATTAACAGCGATTCTATCTCTAACCAGGGAGTTCATTAAGCTTCCTGATCCTTCTACTCAGCCACCTGATGATTACAAATGGAAGTGGTTTGGCAATGCACTTGGAGCGCTAGATGGGTGCCACGTTGATGTTTGTATGCCCGTGTGTGACCAAGGGAGATATAGGAACATGAAGCAAGCTATCAGCACTAACATGCTTGGTGTGGTTGATTGGAATATGAAATTTATGTATGTCTTGCCTGGCTGGGAGGGTTCAGCTTCTGACTCAAGAGTCTTGCGTGATGCAATGAGGTTGAGCCGCCAAGATGCATTTGTCGTACCACTGGGTATGACACTTTCTCTTGGTAATTCATTTCTCCTCTGTAATTGTTAGCTAACTCACTTGCTTGACACACTAGGGAAATATTATTTAGTTGATGCTGGTTACACCAACGGTCCAGGATTTCTTGCTCCATTCGGATCGACTCGGTATCACTTAAAATAGTGGGTATCAAGTCAACAACAGCCCCAAACTCAAAAAGAGCTGTATAACTTGCGTCATTCTCGAGCTAGAAATGTAGTCAAGAGAACATTTGGGTTGTGGAAGAAAAAGTGGGCTTTCCTACGTTGTCAATCTTTCTTTGACATAAAGGACCAGGTATGATGTGTCCATATGGTGCTGAATAAGATGCAAACTAAATGGAAAATGCTTACAATGAACAAATATTATTGCAGGTTCGAATTATTAATGCTTGTTGTGTGTTACACAACTTTGCAAGGGATAGGCAACATGTGATGGATGATTTGTTGCTCGAGGAAGTGGATAATGAAATAGCCTCTTCCGAAGATGATCCTCTAGATGATGCTAACTTAATTAGGAGTGTTCAAGTCAGCACTTCATGGACCAACTTTAGAGAGCGGCTAGCTAATGACATGTTTGATGAGTACCTCATGAGACATGCTGAACTAGAGTTGGAGTAAGATGTGCGGGTCGACTAGATAATGATGTTCTCTTTTGTGGTAGCTAGTTGATATGACTTTGGTGGGATGTCTGGATCAACCTTGCATGGACTTTGCTTGTGTGATAGCATAGCTTGCTAATGGTGCCTTTTGGGTATTTTGTACATGCCTCATATTATGAAATTAATATGTGTGTGTGTGTGACATTACCTTGCTGTCTTTGTGTTTCAACTTACATGCACCTTATGTTGTCTTTGTGTTTGGATATTATGTGCATGCATTTTCTAATAGGACCATGGCTGAAGGAGGTGGAATTTTTTTGGTAGAAATTACCTCACATGGACAGATGAAATGGACACTGCACTACTCGAGGTCCTTGTTGAGCATCACAACAATGGCGATCATGCCCAGAATGGATGGAAGTCCCATGTCTACAGTGCTGTTATATGTAATGTGCGTGAGAAGTGCTTTGTGACCATCACAAAGGAAAACATCAGTTCAAGGTGCAAAACCTTTGAAAAGCACTATGAGGCCATTAGCAAGATGCTTTCTCAAAGTGGATTTGGGTGGGATTGGATCAATAACAAGCTGCCAATTGATAGTGAAGATGTGTGGCTTAAATATGTCGCGGTAAGAAATTTATCATTTCCACATTTTGATTGTATTGTACATATGTAAGATCTACCTTTGTTTGACAATTCTCTTTTTCTGTGTGTGTGTGTGTGTGTGCAGGCTAACAAGAAAGTAGGATTTTACAAGAACAAGGTCATTAAGAATTGGGATGCTATCACCACCATATACTCAAAAGATCATGCAAATGGTGAAGGTGCCGTCACTGGTGCTGAAACTGTTGTAGAACCAACTACGGAACCCAATGAAGCCTCTCCTGAAGTGCCACACAAAAAATAGCGAACCGGTGATGCCATCATGTGCCTACTTGGGGATATGAAAGGCTCATTTAATGATGCTTTGAAGTCACTCGAGCCTTTACCTCTGCCCCAAGTTACACCTCCTGCTGAAATCCTTGCGACACTTGAGATGATCCCTGATCTGGCTCGTGGTGACATATTGCGATCTTATGGTAAGTTGATCCTTAGCGAACGCTTGTACCAAGCGCTTCTTGAGCTTCCCATGAACTTTAGGAAGGAATGGCTGTTGATGTTGAATTAGTAGAATGGCTCTTGATGGATAATATGTATGTTTGTTGCTACTTTTAGTTCTCCTAGTTTGTGAGAGACTTCTAAACTTGTCCTAAAGTTGCATTGTTATGCAGAAGACTTGCTGTGTATTTTGGATGGTGTGAGACATGTTATAATATGTAATGTTGTTGGCAAGGTTATCTTAATATGTTGCTGTTGTTATTTTTTGGACAAATTGATGTTCTCAAGTTCATCATGATATGCGGCTGTTACATATAGTTTTCAGCCTAATTTTTCATGTTTTTGAATAGTTCAAAGTGTTATCTAGTTCATCATAATATGCTACTGTATACTATTGTAGTGTACAGTTTTCAGCCTAATTTTCATGTTTTTGAGGAGTGATATTGTCCAATGCATGATAATATGCTCATGTTGCTTATGTATAATTTTCAGCTATTGTAATGTATAGTTTTCCGCCTATTTTTTCATATATTCAGTTCATATTGTCCAGTGCATAATAATATGCCGATGTTGCCTATGTACACTTTTCATCAATTTTTCATGTATTTTGGACAATTGATGTTGTCTGTGCCAATTTTTAAATTATTTGCATGCAATTTTATTGTATTATAATATATAATCTCTCAAATATATGGCATGATGATTAGATTTAATTTCCAAACTTGTACAAGCAATTATTATATTGTTCATACATTTCACAATGCCCAATTCTACACTATGCGCATCCAAACAAGATTTGGCATTCCTCCATCCCTTGAATTCCAAGTGGCCAATACAAGAACATCCAAACACAAAATGTGGCATTGCAGCTCAATACCAATGCCTTGGGATATTAGGCATTGGAGCCAATGCAATATCCTAGTCCTGAATGTCTACATCCAAACAGAGCGTTAAGGAAAGGCATGGAACACTTTCCTAGAAATAAAATCAAATTACCTTATGAATCTATTATAAGAGCCACTTATGGATTGCATATCAAGGATGATAATACCTAGATCTATTCTTATTTTTATGCCTAGCTAGGGGCGTTAAACGATAGCGCTTGTTGGGAGGCAACCCAATTTTATTTTTGTTCCTATCTTTTTGTTCCTGTTTAGTAATAAATAATTCATCTAGCCTCTGGTTAGATATGGTTTTGTGTTTTAATTAGTTTTTGTGCCAAGTAGAACCTTTGGGAAGACTTGGGTGAAGTATTTGCGATCTTGCTGTAAAAAACAGAAACTTTTGCGCTCACGAGATTTGCTTCCGTTGTTTACTGGAGAGTGCTTTTAGGTTGATTCTTTTTGAAGATGATTAATAGAAAAATTCCTCACGTCCACAAATTTATTTAAGAATTTTAGAGTTACATAAGTATTTGAAAGTTACAGATTGCTACACACTGTTCTGTTTTTGACAGATTCTGTTTTTCGTGTGTTGTTTGCTTATTTTGATGAATATATGGCTAGTATCGGGGGGTATGAACCATAGAGAAGTTGGAATACAGTAGGTTTAACACCAATATAAATAATGAATGAGTTCATTACAGTACCTTAAATTGATGGTTTGTTTTCTTATACTAACGGAGCTCATGAGATTTTCTGTTGAGTTTTGTGTTGTGAAGTTTTCAAGTTTTTGGGTAAGGATTTGATGGACTATGGAATAAAGCGTGGCAAGAGCCTAGGCTTGGGGATTGCCAAGGCACCCCAAGGTAAATTTCAAGGACAACCAAAAGCCTAAGCTTGGGGATGCCCTGGGAAGGCATCCCCTCTTTCGTCTTCTTCTCTCGGTAACTTTACTTGAGAGTATATTTTTATTCACCACATGATATGTGTTTTGCTTGGAGCGTCTTGTATGATTTGAGTCTTTGCTTTTTAGTTTACCACAATCATCCTTGCTGTACACACCTTTTGTGAGAGGCACACATGAATCAGAATTGATTAGAATACTCTATGTGCTTCACTTATATCTTTTGAGCTAGATAATTTTGCTCTAGTGCTTCACTTATATCTTTTAGAGCACGGTGGTGGTTTTATTTTATAGAAATTATTGATCTCTCATGCTTCACTTATATTATTTTGAGAGTCCTCTAGAACAATCATGGTAATTTTCTATGGCTATAAAATTAGTCCTAATATGATGGGCATCCAAGATGGATATAATAAAAACTTTCATATAAAGTGCATTGAATACTATGAGAAGTTTGATGCTTCATGATTGTTTTGAGATATGAGTGATATTAGAGTCATGCCTATATACATGATCATGCCTAGATATTCTCATAACTATGCACTTAATACTCTGGATGCATGCTGGATTGCGGTCGATGTGTGGAGTAATAGTAGTAGATGTAGAATCGTTTCGGTCTACTTGTCACGGACGTGATGCGTGTATACATGATCATGCCTAGATATTCTCATAACTATGCACTTTTCTATCAATTGCTCGACAGTAATTTGTTCACCCACCGTAAATTATGCTATCTTGAGAGAAGCCACTAGTGAAACCTATGGCCCGGGTCTATTTTCCATCATATTAGTTTCCCGCCAACTTGCCAATTTCCGTCGCCGTTCTTTTATTTTGCAATCTTTACTTTTCAATCGATACAACAAAAATACCAAAAATGTTTACCTTATTATCTCTATCAGATCTCAGTTTTGCAAGTGGCCGTGAAGGGATTGACAACCCCTTTATCGCGTTGGTTGCAAGGTTCTCAATTATTTGTGTAGGTACTAGGGATTTGCGTGTAGTCTCCTACTGGATTGATACCTTGGTTCTCAAAACGGAGGGAAATACTTACACTACTTTGCTGCATCACCCTTTCCTCTTCAAGGGAAAACCAATGCATGCTCAAGAGGTAGCAAGGTTCGAACTCTGGGGTGCGCACGAAGAACACTCTCTCCCCAGCGCACTCACCCTACGATTACACAACCTAGCTCGATGAACTCAAAGAACAATGGACACATAGGATTATACTGATTCGGTCCACCTTGCGGTGTAATACCCTACTCTAGTGGGTGTGGTGGATTGCGTCGTGGGGCTGAGGATGAACTAGTACACTAGATGAATAGCCTCCGGAGGAGAGGTTTTCTTAGGCTCGGATGAGCATGTGGTGTGTAGGGTGGAATAGATCTGATCCCTCTCCATGGTGGTGGCTTTGTCCTATTTATAGTGGCCTTGGTCCTCTTCCCACATATAGGTGGGAAGGGATCCCACAACGGCCAAATTTGAAGGGTAACAACTAGTACAAGCTATCCTGACAAAAGTGGTCTTTGCCTGCCAAAGGCTCTGGTGGTGACGCCGCGCCGGGCTCCACGATGACCTCCATTCTCTCGTCCTGACGGTCGTTGGTCTTGTTGCACCGATATGGAAACTTCTGCTTGATTCCTCGAGACTCTGCGCCTGCGCTTGCCTCCTTAGCACCAAAGGGGAAACTTGTACACTGCGCCCGTGACACCCGCCTGGCCTTGGATGTCATGGCTCACGTCATGTGAACCTCGCGAGGTGCACCTTGCATTGATATCTCCGCTCCTCGGGATCCAGCCTAGAGAGGCTGCCCTCAAGGAGGTCTTGCTTTTGTCCGCCTCGAGAGGCTTGGCCCCTCGCGAGGGTCTTGAGCTGTGGTTGCTAAAGGTGGGCCGTACCAGGCCGCCGATGGAGCCACGTCACGGGTCGCAGGCAGACAAGTCTGGGTACCCCCGTTCCTAGGACGCCGACAATAGCCCCGGGCCCAAGGTGTGCTCGAACTTGGCTTCAAGGCAAAGCCAAGGGGCAAGTTTGGAGCACCGCGGGCCCCAATCACCTGCGGCCTTGATCAACGCGTGGCCACTGATTGGACGTGGGCGCCTCTGCTTCGCGACGCTGCCTCGGCAACTGCCCGACTTGACGAGACCCTTGGTGCGCTGCTCGAGCCTATGGACGAAGAGCGTTGCGTGGCTGCCGCCGAAGCCGTGCAGGACCAGGTAGATGCCCTGCTAGAGAAGTTCCTCGACATCGACCCTGCGCCCTCTGCTGGTGATGCCACCGACCCTGCGACATCGGCCGACGGCGATGCCGACGTTGAGGGGGCGCTCCTTGCGGGCGACGACAACGCCCGAGGTTGAACAGGAGACTTGCCGGTAGCACTTTACTCTGGTTTTATTTCCTGCAACATGCACTGTGCCTCGTGGAGGCATTTAAACTGATGCTTGGGTATTCGAAGAATAGTATGTTTTATAATAACTACTAGGATTTCACAATCTCCTTCACGCTTGCCCTAGCGTTCTGCGTCGGCACAGCCCGGCCCCGTGCATACCTCAGCCGCCGCTGGCTCGCCTGGATCGCTAGCACGAGGCCATGGGGTGAGGGGCTACGTGACCAGTTAGGCTCCTGAGACGTGATGCTCAGGAGTCCTCCTTGACGTACGAATGGACCTTGGGAAGGGAACGCGAAACCATGCATTAGTGTTCTGCGTCGACAGAGCCCGGCCCCGCGCATACCTCAGCTGCCGCTGGCTCGTCCGGATCGCCAGGACGAGGCCAGGGGTGAGGGGCTACGTGAGCAGTTAAGCTCCTGAGACGCGATGATTAGGAGTCCTCCTTGACGTACGAACAGACCTCAATACTCGTCCTGGCGGGGCGTACGCCAGGCGTGACCTAAGCGTAGCCCCCATGCCCAGCCCCCATTGCGCGACTCTCCCGAAGGGAAAGTGTTGCAACGAGGCTAGGCACCGAGCCTGCTAGCTCCCCGAGGTTGATACGGCCGAGGGGCCGCCCTCAGTTGTTTATCACCAACGCGGAGCATAGCGCTTCCGCACTTGCACGGGCATAGTCGCTCCTCGACCGTGTCAACTGCCAACGTGGAGCATGGTGCTTCCACTAGTGCTTGGGTGGGGGATCCCTCTGAGTGGAGCCCCCGGAGTGTGTACAACCCTGCCCTGATACGTGGCTTGCACGGTAGGGCCAGACGAGGTGTGTCTGGGCACCCGTGAGCCAACGCAAGACTCACGAGGCCCTACCTCAAGGCGGGTTGCGCCTGATCTTGATTCTTGGTAGCTGTGGTGCTCCTGCGAGATGGTTAGGCAACCTACGTCGAATGGGTTTCCTGAGGCAATCACACAAGAATGCCAGACACCAACGACCCCAGGAGGTGATGTGAATGGGGCCGACCCGCCAGATAGAGCTCAGTCGTTGGGTTTATCGACGCTGTCGGTATGGACCCGAGCACAGACGCTATGCCTAGACTTCTGATGCAAAAAATCCTGAAGAAAGACAACTGGCGCACGGCCTCCGTGTTGGAGGGGCACCAGGATGCGCGCACCCTGGCTCGTCTGTTCACGACTAGCTCATGCGAGAACGAGGCACAAAGGGCCATGGGAGGTGACGTACACGGGAGCTAGCCCACGAGCCAGAGCTCAGCCTCTTGGGTTTAGCGACGCTGCAGGGACGGACCTGAGCACAGACGTCGTGCCAGTCCTTAATCATGAGGCGGTCGTGTGAGGTCTTGCCAGGGTGCACGACATTCGTGGTATCGAAGTACCGGACATGCATATAGTAGGCATGAATCAACTCATGGAAAGAGGCAAACTAGCTCAGGTAATGCGAATGTGATACATGCCACAGGGATAGACCCACGTGGCCTTGGGATGATGCAGCCCGAAGGGCGCCCCCAGTAGGGTAGGCTAAAGATGCAAAAGGATACACGTCGCACGGACATGCCCGTGCGACTTGGGGATGATGCAACCCAAGGGGCGCCCCCAACTGAACAAGCTGAAACAGAGTCACCTGGTACCGATGCTGGAGAGATGTTGATGTAGATGAAGACACTTGCTTCAGACGCCGCCCCTCATGAACCGCCTGACTCCGGGACCTCGCGAGGCTCCCGAGGTTCCAAGAGCTCGCAAAGAACCGTCGCCACTTCCGCCTGGATCTCTTGATGCCTGGCCTCGCGAGCCACCAGGACATCCCGCATGTGGCGCTGGTGCAGGGCTGCCTGGTTTGGCAAGCCGAAGGGCATGCGAACATAGCTGTGTGATGGTCCCTCGCACCAGCCCACCTGAAATGGCCAGTAGAGCTCCTGAGACGCGCCTCTGTTGAGCTCTGGGATGTTGACGCAGATGCACAACCCATCGCCCGAGCTTGGGGCGACAACTGCACTTAGTGGTGTGGGGCAGCGCTCACCCCGCATTGCCCTTGGTACCTGCAAGTCTTCGATGGCCTGGTCGATGAACTCCTGAGCACTCGACGCCTCATGCCTTGTGCTCTCGTGAGGGAAACGTGCGGTGAAGCACGCCTCCACATGGTGCCTGAGCACCTCCCTCGTGACATTGGCTAGGTCGGGGGCACTCCAGAGGAGAGCCCCGAGCCCAACCTGAGAGGGGCGCCGGGCGCGCCTTCCTATGCGAGGGAGGGAGGTGCCCCATCCACGGGCGCGAATCTTGAGGCGCGGCCGCCAGGTGCTGCTTCCTCATGAGGCTCCAAGGGAGCAACTGCTTCTTCTTCTTCGGGATGGCTGCTGGGGGGGGGGGGTAGATGATGTTTTCGTTGTCGGGGTCCTCGACTGCTGCAGCCTGGTAGGCGCGCTCAAGGGAGCACACAACGTCCTTCTCCTCGCACACGATGGTGATGATGTCGCGGCTCCCTGGCATCTTGAGGATGTTGTAGCCATGGTGAGTCACTGCCATGAACTTGGCCAGGGCCGGATACCCAAGAATGACATTGTATGGGAGACGGATGTAGGAGACGTCGAAGTTGACGAGCTCGGTGCGGTAGTTGTCACGAGTGCCGAAGGTAACGGGGAGCCGGATCTGCCCGATTGGGGTGGTGGAGCCGTCGGTCACCCCCAAGAAGGACCTGGTGGGCTGCAGCTGGTCATATGGCACTTGGAGACGGTCAAACGTGTCGACGGAGAGAACATTGAGCCCAACACTGCCATCGATGTGGGTCTTGGTAACCTGGACGTTGCTGATGATGGGTGAGCAAAGCATTGGGAGAGCACCGGCGGTTGCCGTGCAGTTGAGCTGGTCAGCTGAGCTGAAGGTGATGGTGCTCTTGGACCACTTGAGCAGCCGTGTGGCTTCTATCCTGGGAAGAGCCGCGTTCACTTCTCGGGTGAACTGCTTGAAGATGCGATGAGAGGCTAGAGCCTGCGCACCGCCCAAGATGCAGGTGATGGCGCGAGGCTCCTGGAAGCCCCCGGCCCCTTCGTCTTGGTCGTCATTCCTCCTTGGCGGTGGTGGAAGCGGAGGGAGGCCGGCCTTGCCCTGAGGATGGTCCTCACAAGGCTCGTCCCTCCAGGCGCCCTCGCGAGGCTGTTCGTGCCAACGTTCCTCACGAGGCTGATTGCGACACTCCTGACGGGGGCCGCGGTCGTCCCAGCGCCCCCTTGTTTGGCTTCCTCCACGACCGTAGCCTCGGCCGCTGCGCTCGGGGCGTCGGCCGAAGCGCCCGTCG
This sequence comes from Secale cereale, assembly GCA_902687465.1. NCBI lineage: Eukaryota > Viridiplantae > Streptophyta > Magnoliopsida > Poales > Poaceae > Secale > Secale cereale. The sequence goes on along the minus strand of LR738711.1, from coordinate 691,796,468 downwards.
CGGATAGACCTAAGCTCCTGACAGTCATTGTTGTTGTGGATGTGCACGTTGTGGAAGGCGCGGAATGGACAGCTGCTCTTGGATGACTCTGGGTGGTCGCGGCCATGCTTCATCTCTGGTTCTGCTGCGAGCACGGCCACCCCCTTGTGCTTCATGTCTTTAGCCTTGGCCTTCTTGTCTTCTGGGTCAGCAATGGGGAGCTCGACGAGGGAAAGGCGCCCTTCCTCAGCTCTGGCGCACTTGGTCGCTAGGTTGAACAGCTCCAAAGCTGTGCACAGATCCTCATGGATGGCGAGCTCCTCCTTCATCTTGACATCGTGGACGCCATCAGAGAATGCTGAGATGTTGGCCTCGTCCATCACCTTGGGAATCTTGAGGCGGACGTTGTTGAAGTGCTGGATGTATCTCTGCAGGGTTTCCCCTGGTTGCTGCTTGACGCACCGCAGGTCACCTGGGGCTGGTGGGCGGTCGTGGGTGCCCTGGAAATTGGCGATGAAATGCTCACCCATCTCACTCCAGGAGGAGATCGATCCCGCTGGCAGGTTCAGGAGCCACGAGCGCGCGCCATCTCTGAGAGCCATGGGTAACCAGTTTGCCATAATATTCTCGTCGTCGTTGGCCACCTCGATGCTCATCTCCTAAAGCTGCAGGAACTCAGCAGGGTCAGGGGTGTCGTCGTAGCGTGGAGGCAGGTCAGGCTTGAACTTTCTGGGCTAGATGACACTGCGTAGCTCAGGGGTGAAGGCTCGGCAGCCTGCTGTGGCCAACAGAGCCCATCGTGGAGGTGGAGCTTGGTATTGGTTCTCATGCGTCGCCATCACGGGGGGCGCACAGTCTCGACATGGTGGTGGTGGGAGGGCAGGAGCTCCTCCCTGCGGCCGCTGGACCTCTTGACGGCTTCCTTCTTCATGCACGGGCACCCCGCGCGGCGGGTCGCGCCGCAGGGCCGCGCGCCTTGGAGCGTGGACGACGTCTTGAGGTGGAGGTGGCGGAGGCGCCTCATGGGCCATGTATCCCGCAAAGGGAGGCGGGCGAAGTAGCGAGAAGGATGGGACAGGAGGGCCCCCAGCCGCGCTGACGAGTTCGGCGATGCGGTCCAGCCCGTCCTCGTAGAAGTCATCGATGGGGCGGTAGTGCAGGAGCTCGCTGATACGTCTCCAACGTATCTATAATTTTTGATTGTTCCATGCTATTATTTATGAAGTCTTGGATGTTTAATGGGCTTTATCATTCACTTTTATATCATTTTTGGGACTAACCTACAAACCCAAAGGCCCACTCCAGATTGTTGTTTTTTTGCCTATTTCAGGGTTTTGCAGAAAAGGAATATCAAACGGAGTCCAAACGGAATGAAACCTTCGCGAGAGATATTTTTGGAGGAAATCACGCTCGGGAAACGTCAGGACCAAGTCAGGGTGCAAGGGGCCAGCCCTCGAGGGTGGGGGCGCGCTCCCCTTCCCAGGGCGCGCCCCCTGCCTTGAGGCTGGCCCACACCGCCCCTGGTGCCCTCCTTATTCCTATATATACCTACGTACCCCAGAAACTCCGTACGCAGAGAGAAAACCCTAATTCCACCACCGTAGCTTCTGTTCCTGTGGAGATCCCATCTTGGAGCCTGTTCCGGGAGGGGGATCCATCACAGAGGCCTTCATCATCATCATCATCATCGCCCTCACCATGAGTTGTGAGTAATTTAGCACAGACCTTCGGGTCCATAGCTAGTATCTAGATGGCTTCTTCTCTCTCTCCAGATCTCAATACAAAGTTCTTCTCGGTCTTCGAGGAGATCTATTCGATGTAATCTCTTTTTGCGGTGTGTTTGTCGAGATCCGATGAATTGTGAGTTTATGATCAAGGTTATCTATGAAAGATATTTGGTTCTTCTCTGAACTTTTTATGTGTGCTCATAATATCCTTGCAAGTCTCTTCGAGTTATTGGTCTGGTTTGGCCTACTAGATCTATAGTTCTTGCAATGGGAGAAGTGCTTGGCTTTGGGTTCAATCTTGCGGTGTCCTTTCCCAGTGACAGTAGGGGCAGCAAGGCACGTATTGTATTGTTGCCATCGAGGATAAAAAGATGGGGTTTTCATCATATTGCTTGAGTTTATCCCTCTACATCATGTCATCTTGCTTAAGGCGTTACTCTGTTCGTATGAACTCAATACACTAGATGCATGCTGGATAGCGGTCGATGTGTGGAGTAATAGTAGTAGATGCAGGCAGGAGTCGGTCTACTTGTCTCGGACGTGATGCCTATATACAATGATCATGCCTAGATAGTCTCATAATTATTCGCTTTTCTATCAATTGCTCGACAGTAATTTGTTTACCCGCCGTAGAATATCACTATCATGAGAGAAGCCACTAGAGAAAACTATGGCCCCCGGGTCTATGCTCAACTTATCAATCTACTTTACTTTTACCGCTTTTATTTGCTGTTTTATTAAACCTAAAATACCAAAAATATAACTATCATCTCTATCAGATCTCACTCTCGTAAGTGACCGTAAAGGGATTGACAACCCCTTATCGCGTTGGCTGCGAAGTTCTTATTTGTTTGTGCAGGTGCGAGGGACTGGCGCGTGGTCTCCTACTGGATTGATACATTGGTTCTCAAAAACTGAGGGAAATACTTACGCTACTGTGCTGCATCTCCCTTTCCTCTTCGAGGGAATACAATGCAAGCTCAAGAGGTAGCAAGAAGAATTTCTGGCGCCGTTGCTGGGGAGGCTTACGCAAAAGTCATATATCAAGTACCTATCACAAACCCTTATCCTTCGCACTACATTTATTTGCCTGTCGTTTTCCTCTCCCCCACTTCACCTTTGCCATTTTATTTGCCCTTCTTCCGCCGTGTGTTTTTCATTCACTTGTTTTTTGTTTGCTTGTGTGTTGCTTGCTTGTCACTATGGCTCAGAACAATACTAAATTGTGTGACTTCTCCAATACCAACAACAATGACTTTATTAGCACTCCGATTGCTCGTATTATTGATGCTGAATCTTGTGAGATCAATGCTGCTTTGTTGAATCTTGTCATGAAAGATCAATTATCCGGCCTTCCTAGTGAAGATGCCGCTACTCATCTAAACAACTTTGTTGATTTGTGTGATATGCAAAAGAAAAGGGATACGGATAACGATATTGTTAAATTGAAGTTATTTCCGTTTTCACTTAGAGATCGTGCTAAAACTTGGTTTTCCTCTTTGCCTAGAAATAGTATTGATTCATGGAATAAGTGCAAAGATGCTTTTATCTCTAAGTATTTCCCACCTGCTAAGATCATCTCTCTTAGAAACGATATTATGAATTTTAAGCAACTAGATCATGAGCATGTTGCACAAGCTTGGGAGAGAATGAAATTAATGATACGTAATTGCCCTACACATGGTTTGAATCTATGGATGATTATTCAGAACTTTTATGCTGGCTTGAATTTTGCTTCTAGAAATCTTTTAGATTCGACCGCAGGAGGCACTTTCATGGAAACCACCTTAGGAGAAGCTACCAAACTCATATATAATATTATCGTTAATTATTCTCAATGGCACACCGAAAGATCTACTAGTAAAAAAGTGCATGCTATCGAAGAAATTAGTGTTTTGAGTGGAAAGATGGATGAACTTATGAAATGGTTTGCTGCTAAGAGTGCTTCTTCTAATCCTAATGATATGCCTTTGTCCACTTTGATTGAGAATAACAATGAATCTTTGGATGTGAATTTTGTTGGTAGGAATAATTTTGGTAACAATGCTTATAGATGTAATTTTAATCCTAGGCCTTTTCCTAGTAATTCCTCTAATAATTATGGTAATTCCACAACAACTCTTATGGAAAGATGCCTTCTGAATTTGAAACTAGTGTTAAAGAGTTTATGATCTCGCTAAAGAATTTCAATGCTATGCTTGAAGAGAAATTGCTTAAAGTTGATGAATTGGCTAGAAGTGTGGATAGAGTTACTCTTGATGTTGATTCTTTGAAACTTAGATCTATCCCACCTAAGCATGATATCAATGAGTCTCTCAGAGCCATGAGAATTTCCATTGATGAATGCAAAGAAAGAACCGCTAGAATGCGTGCTAAAAGAGAAGATTATATTAAATCGTGTTCTTCTAGTTATCGTGAAAATAAAGATGAAGATCTGAAAGTTAGTGATGTGTCTCCTATTAGATCCTTGTTTTCTAGTATTAATCTTGATGAAAATAGGATTGGAGATGATTCTACTTTAAGGTGTCCCAATGATTCGGAGTTTTTAGATCTTGATGCTAAAATTGCTAAAAGTGGGAATGAAGAGATTAAAACTTTGCATAGTGATGAACCCACTACTTTGGATTTCAAGGGATTCAATTATGATAATTTCTTTTTGATTGATTGCATTTCCTTGTTGCAATCCGTGCTAAATTCTCCGCATGCTTATAGTCAAAATAAAGCTTTCACTAAACACATAGTTGATGCTTTGATGCAATCTTATGAAGAAAAACTTGAGTTGGAAGTTTCTATACCTAGAAATCTTTATGATTAATGGGAACCTACTATCAAAATAAAAATAAAAGATCATGAATGCTATGCTTTGTGTGATTTGGGTGCAAGTGTCTCCACTATCCCAAAAACTTTGTGTGATTTGCTAGGGTTCCATGAGCTTGATGATTGTTCTTTAAATTTGTATCTTGCGGATTCCACTATTAAGAAACCTATGGGAAGAATAAATGATGTTCTTATTGTTGCCAATAGGAATTATGTGCACGTAGATTTTATTGTTCTTGATATAGATTGCAATCCTTCATGTCCTATTATTCTTGGTAGACCTTTCCTTAGAACGTTGGTGCAATTATTGATATGAAGGAAGGAAATATTAGATTCCAATTTCCGTTAAGGAAAGGCATGGAACACTTTCCTAGAAAGAAAATCAAATTGCCATATGAATCTATCATGAGATCCACTTATGGATTGCCTTCCAAAGATGGCAATACCTAGATCTATCTTGTATCGTGCCTAACTAGGGGCGTAAAACAATAGCGCTTGTTGGGAGGCAACCCAATTTTTTGTTTTTTTGTTTTTGTTGCTGTTAGGTAATAAATATTGCATCTAGCCTCTGATTAGATGTGTTTTCATATTTTGTTTAGTGTTTGTGCCAAGTAGAACCTTTGGTAAGACTTGTGTGAAGTTTATATGATCTTGCTGTGAAAAACAGAATCGTTAGCACTCGCTAAAGTAGTCTTAAGATTTTACTGGAGGGTGATTTTTAGTTGATTCGTTTTGCTGCTGATTGGTAGACAAATTGCGCAAATTTACCAATTTACTTTGAATTTTTTGGAGTTCCATAAGTAGGCGATACCTGCAGATTACTACAGATTGTTCTGTTTTTGACAGGTTCTGTTTTTCGTGTGTTGTTTGCTTATTCTGATGCATCTATGAGTAATATTGGAGGATATGAATCATAGAAAACTTTGAGTACAGTAGGTTTAACACCAATATAAACAAAGAATGAATTCCTTGCTGTACCTTTGAGTGGTGGTTTGCTTTCTCTTACTAACGGAGCTCACGAGAATTTTTGTCTAAGTTTTGTGTTGTGAAGTTTTCAAGTTTTCAAGTTTTGAGTATTGCTTTGATGGAGTATGGAACAAGGAGTAGCAAAGGCCCAAGCTTGGGGATGCCCATGGAACCACAAGTAAATTCAAGATTATCAAAAAGCCTAAGCTTGGGGATGCCCCAGGAAGGCATCCCCTCTTTCGTCTTGATCCATCGGTAACTATACTTGGAGCTATATTTTTATTCGCAACATGTTATGTGTTTTGCTTGGAGCGTCTTTTATAATTTGAGTCTTTGCTTGTTAGTTTGCCACAATCATCCTTTCTGTACACACCTATTTGAGAGAGCTAAATATGGCCTAGAAATTATTAGAACACTCTATGTGCTTCACTTATATCTTTTGAGTTGAATAGTTTTTGCTCTAGCGCTTCACTTATATATTTTAAAGCATGGTGGTGGTAATATTTGTAGAAATTGTTGAACTCTCATGCTTCACTTAGATCTATTTGAGAGTATATTAAAACAGCATGGTAAAGTGTTTAGTCTAAAGAAACTAGTCTTCACATGATAAACATCCAATGTCAATGTAGTAAAAAAATTCACATCATGTGCATTGAATAGAAAGAGATGTTGGATGCTTGATAATTGTTTTGAGACATGAGGATAGTGATATTAGAGTCATGCTAGTGGAGTTATTATGAAATTGAGAAATACTTGTGTTAAGGTTAGTGATTCCCGTAGCATGCACGTATGGTGAACCGTTGTGTGACTAAGTTAAAGCATGAGGTATTTGTAGAGTGTCAACCTTTGTGTGGAGGTCAGGGGAGCGCGATGGTTAACTCCTACCAACCTCCCCCCTAGGGACATGCATTGATTGCATTGTTTTCATGACTCGTAGATTTTTGCAATAAGTATATGAGTTCTTATGACTAATGTTGAGTCCATGGATATTACACACTCTCACCCTTCCACCATTGCTAGCCTCTCTTGTACCGCGCAACTTTCGCCAGTGCCATAAACCCACTATATATCCTTCCTCAAAACAACCATCATATTGTTCCTCAAAACAGCCACCATACCTACCTATCATGGCATTTCCATAGCCATTCTGAGATATATTGCCATGCAACTTTCCACCGCTCCGTTTATATGACACGCATCATATTGTCATATTGCCATGCATGATCATGTAGTTGACATCGTATTTGTGGCAAGGCCACCATGCATAATCTTTTCATACATTTCACGCTTGTTTCATTGCACATACCGGTACACCGCCGGAGGCATTCATATAGAGTCATACTTTGTTGTTGTAGTATCGAGTTGTAATATTGTGTTGTAATAAAAGTGTGATGATTATCATTTTTAGAGCATTGTCCCATGGGATGAAAGGCTGAATCTATAAAGCCCCTCCGCAAAAAAAGGCCAAAATGAAAAAAAGGAAAGGCCCAAATAAAGGGAAAAAGGAAAAAAAATAAAAGAAAAAGGGACAATTGCTACTATCTTTTTCCACACTTGTGCTTCAAAGTAGCACCATGTTTTTCATTGTCGAGAGTCTCATGCTTAGTCATTTTCATATACTAGTGGGAATTTTCGTTATAGAACTTGGCTTGTATATTCCAACGATGGGCTTCCTCTAATGCCCCAGGTCTTCGTGAGCAAGCAATTTGGATGCACACCCACTAGTTTCTTTTGTTGAGCTTTCATTCATATTTAGCTCTAGTGCATCCGTTGCATGGCAATCCCTACTCACTCACATTGATATCTATTGAAGGGCATCTCCATAGCCCGTTGATATGCCTAGTCGATGTGAGACTATCTCCCTCTTTTTGTCTTCTCCACAACCACCTCTATTCCACCCATAGTGCTATCTCCATGGCTCACGCTCATGTATTGCGTGAAAGTTGAAAGGTTTGAAAAGATAGAGCATGAAAACAAATGCTTGGCTGAAATCGAGGTTGTGCATAATATGAATATTTTTGTGTGATAACAAGGGAGCATAGCCTACACTATATGATTTTGTAGGGATAACTTTCTTTAGCCATGGTATTTTGAGAAGGCATGATTGCTTTGTTAGTATTGCTTGAAGTATTGCTATTTCTTATGTCTGCATAGACTTTTATCTTGAATCTTTCAGATCTGAACATTCATGCCACAATTAAGGGAATTACATTGATAAACTATATTGGTTAGCATTCCACATCAAAAATTCTTTCTTTATCGTTTACCTACTCGACGACGAGTAGGAATTAAGCTTGGGGATGCTTGATACGTCTCCAACGTATCTATAATTTTTGATTGTTCCATGCTATTATTTATGAAGTCTTCGATGTTTAATGGGCTTTATCATTCACTTTTATATCATTTTTGGGACTAACCTACTAACCCAAAGGCCCAGTCCAGATTGTTGCTCTTTGCCTATTTCAGGGTTTTGCAGAAAAGGAGTATCAAACGGAATCCAAACGGAACGAAACCTTCGCGAGAGATATTTTTGGAGGAAATCACTCTCGGGAAACGTCAGGACCAAGTCAGGGGGCAAGGGGCTAGCCCTCGAGGGGGGGGGGGGGCGCCCCTGCCTCGAGGCTGGCCCACACGGCCCCCGGTGCCCTCCTTCTTCCTATGTATACCTGCGTACCCTAGAAACTCCATACGCAGAGTGAAAACCCTAATTCCACCGCCGTAGCTTCTGTTCCCATGGAGATCCCATCTTGGAGCCTGTTCCGGGAGGGGAATCCATCATGGAGGCCTTCATCATCATCATAATCGCCCTCACCATGAGTTGTGAGTAGTTTACCACAGACCTTTGGGTCCATAGCTAGTATCTAGATGGCTTCTTCTCTCTTTCCGGATCTCAATACAAAGTTCTCCTCGGTCTTCGAGGAGATCTATTCGATGTAATCTCTTTTTGTGGTGTGTTTGTCGAGATCCGATGAATTGTGAGTTTAAGATCAAGGTTATCTATGAAAGATATTTGGTTCTTCTCTGAACTTTTTATGTGTGCTCATAATATCCTTGCAAGTCTCTTCGAATTATTGGTTTGGTTTGGCCTACTAGATATATAGTTCTTGCAATGGGAGAAGTGCTTGGCTTTGGGTTCAATCTTGCGGTGTCCTTTCCCAGTGACAGTAGGGGCAGCAAGGCACGTATTGTATTGTTGCCATCGAGGATAAAAAGATGGGGTTTTCATCATATTGCTTGAGTTTATCCCTCTACATCATGTCATCTTGCTTAAGGCGTTACTCTGTTCGTATGAACTCAATACACTAGATGCATGCTGGATAGCGGTCGATGTGTGGAGTAATAGTCTTAGATGCAGGCAGGAGTCGGTCTACTTGTCTCGGACGTGATGCCTATATACAATGATCATGCCTAGATAGTCTCATAATTATTCACTTTTCTATCAATTGCTCGACAGTAATTTGTTTACCCACCATAGAATACCGCTATCATGAGAGAAGCCACTAGAGAAAACTATGGCCCCCGGGTCTATGCTCAACTTATCAATCTACTTTACTTTTACCACTTTTATTTGCTGTTTTATTAAACCTAAAATACTAAAAATATAACTATCATCTCTATCAGATCTCACTCTCGTAAGTGACCGTAAAGGGATTGACAACCCCTTATCGCGTTGGCTACGAAGTTCTTATTTGTTTGTGCAGGTGCGAGGGACTGGCGCGTGGTCTCCTACTGGATTGATACCTTGGTTCTCAAAAACTGAGGGAAATACTTACACTACTGTGTTGCATCTCCCTTTCCTCTTTGAGGGAATACAACGCAAGCTCAAGAGGTAGCACTCGCGCGCTATAAGCAGTGCAGCCTGTGCGTCCACGGGTCTGCGACGGCCGTGGGACATCGAGCTAGCTGGGGTCAGCGACGGGGTTGCGGTGCGTCCATCCCGCCGCACCGAGGGGTGCAGCGATGAGGCCTGCTGCTCGTGCCTCGCCGGGCCGGTGGCTGCGTTAGCGGTAGGCGATGGAGAACGACGGGGAGGTCCACCGGCGGGAGACGTCTGAGCAACGCAGGCGACCCATCGCTCAGCACGAGCTAGCGTCAGCCATGGAAGCGGTGGAGAGGTGATGCGTCGACCAACGGAAGAGAGGTTTCAGCACACCCCTACCTGGCACGCCAAATGTCGGATTTCCGGTTCCGCAAACCCTTGAGAGGTTCAAACTCTGGGGTGCGCACGAAGAACAATCTCTCCCTAGCTCGCTCGCCTTACGATTCCACAACCTAGCTCGATGAACTCAAAGAACAAGGGACAAAGAGGATTATACTGGTTCGGGCCACCTTGCGTTGTAATATATACCCTACTCCAGTGTGTGTGGTGGATTGCCTCGTGGGGCTGAGGATGAACTAGTACACTCGATGAACAGCCTTCGGAGGAGAGGTGTTCTTATGCTCGGATGAGCTTGTGGTGTGTGTAGGGTGGAATGGATCTAATCCCTCTCCATGGTGGTGGCTAGGTCCTATTTATAGTGGCCTTGGTCCTCTTCCCAAATATATGCGGGAAGGGATCCCACAACGGCCAAATTTGAATGGGAACAACTAGTACAAGCTATCCTGACAAAAGTGGTCTTCGCCTGCCAAAGCCTTTGGTGGTGATGCCACGCCGGCTCCACGATGACCTCCATTCTGCCGTCCTGACGGTCCGTGGTCTTGTTGCACCAATATGGAAACCTTTGCTTGATTCCTCGGGACTCCGCGCCTACGCTTTCCCCCTTAGCACCAAAGGGAAAACTGGTACATTGCGCCCGCCTGGACTTGGACGTTGATACGTCCAAAACGTATCTATAATTTCTGCTTGCTCCATGCCACTTTTGGGTGATATTGCTATGATATTCATACACTTCCATACACTTTTGATCATATTTGGACTAACTTACTAATCCAGTGCACCCTAGTGCCAGTTTCTGTTTTCGGCTGTTTTTGTATTTCAGGTTTTCACGTTACGAGAACTGCCCAGAAAAATCCAGAAAAATTATATAAAAAGTCAGCGTTTCGGAAACAACCCTGCGTTCGAAGGGCATCCAGGGGGGGGGGGCACCAGGGCTCCAGGCGCCCTGGCGGCGCGCCCCCCCGGGCCGCGCCGGGGGGGCGCCTGGGCCCCCCGAAGCTTCCCCGATGCTCCCCTTTGGCATATATTTAAAGCGTCCTCCGAAGCCCTCAGAACAGGAACTCTTTTCGCGATCCCATCTCTGTTCCACCGCCGCTGCCGCTTCCAAGATCGGGAGCACCAGGAGAACTCTTCCCGGCACCCTGCCGGAGGGGAGGATCACCACCGAGAGCTTCTCGACCACCATGGACGCCTCCCGGATGACTCGTGAGTAGTCTCCCTTGGACCATGAGTCCATGACCAGTAGCTATGTGATGTTCTCCTCCCGTTCTTGTGCTTCACTAATTAGTCCTCGTGAACTGCCCTACATGATCGAGGCACATATGTAATCCTTATGCTGTTGCTATGTTGAGTTTGCTGGGATCCGATGGATTATGGGATTATGTTCAGATTGATCTTGAGTAATATATTTGATCTACCTCTTTTATATTTATGTTCATAAGTAATTCTTGCATGTTCTCCATTGTTATTTATTGCTTTGGCCAAGTAATACGTAGTGACTCCAAGAGGGAACGTTATGCTCGATTGTGGGTTCATGCCCCTCGATGACTAGCTTGAGTGACAGAAACATGAGTCTAGGGGATGTGCTGTTGCCACAAGGGGGAAAACAACGGTGCTTGTGCCCGCGGGTGCAAGGATTGTTTACTTTATGCAAAGTTCTTTTAATGCAGTTGTCTGTTGCATTGAGTTTACACTATGGGTGGGGCTCGCAACTTAATACCAGCGAGATGTTCTGGATAGATATCTCAAGGTGGATGATTAGTAGTAGATATTGATGGATTTCGGTCTACTTATTTTGGCGTACCGCCCATGCTTTGAACCTCGACCTTTCTGCAATGTAATCAGCATTGGTTTGCGTTCGTGGTCCTGTCAATTGCCCAGCTGTAATTTGTTTACCTCACATAGCTGTTTTATCGTCTTTTGGGAGAGAGACATCACTAGTGAACATCATGAGACTCCGGTACATATTACCATCATTGATCACATCCGCTATTTACTTTTCGCTATTTACTTACTATTGCAAAACACTATCTATCACTACTATCATTTGCTTTTAACCCTTTGTGAACTACAAGGCCGGAGGGATTGACAACCTCTCTGTACTCGTTGGGAGCAAAGTTATTTGTATCTGTGTGCAGGTCCACGTTGATTGCTAATTGCGCCGTTAGCAGTTGACACCTACTTGTTGAACCTAGGAGTCTCTGGGGATTCGATCCTTGGCATCTTTGCTAAGGGAAAACACTTCTACATACTGCATCTTACACCTTCCACTTGGGGTAACCAACGAGGGGTTCGAGGCCCATCAGACGTCATGGCTCACGTCACGTGAACCTCGCGAGGTGCTTCTTGCATAGATTCTCTGCTCCTCGGTAGCCAGCCTAGAGAGGCTGTCCCCAGGGAGGTCTTGCTGTCGTCCGCCTCGCGAGGGTCTTGAGTTGTGGTTACTGAAGCTGGGCCGTACCAGGCCGTCGATGGAGCCACGTCACGGGCTGCAGGCAGGCAACTCTGGGTACCCCCATTCCCCAGACGCCGACAATGTCTTGTGGTCCAAGAAAATTTGTCAATTTTTTTGTACAATTTGGACTCCATTTGATATTGATTTTCTTTAAAGACAAAAACAAGGAAAAACAACAACTGGCACTAGGTTAATAGGTTAGTCCCAAAAATGATATAAAATTGCATAATAATGCATATAAAACATTCAAGATTGATAATATAGTATCATGGAACAATAAAAAATTATAGAGACATTGGAGACGTATCAATAGATGTTGATGATGTCTCCCCGGCAACGGCGCCAGAAATTCTTCCTGCTACTTGTGAATTTGTTGGGATTTCTCAGAAGAGGAGAGGATGATGCAGTACAGTAGAGATAAGTGTGTCCCTTGGTTAAGAACCAAGGTTATCAATCCAGCAGGAGAACCATGCAACACCTAGTTAGCAGCAAGCCAGCAACTGCACACAAACAACAAATCCTTGCAACCCAACGCGAACCAGGGTTGTCAATCCCTTGACGGTTACATGCAAGATTAAATTGAAGTAATTGATAGATAGATAGAGCAAAATACAAAATAAAATAAAGAAAAAGTGCAGCAAACTATTTTTGGATTTTGATATATGATAAAAGTACACCCGTGGGCCATAGTTTTCACTAGAGGCTTCTGTCTTGAAAATAACATACGGTGGGTAAAGAAATTACTGTTGCACAATTGATAAAAAGGATATAATCATGATGATATCCAAAGCAATGTTCATATATAGGCATCACGTCCGAGATAAGTAGACCGAAACGATTCTGCATCTACTACTATTACTCCACACATCGAGCGCTATCCAGCATGCATCTGGAGTATTAAGTTCATAAAGAACGGAGTAACGCCTTAAGCAAGGTGACATGATATAGACAAAGTAAAGTCACACATGAATAAAACCTATCTTTATATCCTTAATGTCAACAATATAAATACGTGTCATGTCCCTTTATGTCACTGGGATTGAGCACCGCAATATCGAACCCATTATAATGCACCACTCCCATTGCAAGAAAAATCAATCTAGTTGGCTAAACCAAATCAATAGATCGGAGATAAATACAAACTATAGTAATCATGCATGAAAGAGTTTAGAGAAAACTTAAATAATATTCATGGATAATCTGATCATAAACTCATAATTCATCAGATCCCAACAAACACACAACGAAAGTCATTACATTGAATAAATCTCCAAGAACATCAAGGAGAACATTGTTTTGAAGATCAAAGAGAGAAAATAAGCCATCTAGCTACTAACTATGGACCCGTATATATGTGGTAAACTACTCATACATCATCAGAAGGGCAGCAAGGTTAATGTAGAGCACCTCCGTGATTGATTAGCCCTCCGGTAGAGTGCCGGAAAAGGCCTCCAGACGAGATCTCTCGAGAATAGGAACTTGCGGCGGCGGAAAAAGTATTTTGTCTGGATCTTTGTTGGTTTCTCGGTTTTAGAGAATTCATAGTGGTATAGTTATGTCAAACAGAGCCACGTGGGCTCCACGAGCCACCAGGGCACACCCTGGCACCTCGTGGGCCCACCTTCTATCATCCGGCCATCTGCCGAAGGTTCCAGTATCTCTTTTATCGAGAAAAAAATCTCCAAAGAATGTGGAGTTTGAACTTCGTTCGATATTGATATTCTGAAAAACCTAAAACAGGCAAAAAAACAACAACTGGCACATGATACATCTCCATCATACCTACTTTTACTAACGCTTTTGCTCTTGTTTTGGACTCTCTTTTGCATGATTTGAATGAAACTAACCCGAACCGACGTTGTTTTGAGCAGAACTACCATGGTGTTGTTTTTGTGCAGACATAAAAGTTCTGGGAATTGGACGACCCTTTTTGGAGAATTATTTCAGAATAAAAGAAAAATACTGGAACCAAGAACCACCGGAGGAGGGCCCCTGGCTGAGCACAAGACACCAGCCCCCCTCCTGGTGCGCCCTGGTGGGTTGTTCCCTCCTCGAGGCCCCACTTACCCTAAGACTAAGTCCATAAATACCTATTTTTGGAGAGAAAAATCAGGGAGAAAGTTTCATCACGTTTCATGATACAGAGCCACCGCCACCTCCTGTTCTTCATCGAAAGGCCAGATCTGTAGTCCGTTTGGGGCTACGGAGAGGGGAATCTTTGGTCTTCGTCATCACCAACCCCCCTTCATCACCAATTCCATGATGCTCCCCATCGGGAGTGAGTAATTCCTTTGTAGGCTCGCTGTTCGGTGATGAGTTGGATGAGATTCATCATGTAATTTGTTGGGGAATGTGATAACCCACAAGTATAGGGGATCGCAAGAGTTTTCAAGGGTAGACTATTCAGCCGACATTTATAGATTCGACACAAGGGGAGCCAAATAATATTTGCAAGTATTAGCAACTTGGTTGTCAATTCAGCCACACCTGGAGATTAATTATATGCAACAAAGTGTTTAGTAGCATAGTAGTATGATAGTTTGATAGTAGTGGTAACAACAATAGTAACGGTAACAGTGATATCAATGATTTTGTTGTAGTTGTAATAGTAACAGCAGCAGTAGTAACTTAGCAAGAACAATATGTAGGAAATTCATAGGCATTGGATCAACGATTTGTTGGATGATATTCATCATATAATAGTCATAACCTAGGGCGATACAAGACTAGCTCCAGTTCATAAATATAATGTAGGCATGTATTCCGTAAATAGTCATATGTTCTTATGGAAAGAACTTGTATGACATCTTTTGTCCTACCCTCCCATGGCAACGGTGCCCATAAGGAAACTAAGGGATATTTAGGCCACCTTTTAATAGAGAACCGGAACAAAGCATTAACACATAGTGAATACATGAACTCCTCAAACTACGGTCATCACCAGAAAGGATCCCGAATATTGTCACTTCGGGGTTTACGGATCATAACACATAATAGGTGAATATGACTTGCAAGATCGAATCTAGAACATAGATATAATGGTGAAAACATGAACGGTTCAGATCTGAGTTCATGGCACCCAGGCCCAAAGTGACAAGCATTAAGCATGGCAAAGTCATAACAACATCATTCTCAGAACATAATGGATACTAGGGATCAAGCCCTAACAAAAATAACTCGATTACATGATGAATCTCATCCAACTCCTCATTGACCAGAGAGCCTACGAAGGAATTACTCACTCCTGGTGGAGAGCATCATGGAATTGGTGGTGAAGGAGGGTTGGTGATGACGAAGATTGAAGATCCCCCTCTCTGGAGCCCCAAACGGACTCCAGATCTGGCCTCCCGATGAAGAATAGGAGATGGCGGCGGTTTCGTATCGCTAACCGAGATAATTCTTCCTTCCTGAATTTTCTCTAAAAAATAGGTATTTATGGAGTTGGACACAAGGTGTGCGGGGCCACCAGGTGGGCACAACCCACGTGGGTGTGCCTCGAGGGGGGACGCGCCCTGGTGGGTTGTGCTCACCCACCCCCCCACCGGTGGTTCTTGGCTCCAGTATTTTTCTTTTATTCTGAAATAATTCTCCAAAATGTTTCATTCCATTCCGAGAACTTTTATGTCTATACAAAAACAATACCATGGTAGTTCTGCTGAAAACAGCACCAGTCCGGGTTAGTTTCATTCAAATCATGCAAATTAGAGTCCAAAACAAGAGGAAAAGCATTAGGAAAAGTAGATACGATGGAGATGTATCAGAACGTTGTATGGAAAATAAATAAAATTCTACGCACACGCAAAATCTATCCATGGATATGCATAGCTACTAGAGGGGGAGCATCTACATACACTTGTAGATCGATAAGCGGAAGCATTTATCACGCGGTTGATGTAATCGTACTCTTCGCGATCCGATCACGATCCAACCGATCTATTGCCGAACGGACGGCTCCTCCGAGTTTAGCTCACGTGCGGCTCGATGACGTCTCCTCCTTCTTGATCCAGCAAGCGGGGGAAGAGAATTATATGGGATCACAACCAACACGATGGCGTGGTGGTGGTGGAGCACCGACAACACTTCGATTAGCGCCGCGGAGACGAAAGCGGTGGAACTACGGAGTAACGGGAGAGGGAGGGGTGCCAAGGGCTTGGTGTGTCCTCTTGGGGCGCCCCCTCCCCTCTATATATAGGTGGATGGGTGTGAGAAACAACCCCTCCAAGCCCTAGGGAGAAGCTAAGGGGGAGAGTACTTGGACTCCAAGTCCAATCCTATTCCTACTAGGACTCCTTTGTTTTTTGCCTTCCCGGGCCACATGGGCTTTTGAGGACTTGGTGCGCCTCGCCCAATAAGGCCAGGGTGCCTCCCCGGAGCCCATGCTAAACCTTGGGTCATGGTGGACCTACTTGTGGACTTTCGGGCCCCTCCGGAATCCTCCAGAACCTTTTGGAAGCTTCCCGGTACAATACCAAAAAACTGCACCTTTTTTCGAAACCCAAAATATGGCTTCCCATATATAAGTCTTTACCTTTCGACCATTCTGAGACTCCTTGTGACGTCCCGGATCTCATCCGGCACTCCGAACAACATTTGGTTACCACTCATCAAATATCACAATACTACTCTAGCATCAACGAACGTTAAGCGTGCGACCCTGTGGGTTCGGGAATTATGTAGTCATGACCGAGACACCTCTCCAGTCAATAACCAATAGCGGGACTTGGATGCCCATATCGAGTCCTACATATTCCACGAAGATCTTTTATCGATTGAACCTTTATGACAACATACATAATTCCCTTTGTCTGTCGATATGTTACTTGCCCGAGATTCGATCATCGGTATCTATATACCTAGTTCAATCTCGTTATCGGCAAGCCTCTTTACTCGTTCCGTAATACATCATCTTGCAACTATCTCCTTAGTCACTTTGCTTGCAAGTTTCTTGTGATGTTGTATTACCGAGAGGGCCCAGAGATACCTCTCCATCACACGGAGTGACAAATCCCAGTCTCGATCCATGCAACCCAACAGATACCTTCGGAGATACTTGTAGAGCGTCCTTATGACCACCCAGTTACGTTGTGACATTTGATGGCACACAAGGTATTCCTCCAGTATCCGAGAGTTGCATGATCTCATGGTCGAAGAAACATGTATATGACATTAAGAAAGAAGTAGCAGTAAACTGAACAATCATATGCTATGCTAACAGTTGGGTCTTGTCCATCACATCATTCTCCTAATGATGTGATCCCATTATCAAATGACAACACAAGTCTATGGTTAGGAAACCTTAACCATCTGTAACAGCCTCAAAATTGGGTTATCAATTTTGTGCTATTATTTCTTCCTAGCAACCATTTTTCAAATTTTCTCATGAGGATTTCTGGATGACTCTAAGATTTCTGGTCATTTTCAACCCTTCAAACCTTGCTTATGTCTTTGTCAGTGGGCAAGACCTCATCTACAACACCTCAAATTCTCTCAAACCCCAATTCCAAACTTTTGGAATGTATAGGTGGCCTTTTGTGATTACAAAGGAGCCATCATTTTCCTTGATCTTTTGATCATTTCATCTATTCCTAGAGACCCTTTTATCCTCCTACTTCTTGGATATGCAAAAATATTGCCAAGTTCCATGCAATATTTTTGAATTATGATTTATTCCTTTTTCTTGTCTGTCTGAGGAATAAAATCCAAAGGCATAGCTAGCATCTCCTAAATTCATGAGAATTGGTGGAGTTGATACTTATGCCTAATCCAAGCTTTGTCAAAGGGCCACATTAAAATAAGGAAAATTGCCTTTTCCTATTTTTAGCCAATATTGCATTTGAGCCATTTTCCAAAGGAACTACTACTTTTATAGAAGAGAAAATTCTCACATAAATTGTGGAGCTTGTCCTTGCTATATAATCATTAGTTCCATCATTATATCATGTTCCACAGTTCAAAATTTTGGCACATGATCCAATGCAAGTCTGTGCCTTCTCTGAAACTTTGTAAAGGAAGTGCCCTATTCTTAATTCCAATTAAGCTATAATTTGGCAGGCTGATTAACATTCATAAAACACCCATGAATACCAAATATGAGCTCATTCCTTTCATCCTAGCTCCTTGTGTTATTTTTCAAAGTTTCCGACCAAAATACAACTTTGTGAAGGAAGTACCTTCATACAGTTTTCAAATGGGATGAAACTCTTCCATCCTCTCAAGTATTCCAAATCATTAGCCTCCACCTAAATTTAGCTCATTTTATTGAGCTAGGTGAGCACAGAAGCAATTCTTGCTTTATGTCCAATTTTTCAGTTTGTGAAGCAAATGCATTTTATCTTGCTCCATTATAGCTGAAAATATTCCCAAGCATTCTCCTATCCGTATAACTCCCCTACCCAAGTTTTTGGCTCATTTCATGTAGCCAATATTTTCCTAGATTTTTCCTAAGTTTTTGGTCAGAAGTGATGTGCATGAAACAAGTACCCATTTGGCAAGTCCATTTGGTATGAAATTTCTACAACATCACTGTATGTCCAAATCATCAAGCTTTGCCAAATCTTAGCTCAATCCATCACTCCTAGTGAGTGCTTCTTCCTCATTTAGTTTCTGGACAGATTTTGGCAGTTGTAAAGCAACTATGCTAAATATTTGTCCTAGTGACCTCAAAACTCCCAGGATCATAGTTCTTATTACCCTAAGCATCCCAGACGTCATTGTTACCTTTCTACTCCTCTGGTTTTACCTCTAGGATGCTGTCAAGTTTGCAACAACAAACTTGTGAAGCTTATTCTACTCCACTCAGTTTGTCCCTGTCCCTCTTTTCACCATAGTAACTTTCTATCTTCGAAGGACTATGCGGTAGACATGGAGTTACCTTAGTAAAAAAAAAATAGAGCGCACTTTGTCCGTGGTGATCACGCGGAGAGCCAGCCAAAACGGTGGTCTAGCCACTATTGTCGGCGGCATCACTGCTCCGACCGGCTCTGGCCTCGCCAGTGTTGCCCAACAACGTCCCCTCGTCGTCCTCTTCCCCCTCGACCTTTGCCCCTCCTCGTTTTCTTCTCCGGCGAGCCGTGCTACTGGACGAACAGTGAGCCATTGTGCCGTTGTCGCTTTCCTCTCTTCCGTCTTCTTCCTCTACTCGTCTCAGAGCTTTGCTCGACTCCGTGAGCCCCTTGCGCTCACCTGCTCCCTTCTCGTCGCCTTCCCGCCGCTTCCCGAGCACGTTGGACGCGTCTGCCGGCACTGTGCCATCGCCGGTGCACGGACACGTCGCCCACTGCGTGCCACCTCCTCCTCGTTCCCCCTCGAGCTCGCCTGACTATTTAAAGAGCCCGCGAGACCCCCCTCGAGCACCGCAGCTGCCTGCCCAACCTCTCCCTCGAGCTTCAAGCCCCTCCACACTCCTCTCTGTCGCCATGGCCGCCGCCTCTGTTCTTCTGTGAGCCCGGCGATATCGCGCTCCCCTCGTCGTTCCTCCACCACCTAAGCCTCTCCCTACATCCAGCGGACCTCCCCAGCCCCTCACCTCGCCGCCGGAGTACCTCAGGTCGCGACCCAAGATTCGGCCGTCGCGGCATGTTCTCTGTCTCCGTGAAGCGTCGCCGCTTCGTTCCTCCTTGGCTCCCGCAGGCTGCCCAGATGGACGCGGCGCTCCTCGCTGATACGTCTCCAACGTATCTATAATTTTTATTGTTCCATGCTATTATTTATGATGTCTTGGATGTTTAATGGGCTTTGTCATACACTTTTATATCATTTTTGGGACTAACCTACTAACCCAAAGGCCCAGTCCAGATTGCTGTTTTTTGTGTGTTTCAGGGTTTTGCAGAAAAGGAATGTCAAACGGAGTCCAAACGGAATGAAACCTTCGGGAGAGATATTTTTGGAGAAAATTACGCACGGGGGACTTGAGAACCACGGCAGGGGAGCCACGAGGTGCCCACGAGGGTGGGGGGCGCGCCCCCTGCCTCGTGGGGCCCTCGTGAGTCCCCTGGTGTCCTCCTTCCTCCTATATAAGTCTACGTACCCCGATACTATCAGCAACAGAGAGAAAATCCTAATTCCACCGCAGTAACCTTCTGTTCCTGTGAGATCCCATTTTGGAGCCTGTTCCGGAGCTCCGCCGGAGGGGGGATCCATCATGGAGTGCTTCTACATCATCATCATCGCCCTCACCATGAGTTGTGAGTACTTTACCACAGACCTTCGGGTCCGTAGCTAGTATCTAGATGGCTTCTTCTCTCTCTCTCTGCATCTCAATACAAAGTTATCCTCGGTCTTCGAGGAGATCTATTGGATGTAATCTCTTTTTGCGGAGTGTTTGTCGAGATCCGATGAATTGTGAGTTTATGATCAAGATTATCTACGAGAAATATTTGGTTCTTTTCTGAACTCTTTATGTGTGCTCATAATATCCTTGCAAGTCTCTTCGAATTATTAGTTTAGTTTGGCCTACTAGATCCATAGTTCTTGCAATGGGAGAAGTGCTTGGCTTTGGGTTCAATCTTGCGGTGTCCTTTCCCAGTGACAGTAGGGGCAGCAAGGCACGTATTGTATTGTTGCCATCGAGGATAAAAAGATGGGGTTTATATCATATTGATTGAGTTTATCCCTCTACATCATGTCATCTTCCTTAAGGCGTTACTCTGTTCTTATGAACTCAATACACTGGATGCATGCTAGATAGCGGTCGATGTGTGGAGTAATAGTAGTAGATGCAGGCAGGAGTCAGTCTACTTGTCTCGGACGGGATGCCTATATACAATGATCATGCCTAGATAGTCTCATAATTATTCGCTTTTCTATCAATTGCTTGACAGTAATTTGTTTACCCGCCGTAGAATATCGCTATGATGAGAAAAGCCACTAGAGAACACTATGTCCCCTGGGTCTATTCTCAACATACCAATCTACATCTACTTTTCTTTTTCCGCTTTTACTTTCCGTTCTTATAAACTAAAATACCGAAAATATAAACTATCGTCTCTATCAGATCTCACTTTCCTAAGTGATCGTAAAGGGATTGACAACCCCTTATCGCGTTGGCTCCGAAGTTCTTATTTGTTTGTGCAGGTGCGAGGGACTCGCGTGTGGTCTCCTACTGGATTGATATCTTGGTTCTAAAAAGCTGAGAGAAATACTTATGCTACTGTGCTGCATCTCCCTTTCCTCTTAGAGGGAATACAATGCAAGCTTGAGAAGTAGCACTCGCCGGTCTCTCCGGTGGCCTCAGCGTGTCCGGAGACTGACGGAGCAGCCCGGGCCATCGCCGGTGCCGGCCCTGGCCTCTGTCCTGCGCGGGCGAACGTAGGCGAGACGAAGACGACGAACCTGCCCTTGCGTCGGCCACTCAGCATTGACCCAGTCGGGTGCTGATGTGGATAAGTGACGGGCCCCACCTGTCAGCCTCTCAGCGCTAACCGGGTCGGCCCGCTGACGTGGTTAAGTGGAGGCGTACTCCTAAGAGTACTTCTTCGCTTAACTGTAACATCCCAAATTTTTAATTTGGAATGTTATACATTAGACCATTATGCATATCACATTTTCTTGCTTTTCGTGATCCAAGAAAATCCTAAGCAACTCAAGGACCCTCGGAGAGAGTTGGGGATTTCAATATTTTCATATTTGAGGTTTCTCAAATTTTGAGAATAGGATCATTTGATTTTATCTATTTATCTTCAAGTATTTCTACCATAAATATATGAGAGAGGGAGTAAAATGACTCTCCCAAAAATAAGAAATACGGAGGATTTAATAGAAAAATCAAACAAGTTTTATTTGGAGTTTTATTTGAATTAGGAAAAATTGCATGTTTTCAAAAATGCATTTTAGTGCCAAGAAAATGTTCATCTTGTTCTAATTATTCCATTTAGACGGTGAAAATTTGTTTTGGCAATTTTAGATTTTTTTATTTATTTTATAGAAATTTTTTAGCGTTGGCGTAATTAGAAAAAAAAGAGGACCCGACCCGACTGGGCCGAAGCCCAGCCGAGCCAGGCCCAGCCGCCGCCGACCGCCTTCCCCCGCCGAGCGCCGTGCCCGCGTCTGACTCCGGCCGCCGCCGGAGTTGCTTGCCCCCTCCCCCAAGCTAGCTACCCCCCAATATAAATATAGCTGCCCCCCTCTGCCACAAGCCACCGCCCGCCGCAGCTGCCGCCCCGCCGCCGCAGCCGCCGCCTCGCCACCCGCCGCTGCTGCTGCCTGCTGCCGCCGCTGCTGCCGCCCGCCCCGCCGCAGCCACCGTCGCCGCAGCCACCCCACCGCCTGGCCGCCGTCGCCGCCGCCGGTCGTCGACGAGGTAGCCACCCGGTTTTCCTTTTAGAAGACCATTGGTTTTTTTTAGAACCCTAGTCGGTTTTCTTTAGATCGGTTTTATTAGATCGGTTTTCTGTTTTTTTGGTTTAGTTAATTAGTAAATGTTCACCCGTTCGTTCGTTCTAACGAACGAGTTCATCGTTAAGTCTCAGCTGAGGAACGTTCGTTCGTTAAGCTGTTTTAGTTTTCTTTTTCTAGTTTATTTTCTGATCGCGATCTCTGATCCGATCTTCGTTTTAGTTTAACTTTTCGCTCGTTTATCGGAATCAGGCGATTCAAGCGCCTGGAGTTTCATCTCGAAATTCTCTTTCCGTTTAACCTAGTCACTCAAGCGTTTTCCTCTGCTAAATTTGGATTTAGATCCAGATTGGTTTGGTAGTTGTTTTTTCTTTCGCCGTTTGTCTTTCGTTGCTTTTCTTTTGTAGTTTCTTTTGCAAACCGGAGTTCTTAAGTTGAACTTTCTGGTTAGATCTCTTATTCGAGTTTTACCCATGCATTAGTTAAGTACTTATTGTGTGTTTGTTTGTTGCGATAGAGTACCCGGAGTGCGCCGCTTGCTACTTTGAATCTCTAGGTTTTGCGGATCATCAGCAAGGCAAGTAACACTTTGATCATACTTTCCAATTACCCAGTTTTCATTGCATTAGTCAAACCCTCACACATTGCATGAGTAGGATCAATTAACTTGTGGGACTGGGAAGTAGATTGAGGTAGTACCTATTACCTGCATTACATTCAAACCTTTGGGAGTTACTTCTACGTTTGCTGTTAGGCCATGCTATGCTCGTATACGTGGATTGGGTGAGTGTATCCATGACAGATGTGAGTTTGTTAATTAATGGTTCAACTTAAGGTGGCCACATTAATACACATCTGGGTGGATTGAGGCACCTGGGTATTCCAGCGATTGCCTGTTTTTCTTCGGACCGCCACCCAAGCTCAAAGGGATCATGAGATTATTCATACTAGAAACTTGCGTGTGCAGCCACAATGCTATTATGGGCTCTAGCATAGTATGAGTAAGTTGTGTGAACTCTTACAGTGGTGGACTAGCAGATGTAGGGGATGTAGGTTGGTACGGTCCACCCGTTATTAAGGTGCAAGTACTTCCGAAAGATGTCTCGGTCATTCGTTTCTCAAACACCATGCAGTGCGAGAAACCAAATGGAGGCGATCGAGTCTTGTGGGGAAAAGTGCACAAACCTTTGCAGAGTGTACAAACTGATCATGATTAGCCGTGTCCCCGGTTATGGACGTCTTGAGTATCTAGTACTTGGATATCATGTGAATCTCATCATGTTACTTTAATATAATATTGTTGGGGTTTAATGATGAACTTTAATTGGGGTTGAGAGGATGTCAATCTTCTCAACGATGTTTCAACTACCATGATAGTTAATTAAAATCTATTCCTTTGAAGTAGGAAAAAATTGGCTTTACGCAAAAACTATAACCATAGAGCTTCCACCAGCCATATTGCATATAGTATAGCTTTACTCTTGTTACTCTCTTGTGTTACTTTGCCAGCATATTCCATGTGCTGACCCGTTTTCGGGCTGCAACGTTTATGTTGCAGACTTTTCAGACGACGAGTAAGGTGCCTTATAGGTCGTGGTTCTATACTCAGTGATGCCATTGGAGTTGATGGACTCACTTATCTTCGAAGCCTTCCGCTGTTATCGTGTTACATGGCCTTAAGCCATTTTTATTGTAATAAGTTCATCGTTGGAACTATCGATGTAATAAGTGTGTGATTGCTACTCTGTTATAAATCCTTCAAGTACTGTGCATGTCAGCATTACTGATCCAGGGATGACACTGATGCACAGAGATCAGACTGTTTGAGGTCTGGTCGCTACAAGATGGTATTAGAGCACACGCTGACTTTAGGACACGACCACTAAGTTAAAGCCCTAGAACACTATTCACTCTTCTCTTTTCTGACTCCTCATCTTTTCTATTCTTTTAGGATGGTGGATGCAATGAACAAGTTCACTCAACCGGATGACGATACACCATTTGGACGACACCTGAAGGAAGTCACCAAATATCTAAACATTGGACTACCCAGTTTCACCGGAACCTACAATGCCACTCTACCCGAAGAGGAGCGTTGGTTGATTCAAGCTCAAGTTCCAGGAAGGACGTTCAAGCCTGTCACCGCGCTCATAACATTTTCTTTTAATGCGCCTACATGGAGCCTAGGCAGGAGCATGGCAGCCCACATCACTATAGGAAGGATTGGAGAAGTCTACAAGAAGGAGCTAAAGGACACCATCTACCAGATTTGTGGACGCCGAGATGAGAATTGGGACATGATCAACACCAGGAAGGATAGATCCATTGCAGCCTTCATCCAGGAGTTGAACCATCACATTCGTCGCCAGAAGCACCAGATGTGTGCTGGGATGATAGACTTGAAGAAAGCACTAAATAGGAATTTGGAGATAGAGGAAGAACTCAAGTCTACACGCGATGGATATGAGGAGGAGATGCTAATACTTGTGGAGAAGAATGATGACTTGATGTCGTGGGAACGATTTCGACAATAATAAGGTATAGGGTAAAGGAGCACGATCTATCGAGATGCACATGGGTGACACGGTGGTTTTAGCGAGTTCGGGCCTCTCGCGGTGGAGATAACAGCCCAACATCTCGTGCTCCGGAGAGGCTTTGTTTTATGTGAGTATGTATCCTGAGATTACAATATGTGAGAGAGAGGAACGGATCCTCATGCCTGAGCTGCCTGAGCTAAGTCCGGAGACTAATGGCGAGAAAGTCAGAGAGAGGAAGAATGAGAGCCTGTCTAGTCTAGTGGTGGGGGGTGGCTTATATAGAATGCGCCACCCCCTCACCTTCTATGTTACAAAGTGGGGCATTGAAGCCATAATGTCAGATCATGCTTCGACTGCCTTGTCGATTGTTGGTCTTTGCATATCCGAGTGAGTCAGTCGACCGAGTGGTCCACTGTCATCCAAGTGGGCGGTATGTTGCTTGTCCGACTAGATAGTATGTCTGTAGGAAACTTATCTGGACCCACATGCTGTGTGGACCCCATGCTTTATGATATTTCGACCCTTTGTGGGCCTACCTGTTATGTGTATCCCCAACATTAGCCCCCGAATTGATTGCGATTTTGTAGAACAAGTTTGTGAAAGACACAACTTGTCCCGAGTGATTACGGAAATACTCGGTACCTGTCATCGTGCTTTCAGACAACCAAGGTTTGAACAAAATCTCAATGGATTCCGGCACTGCACTTCCCGACTGATCTGGGGTAAGTGCCCGTAAGGACCAACTTGGTGACATTCGATCATCTCTCGGAAGAGGTTAACTCGTGATCAGAGTATGGATGTGTCATTAAATCTGGGTAACAAGATTGACGCATGGACTGCTCTCTCGGAGGGATGCCATTCTTATCCCGGAGGAACGTCAATATAAGTAGACCCAAACTCGTGAGTTTCACGCTTTGAGTCCTAGAAGAAAACTCAAAACAAGTCCACGGAGGAGCGTTAAACTCACCTTATAGGAATTTTTCTGTAGTCGACCGGAGCCTTAGAACTTTTTTGTTTGTTGTTCGTCACTCGGAATGGTCAGGCCGTACCGAGTGGAAATTACTCCAGTAGGGGCACGCTGAGTGCACCCACTGGGTGTAGTCCCCGAGACCGCCGTCGACTGCGGGCAGTCGGCGGGGGTCTGACAGAACTACAAATCTTCTTAGTTGGTACTGATTGAACTTGTTCCTCTCCGACTCGTAAATCGAGTAGTACTTGAGGTATTGGTCTTGACCAAGCAAAAATGTTTCTTTTTGGCTTCTCTTCCAGTGGGGGCACGCTGAGTGCACCCACTTGGTGTAGACTGATCTGGATGTAGGGGTGGAGACACGTCCAACTGATAGTGACGCGCGGGGCAGCCGAGGGGCAAGGACGTGTACAACCGAGCGACGACGCGCGGGGCAGACGAGTGGTGAAGACGTACACAATCGAGTGGCGACGCATGGCGCGGCCGAGTCGTGAAGACGTGCACAACCGAGTGGCGACGCGCGGGGCGGCCGAGTGGTGAAGACGTGCACAACCAAGTGGAGACGCACTTAGCGGCCGAGTGGTGGGGATGCGTCCTACGGAGCAGCGACGCGTAGGGCGGCCAAGTGGTCAGGACGTGTCCGGTCGAATGACGATGCGCAGGGCGGTTGAAGTGAAGACGTGCTCCACGGAGTGGCGACGCGCGGGGCGGCCGAGTAGCGAAGAGGTGACCAACCGAATGACGACGCGCAAGGCGG
>LR738711.1:691635451-691758311 GCA_902687465.1 Secale cereale | reverse complement strand
GCAGCTGCCGCCCCGCCGCCAGCCGCCGCCCCGCCGCCAGCCGCCGCCCCGCCGCCAGCCGCCGCCCCGCCGCCAGCCGCCGCCCCACCGCCTCGCCACCCGCCGCTGCTGCTGCCTGCTGCCGCCGCTGCTGCCGCCCGCCCCGTCGCAGCCACCCTGCCGCCTTGCCGCGGTCGCCGCCGCCACCCTGCCGCCTTGCCGCGGTCACCGCCGCCACCCTGCCGCCTTGCCGCGGTCGCCGCCGCCACCGTCGCCGGTCGTCGACGAGGTAGCCGCCCGGTTTTCCTTTTAGAAGACCGTTGGTATTTTTAGAACCCTAGTTGGTTTTTCTTCAGATCAGTTTTCTGCTTTTTTCGGTTTAGTTAATTAGTAAATGTTCACCCCTTCGTTCGTTCGTTCTAACGAACGAGTTCGTCGTTTAGTCTCAGCTGACGAACGTTCGTTCGTTAAGCTGTTTTAGTTTTCTTTTTCTAGTTTATTTTCTGATCGCGATCTCTTATCCGATCTTCGTTTTAGTTTAACTTTTCGCTCGTTTATTGGAATCAGGCGATTCAAGCGCCTGTAGTTTCATCTCGAAATTCTCTTTCCGTTTAACCTAGTCACTCAAGCGTTTGCCTCTGCTAAATTTGGACTTAGATCCAGATTGGTTTGGTAGTTGTTTTTCTTTCGTCATTTGTCTTTCGCTGCTTTTCTTTTGCCGTTTCTTTTGCAAACCGGAGTTCTTAAGTTGAACTTTCTAGTTAGATCTCTTATTCGAGTTTTACCCGTGCATTAGTTAAGTACTTATTGTGTGTTTGTTTGTTGCGATAGAGTACCCGAAGTGTGCCGCTTGCTACTTTGAATCTCTAGGTTTTGCAGATCATCAGCAAGGCAAGTAACACTTTGATCATACTTTCCAATTACCCAGTTTTCATTGCATTAGTCAAACCCTCACACATTGCATGAGTAGGATCAATTAACTTGTGGGACTGGAAAGTAGATTCAGGTAGTACCTATTACCTGCATTACATTCAAATGTTTGGGAGTTACTTCTACGTTTGCTGTTAGGCCATGCTATGCTCGTAGACGTGGATTGGGTGAGTGTATCCATGACAGATGTGAGTTTGTTAATTAATGGTTCAACTTAAGGTGGCAACATTAATACACATCTGGGTGGATTGAGGCACCTGGGTATTCCAGCGATTGCCTGTTTTTCTTCGGACCGCCATCCAGGCTCAAAGGGATCATGAGATTATTCATACTAGAAACTTCCGTGTGCAGCCACAATGCTATTATGGGCTCTAGCATAGTATGAGTAAGTTGTGCGAACTCTTACAGTGGTGGACTAGCAGATGTAGGGGATGTAGGTTGGTACGGTCCACCCGTTTGTAAGGTGCAAGTACTTCCGAAAGACTGTGTCTCGGTCATCTGTTTGTCAAACACCATGCAGTGCGAGAAACCAAACGGAGGCGATCGAGTCTTGTGGGGAAAAGTGCACAAACCTCTGCAGAGTGTACAAACTGATCATGATTAGCCGTGTCCCCGGTTATGGACGTCTTGAGTATCTAGTACTTGGATATCATGTGAATCTCATCATGTTACTTTAATTTAATATTGTTGGGTTTAATGATGAACTTTAATTGGGGTTGAGAGGATGTCAATCTTCTCAACGATGTTTCAACTACCATGATAGTTAATTAAAATATATTCCTTTGAAGTAGGAAAAAATTGGCTTTACGCAAAAACTATAACCATAGAGCTTCCACCAGCCATATTACATATAGTATAGCTTTACTCTTGTTACTCTGTTGTGTTACTTTGCCAGCATATTCCATGTGCTGACCCGTTTTTGGGCTGCAACGTTTATGTTGCACACTTTTCAGACGGCGAGTAAGGTGCCTTATAGGTCGTGGTTCTATACTCAGTGATGCCGTTGGAGTTGATGGACTCACTTATCTTCCAAGCCTTCCGTTGTTATCGTGTTAGATGGCCTTAAGCCATTTTTATTGTAATAAGTTCATCGTTGGAACTATCGATGTAATAAGTGTGTGATTGCTACTCTGTTATAAATCCTTCAAGTACTGTGCGTGTTTGCATTACTAATCCAGGGATGACACTAATGCATAGAGATCAGACTGTTTGAGGTCTGGTCGCTACATTAACAGAAGCCCATTCTTCCTCTTCTTCGGGCAGAAATGCGTTTTGCTCTCTGGAAAGCGTATTCTCAGAAAAGACGCGTTCCGTTTAAACTGACAGGGACCTGTTTGTAGAAATATTTTTACAGACTAGTCCCTGAGCTTTAAACGTTAGTATCTTTTTATCCGTAACTCCGAATGAGGTGAATCCAAAGCCCACTTCTTCGTTTCATCGAGCCCGTTCTGTTGGCATCATTTTCATTTTATTTTCACATTCTGAAACTGACCATTTTGCCCTTGCCATTAACCAGCCTCTTTCGAGAGAGAAGTGTTTCCGACAAATCTTTCCGTGGTCGTGTCCCACTTCTTCCTGGAGTATTTATCGGCCCTAGGCAAGCCAACCTCTTATCATGAGCCTCGAACTCGCATGTTGACTTTGCTTGTGCCTTGTGTGTGTGTAGTTGCAATTGTTTTCTTACCATTTCCAGCTGTAGTCATTTCTTAATGGCTTCCATTGCATGCTTGTGTTTCATGCCATCTTTTGCCATGTTAGTTAGAATGTCATTATTAATGCCATGTCACCACTGTAATTTGTTTTTCCTGCCGTTGTTATAAAATGCTATGATGATTAGAATGCACCATTAATGTGCTTGTACTTGGTATTATTATGATTCTTTATGCTATAGTTGTGCACATGAGAAGTTCGACATTTTGTATATGCTTATGTATCCTACATGTTCATTGTCACATTTTTGTTAAATATGCTCATGATGATGGAGAAGTAATAAAATGACTTAAAGTAACAAACTTCTCCGTCATCGATGGGATCGAGTCATGGTGCCACCAAATCGAACTTCTTCAGTGCAGCCACATTTGCCTTTATGGGAAGGCCTTAATGCGAACTATTGTCATGCCTCTCGCCGGTGCCTTCAACGAGGGGACGGTTATGGGCGCGCTCTACCCTGATCAGGTAGGCGGACATAAGCCTTGTGTGCCCGTTGTTGTAGTATTGGTACCAGGTCCCCATTTGGGACCATTTATGTTTGGCCACAACGGTGGCCGTGTGTCTTTGGTAGACACGGGGCCACCCAGGACTAGCCAAGTGGGGAATGAGTCGGAGTGGCCGGGAGAGTGTGATGAAAGTAGGTCGGTTTCATCGGAACGTTGTTGGTCCACCCGAATGGGATGACGAGGCCATGGGTTCCGTGGTGTGGGTACAGT
Organism: Secale cereale; assembly: GCA_902687465.1. NCBI lineage: Eukaryota > Viridiplantae > Streptophyta > Magnoliopsida > Poales > Poaceae > Secale > Secale cereale. The sequence continues at coordinate 691,754,976 of LR738711.1, read as the reverse complement.
GCGCTACCTCTGCAGAGTGTCTATAATGTCTATCGATAGCACACAGTTCGTAGTAGGTCACACTATCGGGTCTTGGTCGAGATGGAGGATAAACCTAAAATAATTAAATTGATTAATGTGGTAACAAGAATGTGGTCACTTGGACTATGAGATGGTCGTGCGAAGTCATGACGATGTTTTGATATGATCACGAGACGAGGTCTCGGTGAGTGTTGGGGATCAAGTGTTGGTCATGGTTGTGATCGCCGCAAAGATCATCGTTCGGTTGCGAGGCAACTGGTTAGTAAGAGAGTCCGATGGACTCGGTGCACAAGTTTGGTTACATCGCATGAGTAATATGTTGCATTTTAAGAACCATGATAGAACAAGAAATGTTTGCATAAAGTTATCATGTTATTGATTATATGTATAGTAGTTTATTTTTAGCATAGTCTCATGATGTCATGCCATGCTTTGTTTGCCATGATTAAGAGGATAGGTCTTACTATGTTATAAGCATGTTTTGATATGCCATGTTATTACAATGCTAGTAGATGTTATGATGATTGTTTATGCTTAGTTGATCTTTATCATGCCATTTTAGTAATGGCTATAAGATAGGTTGTTGCATGCGCTTGGTTCTTACCTTGTCTTCTGCTTGTTTGGATGCTATGTATTTGGTTGTCTTCCAAGTACATTCACTGTACTGAGCTGGCGTGTCATGCCAGTTTTGTAGGTCGCACTCAAATGGTTCGCTTGCTCCGTCGTGCTAGGCCGTAATCTTGCTAGTCCTGTGAGTTGTGGAGCCCAGTCAGAGTTGTTATACCACCAAACCAAGACTTCCGCCGCCATGTAAATAGCCTTAGGGCTATGCCAGATAATTGTATTCATCAATGATGTAATCATATACACTTTTATTTGATGAATATTATTGTACCGGGAATGCTGTATCTTAGACCTGTCATGCGTCAGGTGTTATCCTGGGCTGACGTGCGAAGCCCCCCTGCTCCATGCGGATCGGGGTGCTATAGGACATGGTATCAGAGCAGCCAGGCTGGCATAGATTATCCTGGCATTAGATCACCGCTACCATCAACCCTTAATGACCCTATGGGATTTGACCCGTCCCTAGCATCTGGCATGGCCACTGTTAATCAACATGTGGCGTAGTCGGGACCGACACGTCCTTACCCCGCTGTCCCCGCCTAGTTATCCGTGGGACGAATAGCTCCCTTATCTTTCTCGGTCGGGCGCACCGCTTACCCTTTAGGGTAAGGGGCCGCACCATGCGGGCATGCCCCGTATAGCTACCTATAAAATCCCCTTTCCGCTCGCAGTATCGCTCATTCATCAGTCAGCCATGTCCCTGCAGAGAAGCCTAGCTAGTAACACTCCAGCCATGACTAGAGCCCTAAAAGCTTCCAAGTTTTACACCCGCACCTTTGCCGTCAACCACACTGGCTTTCCACCTCTCCTTATTGAGATGCTCAACAAAGCCTTTGGCTGTAATGCTAGCCCCAAATACCTGGTGTTTTAGTCATCCCCCGTCCCTCACCTTCACCGCTATGATGCTAGAGTGCACATCTGCCCAGGTCCCGCAGCAGATGGTCAGCCCTTGGTTCTTCTGGGTAGAGCCATGCCCACTACTGATTTGGCTATTCAGGGCGCTGCTGTGGAGGCCATCCTTCACCTCCAAACCAAGTTCCCGCAAGTGGCAGAAAAGCGGGAGTTCTGCTTTTTCCCCATTATGACAGAAGCAGGAATGCAATCTTCTCCTGCTATCCAAGGAGATGACCCCACAATCGCTCACCTGGTGCAGTATATCACTGCCTAGGGGATGACGATTTCCAAGATTCTTGCCGAATTTAGAACCCTGGACAATGATGGAGTGCGAGTTGTCAAGGAAGCTTACCGTGAAGCTCGTAGATTCGCATCTCAAGTTATCCACCCCATGCCATACGAACCAGTGTTACCCTCTCGGCCCATGATGTGGCCTAGACCAACCCCCATCACCTTCGACAAGGCTCTTTACCGGATCCACGAGCAACATTTACTGGGATAAACTTCAGCCACACCCCCCGTAGCCGAGTGATACGTCTCCGTCGTATCTATAATTTTTGATTGTTCCATGCCAATATTCTACAACTTTCATATACTTTTGGCAACTTTTTATACTATTTTTTGGGACTAACATATTGATCCAGTGCCCAGTGCTAGTTCCTGTTTGTTGCATGTTTTTTGTTTCGCAGAATATCCATATCAAACGGAGTCCAAATGGGCGGAGATGTTTTTTTTGGAATATATGTGATTTTTGGGAACCGGAACCAACATGAAACGATGCCCGAGTGGGCCACGAGGCAGGGGGCGTGCCCTGGGAAGGGGGCGCGCCCTGGGCCCTCGGCCACACCGTAAAGCGGTTTATGCCCTTCTCTCGCCGAAAGAAAGCTAATATCCGGATAAAAATCTTGTCAAAAAATCAGCCCAATCGGAGTTACAGATCTCCGGGAATATAAGAAACGGTGAAGGGACAGAATCTGGAAACACAGAAACGAAGAGAGACAGAGAGACAGATCCAATCTCGGAGGGGCTCTCGCCCCTCCGCCGCCATGGAGGCCATGGACCAGAGGGGAAACCCTTCTCCCATCTAGGGAGAAGGTCAAGGAAGAAGAAGAAGGAGGGGGATCTCCCCCCCTTGCTTCTGGTGGCACCGGAGTGCCACCGGGGCCATCATCGTGTGACGGCGATCTACACCAACACCTCTGTCATCTCAACCAACATCTCCATCACCTTCCCCCATCTATCTACATCGGTCCACTCTCCTGCAACCCGATGTGCCCTCTACTTGAACATGGTGCTTTATGCTTCATATTATTATCCAATGATGTGTTGGCATCCTATGATGTTTGAGTAGATTATCATTGTCCTATCGGTGATTGGTTAATTGCTATGATTGATTTAAATTGCTTGTGGTTATGTTGCTGTCCTTTGGTGCCCATCATATGAGCGCGCGCGTGGATCACACCATAGGGTTAGTTGTATGTTGATAGGACTACGTATTGGAGAGCAAGAGTGACAGAAACTTCAACCCAGCGTAGAAATTGATGCATACGGGATTGAAGGGGGACCAATATATCTTAATGCTATGGTTGGGTTTTACCTTAATGAACGTTAGTAGTTGCGGATGCTTGCTAATAGTTCCAATCATAAGTGCATAGAATTCCAAGTAAGGGATGACATGCTAGAAGTGGCCTCTCCCACATAAAACTTGCTATCGGTGTAGTAACATAGTCAATTGCTTAGGGGCAATTTCGCAACTCCTACCACCACTTTTCCACACTCGCTATCACTAACTTTATTGCTTCTTTATCTTAACAGCCCCTAGTTTATATTTACGCGCTCTTTATTTTCTTGCAAACCTATCCCACAAAAACCGTAAAACACTTCTAGTTTCTTACTTGTTCTAGGTAAAGTAAATGTTAAGCGTGCGTAGAGTTGTGTCGGTGGCCGATAGAACTTGAGGGAATATTTGTTCTGCCTTTAGCTCCTCGTTGGGTTCGACACTTATGGAGATGGGGAACCTTCTAAAACCCTCGATGCTCATTATGTGAAAGATATTATGTACTACTTTGATAATCCTGAGAAAACCCCATTCAACTATGTAATGGGAGTAACGTTGGATCAACGTGAATACTTTAGGGATTATCGCTTGACACAAAAATGGAAACTGTTATGGGATCAAATTCATTTGTTGCATTGGTATGCTTGGCAACTATGCTTGAGATATGATTATACTTGTTGCTCTAGGATGAAGGCTCCACACCTTCTCTTTTCATGCAAATTTAATGATAATGAAACCTTAGCTTCTTCTGCTAATGGTATATATGATTATTATGATGTGGAACAAATAGAGGAATTCGTTGCTTTTAAGGGTGCTTATGAAATTGAATCTCTATTTAAAAAGAATGATGCTTTTGATGATGATATTTCTAGGCCTGAAAATCTTGCTATATTGAAATATTGCTATTTGAATTATGAATATAACTCCAATATTGATGTGTTTATTGAGAAGGTCTCCGCTGTCCAAGAAGAGACTAATATTTTGCAGGAGTCTATGGAAGAAGAAACTGATGACATTGTGAGCTCATTAGATGAAAAAGATGACGAGGAGAGCGAAGAACAAAAGGAGGAAGAGAGGATTAGATACCCGTGCCCACCTTCTAATGAGAGTAACTCTTCAACTCATACATTGTTTAATTTCCGTTCGTGCTTACCGAAGGACGAATGTTATGATGATTGCTATGTTCCCTTGGATTCTTCTGAAATATCCCTTTTTGATGATGCTTGCTATGCTTGTGGCCAAGATGCCAATTTGAATTATGCTTATGGAGATGAACTTGCTATAGTTCCTTATGTTAAACATGAGATTGTTGCTATTGCACCCACGCATGATAGTCCTATTATCTTTTTGAGTTCTCCAAACTACACTGTATCGGAGAAGTTTGCACTTATTAAGGATTATATTGATGGGTTGCTTTTTTCCTTCACACATGATGATTTTGATGAATATAATATGCATGTGCTTGCTGCTCCTACTTGCAATTATTATGAGAGAGGAACTACATCTCCGCCTCTCTATGTTTCCAACATGATAAAATTGCAAGAAACTGCTTATACTATGCATTGGCCTTTACTTGATGTGCATGAATTGTTCTTGTATGACATGCCGATGCATAGGAAGAGAGTTAGACTTCGTTGTTGCATGATATATATCACTTTGTGCTCACTACTAAATGCCAAATGATTGTTAATTAAAATTGGCATTGATATACCTTGGGATCCAGGTGGATCCATCACTTGAGCACTATATGCCTAGCTTAATGGCTTTAAAGAAAGCGCTGCCAGGGAGACAACCCGGAAGTTTTAGTGAGTCATTTATTTCTATTGTGTGCTTTTATAAAGTTTAAAAACAAAAAAATAAATAAAGAGGGGAACCTAAAACTTTTTCAAAAAGAAAAGTGAAAGTGATATAGACGAGCATTGTGAAAGTGGGGGACGTCCTTGAACTTTGTTCATGCCCTTGGAAACTTTGTGAATCTTAATTACAAAAACTTTTCAACAAAAATAATTATCCCCTTGTACAATTCCATTGTATTATGAAAATAATGTGCCAAGGTTTGCCTTTAGGATGTTTACAATGCTTGTTGGTTTGTGCGGTGCAGGACAGAAACTTTGGCTGTAGTGCGCGATTTTACATTTTTTGCTGGAACGTCAAATGGTTCTGAAACTTTTTGCACTATCTTTCTATACAATTTTTTTATTTTTGCTAATTGTGGCAGAATTTTTCAAGTATCAGAAGTATGGGGAATGTTCAGATTATTACAGACCGTTCTGTTTTAGACAGATTCTGTTTTTGATGCATAGTTTGCTTGTTTTGATGCAACTATCAATTTCTATCAGTTGATTAAGCCATGGAAAAGTTATATTATAGTAGCTACAATGCAAAAACAAAATATGAATTGGTTTGCAACAGTACTTAGAGTAGTGATTTGCTTTATTATACTAACGGATCTTACCGAGTTTTCTGTTGAAGTTTTGTGTGGATGAAGTGTTCGAAGATCGAGGAGGTCTCGATGTGAGGAGAAGAAGGAGATGCAAGAGCTCAAGCTTGGGGATGGCCAAGGCACCCCAAGTAAATATTCATGGAGACTCAAGCGTCTAAGCTTGGGGATGACCCGGAAGGCATCCCCTCTTTCTTCAACAAGTATCGGTATGTTTTCGGATTCGTTTCATTCATGTGAGATGTGCAGATCTTGGAGCGTCTTTTGCATTTAGTTTTCACCTTTTCTTTTATGCACCATGCTGGTATGAGATAGCCCTTGGTTGATTTATAGAATGCTCTTTGCACTTCACTTATATATTTCGAGTATGGCTTTATAGAATGCTTCATGTGCTTCACTTATATCATTTGAAGTTTGTATTGCCTGTTTCTCTTCATATAGAAAACCGCCATTTGTAGAATGCCCTTTTGCTTCACTTATAATTGTTAGAGCGTGGTCATAACTTTTGTAGAAAAAATTAAAACTCTCTTTCTTCACTTATATCTATTTAGAGAGTTGACAGGAATTGGTCATTCACATGGTTAGTCATAAAATCCGACATAAACTTTTAGATCGCTGAATATGATATGTTTGATTCCTTGCAATAGTTTTGCGATATAGAGATGCTAATATGTGGGAGGAAATAGTGAATGATTATGGTTTAGTAAAAATATTGGTGTTAAGGTTTTGATTCCCGAAGCATGCACGTATGGTCTCCTAACTATGTAACCAAATTGGCGCGCATTGTATTTTGATTGTTTATCTTTGCGTGAAGGTCAGGGGCGCGCGATGGTTAACTGCTACCAACCTCCCCCCTAGCAGCATGCGTCGTAGTATTTTTGCTTCGAGGGCTAATAGATTTTGTGCAATAAGTATGTGAGTTCTTTATGACTAATGTTGAGTCCATGGATTATACGCACTCTCACCCTTCCACCATTGCTAGCCTATCTTGTACCGCACAACTTTCGCCGGTACCATACACCCACCATATACCTTCCTCAAAACAGCCACCATACCTACCTATTATGGCATTTCCATAGCCATTCCGAGATATATTGCCATGTAACTCCACCGTTCCGTTTATTATGACACGCACCATCATTGTCATATTGCCTTGCATGATCGTAAGATAGCTAGCATGATGTTTCCATGGCTTGTCCGTTTTTTGATGTCATTGCTATGCTAGATCATGGCACATCCCGGTACACCGCTGGAGGCATTCACATAGAGTCATACTTTGTTCTAGTATCGAGCTGTAAATCAATAGAAGTGTGATGATCATTATTATTAGAGCATTGTCCCAAAGAAAAAAAGAAAAAAAGAAGGAAAGGCCAAAGAAAAAAAAAGAAAGGCCCAAAAAAAAGAAAAAGAAAAAAAAGAAAAGAAAAGAAAAGAAAAGGGACAATGCTACTATCTTTTTCTACACTTGTGCTTCAAAGTACCACCATGATCTTCATGATAGAGAGTCTCTTGTTTTGTCACTTTCATATACTAGTGGGAATTTTCATTATAGAACTTGGCTTGTATATTCCAACGATGGGCATTCTCAAATGCCCTAGGTCTTCGTGAGCAAGCAAGCTAGATGCACACCCACCTAGTTTCTTTTGTTGAGCTTTCATACATTTATAGCTCTAGTGCATCCGTTGCATGGCAATCCCTACTCACTCACATTGATATCTATTGATGGGCATCTCCATATCCCATTGATACGCGTAGTTGATGTGAGAATTTCTCCCTCCTTTTGTCTACTACCACCTTCTATTCCACCCATAGTGCTATGTCCATGGCTCACGCTCATGTATTGCGTGACGAGTTAAAAAGGTTCGAAAAAGTAAAGTATGAAAACAATTGCTTGGCTGACACCGGGATAGGCATGAGGGGCACCTTGTGTTAAGAAAAGGGAGCATAAAAGACTATATGATTTTGTAGGGATAACATTCTTTAGCATTGATATTTTGAAAGACTTGATTGTTTGTTGGGATGCCCGAGTATTAAATTCTTCTATGTCAAATGATAGACTATTGCTTTGAATCACTCGTGTCTTAATATTCATGCCATGATTAGATTACATGATCAAGATTATGATAGGTAGCATTCCACATCAGAAATTATCTTCTTTTTTATCATTTACCTACTCGAGGACTAGCAGGAACTAAGCTTGGGGATGCTGATACGTCTCCGTCGTATCTATAATTTTTGATTGTTCCATGCCAATATTCTACAACTTTCTTATATTTTTGGTAACTTTTTATACTATTTTTGGGACTAACATATTGATCTAGTGCCCAGTGCCAGTTCCTGTTTGTTGCCTGTTTTTTGTATCGCAGAATATCCATATCAAACGGAGTCCAAATGGACGGAGATTGTTTTTGGAATATATGTGAATTTTGGGAAGCGGAACCAACATGAAACGATGCCCGAGTGGTCCACGAGGCAGGGGGCGCGCCCTGGGCCCTCGTGGACACACCGTAAGGCGGTTGATTCCCTTCTTTCGCCGCAAGAAAGCTAATATCCGAGTAAAAATCGTGTCAAAAAATCAGCCCAATCGGAGTTACGGATCTCCGGGAATATAAGAAACGGTGAAGGGACAGAATCTGGAAACGCAGAAACGGAGAGAGACAGAGAGACATATCCAATCTCGGAGGGGCTCTCGCCCCTCCGCCGCCATGGAGGCCATGGACCAGAGGGGAAACCCTTCTCTCATCTAGGGAGAAGGTCAAGGAAGAAGACGAAGGAGGGGGGGCTCTCCCCCCTAGCTTCCGGTGGCACTGGAGTGCCACCGGGGACATCATCGTGTGACGGCGATCTACACCAACACCTCTGTCATCTCCACCAACATCTCCATCACCTTCCCCCAGCTATCTACAGCGGTCCACTCTCCCGCAACCCGCTGTACCCTCTACTTGAACATGGTGCTTTATGCTTCATATTATTATCCAAAGATGTGTTGCCATCCTATGATGTTTGAGTAGATTATCGTTGTCGTATCGGTGATTGGTGAATTGCTATGATTGATTTAAATTGCTTGTGGTTATGTTGCTGTCCTTTGGTGCCCATCATATGAGCGCGCGCGTGGATCATACCATAGGGTTAGTTGTATGTTGATAGGACTACGTATTGGAGGGCAAGAGTGACAGAAACTTCAACCTAGCGTAGAAATTGATGCATACGTGATTGAAGGGTGACCAATATATATTAATGCTATGGTTGGGTTTTACCTTAATGAACGCTAGTAGTTGCGGATGCTTGCTAATAGTTCCAATCATAAGTGCACGTAATTCCTAGTAAGGTATGACATGCTAGCAGTGGCCTCTCCCATATAAAACTTGCTATGGGTCTAGTAACGTAGTCAATTGCTTAGGGGAAATTTCGCAACTCCTACCACCACTTTTCCACACTCGCTATCACTAACTTTATTGCTTCTTTAGCTTAACACCCCCTAGTTTATATTTACGCGCTCTTTATTTTCTTGCAAACCTATCCCACAAAAACCGCAAAATACTTCTAGTTTCTTACTTGTTCTAGGTAAAGTAAACGTTAAGCGTGCGTAGAGTTGTATCGGTGGTCGATAGAACTTGAGGGAATATTTGTTCTGCCTTTAGCTCCTCGTTGGGTTCGACACTCTTACTTATCGAAGAGGCTACAACTGATCCCCTGCACTTATGGGTTATCACCGAGTCTCCACCCATAGTGCTGTCGGACGATGAGGACGTAGATTGGCTCAGTCTTCGCCCTCCCGGAGAGCCCCGGCAAGGCCAATCTTTTGCATGACTTTAGTCACGCAGTCAGGTGTTTCTGCAAGTAGGTCAATCTATCTGTTCATCTTCGATATGAGGATATACTTGTGTATCCCAGAGTGGGTAGGTTCGTGTAGTGCCTAGCGCGTTCGTGCTTTGTTGGATGCTTGCACTGGTGTAACCCGTATGATATGTATGTTTTTGTGCTTTTGGCTTTTGTGTTGTTTTTGCTTGTCGCTCTGTCAAGCAGAAATGTTTGACAGGGTTGGCGATATGTTGCTAACCAGATTTTAATAAGTAGATCACATACACTAAAATAACATTTACTAGTCCCGAGTCTAAAATAAAATGTGCGCTGGTGTAGGTATATGTGTACCAAGATTACATATACCCATTAGCATTAAAACAATTTAGTATAATTTGTCTGGTGTGTTTTTCATTACATGTTTATTGCATCGGTTTGCTAGTTGGGATTATACTGCATGTCACACACACATCCGGTTCACCCACGGGTACTTTCGGGCAGTACTCATGGGAATGCAAAGTCACATATCTCTCCCTATCGGTGCACACCTCGTGTGCCCGACTTTCCAAAATCAGAACCTCACAAAGACCTTTCCATCTGGTAAACTCTCGTCCCAAATTCTTGATCCCGGTCTCATTTCCGGAGAAACGCTCCCAACTTTATTTCTCTCAGTACATCGAGCGCAATACAGATTTCCACTCTGATTCTACCTCGACACCTACTTTTTCGTGGAATCATCCGAGAAATTTTTCCCGCACCACAGTATGCATCCAAAGCTAGCGCAGCCACCTTACATGCATCTGGACCCAGTCACCCTCACCTCTGCCTTGCGTAACGCAGGCAAGTCGCCACCCCGCTCCACCGTAGCACGCACTTACTCCGCCGGCGCAAAGCGACGGAGGTCCAAGCGTGGCGGAGGACCACCCAGTGCACCATCTTCTCCCGCACCTCGATCCACTGCACCGAGCCTGGCATTGCCTCGAGCCCGCTCGTTCCTAATGAGTATCATCAGGAGGAACGACGAGCCGGTCAGCGTGCCTAGCAGAGCAGCGAGGAACCACCGCAGCGCCACCAGGAACACGACCTCGCCAAAGGAGCTTGGCTCAATATCGTCCAAACCGAAGAGGTAGTAGAGCAGCATTGCGTTGGTGTGTTGGAGGAGAGCCACGCTGCCGTTTTTATAGCCCAACCTCGGTGTACGGTGAGCGATGTCCAGGGAAATCGCTCATTGCTCGTTCATCGGCGTCCAGGAGGTGAATCCACGAGCAGTGCCGACACGGTGCTGGCCCGTGACGTGAATGATCGCTGCACCGTCGCCATGCATGCCGCGCACTACGGTACTAGGGTCCTCATCGCCCTAGGAGCTAGATGCGTGCTGCACCAAGCCGCACGCGGAGCAGCGACGGAGGTGAAGCAGCATGCTGGAGGTAGAAGAAGGAGGCTGCCAGTGGGCCCTGGACCCACGTGTCAGCGGGTGATACCACTCTTCATTGGGGTGCATCCAACATTTTTCGGGACTCTGATCTTGAGTGCCCCTAGCCGTGGAGGTAACCCTTTTTTGCCCATGCCTCTCTCTGGGTGTACCAATTATCGGTACCCCAACCCGTTTGTATCTAACCAAAGGGTTAAATTTAACCCACATGTTTTTCCCCGGAGTGGCTATCTTTGAATTGTTGCAGTAACCCTAGGAATCTCGAGGACGAGATTCTTTTTAAGGGGGGGGGGAAGGTTTGTAACAACCTCAAAATTGGGTTATCAATTTTGTGCTGTTATTTCTTCCTGGCAATCATTTTTCAAATTTTCTCATGAGGATTTCTAGATGACTCTGAGATTTCTGGTCATTTTCAACCCTTCAAAACCTTGCTCATGTCTTTGTTAGTGGGCAAGACCTCATCTGCAACAACTCAAATTCTCTCAAACCCTAATTCCAAACTTTTAGAATGTATAGGTGGCCTTTTGTGATTATAAAGGAGCTGTCATTTTCCTTGATCTTTTGATCATTTCATCTATTCCTAGAGACCCTTTTATCCTCCTACTTCTTGGATATGCAAAAATATTTCCAAGTTCCATGCAATATTTTTGAATTATGATTTATTCCTTTTTCTTGTCTATCTGAGGAATAGAATCCAAAGGCATAGCTAGCCATCTCCTAAATTCATGAGAATTTGTGGAGTTGATACTTATGCCTAATCCAAGCTTTGGCAAACATATTGGCCACATTAAAATAAGGAAAATTTCCTTTTCCTATTTTTAGCCAATATTGCATTTTAGCCATTTTCCAAAGGAACTACTATTTTTATAGCAGAGAAAATTCTCACATAAATTGTGGAGCTTGTCATTGCTATATAATCATTACTTCCATCATTATATCATGTTCCACAGTTCAAAATTTTGGCACATGATCCAATGCAAGTTTCTTCCTTCTCTAAAACTTTTTAAAGGAAGTGCCCTATTATTAATTCCAATTGAGCTGTAATTTGGCAGGGTGTTTAAAATTGATAAAACACCCATGAATACAAAATATGAGCTCAATCCTTTCATCCTAGCTCCTTGTGCTATTTTTCAAAGTTTCTGACCAAAATACAACTTTGTGAAGGAAGTACCTTCATAAAGTTTTCAAATGGTTTGAAACTCTTCCATCCTCTCAAGTATTCCAAATCATTAGCCTCCACCTAAATTTAGCTCATTTTATTGAGCTAGGAGAGCACAGAAGCAATTCTTGCTTTCTGTCCAATTTTTCAGTTTGTGAAGCAAGTGCATTTTATCTTGCTCCATTATAGCTGAAAATATTCCCAAGCATTCTCCTATCCATATAACTCTCCTACCCAAGTTTTTGGCTCATTTAATGTAGCCAATATTTTCCTAGATTTTTCCTAAGTTTTTGGTCAGAAGTGATGTGTATGAAACAAGTACCCATTTGGCAAGTCCATTTGGTATGAAATTTCTACAACATCACTGTATGTCCAAATCATCAAGCTTTGCCAAATCTTAGCTCAATCCATCACTCCTAGTGAGTGCTTCTTCCTAATTTAGTTTCTAGACAGATTTTGGCAGTTGTAAAGCAACTATGCTAAATATTTGTCCTAATGACCTCAAAACTCCCAGGATCATGGTTCTTGTTACCCTAAGCATCACAGACATCATTGTTACCTTTCTACTCCTCTGGTTTTACCTCTAGGATGCTGTCAAGTTTGCAACAGCAAACTTGTGAAGCTTATTCTACTCAACTCAGTTTGTCCCTGTCCCTCTTTTCACCATAGTAACTTTCTATCTTCTAAGGACTACGCGGTAGACATGGAGTTACCTCAGTAAAAAACCCAGAGCGCGCCTTGTCCGTGGTGATCACGCGGAGAGCCAGCCAAAACGGTGGTCTAGCCACTATTGTCGGTGGCATCACTGCTCCGACCGGCTCTGGCCTCGCCAGTGTTGCCCAACAGCGTCCCCTCGTCGTCCTCTTCCCCCTGGACCCCTGCCCCTCCTCGTTTTCTTCTCCGACCAGCCGTGCCACTAGACGAACAGTGAGCCACTGTGTCGTCGTCGCTTTCCTCTCTTTTGTCTTCTTCTTCTGCTCGTCTCAGAGCTTTGCTCGACTTCGTGAGCCCCTGGCGCTCACCTCCTCCCTTCTCGTCGCCTTCCCGCCGCTTCCCGTGCACGTTGGCCACGTCTGCCGACATTGTGCTGTCGCCGGTGCACCGACACGTCGCCCGCCGCGTGCCACCTCCTCCCCGTTCCCCCTCGAGCTCGCCCGGCTATTTAAAGAGCTCGTGAGACCCCCCTCGAGCACCGCAACTGCCTGCCCATCCTCTCCCTCGAGCTTGAAGCCCCTCCCCACTCCTCTGTGTTGCCATGGCCGCCGCCTCTGTCCTTCTGTGAGCCCGGCGACGCCGCGCTCCCCTCGTCGTTCCTCCACCACCTAAGCCTCTCCCTATGTCCGGCGTACCTCCCCAGCCCCTCACCTCGCCGCCGGAGTACCTCAGGCCGCGACCCAAGATTCGGCCGCCGCCGCAAGCTCTTTTTCTCCGTGAAGCGTCTCCGCTTCGTTCCTCCTTGGCGCCTGTAGGCTGCCCACATGGACGCGACGCTCCTCGCCGGTCTCTCCGGTGACCTCAGTGCGTCCGGGGACCATCACCGGCGCCGACCCTGGCCTCTGTCCCGCGCGGGTGAACGCAGGCGAGACGAAGACGACGACCCTGCCCGCGGGCCCCGCGCGTCAGCCACTCAACATTGACCCAGTCGGGTGCTGATGTGGATAAGTGACGGGCCCCACCCATCAGCATCTCAGCGCTGACTGGGCCGGCCCGCTGACGTGGTTTAGTGGAAGCGTACTCCTAAGAGTATGTCTTCGCTTAACAGAAGCGCATTCTTCCTCTTCTTCGACCGGAAATGTGTTTTCCTCTCTGGAAAGCGTATTCTCAGAAAAGACGCGTTCTGTTTAAGCTAACAGGGACCTGTTTGTAGAAATATTTTTACAGACTAGTCCCTGAGCTTTAAACGTTCGTATCTTTTTATCTGTAACTCTGAATGAGGTGAATCCAACGCCCACTTCTTCGTTTCATCGAGCCCGTTCTGTTGGCATCATTTTCATAATGTTTTCACATTCTGAAAATGACCATTTTTCCCTTGCCATTAACCAGCCTCTTTCGAGAGAGAAGTGTTTCTGGCAAATCTTTCCGTGCTCGTGTCCCACTTCTTCCCGGAGTATTTATCGGCCCCATGCAAGCCAACCTCTTATCATGAGCCTTGAACTCGCATGTTGACTTTGTTTATGCCTTGTGTGTGTGTAGTTGCAATTGTTTTCTTACTGTTTCCAGCTGTAGTCATTTCTTGATGGCTTCCATTGCATGCTTGTGTTTCATGACATCTTTTGCCATGTTAGTTAGAATGTCATTATTAATGCCATGTCACCACTGTAATTTGTTTTTCCTGCCATTGTTATAAAATGCTATGATGATTAGAATGCACCGTTAATGTGCTTGTACTTGGTATTATTATGATTCTTTATGCTATAGTTGTGCATCTGAGAAGTTCGACATTTTGTATATGCTTATGTATGCTACATGTTCATTGTTGCATTTTTGTTAAATATGCTCATGATGATGGAGAAGTAATAAAATGACTTGAAAATAACAAACTCCTTCGTCATCGATGGGATCGAGTCATGGTGCCACCAAATCGAACTTCTTCAGTGCAGCCACATTTGCCTTTATGGGAAGGCATTAATGGGAACTATTGTCGTGCCTCTCGCCGATGCCTCCAACGAGGAAAGGTTAAGGGCGCGCGCTACCCTAATCAAGTAGGCGGACATAAGCCTTGTGTGCCCGTTGTTGTTGTATTGGTACCGGGTCCCCGTTTGGGACCGTTTATGTTTGGCCACGACGGTGGCCATGTGTCTTTGGTAGACACGGGGCCACCCAGGACTAGCCCAGTGGGGAATGAGTCGGAGTGGCCGGGAGAGTGTCATGACAGTAGGTTGGTTTCGCCTGAACGCCGTTGGTCCACCCGAATGGGATGACGAGGCCATGGGTTCCGTGGTGTGGGTAGAGTGCGCTACCTCTGCAGAGTGTTTATAAAGTCTATCGATAGCACACAGTTCGTAGTAGGTCACACTATCGGGTCTTGGTCAAAATGGAGGATAAACCTAAAATAATTAAATTGATTAATGTGGCAACAAGAATGTGGTGACTTGGACTATGAGATGGTCGTGCGAAGTCACGACGATGTTTTGATATGATCACGAGACGAGGTCTCGGTGAGTGTTGGAGACCAAGTGTTGGTCATGGTTGTGATCGCCGGAAAGATCACCTTTCGGTTGCGAGGCAACTGGTTGGTAAGAGAGTCTGGTGGACTCGGTGCACAAGTTTGGTTACATAGCATGAGTAATATGTTGCATTTTAAGAACCATGATAGAACAAGACATGTTTGCATAAAGTTATCATGTTATTGATTATATGTAAAGTAGTTTATTTTTAGCATAGTCTCATGATGCCATGCCATGCTTTGTTTGCCATGATTAAGAGGATAGGTCTTACTATGTTATAAGCTTGTTTTGATATGCCATGTTATTACAATGCTAGTAGATGCTATGATGATTGTTTATGCTTAGTTGATCTTTATCATGCCATGTTTAGTAATGGATATAAGATAGGTTATTGCATGCGCTTGGTTCTTGCCTTGTCTTCTGCTTGTTTGGATGCTATGTATTTGGTTGTCTTGCAAGTACATTCAATGTACTGACCTGGCGTGTCATGCTAGTTTTGTAGGTCGCACTCAAATGGTTCGCTTGCTCCGTCGTGCTAGGCCGTAATCTTGCCAGTCCTATGAGTTGTGGAGCCCAACCAGAGTTGTTATACCACCAAACCAAGCTTCCGCCGCCATGTAAATAGCCTTAGGGCTATGCCAGATAATTGTATTCATCAATGATGTAATCATATACACTTTTATTTGATGAATATTATTATAGCTGGAATGTTGTATCTTGGACCTGTCATGCGTCAGGTGTTATCCTGGGCTGACGTGCGACGGCCCCCTGTTCCATGCGGATCGGGGTGCCACACCATCTTTGATCAACGAGCTAGTCTAGTAGAGCCTCACTAGGGATACGATATTTTTTTATGTATCCACACATGTATTTAATTTTCTGGTCAATACAATTCTAGCATGAATAATAAACCTTTATCATGATTAAGGAAATATAATAATAACCATTTTATTATTGCCTCTACGGCATATTTCCATCAGTCTCCCACTTGCACTAGAGTCAATAATCTAGTTCATATTGCCATGTGATTAACACCCATGGTTCACATCGCCATGTGATTAACACCCAAAGAGTTTACTAGAGTCAATAATATAGTTCACATCACCATGTGATTAACACCCAAAGAGTTTACTAGAGTCAATAATCTAGTTCACTTCACCATGTGATTAACACCCAAAGAGTTCTAAGGTGTGATCATGTTTTGCTTGTGAGAGACGGTTTTAGTCAATGGGTCTGCTCATGTGTACTGTGCAAATATCTATGTCTACAATGTTGTGCATAAAGCTACTCTAGCTAATTGCTCCCACGTTCAATACACATCTAGATTGATACTCAGAGTTATCTGGATTGGTGTCAAAGCTTGCATCGATGTAACCCTTTACGACGAACTCTTTATCACATCCATAACCGAGAACCATTTCCTTATTCATCTAAGGATAATTTTGACCGGTGTCCAATGATTCACTCTTGGATCGCTCTTGTACCCCCTTGCCAGAAACGTGGCAAGGCGCACATCAGGTCTGGTACACAGCATGGCATGCTTTATAGAACCAATGGCTAAGGCATAGGAAATGACTTTATTCTCTCTCTATCTTCTGCCGTGGTCGGGCTTTGAGTCTTACTCAATTTCATACCTTGCAACACAAGCAAGAACCCTTTCTTTGACTGGTCCATTTTGAACTTCTTCAAAACTTTATCAAGGTATGTGTTTTGTGAAAGTCTTATTAAGCGTCTCGATCTATCCCTATAGATCTTGATGCCCAATATATAAGCAGCTTCACCGAGGTCTTTCATTGAAAAATTCTTATTCGAGTATCCTCCTATGCTATACAAAAATTATATTTCATTTCCAATCAACAATATGTCATCCACATATAATATCAGAAATGCTACAGAGCTCCCACTCACTTTCTTGTAAATACTAGCTTCACCGTAAGTCTGTATAAAACCATATGCTTTGATCACCTCATCAAAGCGTATATTCCAACTCCGAGATGCTTGCACGAGTCCATTGATAAATCACTGGAGCTTGCACACTTTGTTAGCACCTTTAGGATCGACAAAACCTTTTGGTTGCATCATATACAACTCTTCTTTAAGAATTTCGTTAAGGAATGCAGTTTTGACGTCCATTTGCCAGATTTCATAATCATAAAATGCGGCAATTGCAAACATGATTCAGATAGACTTAAGCATCCCCATGGGTGAGAAAGTCTCATCGTAGTCAACCCCTTGAACTGGTCGAAAACCTTTTGCAACAAGTCGAGCTTTGTACACAGTGATATTACCATCAGCGTCCACCTTCCTCTTGAAGATCCATTTATTCTCAATGGCTTGCCGATCATCGGGCAAGTCCACCAAAGTCCACACTTCATTCTCATACATGGATCCTATCTCAGATTTCATGGCCTCAAGCAATTTGTTGGAATCTGTGCTCATCATAGCTTCTTCATAGTTCGAAGGGTCATTGTCTAACAACATGACTTCCAAGACATGATTGCCATACCACTCTGGTGCGGTACGTTTTCTGGTCGACCTTCGAGGTTCAGTAGTAACTTGATCTGAAGTTTCATGATCATCATCATCATTAGCTTCTTCTCTAGTTGGTGTAGGCATCACGGGAACAGTTTTCTCTGATGTGATATTTTTCAACTCGAGAGAAGGTACAACCACCTCATCAAGTTCTACTTTCCTCCCAATTACTTCTTTCGAGAGAAACTCCTTCTCTAGAAAGGACTCATTCTTAGCAACAAAGAATTTGCCTTCGAATCTGTGGTAGAAGGTATGCCCAATAGTTTCTTTCGGGTATCCTATGAAGACGCACTTCTCCGCTTTGGGTTCGGGCTTATCAAGCTAAAGCCTTTTAACATAAGCGTCGCATCCCCAAACTTTAAGAAATGACAGCTTAGGTTTCTTGCCAAACCACAATTCATATGGTGTCGTCTCCATGGATTTCGATAGTGCCCTATTTAACTCGAATGTGGCTGTTTGTAATGCATAGTCCAAAAATGATAGTGGTAAATCAGTAAGAGACATCATAGATCACACGATATCTAATAAATTACATTTATGACGTTTGGACACACCATTATGCTGTGGTGTTCCAGGTGGCGTTAGTTGTGAAACAATTCCACATTGTTTTAAATGAAGGCCAAATTTGTAACTCAAATATTTGCCTCTGCGATCAGATCGTAGAAACTTTATTTTCTTGTTACAATGATTCTCCACTTCACTCTCAAATTCTTTGAACTTTTCAAATGTTTCAGACTTGTGTTTCATCAAATAGATATATCCATACCCACTTCAATCATATGTGATGGTTAGAAAATAACGATACTCGCCGCGTGCTTGAACACTTATTGGATCGCATACATCGGTATGTATTATTTCCAATAAGTCATTGGGTCACTCCATTGTTCCAGAGAACGGAGTCTTAGTCATCTTACCCATGAGGCATGGTTCGCAAGTATCAAACGATTCATAATCAAGTGATTCCAAAAGTCCATCCGCATGGAGTATCTTCATGCACTTTACACCAATATGACCTAAACGGCAGTGCCACAAGTATGTTGCACTATCATTATCAACTTTACATCTTTTGGCGATATTATGAATATATGTATCACTATGATCGAGATTCAACAAACCATTCACATTGGGTGTATGACCATAGAAGGTTTTATTCAAGTAAAGAGAACAACAGTTATTCTCTGACTTAAATGAATAACCGTATTACAATAAACATGATCTAATCATGTTCATGCTCAACGCAAACACCAAATAATATATATTTAGGTTCAACATTAATCCCGAAGGTAGTGGGAGTGTGCGATGGTGATCATATAAATCTTGGAAAAACTTCCAACAAACAGTATGTGTTTATTCTACAACCGTTGTTTCGAGTTACTAATCTTAGCAACTAAACCGATATCGAATACCCAGGGGTTACTACGAGCACCAGTAAGGTACATATCAATAACATGTATATCAAATATACCTTTGTTTATTTTGCCATCCTTCCTATCTACCAAGTATTTGGGGAAGTTCGCTTCGAGTGACCATTTCCTTTGCAGTAGAAGCACCCAGTTTCAGGCTTGAGTCCAGCTTTGGGCATCTTCACGAGAGCGGCAACTTGTTTGTTGTTCTTCTTGAAGTTCCTTTTCTTTCCCTTGCCCTTTTTTCTAAAAGCTGGTGGTCTTGTTAACCATCAACACTTGATGCTCTTTATTGATTTCTACCTCTACCGATTTCAACATCGTGAAGAGTTTTGGGAATCGTTTTCGTCATCACTTGCATATTTATAGTTCATCACAAAGCTCAATTAGCTTGGTGATAATGACTGGAGAAATCTGTGAGTCACTATCTTATCTGGAAGATTAACTCCCACTTGATTCAAGCAATTGTAGTACCCAGATATTCTGAGCACATGCTCACTGGCTGAGCTATTCTCCTCCATCTTGTAGGCAAAGTACTTGTTAGAGGTCTCATACCTCTCAACACGGGCATGAGTGTGAAATACCAATTTCAGCTCTTGGAACATATCATATGTTCCATGGCTTCAAAACGTCTTTAAAGCCTCGATTTTAAGCCATAAACACGGCGTACTAAACTATCAAGTAGTCATCAGATCGAGCTTGACAAATGTTCATAATGTCTGCATTAGCTCCTGCAACAGGTATGTCACCTAGCGGTTCATCAAGGACATATTCTTCTGTACAGCAATGGATCACGGACCCAGTCTGCATTATTGTTACAATCATCTTTCAACTTAGTTTTCTCTAGGAACGTATCAAAAACAGGGGAGCTACATCACGAACAATTGATCTAAAACATAATATTCAAAGACATTTTGACTATATTCATGATAAATATTAATTCAATTAATAAAATTACTAATGAACTCCCACTTAAAACAACATCCCTCAAGTTGTCTAAGTGATACATGATCCAAATCAACTAAAACATGTCCGATCATCACGTGAGATTGATTAGTCTTCAATGGTGAACATCTTTATGTTGATCATATCTACTACATGACGCATGTTCGACCTTCCGGTCTCTAGTGTTCCGAGACCATGTTTGTACTTGCTAGGCTCGTCAAGTTTAACCCAAGTATTCCACGTGTGTAGAACTGGCTTACACCCGTTATATGTGAACGTAGAATCTATCACACCCGATCATCACGAGGTGCTTCGAAACAAAGAACTTTCGCAAAGGTGCATACTCAGGAAGAACACTTTTATCTTGAAATTAAGTGAAGGGATCATCTTATAATTCTACCATCGTTTTAAGCAAAATAAGATGCATTAAGGATAAACATCACATGCAGTCAAAATATGTGACATGATATGTCCATCATCATCTTGTGCTTTTGATCTCCATCTCCGAAGCAACATCATGATCTCCATCGTCACCGGCTCGACACCTTGATCTCCATCGTTGCGCCGGGGCCGTCTCGCCAACTACTGCTTCTACAACTATTGCTAACACATAGCGATAAAGTAAAGTAATTACATGGCGCTTGCATTTCATACAATAATTAAGAGACAACCGTAAGGCTCCTGTCAGTTGTCGATATTACAAAACATGATCATCTCATACAACAATGTATATCACATCACGTCTTGACCATATCACATCACAACATACCCTGCAAAAACAAGTTAGACGTCCTCTACTTTGTTGTTGCAAGTTTTACGTGACTGCTACGGGCAACTAGCAAGAACCGTTCTAACCTACACAAAATCACAGCGGTGATTTATCAAGTTTATTGTTTTAACCTTCTTCAAGGACCGGCCGTAGTCAAATTTGATTCAACTAAAGTAGGAGAAATAGATGCCTGCCAGCCACCTTTATGCAAAACAAGTTGCATGACTGTCGGTGGAACCAGTCTCATGTACGCGGACATGTAAGGTTGGTCCGGGCCGCTTCATCCCACAATGCCGCCGAATCAAAATAAAACGTTGGTGGTAAGCAGTATGAACATCTCCGCTCACAACTTCTTTGTGTTCTACTCATGCATATCATCTACACATAGACCTGGCTCATGATGCTACTGTTGGGGAACATTGCATGGAAAACAAAAAAAATCTATGCACTCGCAAGATCTATCCAGGGAGATGCATAGCTACAAGAGGGGGAGAGCATCTACATAACCTTGTAGATCCCTAAGCGGAATCGTTTATCACGCGGTTGATGTAGTCGTACTCTTCGCGATCCGATCATGATCCAACCGATCTAGTGCCGAACAAGGGCACCTCCGAGTTTAGCACACGTGCGGCTTGATGATGTCTCCTCCTTCTTGATCCAGCAAGCGGGAGAGGAGAAGTAGATGGGATCACAACCAACATGGCGGCGTGCTGGTGATGGTGGTTGTTGTGGGTTTATCACGGCAGATGTCTTAGCAAAAGGACTTAGGTGTGGAGCCAACGCGACGTAGTTAGCTCGAATGGGTTGAGCAGGATAAAGGACACAATAAAATTACCCAGGTTCAGCCCCTCACGGTGGAGGTAAATGCCTACTCCTGCTTCTAGTTGTATTGCTCGAGTCTCGATTACCAGGGAGTGAATATGCTTAACCTAGCTCCCGATCGATTCTTTCTTGGCCGCTACCGGGTTTCGCCTTTATATACACATGTCGAGGCCCAGCGGCTTACAAGAGTCCAGGACGGTTTACACAACATCACTGACACTGGCTCTAAATCGCCCTATCTTGTAAGGCACGTTTTTCGCATGGCGGCTTACACCTTTCTTTCTTGGGCTATATACGGATCATGGGCTCCTAATGGGCCAGCTTGGAAGTCGCCTCCGGCTTCCTCATCTTGCCTCGTCAGGCCTTCATGGGCCTTCTTTGTTGACTTGCCAAAGGTATCACCCGGCCCCACCTCGGCGGGTCATTCCGTGGGGTTATATCCCCAACATTAGGCCCTAGATCGGTTTGAACTTGTTCATATCAATCTTCCACCTTTGACTGGCGAGTCTCTTGCATCTTATCACCATTAGCCCTCAAAAATCTGATAGCCCGCCATGACGTCATATCTTCAACTGATAGAAATCCGAAGATATCATAACAGATATTTTCTATTAATTGTTCGCTCTGAAAATCGAGGCATTTTTGTTGCTAAGATAATGATTCTAACTCCTTGATTTCCGTGCATGCCATTTCACTGTCTATCTCGGCTCTTTATAAATAGGCACGAGGGGAGCCCTTTTCACCTTTTACCCCCATCTCTCGTCTTCTTCCTCGCGTCGTCGGCTGCTCTTCGAGCTCTGCCACCGCCGCCGTTCATCCTCATTGTCTGCATCAACACGGCTGCTGTATCGACCTGAACGGACCAGAGAACTGTGACGCCTGTTCGCTATGCATCAGTCCCGCTAGGTACTCATTTTCTTTTCCTTCCCATCTGCATTAGGGTTTCTCTACTCATCGTTCGTCATTTTTTCATAGTTCGTCAGCTCGTAGTTTATCATACATGTCGCCTAGCTAGACACTTGGACACAACACCAAAGTCGTGCGGCCGTAGTTTTCCGCATCCTAAATCTTATCATAGATCCATCCTGGCCCTAGAAGTTTCATCTTTAATATACTGGTTCGTCCTCCATCACCGTAGGTTTAGGAATAATTTTCTTTTCTGAAACTGTCCTAGATCCATAAATAAAGTTGTAATATGTGAAAACTGTTTGTATAGTACTTAGCTGGATTTCGTCCCTGTACATCCTCATAACCCATTGATTAAATGACCCGCCAGCCTCTAGCCAGCTCAACACTTGCAAAATTGTGGCAACTCATAAAATGCTCCTTTGGCCCGCCAGCCTCTAGCCGTCTTAAAACTTGCAAAATTATTCTTGTACTGCCACGCTCGAACTTATTGTAGTTTCTTCATATCCATAGCTTGGTCATTTTCCGGCTCACCATGACTAAAGCTTCAACGACTAAGGCTCCAACCATCTGTGATTGGGTTGTCTCTCACATCACTAAGGAGTCTCTGAATGATTTTGTAAGCATGTGTATCTTAGCTGCCAAGGAGGTTATCAACTGGCGGGTCCCTGGCTCTGAGTGCACTCATATACCCAAGGATGATGAAGTCATAGTCTTCACAGATCATATGCTTCGTGGCTTTGCACCTCCTGGCTCAAAATTCTTTTGAGATGTTCTTCATTATTACAATCTTCACCCACAAGACATTGGCCCAAATTCTGCCACAAAATATGCAACTTCCAAGTTTTTTGTGCAGTGTATCTTGGTGAAGAACCATCTGTTGATTTATTCTGAGACTATCATTATATCAACCGCCAGACTGAAATGACCGACGGCCCCAGCCTCGAACTTGGAGGTGTTTCTATTCAAAGGCGGAGAGACATAGTCTTTCCCACAGTTGTTCTACCGAGTCACCCAAAGGACTGGAATTTGACTTGGTTTTATTGCAAGGATACTAATCCAGAAAGTGAGGATCCTCTGTCGAGTTTCCGCCCAACCCGGCTCATGACCAACACCCCGTTTCCAAATAAATTAACTGCGGAAGAGCGGATTCCTTTTGCTTCCGCCTTATAAAAAATTTGAGCCATGGTTGCCAACGGATTAACTCGGGTCGATCTAGTTCACTGCTGGGTGATGTGGAGGATTTTTCCCTTAATCCGGCGCTCCGGTTTAATGTGTGAATATACCGGGCAGCTCAACGATCCTCAACGTTATAGCTCCACAACGCTTACTGAAGAGGAAATTATTGACATTGTCAAGTCACTCCTTGGCGAGCTGTTTTAAAATTGTTGTAAGACTGCTCTCGCTCCTTTTTGCATTCTCAACCCGGCACCGGCTGTAAGTTCTTAAAAAGTTCATCCTTTTATTAACCTTCTGTGTATCAAATACTTATCTTGATATGTAAACAGGCCAACTCCTCCTTCTGGAAGAAAAGGTTGCCAACTACTGCTGCTCCCCTTAAGAGGAATAAAACATCTGGCAGTGGCCCGGGTCGTCCCAAGAAGACTGCAGCTCAGGAGATGTCTGCACTGGATGAGTCAGAGGTAGAGCTTGACTCAATTGGTACCCTTTTTATACAACTTGTTGATGCCGATTTGCTTCAGGAAGAAGCTGATGCTAGTCATGCCGATGTTGCTGAGGTAATCCATGTCTCCTCCAACTCAGAAACCTTGCCAGGAAAGAAAGAACAACGGGTCATTAGGAAAGTAAGATTTTCCAATCCTCTTGCTTATTTGGATCCCAATTTTATTTTGAAGAAATAGCAACACGAGTCTAGGCGTAGTACAAGGAGCAGCCGCCAAGAAGAACTTGTGGCCGGCTTACCAAACATTCCGGCGGGTTGCAAATACCAACAAGAGGTGCCTCATCATCCCACTTTATCCTTTCTGCGAGCCGGACTCATTCGACAGCCTCTTAACCCTTCTAATTCGGCTTATCAGGAATCTTCTAACTCCTCTGGAGAGTCCACTGCCACACAGTTCCCCACCTCCATGGTTAACCCGACGTAAGTACCAATATTTGCTGAGTTGATCTGCCTTCTGATTTATTCATAGTGATTTTGATCACCTTCTTTGCATGGCTAAAGCCAACATAGGCAAAAAGCAAAAGGTGGCCGGGCTTCCAAGGCTGCCAAAGAGAAACATGCTTCAAAGGCTGATAAAATACTCGCAAAAAATATCGAAAGCCCTGAAAAACAGCAAGATGAGTTGCCTCTTGAAGCTGTTACGTCTGCCACTGCTCAAAATTACCCGGCAAACACCACTGACCCGCCAAGCACTGACCTGACTTCTCTCGTTAAAAATTCCACAGAATGCTAGACTGATGAAGTGCTCATTACATGATTAGTTTTTAAACCTCCTGGAGCTCCCACAATCCTTGCCAAACACTCTGCCAAGGATGAAATTTTGCCCCTAAAAAAGCTAAGTCCAAGACTGATCTTGTGAATTATGCATTATTAGATGTGAATGAATTATAATCTGGCTACCTGAGCCGTCTGCACACCAGCCGTGATCTGGAAGCTGACTTGGTCAAGCGGATGCGGCAAAAATATGAGGTATGACTAATTTGCCTCCTGCATGCATAGTTACTCAGCCCCCTAGTCTTATTCATAGGAAAAAGGTCACATTGAGTATGGACAAGACTTAGCAATTTATATGTATTTGAACTTCAGGTCATAGCCCCAAAGGGTCGGCTTATCTAATGAAGATGAGCTGGTTCTTCAATAGATTATTTGCAAAATAGAATCAGCCATGACCCTCAAAGGCTGGCTTATCTTAAGATGAGCCGGGTCTTCAGAAATATAACCTTCAAGAAAACTTGTTGATACATTAGTCCCCAAGGGTCGGCTTATCTAATGAAGATGAGCTAAGTCTTCCAAAACATGACTTTGATAAAAACTTACTGACACATTAGCCCCTGATACGTCTCCAACGTATCTATAATTTTTGATTGTTCCATGCTATTATTTATGAAGTCTTGGATGTTTAATGGGCTGTATCATACACTTTTATATCATTTTTGGGACTAACCTACTAACCCAAAGGCTCAGTCCAGATTGTTGTTTTTTCCTGTTTCAGGGTTTTGCAGAAAAAGAATATCAAACGAAGTCCAAATGGAATGTAACCTTCGCGAGAGATATTTTTGGAGAAATCACGCACGGGGGACTTGAGAACCACATCATGGGAGCCTCGGGGTGTCCACGAGGGTGGGGGGCGTGCCCCCCTTCCCAGGGCGCGCCCCTACCTCATGGCCCCCCCGAGCACCCCCCGAGTGTCCTCCTTCCTCCTATATAAGTCTATGTACCCCAAAACCATCAGCAACAGAGAGAAACCCCTAATTCTACCGCCGTAACCTTCTGTTCCTGTCAGGGATATTACTATCAGGTATAAACCGGCTAGGAGGGTCCGGATTACGTTGGTAAGGTTATATTATCAGAAGCCCAGTGGAATATGTAATAGAAGGTTATAGCCCACGAAGGCTCAGGGCCCATGTGTAAAGCCCACGGTTTGTAAACCGACATGTTATGTAACTTGGACTGTAAGACAGAAAGAGTAGAGATCGAGGCAGACACGTTTATGAGCCAGCCTCGGGACTCGGTAAACCGGACCGGGCGTCGCCTCCTATATAAAGGGACGACCCGGCAACGGTTCAGGACAAGAAACAACAGCTCGAGACACAGGCAAAGCGGATTCGCTCCCTGGTCATCGAAGCCCAAGCAATACCACACCAAACTAGACGTAGGCTTTTACCTTCATCGAAGGGGCCGAACTAGTATAAACTCCCTGTGTCCTTCGTCCTCTTTAACCCCTTTAAGCTAACCCGAGCGATGGCCTCACGACTAAGTCCTTTCACCAGGACATCTGCCGTGCTAAATCCACGACAGTTGGCGCCCACCGTGGGGCTATCGCACGATGGTTTCGAGTTCTTGAAGGGCAGCTTTGAAGGGATCAAGGGTTACACAGTGGGCCGGATGACCAAGAGTCGTCGCGGTTGGATCTACATTGACGATGCAGGCTGGGGCCCCGAGGCCGATTCAATCGAATACGGGTACCGGGTCCCCTTCGGTGGCATCCACTTCATCGGCAAGATCGGCGAACCGGGGTCTGAGTCGGACATCTTCCCCAACATCGTCGAGCCGGCTCAGCGTGCGAGATCAGCCCGGATTCAGCCCACCGTGAAGCACGTTTTCGTCGGAGCAGTGCATGGGGTACAAGCCGAGGACGGATCGGATTCTGGTGGCGAGACAGTTGTCTATTCCGGCGATGAATCTTCATCCGGAGAGACCGAATCTTTGTATCTGTTGCAGGACGGCCGGTCTGAGGGTGTGTCCGATGGCGATAGTATTCCGGACCCATTCGATCCGCCAAACAGGGTTGCTGTTTTCATGGCCGGATCACAACCCATGCAGCAGCCCTCGACGGCTGGGGCGTTAACCTCAGAGGTAGCGGGAGCCAGAGCTAGAGACCTTCAACCGTCGCCCTCTGACATCCTATCCGCCTTAGTCGACACTTTAACATCACTCACAACAGCAGAAGTAGCCCAGGCCGACAAGGGGCAGCATGATGCAGAGATCGCTCAGGTGAAGAGCCGGATTGAGTAAGCTAAGTTAGATCTGGATGCGGAGAAAGCTAGGATGGCTACAAGACAGGCAGAGTTGGATTCCCAAGCTTTCTGGCTCAGGTTAGATCAGAACGCTTCGCAGGAGGTAATGTGGAGGAGACAACGGTCTCGTTTGCCGCCGGTTTATTAGGCGAGGAATCTCTTTAGCACACCAGGAGCAGGGACCAGTAACCATCCGTAGATAAACCGGGGAGGAGCCCCGGGGACGGGCGCGTCGGTTCAGCCACCAGCCACAGAGTCAAATCGTCAAGTTATGCCGACCCAACACGTAACCACCCCTCCCGGTCACTATTCTAATCCACTGGATAACATCGTCGCCGCCGCTTCACGGCTGGCCGCCCTTCCCATTGAAGGGACGTCCCCCATAGCGATGGAGGCACGACGGGCCAAGGAGCTACTGGACACATCGTTAACTCAGCAGCAAGCTTATTCTTATAGCCGGGAGAGGATTCATTCAACCCCCCGCCCAAGCCGGAGTTATACGAGGCACCTGGATGAACCGGCCGTATCCAGTAGCGCACGAAGGTGACATCGGCAGAGGCAGGATAATCCGGCAGGAGCAGGAGCACATGCACAAGAGGCGGCGGACCAGGCCAGGCATACGGCCCATAACGACGCCCGTCAGGCAACGCCGGTTCACCCCACCACCACAGTTGAGACAGGAATCATGTCCAGTTCCTTGGGAGTGCAGTGTCTCATCCCCGCTTTACGGAACGTGAAACTACCCAAGGACTTCAAAGGTCCACGTATGGTACCCAACTACACGGCGGATCTGGCTCCGGAGGCGTGGGTTGAAAGTTATGAGATGGCCATGGGGATGCTTGACATGGACGAAGTTGCGTGCGCAAAGTACTTCAGAATGATGCTTGAGGGGACGGCCCGGACATGGCTAAAGGAGTTACCACCTAACTCCATCGGATCATGGGGGGAGTTGCGTCGCCGGTTTATCAATAATTTCAAAGACACGTGCAAGCAGCCGATGTCCGTGGTTGACTTAGCAACATGTGTCCTAGGAGAGCAAGAGACTACCAGCAGTTGGGTGCGGCGAGTGTCAGAAATCTTGCACTCATCCAATAGCATCAATCCAAGCACGGCGATAGTAACCTTGGAAGGAAATTGTCGGTTTGAGCCTTTGAGGCAGAAGCTGGGACGGCTCAAACGTGATTGCAACGACATGGGAACGCTCATGGGCGCTTTGGTAAAATATGGAGACTCTGATAACACCAAGTATCCAGATACAGACGGAGATAAGTCCGGGAAGGCGAGAAAAAACGGTAAATCGGCGCAGGCCAATCCGGCGGGCACAGGGTACAATGGCAAGCGTAAAGTGGAGGGCAGCTCAGACTTTGTGGCCAATACCAACGCTCGGGACAACGGGCAGCTCCGCAAGGGTAAACCGCCCCACGCAACAGGAGGCCACCTATTAATCTAGATCGCCAGTTGAACGTGCCTTGCCCAAGGCACGGTACAGAGGAAAACCCGGCTACACATCTCTGGAAAGACTGTTTCATTATGCAAGAGCTTGTGAAACAGGCCAAATATAACCACGGCCCCCCCGGCGGGTCAGGTCCCGGTTTTCAAGGCCCGAGTTATCAGGGTCGTGGATTCAGTTCAGGATACCATGGCGGTAACAATAGCCACAGTGGCAACAATCAGCATCAACATAACCAGCAACATGGTCAGGGGGATACGACAACTAAGGGAGCCAACAACGTCAGCAACAGCAGCAATCCGGATATCAGAATAATCCGAAGGAGCTGAGCAGTGGGCAGTATCACGTCTTCACCACAAGTCTATGCAAACGGGATCAAAAGGTTTTGAAGAGGGCAGTACACTTCGTTGAACCGGCAGTGCCACGTTTTTTACGTTGGTCTGAGCTGCCCATTGTGTGGAGAAGAGAAGATTACCCCCCACGGGTTGATAATCCGGGTCAGTTGGCTTTGGTGGTGGCACCATAGGTGGGTGGTTATAAGTTCACCAAAGTACTTATGGATGGAGGCAGCAGCATCAATATCTTATACTATGAGACCTTCAGACGCATGGGATTGACAGATAAGAAGCTCCAACAGTCCAACACCGTGTTCCATGGAGTGGTGCCCGGTAAGTCGCCTTATCCAGTTGGAAAAATTGATCTGGAAGTTACCTTTGGGGATGAGCATGACTCTAGATCGGAAACTGTGACCTTTGAGGTTGTAAAGATCAGGAGCCCCTACCATGCTCTGTTTGGGCGACCGGTTTATGCCAAGTTCATGGCCAGACCGTGTTATGTTTATCTACAGCTCAAGATGCCAGGCCACAAAGGAACCAGCACGGTTCACGGGAGCCGTAAGATCGCGTTGGAGTGCGATGAAGGAGACGCGGCGTATGCTGAGGCAGTTTGCGCTATGGAAGAGCTGAAGTTTTATAAGGACAACGTTGATCCGGCAGGTATGTCCCCTCTAAAGAAACCAACCACAGAACATGATCCGGCGCTGAAATTCAAATCAGCTGAGGAGACTAAACACGTGGACTTTGTTTCGGGCGACTCATCCAAGCAGTTCACTATCAGCGCTAACCTAGACCCCAAATAGGAAAGCGCGCTCATCGAGTTCATCCGTGAGAACCGGGATATCTTTTCATGGAAGCCTTCTGACATGCTGGGTATACCGAGGGAACTCGCTGAGCACAGTCTTAACATTGATCCGAAGTTTAAACCGGTCAAGCAGTATCTGCGCCGCTTCAATGAGGAAAGACGCAAGGCTATTGGAGAAGAAGTGGCTAGGCTATTGGTCGCAGGCTTCATAGTTGAGGTGTTTCATCCGGAGTGGTTGGCTAATCCGGTGTTGGTACTTAATAAAAACGAAACTTGGAGGATGTGTGTTGACTACACAGACTTGAACAAAGCTTGCCCAACTGATCCTTTTGTTCTCCCTCGTATTGATCAAATTATCGATGCTACGGCGGGATGTGAACGGCTAAGTTTTTTGGATGCATATTCAGGTTATCATCAGATCAAGATGGCAGTTAAGGACCAGGAGAAGACAACTTTCATAACTCCCTTTGGAGCCTTCTGCTATGTATACATGCCTTTTGGGCTCAAGAGTGCCCAAGCAACCTACCAGCGTTGTGTGCAGAACTGCCTACAAGGGTAGATCGGAAGAAATGTCCATGCATATGTTGATGACATTGTGGTAAAATCCAGGAAGGAGGAGACGCTGATAGAGAATTTAAAAGAAACCTTTGACAACCTCTGAGTTTATAAGATGATGCTCAATTCGGAGAAGTGCGTTTTTGGTGTTCCAGCGGGCAAGCTCCTTGGATTTTTAGTGTCAAACAGAGGGATCGAAGCTAATTCGGAGAAGATCAAGGCGATCACATCCTTGGCTAAACCGGCATGTATCAATGATGTCCAGCGCGTGGCGGGCCGTCTTGCAGCACTGAGTCGGTTCATCAGCCGTTTAGGAGAGAAGGCAATCCCGCTTTATCAGATGATGAAAAAGACAGACCGGTTTGTCTGGAGTGATGCTGCAAACGCTGCGTTCGAGGATCTGAAGCGGCAATTGGCAGAACCACCAGTCCTTGCTGCCCCGGTTGACAAGGAGCCGCTGTTGTTATACGTGGCCGCCAATACCCGTGCAGTCAGCGTGGCCATTGTGGTGGAGCGCAAAGAGGCAGGCAAAGAATATCCGGTTCAATGGCCGGTTTACTACATCAGTGAGGTACTCATTGAGTCAAAACAGAGATATCCACACTGGCAGAAGCTGGTGTATGGAGTATTCATGGCAAACCGGAAGTTGAAGCACTATTTCCAGGGCCACCCAATCACTGTTGTTAGTTCAGCTCCGCTAGGGGATATAATCCAAAACAGAGAAGCCACTGGCAGGGTGGCAAAGTGGGCCATTGAACTTAGCCCGCACGGATTAAAGTACGTGCCCGCACTGCTATGAAGTCCCAAGCACTGGTGGATTTCATTAATGATTGGACAGAGTTGCAAGCACCTGAGGAGAAGCCGGATCATACATACTGGACTATTCACTTTGACGGTTCAAGACAATTGGAGGACTCGGGGGCTGGAGTCGTGTTAACTTCCCCACGAGGTGATAAGTTATGTTACGTGCTCCGTTTAATGTTCCCTTGTACTAACAATGCTGCTGAGTATGAAGCTCTCCTCCATGGTTTGCGGAACGCCAAGGAGATGAATTTGAGTCGGGTTAAGTGCTTTGGTGATTCAGATTTGGTGGCACAACAGGTATCCGGTAAATGGGACTCTAAGGATCCGCTCATGGCAGCCTATCGACGAGAAGTGGACGCAGTCGCAGGATACTTCAAGGGATACCAGGTGGATCACATAGACCGGCGAAAAAATGAATCAGCCGATGCGTTAAGCCGACTAGGCTCTCGGCGTAAACCGGTTCCACCTAATACTTTCTTGGATGAATTGCATAATCCGTCAGTACAGATACCTTAAGAGGAGGACTTGGTTGTTCCTGATCCGGAAGCACAGTTGGTCGCAGCACTTCATGTCATTCCAGATTGGACATTCCCTTACTTGGCGTATATGAGCCGAGGTGAGTTGCCATAGGACGAAGTCGAGGCCCGGCAGATAATCCGGCGGTCTAAGTCTATGACTATCATCAATGGAGAACTTCATCACCGCAGCGTTTCTGGGGCGTTTCAACGGTGTGTATCATCAGAGGAAGGCTGCGATATTATTCGAGAGATTCATGAAGGGGATTGCAGTCATCACGCCGGTTCAAAATCGGTAGCTAAAGCTTTTCGTCATGGGTTCTACTGGTTGACGGCTCATGCCGACGCAGAGGACTTGGTCAGAAAATGTGATGCTTGCCAAATATTCTCACGGCGTGCTCATATACCGGCGCAGGAGCTGAGGATGATTCCAATTACTTGGTCGTTTGCGACTTGGGGGCTTGATATGGTTGGACCCTTTAAGAGATCTCAAGATAAGAAAACCCACTTGTTGGTAGCAGTGGACAAATTCACAAAGTGGGTTGAAGCGGAGCCTGTCAGTAAATGCGATGCAGCAACAACGGTTCAGTTCATCAAAAAGGTGATTTTCCGGTTTGGCTTTCCACACAGCATTATAACTGATAATGGCACCAACCTGTCCAAAGGGGATATGGAGGAGTTCTGTCAAAGAGAACATATTCGCTTTGATGTATCATCAGTAGCTCACCCTCAGTCCAATGGCCAAGCTGAGAGATCCAACCAAGAAATCTTGAGAGGCATCAAGCCCCGGCTTATGGTTCCTTTGCAAAGAACACCGGGTTACTGGGTAGAGGAATTGTCTTCTGTCTTATGGAGCATCAACACTACACCTAGCAGATCTACAGGGTACACACCTTTCTTCATGGTATACGGTGCTGAAGCGGTCCTCCCTAGTGATATCCGGCATGACTCACCACGGGTGGCGGCTTATGTTGAAGAGGATTATGAACAAGCAAGACAAGACAACTTGGACCAGCTGGACGAGGAACGGGACACGGCAGCTGCGCGATCAGCGATTTATCAGCTAGACCTGCGCCGGTACCATAGCCGCCGGATCAAGAACATGACGTTTCAGGAAGGAGATCTAGTGCTCCGGCTCATACAGGACCAAACAGATATGCACAAGCTATCCCCACCCTGGGAAGGGCCCTTTGTGGTCAGCAAAAACCTGCACAACAGATCATACAACCTTGTCGACGTTCGAGAACATAAGGACTCACGTACGGCAGAGGAGGAGACCAAGCGGCCGTGGAACATCGCTCTTCTCCGACCTTACTATACTTGAGCCATTGGCTCTATTTTATGTACAATGTATATATTATGATTAATAAAAGAAATTGCCGCCCCTGGTACACCGGGGAATCAGCCATCGTTTTCGAAAAAGGAGTATCACATGGGGGCTTCGAAAGAAACCTTCCATGGCCTCTTAAACCGGCGCCCTTGGTAGAATCATGGAATCAGCCGCGTTTTTTTACACAAAAGAGTATCACATGGGGGCTTCGAAAGAAACCTTCCATGGCCTCTTAAACCGGCGCCCTTGATAGAATCAAGGAATCAGTCGTGTTTTTTTACACAAAGGAGTATCACATGGGAGTTTCAACAGAAGCTTTCCATGGCCTCCTAAACCGGCGCCCTTGACACACCAAGGAATCAGCCATCTTATCTATACGAACAAGAGCCACATGGGGGCTTCTGTGGGCAAGGAAAGTTTTCCCATGGTATCTTGAGCCCGCGGCGGTATGAAGCCCATCATAAGAGCACTGCTCTGGTTGCTTCGGCAATTTCCACATGATGATGAGGGGTAAAAGAGGGTTTGATGCCTACCACAACTCAAACATATGCCCCGACGAGCAAACGGCTCACACACTACTTGGGGGCTCACATCGAGTTGAATACCCTTGTAGTGAACATGGCTTGGAAGCCCGGTGCATGCACCTAGAACCCCGGATTAACCTGCCTGCATCAAGTAAATCACGTCGTCTAGGTAAACCTGGTATGACCCGTCGAACCTATCACATGTCAATCCTTCGGGCCCCTGAACTTGGTCACGTTAAATTGACGATCATCGAGTTGATTACCCAAAGACAAAATATTTATGAGATTTTGAAACATTGGGTAGCTATGTACATCGATGATTTGGTTAAGGATTGCGGAGCATCTTGACAGGCTTTGCTAAAATGGTTAATGATAGTAGCCTGGCAGCTCATAAAAAGCCTCGAATTTGGAGCCTGGCAGCTCGTAAAAAGCCTCGACTACATGGTCTTATTTGCCCAAAAACCTTATTTTCATTTTTTATGTTTTTACAAATTTTTGTCTTCAAGGTCATTAGTTTTTTAACCAAGTCCATTGATGCGAGACTGGACAACTACAAGGTTGACCATATGTCTACAGGGTTAAAGTCTGGGTCATGAACACCAGCGAGAGTCAAACCGGCATTCATCATAACCCGGATCGGCCATCATACTAAACCGACAAGAGAGCCAAGGGCTTCATCAGCACCCACGCTTTAAAATATTTCCACCAGGTTAAGGTCTACAAGCACACTTAATCACATGTATGGGATATGTTTGTGTTTTATATGCAGTTTAAGCTATGTATTTGAAACATGAATCAGGGCAGTATAATCCGTCCGGTGGTAAACCGCCAGGACATCTTTTAGCATTGTTCATGCAGACGCAGGTAATATAAGCTGTTAAATCATTGCAAACAGAAGATAAATAGGGGAGTGCCAATCAAAATAATACCATAACAGTGGATAAAGGCAGTATCTCAACTATTCTATTACAAGGCACTTGTAGGCCCGAATGAATCAAAGTTTCTTGCAAAGTATTCAGCAGCTAAAAATTAAACCGGATGGTTTAGGATTCTTCTTCAGCATGCTGCGAAGGCTGAGGGTCAGCTTGCTCTGGATCTTCGTCGACTTCTGGTAGCTGCTGGAAATCAGGAGCGCTCCAGTCAATCTTGGCGAGGGCACGGAAATATACTTCATCGTTTATAAGATCTGACGGATCAATGTCAGGAGCGAAGGTGTGCTTACGAACATGTGGTATCAGATTTTTAGTGTCATAAACCGGCCGCTCCACCCGTGTATTTTCTAGATCGTAACCCGGATGATACCTTGTTTAATCCGCTTCGTCAGCAAGCATACTGGCAAGAGGGCGCATGTCTTTTGTTAAAGAACGAAGATCTTCAGAAGAGAAGGCCGACCCGTCCTCTTTCATGCTGGGGTAACCATTCATGGCCTCCGCCGGATCAAAATCGGGAACCCATGCCTTGGCCCGGGTTAACGCCATGAAAGAGCCAGCTCGTGCAGCAGATTTCTTCACCTCAACAAGTCGAGCAGGCAGGACAGATAGCTTTTCTAGAGTGGCTTGGATAGTGGTCGGTGCCGGTTTATTATGCGACATAGCACTGATAGCCCTTTGAGCATCGGAGTAGAGTTGCTCCACCAGTGTATAAACAGCCTTCAGTTTTTTCCAAGCATCGTCTCCAAGATGAGTTATGCACCTCCCTATATACAATTGACGAGTTAAACCGGAGCAGGATAAGATTGCAAAGAAACAAACATACAAAGACAGATACTTACCAAAGATAGCAGATGTCATATCATCTATATGTTGTTTCAACCCGGATAGCTCCTCCGTCACCGGATTGAGAGCAGCTTCAGCATCCTTCGCTCTTTTTTCTAGAGCATCCCTTTGCACCTCCCATGTGAACCGCTCCGCTTCAAAATCTTTCTTGAGTTTTTCCATGTTAGCTAAAGCAAGGACAAGTTCTTCCTTAGTTTTGGTTGAAGCAGTTTCATGGAAGGCCAAGCTATTTCGGAGCTCAGTTGCCTCCGAAGCTCTCCGGCTCAAGTCAGCCTGCAGGAAAAGGAAACATAGTAGAAGAACAGGTCAATCAAAGTCTCAAGCACATAAAAAGTTATGCACTCGACTCTTGGGGGCTAATGTACAATTAAAGTCAAAGAAAGCAACTTTTTTCAGACAAGTCCCAAGCACATCAACAAGTTATGACCTTGCCACTTGGGGGCTAATGTACGTTCATTCTCAGGCATAAGAGAAGTCCCGGTTCACCTACAGTAAA
Organism: Secale cereale; assembly: GCA_902687465.1. Taxonomy (NCBI): domain Eukaryota; kingdom Viridiplantae; phylum Streptophyta; class Magnoliopsida; order Poales; family Poaceae; genus Secale; species Secale cereale. The sequence continues at coordinate 691,719,213 of LR738711.1, read as the reverse complement.
GTGAACCGGCACTTGGGGGCTACTATGGCCTAAAGGTATGATTGCAAAATACAAAGCAGAAACGAAAGGCAAAAGGAAAGAAAGTTACCTCATATTTATCCTTCATCATGTTGACTAAACCGGCTTCGTAGTCGCGGCTGGTGAAGAGCCGGTTCAGATACCCAGAGTGGAGTTCCTGGGCACTGAGCTGATTATAACTTGACAAATTTTTACTCCATTTGCCTTTATCTTGCTGAAGCTTTTCCTCCTTGGCGGTGTGTCTAGCCAAGACAATAGGCTCTCTGGGAGCACAGAAGCCTATCCCGGTTATCTCAACATCTTCTGTCGAGGCAGCGGTTGGCTGGAGGGGATCAACAGTCCGCATGGGACTAGCAGGAGCCGGGCTAGCCCGAGGAGGACTAACCCGGACAGGGCTAGCCGGTTCAGCTGTATTCTCCATAACATCACCACCCGGAGTAGCAAGATCTTCATGATCCATAGGGGAGGGATCATCGTGCTGAACTTCAACATTTTCATCTGGAGGGTTGGCCATTTCAGGATCCTCGGTCGGTTCAGCAGTGGTGTGCTCGGCAGCCAGTTTATTTAATTTCGCCTCTTTGCTAGGCTTGGGCATACTGACAAAGATAAAAGAGCAATGAAAATCACAAAGTCAAAATGAAAAGGTAAACCGGATGTTTGGAAAGATGACTTACCCAGGAACGGTCTTAAGCACCGGGATTTGAGTGGCAGTAGACTCGCCGTAAGAAGGCAGAGGAGCCTCCTGATAGTTGGGATTAGACGGTTTAAGAGGTTTACGAATAAGACCTACTTTTGGATGAAGATGGGTTGGGGTAAGCAAAACCACTGAGCGGCGTCTGCGAGCTGGCGTGTGGGGTAATCCGGACGATTCAACTACGTGACCACTATGGCGTGTGGACCGGCGAGCCTCATGCTGCTGTTTCTTCAAAAGAAAGTTGGGATCCAATTGAGCATAAGGGTGAGAAAATGGATATTTCCGGGATGTCCGGCGAGTCTTGGGTAGCAACGGTTCTGAATTAGATGAGAGAGAAATTACCTCAACTCCATCCGCTTTACTTCCCTCCGCCAGGTCCTGAGAAAACATTATTAACATAAATTCAGACAAAAGGAGATCAAAGGACATAAGAGTCAAGCAGTACCTCAGAAGCCGGATCATCTTCTTCAGGGTTTGAACCGGAAACGGCAGCAGCTTTCTTCCTCTTCACGGCTAAGCTCTTCTTACGGGTTGGCTTCGCCAGTTTATCTTGAGCTTTCCTCTTCCAGAAAGGATCATTGGCCTGTGTAAAGGAATAATAACATGTTGAAGACAACTGATATGAACGGATTAAAGTGAAAAGAAAGGGACAGAAGAGTCTTGCCGGCGGTGGTCGGTTGTCTGTGCAGAAAGGAGCTAAACCGGTCCGGCTGCAGTCTTCCAGAGGGAGATTCAGAATCTTCTTTGCGGATTCGGTAACTTCGTTGTCAGGAAGTACTATTTTTGTGTGATGCTGAGGATCTTCCAGTTTGCCAGTATATTCACACATTAAGCTTGAGCGCCGGCTTAGTGGAAGAATGCTCCAAGAGAGCCAGCATCAAACAAAGTCAACCCCGGTTAACCCGTTAGCAACAAAAGCCCTGATCTTGGAGAGTTAAGGGGCATATCGAGCCCGACGCTTAGACGATGCGGCAAAGGATGACTTGGCGCCAGGCGATAAGCGTGGTAACCCGGCAGCGGATTTTCTCCTTCGGGTGAAGTATCCTTGCAATAGAACCAAGTCTAGTTCCATTCTTTGGGATGGCTGTGAAGAGCGGCGTGAGGAAAGCTTACATCCTTCCTCTTTTGGATGCTCACGCCACCAAGTTTAGTTTGAGGCCCGTTCGAAAACTCAGTTCGGCGGTTCAGATGGAAGAAATCCCGGAACAACTCCATAGATGGCTCCTTTTGAAGATAAGCCTCTGAGAAGACTTGGAAGTTGCACATGTTGGATATGGAATTGGGACCTATGTCTTGTGGATGGAGTTGGAAATTGGCTAGGACATCGCGAAAGAACTTTGAACCGTGCGGGCTAGCCAGATGAGCAAACAAAACGAGGATTTCTCCTTCCTTAGGTGTAGGAGGACATTCCTTTCTAGGGGCCCGCCAGTGTAGAACCTCTTTGGGACCCAGAACACCAATTGAGGCCGCCTTTACTAAGTCATCCTCAATAATCCGGGAAGGGACCCAATTGCAAGCAATGAACTGTTTAGCCATCTTTTCCAATGCGGGAGTGCTGAAAAATACAATACAAGACCCGGTTTTACAAATCTACTGAATCCAAACCGGCGTGTTCTGTGAGAGTATTGATTTAATTGACGGTTTAAGTAAGGGACTAATGGTACCCCATAATCCGGAGCAAGCATGAACGAGACAGCTACCGGTTTATGACGATAGACGAAGGAAGTTAAACCGTCAATTGTGGAATGCAGACTTAAATCTAAACTGTTAGTGCAGGCGTATGAGGCACAGGTCATAATTAAACCGGTAACATAAGCGGATAAGCTGCATATCTAAAGTGTGAGAAACAACTTTCACATGAAGCAGAGGTGAAATATGGATCTACGGCACAGGAAAAAAGATGAAACAATTCAAGTCATATTCAGTGAAGGCAACGGAAGTTTTCTACAGATCCAATCCAAACTAGCAGCATTGGGGAAACTAAAGTTATGGTGATGGAGCAGAATCACGCGCACGAGGGTTGACCTAACATGTTTTACATCTACAGCTAAAAACAGCCTACGGCGATGAACTACGAAGAACAAGGGTTCGCGATGAGCTACAGAGAAACCCTAAAACTGAGAGCCATTGGGAGAAGAAATAACATACCTGAAGAGGTGGAAGAACGACGGCGAGTATCTGGACGTGCTCAGGTTGATGCAGCGGTCGGGCTTGCTGACGACGGTGAGCTCGAAGGACGGTGGCGGAGGCTTGATCGCTGGAGACAGAGGAAGACGAAGCAGAAGGGGGTAAAATAGATGGGCCTCGGTCTCATTTATAGGCCGAAGGGATAAAACGGCAGGCGCGGGAATCGAGGAGACCAAAGATCAGATATGGATTGAGCTGCCGCCTCGATCTTCGGAACGGTAATAAAGAAAGGTAACAAACAGATGTGGGCGTCAAATGCACAGATGATGTCATGACAGATTCAAGCGATTCCAGGAGATGACGTCATGGCCGGTTTAAAAAGCACACAAGAGTTGCAGAAAGGGAAATTCGTACAAAGACTTTGAAGACTGACATGAACAAGTTCAAATCAATCCGGGGCCTAATGTCAGGTATATTACTATCAGGTATAAACCGGCTAGGAGGGTCTAGATTACGTTGGTAAGGTTACATTATCATAAGCCCAGTGGAATATGTAATAGAAGGTTATAGCCCACGGAGGCTCAGGGCCCATGTGTAAAGCCCACAGTTTGTAAACCGACATGTTATGTAACTTGGAATGTAAGATAGAAAGAGTAGAGACCGAGGCGGACACGTTTATGAGCCGGCCTCGGGACTCTGTAAACTAGACTGGACGTCGCCTCTTATATAAAGGGACGACCCGGCGACAGTTCAGGACAAGAAACAACAGCTCGAGACACATGCAAAGCGGATTCGCTCCCTATTCATCGAAGCCCAAGCAATACCACACCAAATTAGACGTAGGCTTTTACCTTCATCGAAGGGGCCGAACTAGTATAATCTCCCTGTGTCCTTCGTCCGCTTTAACCCCTTTAAGCTAACCCCGAGCGATGGCCTCACGACTAAGTCCTTTCACCAGGACATCTGCCGTGCTAAATCCACGACAGTTCCCGTGAGATCCCATCTTGGAGCCTGTTCCGGAGCTCCACCGGAGGGGGATCCATCACGGAGTTATATATCATCATCATCATCGCCCTCACCATGAGTTTTGAGTAGTTTACCACAGACCTTCGGGTCCATAGCTACTATCTAGATGGCTTCTTCTCTCTCTCAAGATCTCAATACAAAGTTCTCCTCGGTCTTCGAGGAGATCAATTCGATGTAATCTCTTTTTGCGGTGTATTTGTCGAGATCCGATGAATTGTGAGTTTATGATTAAGATTATTTACGAGAAATATTTGGTTCTTCTCTGAACTTTTTATGTGTGGTCATAATATCCTTGCAAGTCTCTTCGAATTATTGGTTTGGTTTGGCCTACTAGATCTATAGTTCTTGCAATGGGAGAAGTGCTTGGCTTTGGGTTCAATCTTGCGGTGTCCTTTCCCCGTGATAGTAGGGGCAGCAAGGCACGTATTGTATTGTTGCCATCGAGGATAAAAAGATGGGGTTTATATCATATTGCTTGAGTTTATCACTCTACATCATGTCATCTTGCTTAAGGCGTTACTCTGTTCTTATGAACTCAATACACTAGATGCATGCTGGATAGCGGTCAATGTGTGGAGTAATAGTAGTAGATGCAGAATCGTTTCGGTCTACTTGTCTCAGACGTGATGCCTATATACAATGATCATGCCTAGATAGTCTCATAATTATTCGCTTTTCTATCAATTGCTCGACAATAATTTGTTTACCCGCCGTAGAATATCGCTATCATGAGAGAAGCCACTAGAGAACACTATGGCCCCCGGGTCTATTCTCAACATATCAATCTACATCTACTTTACTTTTACCACTTTTATTTTCTGTTCTTATAAAAAAATACCAAAAATATAAACTATCATCTCTATCAGATCTCACTTTCATAAATGACCGTAAAGGGATTGACAACCCCTTATCGCGTTGGCTGCGAAGTTCTTATTTGTTTGTGCAGGTGCGAGGGACTCGCGCGTGGTATCCTACTGGATTGATACCTTGGTTCTCAAAAACTGAGGGAAATACTTACGCTACTGTGCTGCATCTCCCTTCCCTCTTCGAGGGAATACAACGCAAGCTCGAGAAGTAGCAAGAAGAATTTCTGGCGCCGTTGCCGGGGAGGCTTACGCAAAAGTCATATACCAAGTACCTATCACGTACCCTTATCCTTCGCATTACATTTATTTTCCTCTCGTTTTCCTCTCCCCCACTTCACCCTTGCCGTTTTATTTGCCCTTCTTCTGCCGTGTGTTTATTGTTCGCTTGCTTCTTGTTTGCTTGTGTGAGTTGGATTGCTTGCCTGTCACTATGCCTCAGAATAATACCAAATTGTGTGACTTCTCCAATACCAACAACAATGATTTTATTTGCACTCTGATTGCTCCTATTACCGATGCTGAATCTTGTGAGATCAATGTTGCTTTGTTGAATCTTGTCATGAAAGATCAATTCTCCAGCCTTCCTAGTGAAGATGCCGCTACCCATCTAAACAACTTTGTTGATTTGTGTGATATGCCAAAAGAAAAGGGATACGGATAACGATATTGTTAAATTGAAGTTATTTCCGTTTTCACTTAGAGATCGTGCTAAAACTTGGTTTTCCTCTTTGCCTAGAAATAATATTGATTCATGGAATAAGTGCAAAGATGCTTTTATCTCTAAGTATTTCCCTCCTGCTAAGATCATCTCTCTTAGAAACGATATTATGAATTTTAAGCAACTAGATCATGAGCATGTTGCACAAGCTTGGGAGAGAATGAAATTAATGATACGTAATTGCCCTACACATGGTTTAAATCTATGGATGATTATTCAGAACTTTTATGCTGGCTTGAATTTTGCGTCTAGAAATCTTTTAGATTCGGCCGCAGGAGGCACTTTCATTGAAACTACCTTAGGAGAAGCTACAAAAATCCTAGATAATATTATGGTTAATTATTCTCAATGGCACACCGAAAGATCTACTAGTAAAAAAGTGTATGCTATCGAAGAAATTGGTGTTTTGAGTGGAAAGATGAATGAACTTGTGAAATTATTTGCTGCTAAGAGTGCTTCTTCCGATCCTAATGATATGCCTTTGTCCACTTTGATTGAAAATAACAATGAATCTTTGGATGTGAATTTTGTTGGTAGGAATAATTTTGGTAACAATGCTTATAGAGGTAATTTTAATCCTAGGCCTTTTCCTAGTAATTCCTCTAATAATTTTGGTAATTCCTACAACAACTCTTATGGAAAGATGCCTTCTGAATTTCAAACTAGTGTTAAGGAGTTTATGATCTCGCAAAAGAATTTCAGTGCTATGCTTGAAGAGAAATTGCTTAAGGTTGATGAATTTGCTAGAAGTGTGGATAGAATTACTCTTGATGTTGATTCTTTGAAACTTAGATCTATCCCACCTAAGCATGATATCAATTGCTCCCTCAAAGCCATGAGAATTTCCATTGATGAATGCAAAGAAAGAACCGGTAGGATGCATGCTAAACGAGAGTATTATATTAAAGCGGTATCTTCTAGTTATCATGAAAATAAAGATGAAGATCTGAAAGTTATTGATGTGTCTCCTATTAGATCCTTGTTTTCTAGTATAAATTTTGATGAAGATAGGATTGGAGATGATTCTGCTTTAAGGTGTCCCAATGATTCAGAGTTTTTAGATCTTGATGCTAAAATTGCTAAAAGTGGGAGTGAAGAGATTAAAACTTTGCATAGTGATGAACCCACTACTTTGGATTTCAAGGGATTCAATTATGATAATTGCTCTTTGGTTGATTGTATTTCCTTGTTGCAATCCATACTAAACTCTCCGCATGCTTATAGTCAAAATAAAGCTTTCACCAAACACATAGTTGATGCTTTGATGCAATCTTATGAAGAAAAACTTGAGTTGGAAGTTTCTATCCCTAGAAAGCTTTATGATGAGTGGGAACCTACTATCAAAATAAAAATAAAAGACCATGAATGCTATGTTTTGTGTGATTTGGGTGCTAGTGTCTCCACTATCCCAAAAACTTTGTGTGATTTGCTAGGGTTCCATGAACTTGATGATTGTTCTTTAAATTTGCATCTTGCGGATTCCACTATTAATAAACCTAAGGGAAGGATTAATGATGTTCTTATTGTTTCCAATAGGAATTATGTGCCCGTAGATTTCATTGTTCTTGATATAGATTGCAATCCTTCATGTCCTATTATTCTTGGTTGACCTTTCCTTAGAACGATTGGTGCAATTATTGATATGAAGGAAGGAAATATTAGATTCCAATTTCCGTTAAGAAAAGGCATGTAACATTTTCCTAGAAAGAAAATCAAATTACCATATGAATCTATCATGAGATCCACTTATGGATTGCCTTCCAAAGATGGCAATACCTAGATCATCTTGTATCGTGCCTGTCTAGGGGCATAAAACGATAACGCTTGTTGGAAGGCAACCCAATTTTATATTTTTTTTGTTTTTGTTGCTGTTAGGAAATAAATATTGCATCTAGCCTCTGTTTAGATGTGGTTTCATGTTTTGTTTAATGTTTGTGCCCAGTAGAACCTTTGGGAAGATGTGTGTGAAGTTTATGTGATCTTGCTGTGAAAAACAGAATCGTTAGCGCTCACTAGAATGGTCGTCAGATTTTACTGGAGCGTGCTATATAGTTCATTATTTTTGAAGATGATTAATAGACAAATTCCTCAAATTTACCAATTTAGTTTGATTTTTTTTGGGGTTACAGAAGTATGCGAAACCTGCAGATTACTACAGACTGTTCTGTTTTTGACAAATTCTGTTTTTCGTGTGTTATTTGCTTATTTCAATGCATCTATTAGTAATATTTGGAGGTATGAGCCATAGAGAAGTTGGAATACAGTAGGTTTAACACCAATATAAACAAAGAATGAATTCATTGCAGTACCTTTGAGTAGTTATTTGTTTTCTTATACTAACGGAGCTCACGAGAATTTTTGTCTAAGTTTTGTGTTGTGAAGTTTTCAAGTTTTGAGTATTGCTTTGATGGCTATGGAACAAAGAGTAGCAAAGGCCTAATCTTGGGGATGCCCATGTCACCCCAAGTAAAACTCAAGGATAATAAAAAGCCTAAGCTTGGGGATGCCCCGGGAAGGCACCCCCTCTTTCGTCTTCATCCGTCGGTAACTATACTTGGAGCTATATTTTTATTCACCACATGGTATGTGTTTTGCTTGGAGCGTCTTGTATAATTTGAGTCTTTGCTTGTTAGTTTGTCACAATCATCCTTGCTGGACACACCTATTTGAGAGAGTTAAATATGGCCTAGGAATTGTTAGAACACTCTATGTGCTTCACCTATATCTTTTGAGTTGAATAGTTTTTGCTCTAGTGCTTCACTTACATCTTTTAGAGCACGGTGGTGGTAATATTTTGTAGAAATTTTTGAACTCTCAGGATTCACTTATATCTATTTGAGAGTCTATTAAAACAGCAAGTTAATGTGTTTAGGCTAATAAAACTAGTCTTCACAGGATAGACATCCAATGTCAATGTAGTAAAAAAATCACACTAAGTGCATTGAATATGATGAGATGTTGGATGCTTGAGAATTGTTTTCAGATATGAGGATAGTGATATTAGAGTCATGCTAGTGGAGTTATTATGAATTTGAGAAATACTTGTGCTAAGGTTAGTGATTCCCGTATCATGCACGTATGGTGAACCGCTATGTGACGAAGTTAGAGCATGATGTATTTGTAGAGTGCCAACCTTTGTGTGGAGGTCGGGGGCGTGCGATGGTTAACTCCTACCAACCTCCCCCCTAGGAGCATGCGTTGATTGCTTTGTTTTGATGACTCGTAGATTTTTGCAATAAGTATATGAGTTCTTATGACTAATGTTGAGTCCATGGATTATACACACTCTCACCCTTCCACCATTGCTAGCCTCTCCTGTACAGCGCAACTTTAGCCGGTGCCATAAACCCACTATATATCATTCGTCAAAACAGCCACCATATTATTCCTCAAAATAGCCACCATACCTACCTATCATGTCATTTCCATAGCCATTCCGAGATATATTGCCATGCAACTTTTCACCGTTCCGTTCATATGACACGCTTCATATTGTCATATTGCCATGCATGATGAAGTACTTGACATCGTATTTGTGGCAAAGCCACCATGTATAATTTTTCATACATGTCACTCTTGATTCATTGCACATCCCGGTACACCGCCGGAGGCATTCACGTAGAGTTATACTTGTTGTAGTATCGAGTTGTAATTTCGAGTTGTAATAAAAGTGTGATGATCATCATTATTAGAGCATTGTCCCATGTGAGGAAAGGCCAATAAAAAAAGAGATGGACCCAAAAAATTATAGAGAGGGGCTAAAAAAAATAAGCCCCTCCAAAAAAAAAGAGAAAAGAAACAAGGGATAATTGCTACTATCTTTTTCCACACTTGTGCTTCAAAGTAGCACCATGTTCTTCATGATAGAGAGTCTCATGTTTAGTCACTTTCATATACTACTAGGAATTTTCATTATAGAACTTGGCTTGTATATTCCAACGATGGGCTTCCTCAAATACCCTAGGTCTTCGTGAGCAAGCAAGTTGGATGCACACCCACTAGTTTTTTTTGTTGAGCTTTCATACATACTTAGCTCTAGTGCATCCCTTGCATGGAAATCCCTACTCATTCACATTGATATCTATTGATGGGCATATCCATAGCCCTTTGATACGCCTAGTCGATGTGAGACTATCTTCCTCCTTTTTGTCTTCTCCACAGCCACCTCTATTCCACCCATAGTGCTATGTCCATGGCTCACGCTCATGTATTGCGTGAAAGTTGAAAGGTTTGAAAGACTAGAGTATGAAAACAAGTGCTTGGCTGAAATCGGGGTTGTGCATGATATGAATATTTTTTATGATGAAGAGGGAGCATAGCTAGACTATATTATTTTGTAGGGATAACTTTCTTTAACCATAGTATTTTGAGAAGACATGATTACTTTGTTAGTATGCTTGAAGTATTACTATTTCTTATGTCAATATAGACTTTTATCTTGAACCTTTCAGATCTGAACATTCATGCCACAATTAAGAGAATTACATTGAAAAACTATATTGGTTAGCATTCCGCATCAAAAATTCTTTCTTTATCATTTACCTACTCGAGGACGAGCAGGAATTAAGCTTGGGGATGCTTGATACGTCTCCAACGTATATATAATTTTTTATTGTTCCATGCTATTATCTATGAAGTCCTAGATGTTTAATGGGCTGTATCATACACTTTTATATCATTTTTGGGACTAACCTACTAACCCAAAGGCCCAGTCCAGATTGCTGTTTTTTTGCATGTTTAAGGGTTTTGCAGAAAAAGAATATCAAACGGAGTCCAAACGGAATGAAACCTTCGCGTGAGATATTTTTGGAGAAAATCACGCACGGGGGACTTGAGAACCATGTCATGGGAGCCTCGGGGTGTCCACGAGAGTGGGGGCGCATCCCCCTTCCGAGGGCGCCCCCCTGCCTTGTGGGCCCCCCGAGCACCCCCCCAGTGTCCTCCTTCCTCCTATATAAGTCTACGTACCCCGAAACCATCAGCAACAGAGAGAGAACCCTAATTCCACCGCCGTAACCTTCTGTTCCCGTGAGATCCCATCTTGGAGCCTGTTCCGGAGCTCCACCGGAGGGGGATCCATCACGGAGTTCTTCATCATCATCTTCATCGCCCTCACCATGAGTTGTGAGTAGTTTACCACAGACCTTCGGGTCCATAGCTAGTATCTATATGGCTTCTTCTCTCTCTCTGAATCTCAATACAAAGTTCTCCTCGGTCTTCGAGGAGATCTATTCAATGTAATCTATTTTTGTGGTGTGTTTGTCGAGATCCGATGAATTGTGAGTTTATGATCAAGACTATTTACGAGAAATATTTGGTTCTTCTCTGAAATTTTTATGTGTGCTCATAATATCCTCGTAAGTCTCTTCGAATTATTGGTTTGGTTTGGCCTACTAGATCTATAGTTCTTGCAATGGGAGAAGTGCTTGGATTTGGGTTCAATCTTGCGGTGTCCTTTCCCAGTGAGAGTAGGGGCAGCAAGGCACGTATTGTATTGTTGCCATCGAGGATAAATATATGGGGTTTATATCATATTGCTTGAGTTTATCCCTCTACATCATGTCATCTTGCTTAAGGTGTTACTCTGTTCTTATGAACTCAATACACTAGATGCATGCTGGATAGCGGTCGATGTGTGGAGTAATAGTAGTAGATGCAAAATCGTTTCGGTCTACTTGTCTCGGACGTGATACCTATATACAATGATCATGCCTAGATAGTCTCATAATTATTCGCTTTTCTATCAATTTCTCGACAGTAATTTGTTCACCCGCTGTAGAATATCGCTATCACGAGAGAAGCCACAAGAGAACACCATGGCCCCCGGTTCTATTCTCAACATATCAATCTACATCTACTTTACTTTTACCGCTTTTATTTTCTGTTCTTATAAACAAAAATACCAAAAATATAAACTATCATCTCTATCAGATCTCACTTTCATAAGTGACTGTAAAGGGATTGACAACCCCTTATCGCGTTGGCTGCGAAGTTCTTATTTGTTTGTGCAGGTGCGAGGGACTCGCGCGTGGTCTCCTACTGGATTGATACCTTGGTTCTCAAAAACTGAGGGAAATACTTACGCCACTGTGCTGCATCTCCCTTTCCTCTTCGAGGGAATACAACGCAAGCTCGAGAAGTAGCAGCCCCCAAGTGCCAAGTGTATTGCCTGCAATGTGCTTGGGACTTGCATGACTGTCTTGCAATAACCCTGTATTATGTATATCTTTAATTCCAGGATGCTTTAAACTTGGCCCACTCTCAAATAGTTGAGACATGCTTAAAGATCATGAAACTGAAATGCAAAAAGCTGCCTACAAGTTTAAATTTAGCTTGGATGAAAATGAGAACCCGAAAACTAGCTTTGCTAATGAGAGAGCCGCCTGGGAAGAAGAGAAGACCTAGTTATTACAAAGGGCAGAGACTGATGAAGCTTCACTGAAAGATACCACTGCAGAACTGTCTCGCTGAAAACACCATATTAGTCAAATGATAACTGTCGTATTTGGTAAGTATCCATTGAGTAAAAAAATTCCTCATATGATATTATAATAATCCACCTGGCGACTTATATGTAACCTTTCCAAAATAGGTCATAGAAGCTCCAACCTTGGCTCAGATATGCTGCTCAAATTGAAGGCCGTGTATTCGCTCATATAACAACTTTACAGCGATACTCAACGGGCCCTTGTTGCTTTCTCCAATGGGAAAAAGCCGCGCATAGTCCTCCAAGATGTGCTAGCTAAGATCTCTATGATGCTACAGAAGTTAGCAGAAATCTAATTATCAGCCGCCCGATCTGGCGTCATTACTGCTCTCAGCCATGCCAAGGCCTGGCAAGCAGAACTTCACCTGGCAGAAATGGCCACTGGTTGTCTAGGTTTGAAGGAAGACGTGTCTGCTTTTAGTGAGGCAGACTTTGCCAAATGCGTGAAAGAGATGCATCCTTTAGCATGCAAACTTGCCAAAGAAACTGATCTGTCTAGATATCAGGCAGATTATGATATGGAAAATGTTAAGGCAAAAACCCCAGCTTACGACATCGTGGATCTTACTCCTCCAGCTCGTAAGCACACCTTTCCTCCTGATGTTGATCCATCTCAAATTATCAATGATGAATCTTTCTTCGAGGCCTTAACTAGCATCAACTGGACAACACCTGAGCTTCAGATGAACGAGGAAGAAGAGCCAGAGCTGGATGACCCGAAGTCATCAACTCGCCACCATGATGGTAACTGAAGGTGTAACGGCTCTTCAATGCAGTTTCAAAAAACTATGTTCTTTAAAATTGTGATGTGACATACCTTTGTGCATGTTTGTCTGGAACTTGTTTCGATCAGAAATACCATAATGCATGTTTACTCCAATCAAAATATATGATTCAATCCCTGATATTTCCTGTGATCAAAATGTTCTGGTAACATGCAAGTTAAAAATGAACCAGGGTAAAAACCCTATGCCCATGTTGTATGTTCATATTATGCTTTTGTCAAAGCCAAAATAGATAACTCTATGTTATGAAAACAAAACGTGTTATAATTAAAAAATCCAGGCGTGAGCCGGTATGAATTGGTGACCTAAGTCCAAAACCAAGAAGGGTGATAACCCCAAAAATAATCAATCATGACCTTTATAAGCCGGAAGCCAATGACTCGGCGATTTATGTTCCGGTTCAAAAAACCAAAAACTCATGGTGGGCTGACGCCTCACCATTGCCTTAGAAGGTAGCAACAACCTGTTGGGGCACCTACGCCAGGTGATGGGCTAGCGCCTCATAGCGGGCTGACACCTCACAGTTGTGGCACCAACGCCAGGTGATGGGCTGACGCCTCATTGTGGGCCGAAGCCTCACAGTTGTGGCACCAACGCCAGGTGATGGGTTGACGCCTCATTGTGGGCTGACGCCTCATAGTTGTGGCACCAACGCCAGGTGATGGGATGACGCCTCATTGTGGGCTAATGCCTCACAGTTGTGGGACCAACGCCAGGTGATGGGCTTACGCCTCATTGTTGGCACTGTAAGCCGGCTCTCACATAACATAAGCCGCAGTTTTTTACTTTAACCAGCTCAAGGTATTTAAAAAAGATTGAATGTTAAAGACTCGGAAGGTAATCTTGGAGTAGCAAGTCGCAAACAGGAAGGTATGGCATTTTAACCCAGTTTTTTAAGCCGGCAGTGATGAAACATCATAAGCTATAGCCCCAAGCAATCTAACGATCACTTAACAACAGTAGAGATAGGAAAAAACGGCAGAGGCCCCATAATTCAGGGATGCCTACTTTATTTATAAAGTTGTATCTACATTAAAAGTTATATACAAGGATATATGATGCCGGCTTAAGTGTAGTATGGCCGGAGATGCGCTATGTTCCACGGACGGCGGGTCTCCTCCTCTGACTTTCGGGAATCCTTATGCTCTCACACATCAATGAGGTAATATGACCCATTGTGGAAATTTTTGCTGACAACAAAAGGTCCTTCCCAAGGTGGGAACAATTTGTGCATATCAGTCTCATCCTGGATGAGCCGGAGCACCAAGTTGCCTTCTTGAAATGTCCAGGTCTTCACCCTACGACTATGGTAGCGATGCGGGTCTTGCTAGTATATTGCTGAACGAGATGTCGCCAGATCCTGTTCCTCATCCAAGGCATCAAGTTAGTCTTGATGTGCTATTTCATTAGCAGCTTCAACATAAGCCGCCACACGGGGTGAATCATGACGAATATCACTTGGAAGGACCACCTCTGCATCGTAAACCATGAAGAAAGGCATGTAGCCTATTGAGCTATTAGGGGTAGTATTGATACTCCAAAGTACTGAAGGTAACTCCTCTACCCAACAACCCGGTGTTCACTGTAAAGGGACTAAAAGCCGGGGCTTGATACCCCTCAAGATTTCCTGATTGGTTCTCTCAGCTTGACCATTAGACTGCGGATGAGCCACAGAAGAAACATCAAGGCGAATATGCTCTCTTTGACAAAACTCTTCCATAGCTCCTTTGGATAGATTCGTGCCGTTATCAGTGATGATACTATGAGGAAATCCAAAGCGGAAGATCAACTTTTTAACAAACCGAACCACTGTTGCTGCATCACACTTACTAACCGGCTCTGCCTCAACCGATTTTGTAAATTTATCAACCGCCACCAAGAGGTGTGTTTTCTTATCCTTGGAGCGTTTGAAAGGACCAACCATGTCAAGCCCCCAGACCGAAAACGGCCAAGTGATTGGAATCATCCTCAACTCCTGAGCCGACACATGAACCCGGTGAGAAAATTTCTGACAGTCGTCGCACTTACTAATGATGTCCTCCGCATCAGCATGAGCCATTAACCAGTAAAACCCATGACGGAAAGCCTTAGCCACCAATGATTTTGAGCCGGCATGATGACCGCACCACCTTCGTGGATTTCTCTTAAAATCCCTAGGCCCTCTTCAGGAGAAACACAACGCTGGAACACACCTGTAACGCTGCATTTGTGCAACTCACCATTGACAATTGTCATGGACTTAGACCGCCGAGTTATCTGCCTGGCTAAGGTCTCATCCTCAGGTAACTCACCCTGGGTAATGTAAGCCAGATAAGGTTGCGTCCAATCAGGAATAGCATGGAGAGCCGCTACCAAGTGTGCCTCCGGGTCAGGAATTGCAATATCTTCTTCTGATGGTAACTAGACAGAAGGATTATTCAACACATCCAAAAATACATTAGGGGCACCGGCTTACGCTGAGATCCGAGCCGGCTGAAGGCATCGGCTGCCTCATTCTTCCTTCGGTCCACATGTTCCACCTGATAACCCTTGAAGTGACCAGCAATATAACCAACCGCCCAGCGATAAGCCGCCATGAGCGTATCTCTGTAATTCCAAGTACCTGAGACTTGCTGAGCCACAAAGTCTGAATCACCAAAACACATGGCCCGACTTAAATTCATTTCCTTAGCCATTCGAAGGCCATGGAGCAAAGCCTCATATTCAACTGCATTGTTAGTACAAGGAAACATGAGTCGTAAAACATAGCGGAATTTGACACCTCGTGGGGAGGTCAAAATAACTCCAGCCCCCGAGCCCTCAAGCTGCCTAGACCCATCAAAGTGAATAGTCCAGTAAGTGTTATCCGGCTTCTCCTCAGGCGTTTGCAATTATGGCCAGTCATTGATGAAATCCACAAGGGCTTGAGACTTGATAGCAGTCCTTGGCAAATCTTTCAAACCATGAGGTCCAAGCTCGATGGCCCACTTAGCCACTTGTCCTGTTGCCTCTCTATTCTGGATAATATCCCCCAAAGGAGTAGAGATGACTATGGTAATGGTATGACCGAGAAAATAATGCTTCAGCTTGTGACTGGCCATGAACACCTCGTACACCAATTTCTGCCGATGCGGGTATTGCTGCTTGGACTCAATTAAGACCTCACTGACATAATAAGCTAGCCTCTAAACTGGATACTCCTTGCCCAACTCTTTCCTTTCCACTATAACCGCCACACTGACGGCTCTGCTGTTTGCAGTCATGTATAAATGCAGAGGCTCTTTCTCAATAGGGGCTGAGGGAGTCCAGGATTCAGGGGTCCTCAGGCATCCAGGCCATTGATGCTGGGCCGAATTGATGGGCCATGAAGATGGAAGCAGAAGGCTCTCCCCCATATTTGGTTCGGACTCCTATATACGTAGAGAGGCAGAATAGATGTTTGGATGTAACAATTCCTTCCTTCCCAAGCAATCTTTGCAAACTCTAGGTCTCCTCAGGTGGCTATATAAACCGGAGGGTCTAGTCCGTAGAGGGTAACAGAGTCAGATCGCAGAGGATAGACTTATAGGGTTTAGCCATTACGATCTTGAGGTAGATCAACTCTTGTAACCCCATATTCATCAAGATCAATCAAGCATGAAGTAGGGTATTACCTCGATCGAGAGGGCCTGAAGCTGGGTAAATATCGCGTCGCCAATCTCCTGTTACCATCGATCCTTAGACGCACAGCTTGGGAACCCCTACCCGAGATCTGCCGATTTTGACACCGACAATGGTGCTTTAATTGAGAGCTCCGCTGTGCGCTCGCGAAAAGCGATCGATGGCTCATCTCATCATCAACGACGAGATCACCCTCGGAAACAACCTGGCCATGGGCCAGATCCTCCAGCTCGGCGGGTTTGCTGTATGCGCCTGCATGGCCGCCAGGCCGGCCGTGCTTCGTGCGGTCATCGGGCACCATTCCTATATTGGCTCCGACCACTTCGATGACGCGATCTCGACAGATTCCTCGTCTTTGAACGAGCTGCTGGATAGCATCGCCGCCTTGGGGATTTCATCGCCAGATGATCAGATCAGGCCTAAATCCGGTCAGGAGGAAATCAATTCCACCCCGATCACTCACCTGGTGGTGGCAATCGAGGAAAGATCCGAAAATACTTCTCCTCTCAAAACGGAGACCAGCGCTATTCGGATCTCTGAACCCATCGAGCCGAACACACCTCCGTCAGGTGGCTCCCTGTGCCTTTCGAGCTCTAGGACAGACGCCTGGCCCGCGAAACATTCAGATCCTGCTGGGCCCAGATCATCCATACAGGAGGTTGTACAAACCCCGGACACTATGTTGGGTCGGGACTCAAATTTATCCACACCCACCCACCATAGTACTGATACGTCTCCAACGTATCTATAATTTTTCATTGTTCCATGCTATTATATTATCTGTTTTGGATGTTTAATGGGCTTTATTATACATTTTATATTATTTTTGGGACTAACCTACTAACCCAAGGCCCAGTGCAAATTGTTGTATTTTTGCCTATTTCAGTGTTTCGCAGAAAACGAATATCAAACGGAGTTCAAACGGAATGAAACCTTCGTGAGGATCATTTTTGGAACAAACGCAACCCAGAAGACTGGGAGTACACGCCAGGGAAGCCACGAGGTGGCCACGAGGCAGGGGGCCCGCCCAGGGGGCTATGCGTGCCCCCACCCTCCTGGGCCCCTCATAGCTCCACCGACATACTTCTTTGTCCTATATATACTCATATACCCTAATAACATCAAAGAGCACCACGAAACCCTAATTCCACCATCGCAACCTTCTGTACTCCTGAGATCCCATCTTGGGGCCCGTTCTGGAGCTCCACCAAAGGGGGCATCGATCACGGAGGGCTTCTAGATAAGCACCATAGCCTCTTTGATGAGTTTTGAGTAGTTTACACAGACCTTCGGGTCCATAGTTATTTGCTAGATGGCTTCTTCTCTCTCTTTGGATCTCAATACAAAGTTCTCCTCGATCTTCTTGGAGATGTATTCGATGTAATTCTTTTTGTAATGTGTTTGTCGAGATCCGATGAATTGTGGGTTTATGATCAAGATTATCTATGAACAATATTCGGTTCTTCTCTTAATTCTTATATGCATGATTTAAATATATTTGCAAGTCTCTTCGAATTATCAGTTTGGTTTGGCCTACTAGATTGCTTATTCTTGCAATGGGAGAAATGTTTAGATTTGGGTCCCATCTTGCGGTGTCCTTTCCCAGTGATAGCAGGGGCAGCATGGCACGTATTGTATTGTTGCCATCGAAAATAAAAAGATGGGGTTTATATCATATTGCATGAGTTTATCCCTCTACATCATGTAGTCTTGCTTAAAGTGTTACTCTGTTCTTATGAACTTAATACTCTAGATGCATGATGGGTAGCGGTCGATGTGTGGAGTAATAGTAGTAGATGCAGAATCATTTCGGTCTACTTGTCACGGACGTGATGCCTATATACAATGATCATGCCTAGATATTCTCATAACAATGCACTTTTCTATCAATTGCTCGACAGTAATTTGTTCACCCACCGTAGAATCTGCTATCTTGAGAGAAGCCACTAGTGAAACATATGGCCCCCGGGTCTATCTTACATCATATTAATCTTCCATCAACTAGTTATCTTTATTGTTCTTTTATTTTGCAATCTTTACTTTCAATCTATACACCAAAAATACCAAAAATATTTATCCTATTATCTCTATCAGATCACACTTTTGCAAGTGGCCGAGAAGGGTTTGACAACCCCTTTATCGCGTTGGTTGCAAGGTTCTTATTTGTTTGTGCAGGCACGAGGAACTTGCGTGTAGTCTCCTACTGGATTGATACCTTGGTTCTCAAAAATTGAGGGAAATACTTACGCTACTTTGCAGCATCACCCTTTCCTCTTAAAGGGAAAAACAACGCATGCTCGAGAGGTAGCAACAAGAATTTCTGGCATCGTTGCCGGGGATATCTACGCACAAGTTATATACAAAGTACCCATCTCCCATTACAATATTTGCCATTTGCCTCTCATTTTCCTCTCCCGCACTTCACCCTTGCCATTTTATTCCCCTTTCTCCGTTCGCCTCTTTTTGCTTGCTTCTTGTTTGCTTGTGTGTTGGATTGCTTGTTCGTCACTATGACCCAAGAGAATATTAAATTGTGTGACTTTTCAAATACCAACAATAATGATTTTATTAGCACTCCAGTTGCTCCTATTACCGATGCTAAATCCTGTGAAATCAATGCTGCTCTGTTAAACCTTGTTATGAAAGATCAATTTTCTGGCCTTCCTAGTGAAGACGCCGCTACCCATCGAAATAACTTTGTTGATTTATGAGATATGCAAAAGACGAGAGATGTGGATAATGATACTGTTAAATTGAAGCTATTTCCGTTTTCTCTTAGAGCTCGTGCTAAAATTTGGTTCTCTTCTTTGCCTAGAAATAATATTGATTCATGGAATAAGTGCAAAGATGCCTTTATCTCTAAGTATTTTCCTCCCACTAAGATTATCTCTCTTAGAAACGATATTATGAATTTTAAGCAACTTGATCATGAGCATGTTCCACAAGCTTGGGAGAGAATGAAATTAATGATACGTAATTGCCCTACACATGGTTTGAACTTATGGATGCTTATACAAAACTTTTATGCTGGATTGAATTTTGCTTCTTGAAATCTTTTAGATTCGGCCGGCGGGGGCACTTTCATGGAAATCACTTTAGGAGAAGCTACTAAACTCCTAGATAATATTATGGTAAATTACTCTCGATGGCATACCGAAAGATCTACTAGTAAAAAACTCCACGCGATTGAAGAGATTAGTGTTTTGAGTGGAAAGATGGATGAACTTATGAAATTACTTGCTAATAAGAGTGTTTCTTCTTATCCTAATGATATGCCTTTTTCCATGTTGATTGAGAATAATAATGAATCTATGGATGTGAATTTCGTTGGTAGGAACAATTTTGGCAACAACGCTTATAGAGGAAACTTTACTTCTAGGCCGTTCCCTAGTAATTCCTCTCATAATTATGGTAATTCCTACAACAACTCTTATGGAAATTTCAATAAGATGTCCTCTGATTTTGAGACTAGTGTTAAAGAATTTATGAATTCGCAAAAGAATTGCAATGATTTGCTTGAAGAAAAATTGCTTAAGATTGATGAGTTGGCTAGGAACGTGGATAGAATTTTTCTTGATGTTGATTCTTTGAAACTTAGATATATACCACCTAAGCATGATATCAATGAGTCTCTCAAAGCCATGAGAATTTCCATTGATGAGTGCAAATAAAGAACCGCTAGGATGTGTGCTAAAAGAGATTGCTTTATGAAAGCGTGTTCTTCTAGTTTTCATGATAATAAAGATGAAGATCTAAATGTAATTGATGTGTCTCCTATTAAATCCTTGTTTTCTAATATGAATCTTGATAAAGAAGGGACTGGAGATGAGTCAACTTTAGTTAAAAGGCGTCCCAATGATTCAGAGTTTTTAGATCTTGATGCTAAAACTGTTAAAAGTGGGATTGAGGAGGTCAAAACTCTACATAGCAATGAACCCACTATTTTGGATTTCAAGGGATTTAATTATGATAATTGTTCTTTAATAGATTGTATTTCCTTGTTGCAATCCATGCTAAATTCTCCTCATCCTTATAGTCAAAATAAAGCTTTTACCAAACACATCTTTGATGCTTTAATGCAATCCTATGAAGAAAAAGTTGAATAAGAAGTTTATATCCCTAGAAAACTTTATGATGAGTGGGAACCTACTATTAAAATTAAGATTAAAGATCATGAATGTTATGCTTTGTGTGATTTGGGTGCCAGTGTTTCCACAATTCCAAAAACTTTGTGTGATATGTTAGGTTTCCATGAACTAGATGATTGTTCTTTAAATTTGCATCTTGCAGATTCTACCATTATGAAACCTATGGGAAGGATTATTGATGTTCTTATTGTTGCAAATAGGAATTATGTGCCCGTAGATTTCATCGTTCTTGATATAGATTGCAATCCTACATGTCCTACTATTCTTGGTAGACCTTTCCTTAGAACGATTGGTGCAATTAATCATATGAAAGAAGGAAATATTATATTTCAGTTCCCATTAAGGAAAGGCATGGAATACTTTCCCAGTGACAGCAGGGGCAGCAAGGCACGTATTGTATTGTTGCCATCGAGGATAAAATGATGGGGTTTATATCATATTGCATGAGTTTATCCCTCTACATCATGTCCTCTTGCTTAAAGCGTTACTCCGTTATTATGAACTCATTACTCTAGATGCATGCTGCATAGCGGTCGATGTGTGGAGTAATAGTAGTACATGCAGAATCATTTCGGTCTACTTGTCACAGACGTGATGCCTATATATAATGATCATGCCTAGATATTCTCATAACTATGCGCTTTTCTATCAATTGCTCGACAGTAATTTGTTCATCCACCGTAGAATCTGCTATCTTGAGAGAAGCCACTAGTGAAACCTATGGCCCCCGGGTCTATCTTCCATCATATTAATCTTCCATCAACTACTTATCTTTACTGTTCTTTTATTTTGCAATCTTTACTTTCAATCTATACAACAAAAATACCAAAAATATTTATTCTATTATCTCTATCAGATCTCACTTTTGCAAGTGACCGAGAAGGGATTGATAACCCCTTTATCGCGTTGGTTCCAAGGTTCTTATTTGTTTGTGTAGGTACGAGGAACTTGTGTGTAGTCTCCTAATGGATTGATACCTTGGTTCTCAAAAACTAAGGGAAATACTTACGCTACTTTGATGCATCACCCTTTGCTCTTCAAGGGAAAAACTACGTATGCTCGAGAGGTAGCAAGTACACACTCTCCAAGTAACTCATCATTACCGGACATATGTGATCTCACGTATATATAGCAGCAGCCCCAAGAGACAGTTCGTCACTTCTGGGCCAGATTCCTACTTGTTAAAACCAAGATTAAGGACTGTTGCGACGACGACACGGTGCCCATATTTCACCGCAATTGCACAGACAAGGGAGTCTTGAATGCCCTCAACCGCCATCGAATACGGAGCTTTCCAGAACTATTGCATTTGGTACGAAAGTACCATGCTATGGAAAACACTTGGAAAGCCCAGAATACACCTCTGGAACAGTCCATCTTTGGACGATATGCTGCTAAAGCGAAACGGACATACCCTGGCAGGGCGTCCGATAACATACACAATGGCAAGAAAAACAGACCTTTCACAGGACACAGGTCCGTTTTGGACAAATTGCTGGATAAACCTTAGAGCATGTTAGGTACTCCGGCAGGTAGCAAAGAGCAGTGAAGCAATCCTCGCCACCGCAAAGCCAGGGGAGAAGGACCTCGACGTCTTCATTGTCTTCGAGACGTTCTCCTCAAACAACCGGCGCAAGAGAGCAAATCGCAAATTTGCCGTTATCTATCAAATAAGCACTGCAAGCCCATGGAACGACACGACAATCACCTTTTCTGCCGAAGGCGAACCACGAGTCCGGCCGGTCCGAGCCGCAGCTGCTCTTGTACTAAACCCAATAGTAGATGGCTTCCGCCTCACTAAAGTACTCATGGACAGGGGCAGCGGACTCAACCTCATATATGAGGACACGCTTACGAAAATGCAGGTCGATAAATCCCGCATTGAACAAAGTAATACAACCTTTCGAGGAATTATTCCCAGCCGGGAAGCCCGGTGTTCGGGAAGCATTAAGTTCGACGTAGTATTCGGTACACCCAAGAACTACAGGTCGGAGGAGCTGCACTTCCACCTTGTCCCCTTCAACAGCGGATACCACGCCCTTCTAGGGCGGGATGCTTTCTTACGCTTTCAAGATATACCCCATTACGGGTACATGAAGCTCAAAATGCCAGGGCCCAATGGAATAATCACAGTTGCAAGTGATCCGGATAGAGCAGTCCGCGTCGAGAACAAAACTGCATCCTTAGCCCTAGAGGCAGTATCCGAAGCCCTCGCGGCTGAAGAATTAACCACCTTACGATCTACGATTGAGAGGGATGACAAAGTCCTCGACAAAAGATCAAAGTCTACCTCTTTTAAGCCAACAGATGAAATTACAAAATTCTAAGTGCACCCAACGGACCCCAATAAGACGGCATCCATTGGGGCACAGCTGGACCCGGTGGTAGATAGCGCTTTGCGCGCCTACCTTCACGAAAACTGGGACATATTCGCTTGGCATCCTTCAGACATGCCGGGAATCCCACGCAGGCTAGCTGAACATAGCCTCAACATCATCAAAGGGTTCAAGCTAGTCAAGCAGTCTCTACGATGATTTTCCGAACCCAAAAGACAAGCTATGGGGGAAGAGCTGGCTAAGTTACTGGAAGCCGGATTCAAAAGGGAAATCAAATACCCAGACTGGCTAGCCAACTTAGTCATGGTACCAAAGAAGGACAAATCCTAGCGCCTTTGTGTCGACTTCACAGACTTAAACAAAGCTTGGCCCAAGGATCCCTTTCCACTACCCCGCATCGATCAAATTACCGATGCAACCGCAGGACATGACTCGTTGTGTTTCATCGATGCTTACCCCGGAATGAAGGAAACCGATCAGGCCGCTACGACATTCATCACTCCGTACGACCCCTTTTGCTTTAACACTATGCTATTTGGACTAAAAAATGCTAGTGTCACGTATCAACACATGATTCAAACATGCTTTGAGAAACAAATTGGCAAGACGGTGGAGGCATATGCTGACGACGTAGTCATCAAGACTAAACACGTCGAAACATTGGTGGATGATCTCCGCCTTACGTTTGATAACCTACAAACATATGACATACGGCTCAATCCGGAAAAATGCGTTTTCGATGTTTCGGCCGGAAAGCTATTAAGATTCGTGTTATCCCGTAGAGGAATTGAAGCGAACCAAGCGAAAATCCGGGCCCTGTCATAGCTAACTACGCCAACCGACCTAAAACAAGTGCAAAAGCTAGCAGGTTGTGTAGTGGCTTTGAGCCGCTTTATCTCCAGATTAGGAGAGAAAGCGCTACCACTTTATAGACTACTCAGGCGCACAGACAACCTCGAATGGACAGATGCGGCCACAGCCGGATTGGAGAAAATAAAAACCATATTAGCGGGTAACCAAATCCTAGCTGCTCCGGGTGTTGGCGAACCAATGCTGCTTTATATCTCAGCCACTCACCAGGTAGTGAGACCGGTGCTCGTCGTCGAATGAGACCAGGAGGGACATAAATTCCCCATTCAAAAACCCGTATACCATGTATCCAAGGTTCTCACACCGTGCAAGTCACGATACCCCCATTACTAGAAAATTGCCTATGCAGTATTCATGGCATCTCGGAAGCTCTGACACTACTTTCAAGAGTGTTCGATCACAGTGGCATCTGAAGTACCACTCAACGATATCATAAACAATAAAGACGCCACTAGACGCGTAGCCAAATGGGCCATCGAGCTCTTACCGTTTGAAATAACATACAAACCACGCCGGACTATTAAGTCCTAGGTGTTGGCCGACTTCGTCATGGAATGGACTGAAGCCGAACTCCCTAAAGAGTACAGATCATACTCCCACTGGACCACGTATCTCAATGGTTCCAAAATTCTAGCCGGATTGGGGGCCGACGTCATCTTGATATCTCCAACAGGGGATACAGTCTGCTACGTACTGCAGATCATGTACACGGACTCAAACAACGTAGCCGAATACGAGGCACTACTACACGGTCTCCGGATGGCCGTATCCATGGGTATACAGCGCCTTGAGGTGCGCGGAGACTCAAACCTCGCCATATCTCAGATAAACGGAGAATTTGGTGCGAAGGATTCAAAGATGGCAGCTTATCGAAATGCCATATTAAAAATGTCGGTTCGATTTGAGGGGCTGGAATTTCATCATGTAGCTCGGGACAGTAACCAGGCAGCGGATATACTTGCTCGTATGGGCGCTAAATGCGACATAGTCCCGCCTAACACCTTCGTGGAAAGGTTGTTCAAGCCATCAGTAACATGGCAGGACGAGAGCAGAGACGCTAATTCGGACCCGAACACGCCCCAAGCCGAACTCAATACAGACATCATCAGGGACTCAGACATGGAAATAACATTTTCGGCTCACGAGATCATGGTTGTTATAGCCCCCTGGACCGAGCCTTTCCTAGCCTACCTTAATAGGCAAGAGCTCCCCGATGACCAAAATGAGGCCCGCCGCATAATCCAGCGCTCTAAAGCCTATAAGGTTCACGAAGTTGAACTATACAAGAAAAGCACTACTAGTATTCTCCAACGGTGCATCTCTGAAGAGGAGGGACATCAACTTCTAGCCGAAATACACGCTGGCATGGGCGGCCAGCATGCCGCGGCCCAAGCTCTTGCAAGCAAGGCTTTCTGAACTGGTTTCTTCTGGCCAACTGCGTGCGCAGACGCACAGACCCTAGTCCAACATTGTGTTGGATGCCAACTTTTCGCAAATCAAAGTCGTATGCCTTCCACCGCTCTGAGAACCATCCCCATTACTTGGCCCTTTGCGATCTGGGGGCTGGATATGGTCGGACCTCTTAAAGGGGGGAGCCATAAAAAGAAATATTTACTGGTCATGGTGGACAAATTCACTAAATGGATAGAAGCCAAGCCAGTTCGAACAGCTGAGGCAGGGCCAGTGATAGATTTTATATCCAGTGTAGTACACCGTTATGGTGTCCCGCACAGTATTATCACAGATAACGGCTCAAACTTCACAGCTGGCGAGGTGAAAATTGGTGCGCTAAGTTAGGCATTAAACTTGATTACGCCTCTGTGTACCATCCTCAAACAAATGGGCAAGTCAAAAGAGCCAATGGCTTGATAATGAGCGGCATTAAACCCCGACTAGTACGCTCCCTACAAGAGTCAGATAAACACTAGGTGGAGGAGCTCAACTCCGTACTCTGGGGGCTGCGGACCACACCTAACCGGACAACCGGATACACACCTTTTTTTTATCATGTACGGCGCAGAGGTTGTTTTTCCCTATGACACCGTTCATGACTCACCTAGATTGCGCATGTATGAAGAGTGAGAGGCCGAGCTCGATCGGCAGGACGACCTAGACGACCTTAAAGAGGAGCGCGATATCGCGCAGGCCCGTTCTGCATTTTATCAACAACAGACCAGGCGATACCAAAGAAGAGAAGTGCGGGCCAAGACATACAATATTAGCGAACTCGTCTTACGCCTCCCGGAGAAGAAAAAGGACAAGCTCAAACCAAGATGGGAGGGCCCCTTCAATATTGACGAAGTACTCACCGGTGGAGCCTATCGCCTTCCAAACGCTTCACACAATCGCCTCGAGCTAAACCCATGGAACGCTGCCAGGCTCCGACGATTCTACGGATAGTTTGATAGCACATTTTTTCTTTTCAGTCTAGGTCTCATCCGTTGTTTTTATTTTAAGTACTCCTCTTCTCTTGTTATTTTTTTTCTTATCGTTAAGTATTCGGCTCAACCGAACTATCACAGGGTAGAACATCCTCAAATGTATATACCTAAAAAATACTTGGGGGCTTCTATAACGAAGCCCATTATTAAAAAAGCATATTGCTTACAATACTTGTGTCATATGTTTCATACAATATCCTTGCCAGTATATGCACCTTTATGACTTAAGTTTTTACCAAGCTGGGTTGCTTGGCTCCTGTGTCTATACCCTACATTCCCGATTGTTCGGCAAGGGTGTAAAGGAAGCACCTCTGTGATTGTTACAACCGGGTAATCCGGACCTGTACCTCAGACGGGTGAAGCCGAAAGCTAGCGTTCTTAAGGGAATTGTCGTGGTTTTGTCACGGCAGATGTCCTAGCGAAAGGACTTAGTCGTGAGGCCATCGCTACGGGTTAGCTTAAAGGGGTTAAAGCGAACAAGGACGCAAGGGTTTATACTAGTTCGGCCCCTTCGATGAAGGTAAAATCCTACGTCTATTTTGGTGTAATATTGCTAGGGTTTCGATGACCAGGGAGCGAATCCGCATTGCTTGTGTCTCGAGTTGTTGTTCTCTGCCCCTGAACCGTCTGTCACATCCCTAGTTTAGCTTTTGCATTAGGGCTAGCTAGAGTGTGCATCATGTTTACTTATCAAAGAAACTTGAAATGGGAATGACAGAAACCCCAGCACCCCTCTTCTAACAACTAGGGTTTGATAAAATATTTTCCAATGTACCCAAAATGCCCTTAAAAATGTTCATCATTTCTGCCTTGGTCTCAAACCTTTGCTAAAAATGGTGCACAATTTTCTAGGACATCCAAGGTCTCTGGATTAAATAATATGTTATTCGAATTTGGGCATTTAAATGCTATAAAATAATTTAAATGCTCAAATAATCATAAACTATAATGTTCCATACTGTTCATATTATATACAGTGGGCATGACAAGTTTCATGAGTTATAAAAATGTTCTAGCATTTTTATTAATTAAACAAAGTTGCAAAACAAATGAAACAGAAAAAGAAATAGGAAAAAGGAAAAAGAGAGAAATGACTTACCTCGGGCCCAGCACTGTAGCAGGCCGGCCCAGCCCACAGCCTCGTTCTGTCGCCTTCCTCCTCGCGCCAGTCGGCAGCGCGCGTGGCCGCCGCGCGCCGGCACGCGCCCGGCCACCTCCAGGCTGCCTGCATGCATCCCCGACGCCTAGAAGACTCCCCGCAACGCCACGCAGCTGCCCCGACCCCTCTCGCACTTTCCCCTCGTCCCCGTCGCCTCCCCTGGCTCTCTCCTCTCTCACCACCGAGCCGCCCGTCGCCGCCGCTCGCCGTTGCCGCACCTAGACCCTCCCCCTCAACCTGTGACCGTGTCCAAAAGGTTCGCCACGACGCCCTCTACCTCCTCGCTGAGCCACGGATCGCCGGGAGCCCTGCAAAGCCTTCACGCCGTCGTCCCCTTCCTCGGATCGCCGGAGCACCTCGCCATCGATTGAGAAGCTGCAGCGCGTCCCCGACCTCTCCGTCGAGCTCGTTAGCACCGCATTGAGTTCCTACGCCGTTTCCCCCCTTCTTTTGCTTCGTTTGCACCGTGTAGATGCCGCTCTGTTGATCACCGAAACTCACCGCCGCCGTGCTCGCCGCCGGCGATGCTCTGGTGACCATTTGGTCACTGGCGCATGTCCATCTCGCTCGCCGCAGCACGTAGACAAGCTAGGTACCACGCACGCATCGCCTAGGCCACCGTAGCTGCGTCCCCACACACACCCGACGCCGGTCGCCGCCGTTGAGCTTGTTGCCGTCGTCTCCGGCCACCACAGGTCCGGCGACCACCACCATCCGACGCGCAACAGCAAGGGCTTTCCAACACGCCCAACCACAGCTCGAACCGTGCCATGTGGACGTTTTCCGAAGCACGCCGCCGTGTCTGGCCTCGCCGGCGTCACTTCGCCGGCGAGTTTGACTTGTTTGACCACGGGTCTGACCCCCCTGGATCACTGAAGTGTGGCCCTGCCTGCAAGTCAAATCTAGTTTAGGTGTTAAATTAAATCTAATTAGTTAATTAGTTAACTGTGACACTGACCAGTGGGTCCCACATGTCAGGTTTGACTTGGAGTAGCTCCTGTTGACTGACTGACGTCAGTATGATGTCATGCTGACGTAGTAAAGGATTTTCTGGGATTTTTAGATTTAAAAATAATTCAGGAAATTCCAGAAAATGCCTAAACTTCAAAAAATCATATAAATTCAACAGTAGCTCAGATGGAAAAGATTTATATATGAAAAATGATCAGAAAAATCCAATCTTTCCAATGGCATTGGTTTCATGCATATTGGAGCAAGTTAACCATGCTGTATACATTAAAACATGATAATGCACTTATTTAAATCATAGTTAAAATGCCAATTTGAATCTTTGATTCAAATAGGCTAAAACCCTTCTGGTTTTAGTTGCATTAGCCAACACACCTGCATCTTGCCATGTCATGAGCATGCATCATATTGTTGCATTTGTTTGTTTAATGATTGTATCGCCGGTATTCTCTGTGTTAGGTCCTGCTCCCGAGGATACTGCTGCGTATCCAGTTGAAGAGCAGTACCCGACAACCACTTTGTCAGGCAAGCAATCATTGATCATTCCGATACAAACCCAATCTTCTCGCTCCTGCTCTCTTTTACTGCATTAAGGCAACAGCGTGTGAACTGCTACTTGCTGCGGTAGTTGAACCCTATTCCCTTGCATGACCTGTCATTGCCACAGTAAATAGTTGAAACCCACTAGCATGTGTAGGAGTTGATTGAGCCATGTGATGTGTGATCCACCATGCTATTTGTTTATGTTGCCTGCTATGCTTAGAGTTGTGTCTGGTCTGGTTCATCTGGGTGATGGATCAGAGTGAAATGATCATACCGATAAAGAGAAGGAAGTGTGGAATACGCTTGGTAAAGGTATCGATGAAAGGCCATGTAGGAGTACATGGTGGGTTGTTTCATTGGAACCGTACATAGGACCCGAGATCTGTATGTGTGGTTCAAGTTCCAGTTACTACCATGCATTGGGCCCGAAACCAATGGACCCTCTCGGCTTATTAATTACCCTCGATCTCTGTCCAGGAGTTGCAACTAGTTTCTGGTGTTTATAGCTTACTGGAGGTCGTGCACAACGCTGACCCTCGGGGTGGGTTGTGATGCGACAGGTACGTGGCACGGTGTACCGGTTGCCCGTTTGGTGACTCGGGAACCCGGTACACATTGTTTGGGGCCGTGAGCGACACCCCGGCCGGATCTCCCCACGGATGGAACCCAAATAGGCGATAAACCTGGACGAGAGACTTGAGTAGTTAGTCAGGTCGTGGCCGACACCCTCGCTGGGCTTCCGCTTGAAGGTTGCCGAGTACATGTCGAGTAAACGGCGATAAGTGGTGGAAGCGTGTGTGAAGAGGTACACCCCTGCAGGGTTAACAATCAATTCGAATAGCCGTTGTTCGCGGTACGGACTACTTGGTTACTCTTACAGTTCATAGACAAGTTGATGGATTCTACTAAAAGCCTCAAGATAAGTGTGAGTATCGTGGATGGCCCTTCCGTAGGATGACGGAAGAGGATCCTCGGTAGTGTATTGTTGTGGTGATTAGAGGACTCGTGTTCGTAATAACATCTTGCAATCCGTTGAGAGTTGTAGTATAGGTTAGCCAAGAGTCAATCCTTTGATAATGTTGCATGTATGATAGGTTCTGTGGTAAGACTTGCTGAGTACCTTTGTACTCATGTTTGCTTAATAACTGTTGCAGAGGAGAACCCTGCCCCTGCTGACGGGTTCTACATAGACGTTGACGTCGACGAGTAGCTTGACACCCAGACGGAGATTTGGAGCTTGTGAAGGGCCTTGTAGATAGTCAGGCTACACCAAGCCTGTTTTATTTTCTAAGTTGTCTGTACTCAGACATGTAGCTTCCGCTTGTGCTTGTATGACTGTATGACTTGAGTGTTGGGTCATGTGACCCCTATCTGTATGGATATGTTATGTATGGCTCTTGGAGCCTTTTAAATAAAGTACTTTGAGTCACAGAGTTCTGTTGTGATGCAATGTTGTATTTGCACATATTGAGCATATTGTGTGTATGGTTGAAATGCTTGGTATGTGTGGGATCCGACACCTAGTTGTTTTCCTTTGGTAGCCTACCTTACAGGGAAATGCCTCCTAGTGATTCCAATGAGCCTTGGTAGCTTGCTACTGCTCGGAACACGTAGGTTGGCCGGCATGTGTCCTTCTTCTTTCCTGTGTCTATCCCTTAGGGGAAATGTCACGCGTTGTTCCTTTAAGTCCATGTAGCTTGCTACGACTTGGGTTCATACGTTGATGACCGACACGTTCGTTGCTGGGTCATGGATGCCTGTCTCTGTAATCTAGTGCCACTTTTGGTTTATAACTAGCCATGTCGGCCCGGGTTCTCTGTCATATGGATGCTAGTGACACTGTCATATACGTGTGCCAAAATGCGCAAACGGTCCCGGGCCAGGTAAGGTGGCACCCGTGGGGTTACCGTGCGTGAGGCCGCAAAGTGATATGACGTGTTACAGCTAGATCGGTGTGACTTAGGATCGGGATCCTGACACCGTCGCCGGGTCGTCCCTTTATATACATGAGGTGACGCCCGGTCCGGTTTACAGAGTCCCGAGGCTGTCTCATAAACGTGTCCGGCTCAGGCTCTATCTTTCCTACCTTACATCACAAGTCACACGCCTTATGGCGGTTTACAAATCATGGGCCCTAACACATCTTGGGCTTTAAACCTTTCTGGTACAAAGCGTCACGCTCCATGCTCCGCTGGGCTTCAGTAGAAACAATCTTGACAGGCATAAACCGGCCCCTCCTGGGTGGTTTAGTCCCAGTAGTAATATCCCTGACATTAGGCCCCAGATTGATTTGAACATGTTCATGTCAGTCTCCCATGTCTTGTAAAGATTTTCATTTTTCACAGCTTCAAGTGCTTCATAAACCGTTGTGACGTCATCTTCCCGGATCGTATTAAACCGTCATGACGTCATCTGCCCATTTAATACTTGTACCTGTTTTTTATCTTTTACTCATTAAAAGGCTCCGAAAATCGAGGCAACAGTGTCGAGCCATATCTACTTTTCTGGCTCCTTGATTCCGGCGCCTGCCGTTTCATTTTGCGGCTTATAAATAGGGCAGAGGGGCATATCCTTTTCCCCCTTGCTCCTTTGCCTCTTCTTCTTCCTCGCGTCTGTTCGTGCTCATGCTCCGCCGCCGCCGTCGAGCTCTGCCTCCTCATCAAGCTTTGGCCGCTGCATCAACCTGGTTGGGTCAGAAAAATCGCCGGTGCGCCACCGCATCCGTTAACTCGGGTAAGTTATTTCCTCCCTACACATAGATCTAATTAGGGTGCCTTCTTCCTACAAGCTCACGGATAGGGGCTGTTCTTCGTAGTTCTTCCTTACGGCTCCATTAGTTAGTGTAGATCTAATCTTCTTGTGTCGCGGCCATACCAATAACTCCGCTTCATAAATATACCTTTATTTCCCCCCAATAGTACTAGTTCAGATTGCCTCTGCTTAGAGCCCTTGCTGCGTCCGTGGAATATAAACTGAATATTTCTGAATTCTTAACATGATGTAGATCCATAGCTTCATCACTGTTTGTATAAAACATGTTTCTCCATAACTTCAGATCTGCATCTTGTATACTCTCGTTGGCGGTTTAGCTATCTCAAAACAATAAACTAGTAGATACCATTAGGCCCCTACCTAAACCGTCGTTAGATAAGTACCTTTGGAAATACTACCGGTTTAAGCTTGCTTAGATCATAAACCGGCTCTTCATTATATTTTCAGCCTTTCACTTCAAAAATGGCAACTCAAGCCAAGCAGTTTACCTCCTGCAACTGGGTCCAATCCCGGGTTACTGAGGAAGAGCTGCAGAACCTGGCTGAAATTGGCGCTTTAGGTCAAAAAATGTCCTTCACTGGAGAGCCCCCGGATCAGAGTGTCCTCCAGAGCCCAAGGAGGGAGAAGTTATTGTTTTTCTTGATCATTTAGCCCGGGGATTCAATCCTCCCGGGTCGAAGTTCTCCCGTGATGTGCTAGCTAATTTTCAACTTCATCCCCAAGATATTGGGCCCAACTCTGTATCCAACATCTGCAACTTCCAAGTCTTTTGTGAAGCTTATCTACAAGAGGAGCCGTCGGTTCAGTTATTCTGGGATTTCTTTCATCTAAACCGTCGGACAGAATTCTCTGACGGTCCAAACACCGAACTTGGCGGGTTGTCCATTCAGAAGAGAAAGGACGTTAGTTTTCCTCACGCTAGTCACCACAGTCACCCCAAAGAGTGGAATCAAACTTGGTTCTACTGCTTAGACACTTCTCCAGAAGGTGAAAATCCTATGCCGGGTTATCGCTCCCACCGGCTTTCCGAGAACCATCCCTTTCCACGACGGCTAAGTGCCCAGGAATGGGCTAGATATGCTCCCCAGCTTTCAAAGCTCAGGGCCTTCACTGCCAATGGCCTGACAGGGGTTGATTTTGTTCGTTGCTGGATTTCTTGGAGTATTCTCCCGCTAAGTCGGCGCGCCAGTTTAATGTGCGAATATATTGGAGACCTAAAGGATCCTCTGCGCCATACCGAAGATGTGTTAGCAGAGAATGAGGTTAACGAGTCTGTTAAGAAACTGCTGAATGAGCCAGTAGAAACTTGTAGCCAAACCGGATTGGCTCCCTTCTGTGAGCTCAAGAAACCATCGTCGGTAAATATTTCTTTCACATTGCTTTGCTATATTTCAATCCATCTTCAGTACTCGTTTTGAATGTCTTCATAATCTTCAACAGGCTAATGACCCAATCTGGAAGAGGAAGGTCCAAGATAAACCGGTGAAGGTGCCTTGCCAAAAGACCAAAGCCATCAAGAAGACCGTCAAGAAGAAAACCACTGACGTGTCTGAATCCAACCCTGAGGATGATGAACCGGCCTCCGAGGTACTACTTGACTCTCTTGATTTCTTTGACTCTTTACTTGCATGTTATTAATAGTGATTGTACCGAGGGACATGCTGAAGGCAGCAAAGCGGATGATGTTGAGGTAATTACTCTTTCTTCCGGTTCAGAACCTCTGCCAGCACCAAAAATTCGTCGAGCAAGCCGGAAAGTACAGTTTTCTCACCCTTTCACTTACTTGGATCCGAACTTTATTTTGAAGAAACAACAACATGAAGCTCGCCGCACCACATGGCATAGTGGCCATGCAATTGAATCCACCGGATTACCACACACTCCAGCCCGGAGGTGTTGTTCCGAGGTTTTACACACTCCAAACGCTCTTTATCCCAAAGCAGGTCATATTCGACAACCTCTTAATCCGTCTAATTCGAATTACCAGGAAACTCCTCATTCGTCGTCTGACGAATCAACAGCTACTCAGATTCCTCCTCTGAAGACTGTTCCTGGGTAAGTTTTTTTTTCATTTGGCCGGTTTACTCTTTGCCTTAACTCTTCTGATTTTCGTCATCTTTAACTTTTGCAGTAAGCCCAAGCCTAGCAAAAAGGCTAAGCTGAATAAACCGGCAGGTGATAACAGAACTCCTGAACCGGCCAAAGACCCTGAATTTGTTGAACCTGCTGAAGAAAATGTAGATATTCTGCATGACGATTCTCCTCTCATGGATCACAAAGTCTTTGTTGATCAAGGGAGTGCTCCAATGGATCGTGACCTTGAACCGGCCAATCCTGTCCGAGCCAGCACTGCTCCTGCTAGCCCGGCTAATCACACAGCCGCTTCAACTGAAGACGTTGAGATCACTGGAATCGGCTACACTACTCCTAGTGAACCTGTCGCTTTGTCCAAGCATACTATGAAGGATGAAATTTCTGGCAAAGACAAGGTGAAATGGAGTACTGATTTGTCTAATTATGCTCAGCTCAGTGCCCAAGAACTCCATTCCGGTTATCTGAACCGGCTATACACTAGTCGTGATCATGAAGCCGGTTTAGTGGCTATGATGAAGGAGCGTTATGAGGTAACTTTCTGCTTTAACCTGTACTTTATTCCTGCGTAAGTCTTGTAGCTTGCCTTTACTCCATCGTAGCCCCCAAGGGCTGGTTTATTCCTTTAGGATGAACTAGGACTTTAGAATATCCATTAAATAATTTGTTTTTCATGTGTAGTCCCCAAGGGCCAGTTTACTCCTTTAGGATGAACCGGGACTTCAGCTTATAGCTTGTTCTGAACATTGTCACATTAGCCCCCAAGTGCCAAGTGTATAACTTGTTATGTGCATGGGACTTTACTAAAAAATGTCTGTTGAACTGCAAATACACATTAGCCCCCAAGTGCCAAGTGTATAACTTGTTATGTGCTTGGGACTTTTGAATATGCTTCCTCAATGTATAACATGCTCTCCTTCTGACAGACTGATTTAAACCGGAAAAACTCTCAAGTGGCCGAGCTCCAGGATACTCTGAAGTGTCAAGAATCCGCCGCTTCCAAAGTCAAAGATGAACTGACACTTACTTTAGCAAATATAGAAAAGCTAAAGAAGGACTTTGAAAAGGAACGGTCGGATTGGGATGCTGAAAAAGCTATCTTGGAGAAAAGGGCAACTGATGTAGAGGTTGCTCTTAATCCGGCGACAGAGGAACTGTCCGGTTTACAGCAGCAGATAAACGCCATGACGACTGCTATCATTGGTAAGTGTTGTTAACATAATCCCGAATATGGTAGCCCTGCACCTTCTGGTTTAACTCATACTCTTTGATGCAGGAAAACGTATTGCTCACCTCGGCACCGATATGCGGAAAAATCTGAAGGCCGCATATACTCTAGTTGAACAGTTGTATTCCGGTGCTCACAGAATTGTCTGCGCTGCTTCACACAATAAACCGGCTCCCACAACGATCAAGGGCACTTTAGAAATGTTATCAATTCTGCCTGCACGTCTCGTCGAGCTGAAGAAATCATCTACAAGGGTGGGTGCCTTGATGGCTTTAACTCGGGCAAAACCATGGGTTCCTGACTTTGATCCGGCAGAAGCAATGAACGGCTACCCCAGCATGAAAGAGGACGGATCAGCCTTTACAGACAACGACTTGCGCGCTCTGACTAAAGAAATGCGTCCTTTGTCCAGAAAACTATCTGATGAGGCTGATCTGTCTCGTTATCATCCGGGTTATGATGCTGAAAATGTGTGGGTCGACCCTCCGGTTTATGAGATTAAAAATCTTATCCCGCCCGTCCGTAAGCACACTTACGCTCCTGATATTGATCCGTCTGAACTTGTGAACGATGAAGTTGTTTTCAAAGCGCCGACCAGGATAAATTGGGCAACCACTGACTTCCAGCTGCTAGAAGAGAACGTCCCAGAGTCGGAGCAAGTCGATCCATAGCCTTCACGCCGAGCTGACGTAGAATCCTAAACCGGTGCCGGTTTAAGCATTATGTCCCAGTACTTTTAAACAAAAGTAGATATTCTTTTGGGCTGCCCAGCGCCTTGTAATAGGGTAGCTGAAAACATGTGTGTTTATGTCCTCACGCATACTGTCCTTTGTATGAGATTGCTTCAGCTGGCAACTTCATAGTTATTTCTTGCTTATAATGCCTTTAATGGTTTATTCCACTTGTTTCTGCATAAGACAATGTTTAAAGTGTCCTGGTGGTTTATCGCCGGACGGGTCATGATGCCCAAATACATGGTCTAGGTTTATAACCTGAACTGTATATGAAATATAAAACATATATCATACCTGTGATTAAGTTTTGCACTATTGGCCTTAATCAATAATCGGTGGCAAAGACAATGATCCAAGTTGCAAGTGTTGATGACTCCCTTGATCATGTGCCGGTTCATGATGGAACCGTACCGGGTTATGATAAACTCTGGTTTAACTATAGACAGTACTGGTGATTTACAACCAAACCAGGTTCTGTAAACGTTGGTGTATCATAGTGGCAACTTATAGTCATCCACTCCGAATCAATGGACTTGGATAAACACCAATGATCTTGACGATAAATTTTTTAAGAAAATATCAAAAGAGACATTGTCAAATAAAAACCGTGTAGTCGAGGCTTTTTATGAGCTGCTAGGCTCCAAATTTGAGGCTTTTTATGAGCTACGGGGCTACTGAATTAACCATTTCACAAAGCTTATTAAGAAGGTCCTCAATCCTTAACCAATCATCAATTTAACGTTACCAAGTTCAGGGTCTGTAAAAGATTGACGTGTGTATACGTTCGACTGGTCATACCAGGTTTACCTGGGCAGAGTGACTTACTTAATGCAGGCAGGCTAATCCGGGGTTTTAGGTGTATACACCAGGCTTCCAAGCCATGGCTTGATAGCCTACTACAAGGGTTGTCAACTCGTTGATGCTATGCATCAGGAGCCCCCAGGTAGCATTTGAGCTATGCTCGTCGGGTGCATATGTTTGAGTTGTGCTATGCATCGAACTCTCTTTTGCCCCTCATCATCATGTGGGCTTTGATAGCCGGATTACCGAAGCAACCAGAGCTATGCTCTTATGATGGTCTTGGTCTAGTAGCTGGTTTAAGAGGCCATAGGAACTCCTTTGCACACAGAAGCCCCCATGTGACAAACTCTTTATGAAAAAAGCAGCAGATACCCCACTTTATCAGGGCCGCCGGTTTATTATATTGATCATAATATATACATTGCAAAGTTATGTACATAAAGCCGAGCCTATGGCTCAGGTGTAGTAAGGTCGAAGAAGAGCGATGTTCCACGGCCGTCGGGTCTCCTCCTCCGCAGTACGTGAGTCCTTATGTTCTCAAACGTCGACGAGGTAGTATGATCCATTGTGTAGGTTCTTGCAGACCACAAAGGGTCCTTCCCAAGGCGGGGATAGTTTGTGCATGTCTGTCTGGTCTTGGATGAGCCGAAGCACTAGGGGCCAGTTTGGTTGCCTTCCTGGCGATTTGGTGTCTGGCCACATGCACGCCTGAAATCTGCCTGAAACATGTTTGGATAGTACCCTGAGCATGTGACGAAGGCTTGGCCTGGAAAAGCCTGTCGCCATCATTAGCATGGGCAAATCCAGGCACCACCATTAGTCTGGGGCCAGGCAAGCGATTTCACACGCCTGGGGCATGCCTGGTTATACATTAGTATTAAAATATTTTGCTAATTCTATGGGCTCCACAACTGTACATATTCTTTACCCTATAAAATATTCTCTAATACTTTTTGAGGCCAGGGCATCAACCAAACGTGCTTGTCTCAGGCTAGTCTGCGCAGGCATAAAACACAGATGCTCTCAGGCCCGTTCCAGGCATTGACCTTTTTCAGGCACAGTGGCCAGGGCAGAAACCAAATAGGTCTTAGATCTCCTTCTTGAAATTTTTCTGGTTTTAACCCGACGATTGTGGTACCGGCGTAGATCTTGCTGATAAATCGCTGATCGAGCTGCTGTCGTGTCACGTTCCTCATCCAGACGGTCCAACGCATCTTGCCGTGCCTTCTCATTATCAGCTTCGATGTAAGCCGCCACTCGCGGCGAATCATGACGGATATCACTTGGGAGGACCACTCCAGCTCCATATACCATGAAGAAAGGTGTGTACCCTGTAGATCTGTTTGGTGTGGTGTTGATGCTCCATAACACAGAATGTAATTCCTCCACCCAACAACCCGGCGTCCTCTGCAAAGGACCATAAGCCGGGGTTTGATGCCTCTCAAGATCTCTTGATTGACTTTCTCAACTTGACCATTGGATTGAGGGTGAGCTATTGATGATACATCAAGGCGGATGTGCTCTCGTTGACATAACTCCTCCATAGCCCCCTTGGATAGATTGGTACCATTATCAGTTATAATGCTGTGTGGAAAGCCAAACCGGAAAATCACCTTCTTGATGAACTGAACCGTCGTTGCCGCATCACACTTGCTGACTGGTTCCGCATCAACCCATTTGGTAAACTTATCCACCGCCACCAAAAGGTGGGTCTTTTTATCTGGGGATCTCTTGAAGGGTCCGACCATGTCAAGCCCCCAAGTCACAAATGGCCAAGTAATTGGAATCATCATCGATTCTTGAGCCGATATATGAGCGCGCCGTGAGAATTTCTGGAAAGCATCACATTTTCTGACCAAGTCCTCTGCGTCAGCATGAGCCGTCAACTAGTAGAACCCATGACGAAAAGCTTTAGCCACCAAGGATTTTGAACCGGCATGGTGACCACAATCTCCTTCGTGGATCTCTCTAAGAATATCACGGCCTTCGTCTGGCGATACACAACGTTGAAACGCCCCAGAGACGCTACAATGATGTAGATCTCCATTGATAATAGTCATTGACTTGGATCACCCGACTATCTGTCTAGCCAAGACTTCATCCTCTGGTAACTCACCTCGGTTCATGTACGCTAAGTAAGGGACCGTCCAATTCGGAATAACATGAAGCACCGCCACCAATTGAGCTTCCAGATCAGGAACCGCCAAGTCCTCTTCTGAAGGCAATTTCATCGATGGACTATGCAATACATCCAGAAAAACATTGGGTGGAACCGGTTTACGTTGAGAACCCAGCCGGCTCAACGCATCGGCCGCTTCATTCTTTCGCCGGTCTACGTGGTCCACCTGATAACCCTTGAAGTGTCGAGCAATAACATCCACCTCTCGTCTATACGCTGCCATAAGTGGATATTTAGAATCCCACTTACGAGACACCTGTTGAGCCACTAGGTCTAAATCGCCGAAACATTTAACCCGGCTTAAATTCATCTCTTTAGCCATTCGTAGACCATAGAGGAGAGCTTCATACTCAGCTGCATCGTTAGTACAAGGGAACATTAAGCGGAGGACATAACAGAACTTATCACCTCGTGGGGAAGTTAAAAAGACCCCAGCCCCCGAGCCCTCCAATTGCCTGGATCCGTCAAAGTGAATCGTCCAGTATGTACGATCCGGCTTTTACTTTGGTCCCTGCAACTCTGTCCAGTCGTTGATGAAGTCCACCAGTGCTTGAGATTTGATTGCAGTACGAGGTACATACTTCAATCCGTGGGGACTAAGTTCAATGGCCCATTTTGCAACCCGATCGGTCGCTTCTCTGTTCTGGATTATATCACCCAGAGGGGCTGAACTGACCACGGTGATTGGATGACCTTGAAAGTACTGCTTCAGCTTCCGGTTTGCCATGAAGACTCCATATACCAACTTCTGCCAATGCGGGTATCTCTGCTTTGACTCAATGAGCACCTCGTTGATATAGTAAACCAGCCGTTGAACCGGATATTCCTTTCCTATCTCCTTGCGCTCTACCACAATGGCAACGCTTACTGCTCGGGCATTAGCAGCCACGTATAGCAACAACGGCTCATTATCAACTGGGGCAGCAAGGACCGGCGGCTCTGCCAATTGCTTCTTCAAATCTTCAAACGCAGCATCAGCAGCATCGCTCCAGACAAAATGGTCTGTCTTTTTCATCATCTGGTAAAGCGGGATGGCCTTCTCCCCCAAACGGCTGATAAACCGGCTGAGCGCCGCAATGCGGCCCGCCAAGTGTTGGACATCATTGATGCATGCCGGTTTAGCCAAGGATGTAATCGCCTTGATCTTCTCCGGATTAGCTTCAATTCCTCTGTTTGACATCAGGAACCCCAGGAGTTTGCCCGCCGGAACACCAAAAACACACT
Organism: Secale cereale; assembly: GCA_902687465.1. Lineage (NCBI taxonomy): Eukaryota > Viridiplantae > Streptophyta > Magnoliopsida > Poales > Poaceae > Secale > Secale cereale. The sequence continues at coordinate 691,679,358 of LR738711.1, read as the reverse complement.
TGGCCGGATTTAGCATCATCTTGTAGACCCGGAGATTATCAAAGGTTTCCTTCAAGTCCATTATCAACGTATCCTCCTTCCTGGATTTTACCACAATATCGTCCACATAAGCATGAACATTCCGCCCAATCTACCCATGAAGACAATTCTGCACACATCGTTGATAGGTCGCCTGGGCACTCTTGAGCCCGAAAGGCATAGACACATAGCTGAAGGCCCCAAAGGGAGTTATGAAGGCCGTTTTCTCTTTGTCCTTAACTGCCATCTTGATCTGATGATAACTGGAATAAGCATCCAAAAAACTTAAGCGTTCACAACCCGCCGTAGCATCAATGATTTGATCAATACGAGGGAGGGCAAAGGGATCAGTTGGGCAAGCTTTGTTCAGATCTGTGTAATCAACACACATTCGCCAAGTATCGTTCTTCTTAAGCACCAGCACTGGATTAGCTAGCCACTCTGGATGAAACACCTCAATTATAAAGCCTGCCGCCAAGAGCCTAGCCACTTCTTCACCAATCGCCTTGCGCCTTTCTTCGTTGAAGCGGCGGAGAAACTGCTTAATTGGTTTAAATTTGGGATCAATATTGAGAGTGTGCTCAGCGCGTTCCCTCGGTACACCTAGCATGTTAGAAGGTTTCCATGCAAAAATGTCCCGATTCTCACGGATGAACTCGATGAGCGCGTTTTCCTATTTCGGATCTAGGTTATCACTGATGGTGAACTGTTTGAATGAATCGCCAAGAACAAAGTCAACCTGCTTGGTCTCATCAGCCGATTTGAACTTCAAGGCCGGATCATGCTCTGTGGTTGGCTTCTTCAGCGGAGACATATCTGTCGGATCAACATTATCTTTATAAAATTTCAGCTCCTCAGTTGCACAAACCGCCTCAGCATAAGCTGCATCACCTTCTTCACACTCCAAAGCAATCTTGCGACACCCATGAATCGTAATGGTTCCCTTATGACCTGGCATCTTGAGGTGCAGATAGACATAACAAGGCCCCGCCATGAATTTAGCATAAACCGGCCGCCCGAACAGGGCGTGATACGGGCTCTTGATTTTTACCACTTCAAAGGTCAAGGTTTCGAACCTTGAGTCCTGCTCATCCCCAAAGGTGACTTCCAAGTCTATCTTACCGACCAGATATGCCGATTTACCAGGCACCACTCCGTGAAAAACCATGTTGGACTGCCGTAGCTTTTTGTCTGTCAAACCCATGCGACGGAAGGTCTCGTAATATAAGATGTTGATGCTGCTTCCTCCGTCCATGAGCACCTTAGTGAACTTATAGCCCCCAAATTGAGGTGCCACAACTAGAGCCAGCTGGCCTGGATTATCAACTCGGGGCGGGTGGTCCTCTCGACTCCACACAATGGGCTGTTCTGACCAGCGCAGGTAGCGTGGCACCGCCGGTTTAATAGAATGTACTGCCCTCTTGTAAACTTTCTGATCACGTTTACATAAGCTTGTGGTGAAGACGTGATACTGCCCACTACTCAACTGCTTCGGATTACTCTGATATCCTGACTGCTGCAGCTGTTGATTTCCCTGATTGTTGTAACCACCCTGGCCATGCTGCTGGTTATGCTGATTGTGCCCGTTCTGGTTGCTATAATTGCTCTGGTTACCTTGGAACCCTGAACCGGATCCACCGCCTTGATAACCCGGCCCGTGAAAACCAGGGCCTGAACCACCAGATGGTCCATGATCATACTGGGACCGGTTCATGATTTCCTTCATAATAAAGCAGTCCTTCTAGAGGTGTGTAGCTGGCTTTTTCTGGTGTTCCAGATTGATAGGCGGTCTCCCATTCCGCGGGGGTGGCCTACCCTTGCGGCACTGGCCATTCTCCTTAGCATTGGTGTTAGCCACAAAATCTGAATTACTATCCGCTTTACGCTTACCGTTATATCCTTGATTCGTCGGGCTAGGTTGCGGCGCTTTACCGCTCTTCTTTGTCTTTCCTGACTTCTCATCATCAGACTCTGGATACTTGGTGCTATATGAATCTGCATACTTCACCAGGGCCCCCATGAGTGTCCCCATATCATCACAATGACGCTTGAGTCGTCCTAGCTTCAGCTTCAGAGGCTCAAACCGGCAGTTGCCCTCTAACATAACTATCGTTGTGTCCGGATTAATACAGTCTGAGGAATGTAAGATCTCTGACACCCGGCGAACCCAATTACTCGTTGATTTGTTTTCACCTTGAACACAGGCCGCCAAGTCCACGATGGACATGGGCTGCTTACACGTATCCTTGAAATTATTGATAAACCGGCACCGTAACTCGGCCCCTGACCCGATGGAATTTTGTGGTAACCCCTTTAGCCAGGCGTGAGCCATGCCCTCCAGCATCATAGTGAAGTATTTAGCACACGCCGCATCATCCACATCAAGCATCTCCATCGCCATCTCGTAGCTTTCAACCCAGTCTTTAGGAGACAGGTCTGCGGTATAGTTGGGCACCTTGCGCGGTCCTTTGAAGTCCTTGGGCAGTTTTACGTTGCGTAAAGTGGGAGTAAGGCACGATACTCCCAAGGAGCTGGACATGACTCCCGGTTCAATCGTGGTAGATGGACGAACCGGTGTTGGCTGATGGTTTTCATACTGTGCCACTAACTCGGCCTCCCGGCGCTGCCTGCCCTGATCCACTACGTCTTGGGCATTCGCATCTCCCCCCACCGGATTATACCTCTGCGGCGGGTTACATTTTCGCGCGCTGCTTGACACGGCTGGCTCCTCCAGGTGCCTACTGTAACTCCGGCTTGCGCGAGGGGTGGAGTGAATCCTTTCACGGCTGTGAGAATAAGCTTGCTGGTGGGTTAGAGCCGTCTCCAAAAACTCCCTGGCCCGCCATGCCTCTACTGCTATAGGGGATGCTCCTTCAATGGGAAGAGCGGCCAGTCATGAAGCGGTGGCAACTATGTTATCCAATGGGTTGGAATAATGACCGGGAGGGGTAGGTACACGCTGTGATGGAATAACCTGGCGAGTTGGCTCTGCGGCCTGTGGCTGGACTGATGCTCCTGTGCCAGGCACTCCTCCCCGGTTTACCTCTGGCTGGTTACTGGTTCCTGCTCCTGGCGTATTGAAAAGGTTCCTTGCTTCGTAAACCGGCGGCAGGCGGGATTGTTGCCTTCTCCTCATTACATCACGCGAAGCAGTTTGATCCAACATGAGCCGGTAAGCCTGAGCATCTAGCTCGGCCTGCCTTGCAACTATCCAGGTATTTTCAGCGGCTAAATCCAATTTTGCTTGATCTATCTGGCCCTTCACCTGAGCGACTTCCACATCATGTTGTTCCTTATCGGCCTGGGCCACCTCTGCAATTAACAACGCCATCAACTTGTCAACCAAGGCAGTTAATACCTGAACCGGTGGCTGAACCGGGCCACCAGCACTAGCTGCCGCAGCCACCAGATCCGATGTTAACGTCACCGCAGTTGAAGACTGTTGCACAGGTTGCGATCCGACCATGAATAATGCGACCCGGTTTGGCGGATCTAGAGGATCCGGAATACTGTCACCATGGGAATAGCCCCCAGACCGGCCATCCTGTAGCAAGTATAAAGATTCTGTTTCTCCGGAGGATGACTCATCGCCGGAATAGACGACGGTCTCACCGCCAGATTCCGATCCATCTTCAGCTTGCGCTCCATGAACCACTCCGACGAAGACGTGCTTCACGGCGGGCCGAATCCGGGCAGGTCTCGCACGCTGAGCCGGCTCGACGATGTTGGGGAAGATGTCCGGCTCAAGGCCCGGTTCGCCGATCCTTCCGATCAAGATGTGGCTGCCGCCAAAAGGGACCCGGTACCCGTATTCGATTGAATCGGCCTCGGGCCCCATCCTACATCGTCAATGTAGATCTTGCCGCGACGACTCTTAGTCATCCGTCCCACTGCATAGCCCTTGAGTCCTTTAAAGCTGCCCTTCAAGAACTCGAAACCATCGTGCGATAGCCCCACGGCGGGCGCCAACTGTCGTGGTTTTGTCACGGCAGATGTCCTAGCGAAAGGACTTAGTCGTGAGGCCATCGCTACGGGTTAGCTTAAAGGGGTTAAAGCGGACAAGGACGCAAGGGTTTATACTAGTTCGGCCCCTTCGATGAAGGTAAAAGCCTACGTCTAGTTTGGTGTAATATTGCTAGGGTTTTGATGACCAGGGAGCGAATCCGCTTTGCCTGTGTCTCGAGTTGTTGTTCTCTGCCCCTGAACCGTCGCCGGGTCGTCCCTTTATATACACGAGGTGACGCTCGGTCCGGTTTACAGCGTCCTGAGGCCGGCTCATAAACGTGTACGGCTCAGGCTCTATCTTTCCTATCTTACATCACAAGTCACACTCTGTATGGCGGTTTACAAATCATGGGACCTAACACATCTTGGGCTTTAACCTTTCTGATACAAAGCGTCACGCTCCATGCTCCGCTGGGTTCAGTAGAAACAATCTTGACAGGCATAAATCGGCCCCTCCTGGGCGGTTTATACCCAGTAGTAATATCCCTGACAGGAATCAATGGTCGGCGGATAACGACGTATCGCTTTTAAGCGCATAAACTTCAAAAACCCACATGATATAGCTTCCTATCATCCTTTTTAAGGATCAAAGCCTAGGCATGCGTACATATACATGCTAACCCAGGGAAAGGAACCCTTGATAGAACTATTCTCTCTGGAAGATGTTTCTGACGTTAAATAGTAATATAACATAATTCCCTGAACATAGTTTGTCTGTTCAAGAAATTATGACCGGATTGCCTGGTTACCGAACATACCACATGTTTACCACAGGTATAGTATTCGGAAACACTCCAGCCCTTGGGTTTTCGGAGGTTAAAGCAGAAGGTCTGCCATGACAATCTTTTAATTAAATTCGGCAGGAGATAAGTTTGTTGATAAAGTACATCGTTACATAGAATCAAACGTCTATTCTTCATCCATACCATCTATAAGACTGTCTAATTTAAAGTCTTGTTGAGAATACTTGGCGGCTGTCTTTACTTGGTCGTATACCAAGCTTACATGGAGTTCTAGTCCGTGGGCCCTCGAGGTTAACCCGAGCCATATGGTTCGGGCCAAGTCCGGTGTAGCGAGTCTTCACCATAGCTCAGGCTTCTGGAGCACCTTCTCGACATGCTCATGCTTTCCATAATTCAAAGCGGCATCGAGCCCCTTTGGGTAAACTCGCCAGTTCCTCCATAATTTCCAGAGGAGAATCGACTGGCCATAAAGCCTTGGCCATATTCTTCATGGCTTTCTGAGCTCTCTCGTGTACCTTGGAGAGCTCTTGTAGCAGGTCACCTTGAAATCCATACACCTCTCCTTCGGGCCACCCAGTTAACAAGCCTACAGGAACAGTTTCGTAAAAAAAACTTTGAAACAAGGGACTATAATAAAAGCTAGGTTCAAGGTCATACTGAATATGCCGCCTTTAAGCTTCTTGTTCTCTTTCAAGGCATCCGAGAGTTGGGCACACACGTCCTTTAGCTCTTCGGCTAGCTTGACATTTGTGTCATGCAGCTTGTTCTTCTCATCTATGGTTCGTGTTAGCACATTTTGACCAACAGTTGTTTGCCCTTCGGCTTGTTCTTTCGCCGCCAGAGTAGCCCTTAGCTTTTCTTCCAGTTGGTTTGGTGGTTCTGTTGCTGCAGTTCAAACAATGTATACTCAAATATCATTGATTGGCACATGACCATACTGTCCGGATATTATTGTTCTTACCATCAGAGCCCTTCTTGGAATTCTTCGAATCTTCTACTTTGGTGGTGACATTAGTAAGCTTTGTCCGACATTCTTCTAGCTCCTTGGATAATGCGTTATTCTTTTCTTTGAGTACCTAAAAACACAACGATCCTTAAATCAGTTGGGCCAACTGCTTTAAGTCTCGGGGGCTACCGGCATATGAACATTGAATTAACACTCACCCGCATATCCTTGGAAAGCTGGTGAGTGGCTCCGGTGAGTCCGTCTAGAGCGGTCTGATATACGCATCCGCAGAATTGAGGGCGTTAAACGCCTCCTCGGTGAAAGCTGGGTCACGCATGGCTGCTTTTCGCCGCCGATGATTCATTGCGCTTTCCACTACGGAATTAGTAACATATACCTCATAGGAATCCTCTTGAAGAGGACAATCCGGTGTTACACCCGCATCAACCCTAGTCCTTGTGGATGTGCCTCGTGCCAGATTGGTTGGAGCATGACCAGCAGGATCCCCGGACACAGTCCAACGTATGCTCTTCCTAAAAGGAAAATAAAGCAAAAAATTATGATCTGGTTTCGCCACCAAGCATATATTAAGAAATTATACCTCTCCGATAAAGGAGGAGGTTCGGTGGCGTCTCTAGTCCCCTTTCGCTTCAAAGACCCACCCTGCGCAAGCGTCGCTTTCTGGGAAGATGCTCTTGATGCAGTACAGCGGGATAAGCGTTACCCCTTTTGAGCATGAGATAGTGCAGTGGGTGAGGCGCGCTAAGAATATTCTCTTTGAAGAGGTGTCTCCTGGGTACTTACGTGGGAGGAAGGAAGAAGGACAGGATAATCGGCTATAATAGCCACTTCGGTGCCATCATGGCTGGCTTGATAAAAAAACTCCATCTTTAAGATCTATGCCTATGTCCGGATCTTCTTCGAATCAGGGATCCATGTCTCGAATATGGTCCTCCGGCTGTGGGATGGGACTATGAATCCCTTCGACCACCTTCCTCCATTCCTGTTGGAAGTAACCGAATTCAGTTCGGTTAGTATATCTCAAAATAAAAATCGAGCGAAACTAGCGATCAGAGAAAGGCTTACCCAGTCGATGGGGTTATACATAGAGTAACCTTCCCGACACTTCAAGCGAAGAAACTCCTCCTTTTCCCCTTTGTAGAAATCGGCTAGGATGGCGGCCAAAGCGGCAGGGTTGTCCGGACCCTGGCGAAGACAGCATGACGCATCATCCTGGCCATTATAGTACCACATAGGAAACCCTCTGGCCTGAAGCAGTTGCACGCATCACGTTATTGAGATCACCATCACTTCAATTATTGTCAGCTCGAGGTGGGCAAGTAATCTGATCATGCTTACTAATATTTCCATCTCCGCATTGTCTTCCTCCTTGAGGCTGCGGGGACACCAGTTGAAACGCTTTTCTAAAGGAGCGCCGGAGTATTCGGGAAGGCCTTGCCGGATTGGGTCCGGCAGAACAACGTCCTCAATATAAAACCACTTCGAGGGCCACTCTTCGGATGCCTTCTTCGGAGTACTGGATAGATAACCCGACCCTGCTATGCGCCACACTTCGGCACCGTCTACCTCGAATATAGAACCCTTCTGGGAGCCAGGGACAAGCCAGAAGAACTTTCTCCATAGCTCGAAATGAGCCTCACAACCCAGAAATAGCTCACAAAGAGCGACGAAGCCCGCAATGTGCAAGATATACCCCGACGTAAGGTCGTGCAGTTGGAGGCCATAGAACTCCAGAAACCCCCTTAGGAAAGGGTGGATAGGAAATCATACGCCTCTTAGGAGGAAGGAGACAAAGCACACCCGTTCTTCTTTGGAAGGATTGGGGAAACTTTCCGCCAGGGCTTGGCCGTCAATAGAAGACAGTCCAGCCCGGATGGGGACTAGATCCGCTTTCCGAAGTTTACTCAAATGCGCGTGAGATACTTAGCAACTTTCCCAATCACCTGCTCGAGGGCCATGTTTGAGGATTTTTCCGTGGCAGGCTCTAAGGATTTTCCGCGTGGAATGGAATGGCATCTGAGATCTAGTCTCTTTAAATAGGCGCCTTCCTTACACAGTCGAGGGGTTAATTGTAAAAATACCCAGACGGTTCGCATTCATCTGACATGTGGAAGCCGAGGCGACGACCACAGGGAATCAACATGATATAATATTAAATATGAAGCCAAACTATCATCTGTTCCAAAGGAGGACTCACCTTGCAAGACCAAAGACATGAAGCCGGATACAACCTCGTCCTTGAAGGCAAGTCCGGGGGCTACTGAGGGAGTCCAGGATATAGGGGTCCTCGGGCGTCCGAGCCATTGATGTTGGGCCGAATTGATGGGCCATGAAGATAGAAGCAGAAGGCCCTCCACCGTATTCGGTTAGGACTCCTGTATACGTAGAGAGGCAGAATAGATGTTCGGATGTAACAATTCCTTCCTTCCCAAGCAATCTTTGTAAACCCTAGGTCTCCTCCGATGGATATATAAACCGGAGGGTCAAGTCCATAGAGGGTAACAGAATCATATCATATAGGCTAGACTTTTAGGGTTTAGCCATTATGATCTCGAGGTAGATCAACTCTTGTAACCCCATATTCATCAAGATCAATCAAACAGGAAGTATGGTATTACCTCAATCGGGAGGGCCTGATCCTAGGTAAATATCATGTCCCCAGTCTCCTGTTACCATCGATTCTTAGACAAGCAGCTTGGGCACCCCTACCCGGGATCTGCTGGTTTTGACACCGACAGGGGCTGCAAGAACGGGCGGCTCAGCCAACTATTTTTTGAGTGCCTCAAACGCCTCATTGGCAGCCTCACTCTAGAGAAAGTGACATGTTTTCTTCATCATCTGATACAAAGGAATCGCCTTCTCTCCCAGCGGCTTATAAACTGGCTTAAATCTGCAATCTGACCCGCCAAGCGCTGCACATCATTGATCCATGCCGGCTTAGACAATGAAGAGGTAGCCTTGATTTTCTTTGGGTTAGCTTCAATACCCCTCTCTGAGACCAACAAACCCAAGAGCTTGCCTGCGGGAACACCAAAAACACACTTGGCCAGACTGAGCATCATTTTATAAACCCGGAGATTGTCAAAGGTCTCTTTCAAATCACCCAACAAAGTTTCCTTCCTTTTGGACTTGTCAACGATATCATCTACATAAGCATGCACGTTGCACCCAATCTGGTCATGAAAACAATTCTGCACACAACGCTGATAAGTCGCATGAGCACTCTTGAGCCCAAAAGGCATAGACACATAGTAGAAAGCCCCAAAAGGCGTGATGAAGGCCGTATTCTCATGGTCCTTAACTGCCATCTTGATCTGATGATAACCAGAGTATGCGTCCGAAAATCACAAACGCTCACAACCCGCCATGGCGTCTATGATCTGATCAATACGGGGAAGAGCAAAAGGATCTGCTTGACAAGCTTTATTAAGGTCCGTGTAATGCACACACATACGCCAGGTGCCATTCTTCCTAAGTACCAGCACCGGGTTAGCCAACCACTCCGGGTGAAAAACTTTCACGATGAACCCGGCCGCCAAGAGCCGGGCCACCTCTTCTCCAATGGCCTTACGTCTTTCTTCATTGAACCGGTGACGAAACTGTTTCACCGGCTTGAATTTGGGATCAATATTAAGAGTGTGCTCCGCGAGTTCTCTCGGGACACCCGGCATGTCTGAAGGCTTCCATGCAACTCGATGAGCGCGCTTTCCTATTTCGGATCCATATTGGCACTGATAGTGAAATACTGAGATGAGTCGCCTGGAACAAAGTCAACTTGCTTCGTGCCATCAGCCGATTTAAACTTCAGCAAATGATCTTGCTCAATGGTCGGTTTCGTCAAAGGAGACATATCAGCCGGGTCAACATTATCTTTATAGAATTTGAGCTCCTCTGTAGCACAAGCCCACTCAGCGTACGCAGCGTCTCCCTCTTCACATTCTAGCACAATTCTTCGATCCCCGTGTACTGTGACCATGCCCTTATGCCCTGACATTTTGAGTTGTAGATAAACATAACACGGCCGTGCCATAAACTTGGCGTAACGGCCGCCCAAACAAATCATGATAAGGACTCCTGATTTTAACCACCTCAAACCATAGTTTCTCTACCCTGTACTCATAGTCATTACCAAAGGCCACTTCCAAAGCAATCTTTCCCACTGGGTATGTTGACTTTCCAGGCACCACTCCATGAAAAACTATATGATGATTGAAAGTCCTTATCAGTTAAATACATGTGGCGAAAGGTCTCATAATAAAGAATATTGATGCTACTGCCGCCATCCATAAGCACCTTAGTGAACTTATAACACCCAACTTGAGGAGCTACCACCAAAGCAATGTAATGCCCAGGATGGGATTATACCTCCTATGTGTCGAGGCACGACTTAAAGGTATAAGCCCATTCTAGAATGATCTCAAGTTCGGTATCTTTGCATGACTCATGTAAAAATAGGGATGAAATTGCAAAAGGATAGTTGGCTTACACTCGCCACATCACCCAAATACATTACATGAGCAAATCATCATCCAAATAACATCACAACCCGACTACGGGCGAAGATACAAATGAAAGATACCAAATACATAAAGCCACAAGGTCCGAATCGCCCCTAGTAGAAACCACTACTGATCATCGGGATAGTGCACATAGTAACGACTACGTTCTTCATCGAACTCCCAGTATAGCTCCGTGCTGTCACCTGAGTAGTTCACCATGGTACCTGCATCTGGTGTTGTGTAGAATCTGTGAGCCACGGAGGACTCAGCAATCCCGTTCCCGGGTAGCAAAACTATCTAAGCCTTGGGTGAGGAACAGGGCTGAAGAAAATAAAGGTTGCAGCTGCACTAGCACTAGATTACGTGTTTAGAGCGAGAAGAGAAGTGCCACGAGAGTCAAAGTGATCACGAAGTGATCCTATCTAAGCATGTCAATCATAACCCCACCGTGTTCACTTCCCGGACCCCTTTCGGAAAATGACCGTCACGGTTACTCACGCTGGTGGTGTGTTCTGAACATAGTGTCAAGTTTTCTACAACCGAATATTAACAAATTCCCATCTGCCACATAACCGCGGGCACGGCTTTCGAAAGTTCAAAACCCTGCAGGGGTGTCCCAACTTAGCCCATGACAAGCTCACGATCTGCGGAGTCGCAACTCCAAGGTGGGAAGACCCCAGTATTCTCGGAATCCCGTGCTCAAGATATTCCGACTAAGGTAAAACTAATCCAGCAAATCCTCCCGGCGTACCGACACCCTGATAGTAGCCGCGCGTATCTCGTCTCAAGCCACGTCCGGATGGGCAATGCTACGGGTTTTTACCAGCCCTCGGATTTCCCCAAGGTGGCCCCGCAGGCTCCCCAGTTTGGACCAACACTCATGTGGAGCACTGGCCCGGGTTGTTGATTAATAAGAGGGTTTATAACTCCCTATGCAAGTTTTAGTTGTTAGGCAAATGGAGTACCAATGTTGGGACTTGCTGGAAAAGGTTTAGCGCTAAGCGGTTTATCAAGGGGGGCCCATAAACCCCAACCATGTTAGGGACGCATAATCAAGGAACATAACACCGGTTTATACGGTTCCTAGGGCGACATGAGTGGAACAAATCACCAAGCAATAGGCTTAGCCTTCCACCCATTACCAATATATAGGTGATTTAGTGTAAGAGTTTATATAGTGTGATATCCCAACGAAACTTCAACATGAAGCAAGAATCTTCAAATCTTCTCCTGCAACTAGCAATGCTATAAGAGGGGCTGAGCGAAGCTTACTTAGACAATCAAAGGTTTGCTAGGTTGGGTGGTTAGACAGATTCATGGTTACAATAGGAGGCTGACAAACAAACATGGGCATCGAGGCAATGAGCTAAAGAGCGAGACATCTAGAAATAGGCAAAGATAGTAATGATATCTGGGTCAGGTCATCTTGCCTGTCGAGTCGCCGATGGGATCGTAAGATGGCTCCTCGTACTCAACCTCGGTAGTAACCTCGTTCTCGTTCTCGGTCTCGGCTTACGGCTCTACTCAACACAAGAACACAACGAGGCACGAAATCAAACAAGGTGCAATGCACAAGCAACATGATGCAAGTATGATGCACTTATGATGCATTACATGTCAAGGGATGAAGCACACAAGAACTACACAAGACAACAAGTTTAAATGAGGCCGGAATCAACATATAGCTAATCCGGTAAGTCCTCATATGCATATCTTGAAAATGGTCCAGATCTGAACAAACCTTAAGTTAGAGTTGTTAAACAGAAAGTTAACATACACCATGATGATCTACATGAAATTCTAGTCAAGTTTCATATAAAGTTTGTTTAAAACGGAGCTACGGTCTAGAAGATATAAGCAAAACAAGTTAAGCATGGCAACGGTGCAAGATACACTCAAACATCAAGCAAACACACTCCCCACATGTTAACAACATGATATTATGATTCTACATGCAAAAACACACAAGTTTCATGTAGTGCACTCTCAAAACGGAGCAACGGTTCAACACATACACACGAAACAAGATACAATGCAAAGCTGAAATTAACAGCCACATAGCAACTTTGGAGCAAGAAATATATACTCTACAGAACTCATACATGGTTACAAGAAGCATGGACATGAAGTAGACATATCCTACAGAAAACAACTCCATTGGAGCAACTCCATTGGAGCAACTCCATAGGAGGCATGATCAATAGCAAGAAATAAATAAGCTACAGCAACCCATATGAGCAAGTGAGGGCATGGATGGATAGACAACAACATGTACAACAAGGAATGATCAATGGCCACCCCAAAACTAACATGGATTTTCCTAGGGCATCAAGCAAACATAGCATCAGGATAAGATAGATTCCAGACTTAGTAGAAATTTCACTAAGTATAAAACAGTTATGTTGGCATGGCATGTTTGCAAGCATGTTTAAGTCACCTCAAGGCATATCATGGAAAATGGTTTGCACCACAGCAAAGACCACATAATGGAGATTCTAAAACATATTGGCATGTGACAAGGGGATAAACAAATCAATAGCAACGAGCACTTCAAATCAGCATCTCATAACATGTTACAAAACTAAACAGCCACATGCACTTTTGCAACCAAGTTTAACATGGCAATATTAACCCTAACATGCATGCTACAGCAACCATCATGTAAAGCATCTCATGATGAACATTTTGATATCTCACTTGCTTCATTTGGATAAACATGCACCAAGTTATCACATCTCAAACATGGCATGAAAAGAACAAGTAGTAGCTGTTTATATCAAGTAGCACTCTTGCAACAGATATTAGGACCTCTAGATGAACTCAAACAAGCATGACACAATGGAACAAAACGTAGAGCACATCACCACGGTCATTTTGACATATCATATGCACAATTTGGACCAGCACGGTAAAAGATACGGCCATGCAAAGATGCCATCAGACAACAAGTTAAACATGACTTAGAGAAAAAAAACCTTCAACGTGGATCGGGCGCGAAGCGGGTCGGGTCAACGGGCGGATCGGGTCGGGCGACGCGGGTAGGAGCTGGTACGCGGGCGTCGACCCGTTAGGGTTTGCCCCCGGCGGCGGCGATTGGATCCAGCGGGATCGGCCGGCCAGCGGCAGAGCTTCGCGGCGGCGGGGACGAATGCTCCGGCAGAGAGGGCCCGGGGCGGCTCGGCGGCGAGGGATCGGAGAGGCGGCGGAGATCGGGGCCCGGGGCGACGGCCGGAGCTCCCGAGGGCGGCGAGGCCCGAAGGGCGGCGGCGGGCGGCGGAGAAGAACCGGCGGCGGCGGGATCTCGGCCTCCGGCGAGGCGCGCGGCGGCGCCGGGCGGCGGTGAGGCCGGCGGGCGGAGGGATGAAGGCGCGGTGCGGCGGAGCGGCGCGCGGGCCGGGCGGGCCCCGCCTAGGCCCGGCGGGCCGGCGGCGGGCGCGGGACGGAGGCAAAACGTGGCAGCTTGCGGTTGGACGGGCGGCGGCGGGCGGACGTGTCCGGTCCGTCCGGATGTGTCCAGCGGCGGTGGAGGAGGTGGGACTAGGGTTTGGACGCGAAAATGGGGGGGTGTGGACGTTTTTATAGGCACAAGTAGCTAGGAGACTCCAAATGGGGAGCGGTTTTCGGCCACGCGATCACAATTCGACGACCGAGATGATGGGAAGGGTTATGGTGGGTTAGTGGGCTGTTGTGGAGGGGGTCTTGGGCCTCAAAGAAGAGGTTCTTTTAGCCCACTAGGTTAATCGTTGGAGTACCAAATGAACTCCAAACGCGACGAAACTTGACAGGCGGCCTACACGTACGAAAACAACATCGCACGACAAGTCTCACGCCATTCCGGAAACGTTACACGGCCACACACGAAAGAAGGACTCGGGGATGCCACGGGCACATGTGTGAGCGTCGGAACTCGAAACGGACAACGGGAAGAGACGAGTGGGACCAGAAGCAAGTGACAACACAAATGCAATGCAATGCACATGACAACATGACATGGATGAAAAGCACACACGCACACGACAAAACGAAGAACCCGAAATGAAAGAAGAGCCCGGAAAGGAATTGATGAAGCCAAAGTTTATATATTGCCATATTTGGAAAGTGTTACATCTGGGGCATTACAAACTCTCCTCTACTACGAAAAGATCCCGTCCCGAGATCTAGGACTGGAAGAAGGAAGGGTACTCAGAACGAAGGTGATCTTCTCGTTCCCACGTAGCTTCTCGGTCGGTATGGTGTGACCACTTGAATTTCAAGAACTTGATTGACTTGTTGCGGGTCTTGCGCTCGGTTTCTTCAAGAATAGCAATGGGGTGCTCACGATAAGACAAGTCTTGTTGAAGGTCAATCTCCTCAAACAGAATGGTGCGTTCAGGTGTCTTGAAGCACTTGCGGAGTTGAGACACGTGAAACACATCATGAACATTAGCGAAGTTGGAAGGGAGCTCAAGTTGATAGGCTAGATCGCCTCTTTTGCCAAGGATCTTGGAAGGGCCCACGTATCTCGGAGCAAGCTTTCCTTTGATACTGAATCTTTGGGTTCCTTTCATAGGAGAAACATGGAGATAGACATGATCAGCAATGTCGAAAGCCAAATCACGATGCTTGCTGTCATAGTAGCTCTTTTGACGCGACTGAGCGGCCTTGAGATTCTTGCGTATGACTTTGCACATTTCTTCGGCTTCTGAGATCAAGTCATTGCCAAGAAGTTGACGTTCACCAGTCTTGGACCAGTTGAGAGGAGTACGGCACTTTCTGCCATAGAGGATTTCAAATGGAGCTTTGCCGGCACTTGCTGGGAAACTGATGTTGTAAGAGAACTCGGCAAACGGAAGGCAATCTTCCCACTTCATGCCAAAATAGATGACACAAGCTCTGAGCATGTCTTTGAGGATCTGGTTCACTCTTTCGACTTGACCACTAGTCTGAGGGTGAAACGCAATGCTGAAACAGATCTTAGTGCCCATGGCTGACTGAAAGGAGTCCCAGAACTTGGATGTGAACAAACTTCCACGGTCTGAGGAGATAACTTGAGGAATGCCATGTAAGGACACAATTCTGGAAGTGTACAACTCTGCCAGCTGAGCTACATTGATGGATTCTTTGACTGGAAGGAAGTGAGCTACTTTGGTTAGCTTGTCAATCACAACAAAGATAGAATCATTCCCCTTCTTGGACTTGGGAAACCCAGTGACAAAATCCATTTCAATGTGGTCGAATTTCCACTGGGAATAGGAAGAGGTTGGAGAAGACCGGCTGGACGTTAATGCTCTGCCTTCACTCTTCTGCAGACATCACATTCGTTCACGAATTGGGCAATCTCCCTTTTCATGTGAGTCCACCAGTAAGATTGCTTGAGGTCTTGGTACATCTTGGAACTTCCAGGATGAATCGAGAGGAGGGAGTCATGTGCTTCGTTCATTATGAGCTTCCTGAGATCACCCTTGGGAACCACAAGTCTGTCCTCAAAGAACAAGGTGTCTTTCTCATCAATGCGATAGCACCTGTATTTGGGAGTACCCTTTGCAATATCATGTTTCACTTTCTGCACCATAGCATCACTGAGTTGGGCCCCACGGATCTGATCTTCCAAGGTAGGAGCAACTTGAAGATTTGCAAGAAAGCCTTGCGGAACAACTTGGAGGTTGAGCTTCCTGAATGCTTCACAAAGCTCAGGCTAAAACGGCTTGATAAGGAGACTGTTGCAATATGCCTTTCTGCTCAAGGCATCTGCAATGACATTGTCCTTGCCAGGTGTGTATTCGATGCTTGGATCATACTCTTGGATCATTTCAACCCAACGAGTCTGGCGAAGGTTCAGGTTCGGCTGTGTGAAGATGTACTTCAAGCTCTTGTGATCGGTGAAGATGTCCACTTTTCTGCCCAACAGAAGGTGTCTCCACGTGATCAAAGCGTGTACGGCTGCTGCTAGCTCGAGATCATGTGTGGGGTAGTTCTTCTCATTTGGCTTCAATTGACGAGAAGTGTATGCCACAATCTTCTTGTCTTGCATTAGAACACCACCAAGTCCTTGAAGAGAAGCATCACAAAATACTTCATAGGGCTTGGACTCATATGGAGGAGTAAGAACCGGAGCAGAGATGAGCTTTTCTTTGAGAGTTCTGAATGCCACATCACAATCCGGAGACCAGTTGTACTTGACATTCTTCTGCAGCAAGTTGGAGAGAGGCTTGGCAATCTTGGAGAAGTTCTCAACGAACCTTCTGCAATAGCTAGCAAGACCAAGGAAGCTTCGGAGTTGCTTGACGTTCTGAGGGGGTTCCCAGTTGACAATCGCTTCAACTTTCTCGGGGTTGACAGCAATACCGTCAGCACAGATGATATGGCCCAGATACAAGACCTTATCGAGCCAGAATTCGCATTTAGAGAACTTGGCATAGAACTTATGTTCACGGAGTCTGTCGAGAACCAAACGGAGGTGCTTGGCATGATCCTCTTCATTCTTGGAGAATACCAAGATGTCATCCAGATAAACAAGCACAAATTCGTTGGTGTAGGGGTTGAATATGTAGTGCATCATTCTCGAGAAGGTGGGTGGAGCATTTGCGAGGCCAAAAGACATGACTGTGTATTCATAGGAGCCGTAGCTGTTTCTGAATGCAGTCTTGTGAATATCTTCTTCACGGATGCGGATCTGGTGATAACCCATCCGGAGATCGAGCTTTGAGAACACTTTTGCTCCTTTGAGCTGCTCGAACAATTCATTGATGTTGGGGAGCGGATACTTGTTCTTTATTGTCTTCTTGTTCAATGGCCGGTAATCAACGCAAATGCGCTCCGTGCCATCCTTATTCTTGACAAATAAGACACCACAACCCCAAGGAGAAGTGCTAGGCCTGATTAGACCCATACGCTCTTGCTCATCGAGTTGTTTCTTCGGCTCCTTCAACTCATCAGGGGAGAGCTTGTACGGACGCCGACATGCTGGCTCAGTACCGGGCTCGAGTTCAATGACAAATTCAACTTGACGATGCGGAGGCATGCCTGGAAGCTCTTCAGGGAAAACATCTTCATATTCATTGACCACCGGAATTTGAGAGATGGCATTAATCTCGCCCTTGTCATTGAGAGAGAATAGCCTGATTGTGTTATCTCGAGAGGCGAAGATAATCACGTCTTCGTTGGAATGAGTAATCTTGACTTCCTTATTTGCACAATCAATGTGAGCATCATGCTGGGAAAGCCAATCCATCCCGAGAATAAGATCAATGTCGGAGTTGCCGAGAACAACCGGAGAAGCCAAAAAGCGGTAATCACCCATGCGAATAGATACATTCGGAGCATACACACTAGAAGTCATTCGTTTCGCCAGAGAAGTAACTTGCAACTTCTGAGGTAATGCCACTATGCTCACATTGTGCTTGGATGCAAATGGATAAGACATGAAAGAACATGATGCACCCGAATCAAACAACACTTTTGCAGGAATAGAGTTAACTGGAAGGTTACCAAGTATCACATCTGAAGAATTCTCTGCTTCAGTTGCATTCATCAGATTCACTCTTGCTTGCTTTGGATTATGCTTGACCATAGCAATGCTGACAGGTGGAGGAGGCAGAAGGCGCCTTGGGTTGGGGCACTTGTTAGCATAATGACCCTTCTGAGTGCACTTGTTGCAAACCACTTCTGAGAGAGGACGGTGATAAGGAGCACTTGACTTCGAAGCTTGAAAGTGGTTCTTTGACTGATTGCTTGGGTTGGGTGGGTGGGAGAAACCACGGCCACTAGAATGATTGTTGTTGTTGTTGGGAGGTCGGATCACTGGAGGAGGTGGAAGCCAAAATTTCTGTTGCTTTGCGACCACTTGGGAAGAAGAGGAGGAGTGAACGGCATCTCTGATCCTCTTTTTGGAAGCTTCCATCTTGAGCTGGGCTGCCTCTTGCTTAAGTGCCATGTTATAGAATTGATCAAACTCATCAGGCTCAAACAAGGTGAGAGCTAGCTGGAGTTCATCCTTCAGACCTCCACGGAACTGATAAATCTTGCTCTTGGCATCTGGGATGTCTTTCTTGGCATAGCGGGCAAGGTTCTGGAACTTGACATTATATTGATAAAAAGTCATTGAGCCTTGCTTCAGGTTGCGGAATTGCTCACGCATACCTTCGATGACACTTGTTGGAATGTGGTGAGAACGAAAATCCTTGCAGAAGTCAGCCATGAGATTTCACGCCCTTCTCTGGAGTCTTTGTACTGCTGCCACCAATCAGCGGCTTGGTCCTTGAGTTGGAAAGCTGCAAACTTCACATAGTCCTCAGGTCTCACGTTACTGCACTCGAAATGCTTCTTGATATCTGTTATCCAGTCTTCAGCATCTAGAGGGTCCACACAGTAACTGAATGCCTTTGGTTGGTTTGCCAGGAACTGGTTGAGTGTAGCAAAGTGAGGTTGGTTGAACAAATTGCCTTGGCATTGGTTCCCATGAGCACCCTGATTTGCTTGAATGTTCGGCATCATTTGCATAAGCATCTGGGTGTTCTGGTTCGTCGCTTGCATAATTGCTCTCCAGGCCTCAGACGAAGGAGGAGGGGAAGGAGGACGATCAGGAACCTCTTCACCCTCTGGGTTAGCGTTGGGAACCCTTTTAGGAGCCATCCTGAATGAGATGACAACTATTAGCCATTGACTGAGAGAAATAATATATAAGCTGAATCAACGGCTAAAATTGCAACATAAGTCTTTACAAGAACATTCGAACAAGATGAACGAATGTAAACCATAGTATAGTGATACAACAATCTTCTTGAGAAGCCACTTGGGAGAACAAAAGGTAAATAAAAAAACAACAAAGAGCAGATAGAACAAATACAAGATAGAAGCTTTGTTTGACATATTCGTGCTGAAAGCTTATGGAACATGTTACAAAAGGGTTTTGCAATCCCCGGATCAGCATAGCCAAGGACCCTTTAAGATGCAACTCCCGATCGGAACAACGCCCATAAGACTACTTCACTCAATGTAGAACCCCGAACTCCATATCATGCAATCGTTGGAAGAATGCCTATGAGCTACTAGATGAACCCACCTATTAATTTCCAAAAGTTTCCAGTTATGCAATCAGGTGTTGGGGATACAGGGTAAGCATCGCGCACTCAACTCTAATCCTACATCCAGCTGTATCCATCCTTCAACACATAACCAGTTATTTCCGGAAACCGTCTACCTCGGACCTTCGAAACGCATCTACTATACAAGCTATGGAAATACTCCCGAACTACCTCCCCAGTACTGGGTGATGTCGGGGTTATCTTCCCACTAACCGCATAGGAGAGTTTTCGATGTCGGTCGTCTTAAGTATTCCAGAACTGCTGCGATATATTTGATACGACAACCCTCGGAGCTCAACTCCCCGGGACACTGCCACAACCCCTAAATGACAGGAGGCATCGAGAACAATGTTCTCGTCACAAAGACATCGGAACAATCCAAACAATACCCACGTGATCCTAAAAAAAATTGGTGAATTTTGAGAGTAGAAGAGACAAGAGTAATTGTCAGGAGTCCTCACCAGAGTGAAAAGAGATGAGGAGCAAAAGAAATCCTACTCTCCGATATATATATATATATATATAGGACTCAAAACATTTTCAAGTGTGTGACTAGACTCAACCGTCAACGATTCGATCAATCAGTGGGGGCTTCTAGGTCGGAGAAGGCTCTGATACCAACTTGTAATGCCCAGGATGGGATTATACCTCCTACGTGTCGAGGCACGACTTAAAGGTATAAGCCCATTCTAAAATGATCTCAAGTTTGGTATCTTTGCACGACTCATGTAAAAATAGGGATGAAACTGCAAAAGGATAGTTGGCTTACACTCGCCACGTCACCCAAATACATTACATGAGCAAATCATCATCCAAATAACATCACAACCTAACTACGGGTGAAGATCCAAATGAAAGATACCAAATACATAAAGCCACAAGGTCTGAATCGCCCCTAGTAGAAACCACTACTGATCATCGGGATAGTGCACATAGTAACGACTACGTTCTTCATCGAACTCCTAGTACAGCTCCGTGCCGTCACTTGAGTAGTTCGCCATGGTACCTGCATCTGGTGTTGTGTAGAATCTGTGAGCCACGGAGGACTCAGCAATCCCGTTCCCGGGTAGCAAAACTATCTAAGCCTTGGGTGAGGAACAAGGATGAAGAAAATAAAGGTTGCAGCTGCACTAGCACTAGCTTACGTGTTTAGAGCAAGAAGAGAGGTGCCACGAGCGTCAAAGTGATCACGAAGTGATCCTATCTAAGCACGTCAATCATAACCCCACCGTGTTCACTTCCCAAACCCCTTTCGGAAAATGACCGTCACGGTTACTCACGCTGGTAGTGTGTTCTGAACATAGTGCCAAGTTTTCTACAACCGGATATTAACAAATTCCCATCTGCCACATAACCACGGGCACGGCTTTCGAAAGTTCAAAACCCTGCAGGGGTGTCCCAACTTAGCCCATGACAAGCTCACGATCTGCGGAGTCGCGACTCCAAGGTGGGAAGACCCCAGTATTCTCGGAATCCCGTGCTCAAGATATTCCGACTAAGGTAAAACTAATCCAGCAAATCCTCCCGGCGTACCGACACCCTGATAGTAGCCGCGCGTATCTCGTCTCAGGCCACGTCCGGATGGGCGATGCTACGGGTGTTTACAAGCCCTCGGGTTTCCCCAAGGTGGCACCGCAGGCTCCCCAGTTTGGACCAACACTCATGTGGAGCACTGGCCCGGGTTGTTGATTAATAAGAGGGTTTATAACTCCCTATGCAAGTTTTAGTTGTTAGGCAAATGGAGTACCAATGTTGGGACTTGCTGGAAAAGGTTTAGCGCTAAGCGGTTTATCAAGGGGGGGCCCATAAACCCCAACCGTGTTAGGGACGCATAATCAAGGAACATAACACCAGTTTATACGGTTCCTAGGGCGGTGAAAGCACATTTGCTCCCTGGGTGGTTTTGGTAATTAATGACAACATACGTTGTGGTTGGACTAATGCCTTTATCAAGTATGTTTCAGGAAATCCAATCACATTGGCATGGCAAAAGGACTAAAGAAGTGGACCCCTCAAAATGCTAAGGCAAGCATTGGCAAAAGCTCAAGACTCCATTTTTGGTTTAGTGATCCAAGATCACATTGAGTCCATAGGAAAAGCCAATACTATTAAAAGGGGATGAGGTTATGATGATGGTCTGGTTGCTCAAGTGCTTAGTGATATATCTCCTTAAACTATCAGCAACCTTCACTACAATATACACTCATAAGTAATCTCGGTCCCACCGATATTCCAAACTCAGTCACACCGAGATGAACCACCTCAGCCATAAGCCAATCCCTAGAAAAATCGGATATTCCGATTTTGAAATCGGTTTCACCGAAACATGGGCTGCCAAGCTTCTGTAACCTTCTGTCATCAAATCGGTGTCACCGAGATGATAAAGTCGGTCTTACCGAAACTGGCATGCTCTTGTCGTTGCTCAAATCGGACTAACCGAGATGGTATTTTCGGTCCCACCGAAAACCCCAACGTTCACATTATTTGAACTTTCGGTCTCACCGAGATTGCTCAAATATGTGTGTAACGGTTGGATTTTGTGTGGAGGCTATATATACCCCTCCACCCCCTCTTCATTCGTGGAGAGAGCCATCAGAAAGAACTACCACTCCTACCTTACATTTCTGAGAAGAGAACTACCTATCCTTGTGTTGAGATCAAGTTGCTCCACTCCCACCATATGAAACTTGATCTCTAACCTTCCCAAGTTGCTTTCCACTCAATCCTTTCTTCCACCACAGCCAAATCAGTGAGGAGAGTTGAGTGTTGGGGAGATTATCATTTGAAGCACAAGAGCAAGGAGTTCATCATCATCTACAACATCTATTACCTTTTGGAGGGTGGTGCCTCCTAGATTGGTTAGGTGTCGCTTGGGAGCCTCCGTCATCGAGATGTGGAGTTGAACCAAGAAGTTTGTAAGGGCAAGGAGATCGCCTACTTCGTGAAGATCTACCCCGAGTAAGGCTAGCCCTCCGTGGGCGTAGGCCATGATGGAATAGACAAGGTTGCTTCTTCGTGGACCCTTCGTGGGTGGAGCCCTCCGTGGACTCGCGCAGCCGTTACCCTCCGTGGGTTGAAGTCTCCATCAACATGGATGTATGATAGCACCACCTATCGGAACCACGGGAAAAATCATTGCGTCTCCAAATTGCGTTTGATCTTCTCCACTTCTCTTTACTACTTGTGCAATTTACTTTCCGCTGCCCATACTCTAGAATTGCATGTGTAGTGTGCTACTTGACTTGTGTGTTATGCAAAAACTGCCAAAATCTGTCCTTTATAAAAGATAGAATTTTTATCTTGTCGAGTAGTCTAATCACCCCCCCTCTAGACACTCTCACCTTCTTCGATCCCTCAATTGGTATCAGAGCTTTGGTCTCCATTGCTTTGGTTTACACACCATTGGAGGAAGATGGGCGTGTCTACGTTTGGGAGTGTTAGCCATAGAGTGCCTATTCTTAATGGAGTGTCCTATAACTCATGGAGGTCTGAAATGCTTATTATCTTTAAGAAGTACAATTTGTGCAAATATGTTGAAACCCCCTATGTGCCTCCTTTTGATCCCTTGCACCCTACCATGGATGAAGAGCTTGATTTGCTTCGTAACCTTAGGACTGTAAATCTTATCATTAGAGGGTTACCCGATAACTTGCTTAAGCTCGTTACAAACTTTGAGTGTGCCTATGCTATGTGGAAGTTCTTGGAAGAACTTTATCTGGACTACTCTTTGAGAGGTCTTGATAAAATTCTATACAAGACTATTGAATTTGATATGATGCACCCCAATGATCCCAACTTTGATAAATGCTTCTTTGAGCTTCGTGATCTTATGAAAAAGAAGGGTGATCCCGATCTTATCAATGTTTTAATTAGAAATGCTCTAGCATTGCATTCCGAAGATTATTGTCACATTGACAAAACTAATGCAAGTAGTTATCAAATTGACCTAGGTGTTGATGATGAGCAATCTATGGGTCAATATGATGATGAGCATGAGCATGATGATGATTTCTCCGATTCGGACACCGAGCTAGACAAGATCATGAAGAGTCTCAATCTTATGGCAAATCTGAGAGACTACATGTGCGGCGGAAAAGAGTGGATTCTTGATAGTGGATGCACCGACCACATGACCGGAGACAAAGACATGTTTCGAGAGCTTGCAAAGAAAGATGGTCCACGCAAGTATGTGACTTTTGGAGACAACTCCAAGGGTAAGGTACTTGGCCTTGGTAAGGTGGCCATATCTCATGATAGCTCTATTCAAAATGTCATGCTTGTAGAATCTCTTGGATACAATTTACTTTCCGTGTCTAGATTAGCTGACTTTGGATTCAATGTGCTATTTACCAAAGTAGATTGCCAAGTCTTTCGTCGTGACAATCAAAACATGGCGTTTACCGGTATCCGTAGAGGTGATCTATATATTGTTGATTTCATTAAGAAATCCCAACCTAGAGCTTGTTTCATTGCTAAATCCTCTAAAGGTTGGTTATGGCATAGAAGGCTTGGACATGTTGGTATGCGTAATCTAGACAAGCTGATCAAAGGTGATCATATTCTTGGTGTTAAAGATGTTTTCTTTGACAAAGATAGACTTTGTAGTGCTTGTCAAGCAGGAAAACAAGTAGGTGGAAGTCATCCCGTGAAGAATATCATGACCACAAGGAGACCGCTTGAGCTTCTCCATATGGATCTCTTCGGTCCCAATGCTTACGAAAGTCTTGGTGGTAACTCCTTTGGTCTAGTTATAGTTGATGATTATTCCAGATTTACGTGGGTATTTTTCCTTGATGACAAATCGCAGGTTCAGAGAATCTTCAAGACCTTTGCCAAAAAGGCCCAAAATCAATTTGAGGTGAAGATCAAGAAAGTTCGGAGTGACAATGGAACGGAGTTCAAGAACGCCAATGTAGACTCTTTTCTCGATGAGGAAGGGATTCTACATGAGTTCTCAGCTACGTACACTCCTCAACAAAATGGAGTTGTTGAGAGGAAGAACCGAACGCTCATAGAGATGGCGAGAACGATGCTTGATGAATACAAGACACCGAAGCATTTTTGGGGAGAAGCGGTCGAGACAGCTTGTCATGCTATCAACAGGCTTTATCTTCATAAGCTCCTCGGCAAGACATCATACGAGCTCCTCACCGGTAACAAACCCCAAGTGGGATACTTTCGTGTCTTTGGTTCAAAATGCTATATCCTTGATAAGCATCGTCGGTCTAAATTTTCTCCTAAATCTCATGAAGGCTTTCTCCTTGGTTATGGATCAAACTCCCACACCTACCGTGTCTACAATAATTTCACCCGAAAGGTTGAAGAGACGGTAGACGTGAAGTTTGATGAATCTAATGGCTCGCAAGTAGAGCAAATGCCTATTGATGTAGGAGACAAGGACCCATCGGAAGCTATCCAAGACTTATCTATTGGAAAGATCCATCCCATGGAAGTAAAGGAGAGTACCTCATCTACATATGTGGAGCCCCCTACCTCACGGCGAGATGAACCTCAAGGCAACATGGAGGCCTCCACAAGTGGAACTCACCAAGATGAGGAAGTGCAACAAGAAGATCCACCACAACCTCCTTCTCCACCGCCTCAAGACAACACCAACAACAATGAAGAAGAAGAAGAGGAAGATGAAGATGATGAGGATGCTCAGCCACAGCCTCAACAAAAGCTATCCCGAGTCCGAGCAAGAGTCAAGAAAAATCATCCCGTGGAACAAATGATGAACGACATCAACTCCGGGAGAATTACTCGCTCTAAAACTCGCTTAGCTAACTTTTGTGAGCATTACTCATTTATCTCTAGTATTGAACCTATGAAGGTAGAAGAAGCACTTGAAGACCCGGATTGGGTGAACGCTATGCACGAAGAACTACACAACTTCGAGAGGAACAAGGTATGGACTTTGGTAGAGAAGCCCAAGGATAATCAAAACATCATTGGAACCAAATGGGTGTTTCGGAACAAGCAAGATGAAGATGGACAAGTCATCCGCAACAAGGCTCGTCTCGTAGCTCAAGGTTACACACAAGTCGAAGGTATGGACTATGGTGAGACCTATGCCCCCGTTGCTAGACTTGAGTCCATTCGCATTCTTCTTGCTTATGCCAATCACCATGATATTACTCTCTATCAAATGGATATCAAAAGTGCTTTCCTAAATGGTGAAATTGAGGAGGAAGTATTTGTGAAACAACCTCCCAGATTTGTGAATCCCAAAAAGCCTAATCATATTTACAAGTTGCACAAAGCTCTTTATGGTCTTAAACAAGCTCCTAGAGCTTGGTACAAATGCTTGACTAGCTTTCTTCTTGAAAAAGGGTTTGAGATTGGAAAGATAGACTCAACGCTATTCACAAAAAGGGTTAATGGTGAACTATTTGTGTGCCAAATATATGTTGATGATATTATCTTTGGTTCAACTAACCCTCATTTTAGCAAGAAGTTTGGACAGCTCATGTCGGAGAAGTATGAGATGTCCATGATGAGTGAACTCAAATTCTTTCTTGGGTTGCAAATCAAGCAATCTAAGGAAGGTACCTTTGTCTCACAAACAAAGTACACCAAGGATCTCTTCAAGAAGTTCAACATGCAAGAAAGCAAAGGTATGAGTACCCCCATGCCTACAAGTGGACATAATGACTTGACGAAAGATGGAGAACTCGTTGATCAAAGGGTTTACCGATCTATGATTGGTTCTCTACTATATCTTTGTGCTTCTCGTCCTGACATAATGTTGAGTGTATGCATGTGTGCGCGATATCAAGCAGCCCCTAAAGAGTGCCATCTTAAAGCTGTTAAAAGGATAGTGAGATATTTGATACACACACCAAACTTTGGCATTTGGTATCCTAAGAGGGCCTCTTTCGACCTTGTTGGCTATTCCGACTCGGACTATGCCGGTGACAAGGTTGATAGAAAGTCAACTTCGGGTACGTGTCAATTCCTTGGTCGATCCCTTGTATCTTGGTCCTCCAAGAAACAAAATTCGGTATCACTATCCACAGCCGAAGCGGAATATATTGCTGCTGGTTCGTGTTGTGCTCAATTGCTATGGATGACACAAACGCTTAAGGATTATGGGATATATGTGAAACATGTTCCCTTGCTTTGTGACAATGAGAGTGCGATTAAAATTGGACACAATCCCGTGCAACACTCTCGAACGAAGCATATTGAAGTTCGTCACCATTTTATTCGTGATCATATTGCCAAGGGTGACATTAATCTTAAGCATGTTCGTACTGACAAACAACTTGCTGATATCTTTACAAAACCTCTTGATGAGAATGTGTTTTGTCGCTTAAGGAGTGAGTTGAACATCATTGATGCTTCAAACTTGGAGTGAAAACTCCATTGATGCATGCAAGGCATGAGCTCACTTGATTAATCCTTGATATTTCTCTTATGATGGTGATCATATGTCTTGGACACATTTGCCTCCTTGTATTGCATCTAACTCCTTGCAGGTACTTGAATGATCTACATTCCACAAGATTACCACACACTCAAATCATGAGTAGTCTTGTTATTGACCAAGTATCTAGCCCTTTGGGATGTTGAGTTCAAGGAACAAAATTCCACATATCCTTTTTGACATCTTATACATCTAGTATTTCACTCTTGTCATCTTGGATATCCTTGAGTATTTCCTTGCTTGCCTAACCCATGTAGGAAGATGAACCACACAAGTAGAAAAAGCGCTCAAACTTCACATTCAATGAGCACCTACATCAAGTTTACCTACATGAGCAAAGCAACAACAAGCCCAAGGTATGTTCTTCACATCTTTAAGGAGCTTTGCTCAAAGTCATGAGTACAAGCAGCTTCATAAGATGTGATCACATCAAATGCTTAATCGAAAAAATGGCAACCCCATTTTTGAGCTTAAATGATGAGTATGACCTATGATCAAATGTCCTCATTTGACTCCTAAGTCAACATACTCAAACATAGGTGACCTTGTCGCCGACCTTTATCTAGATGAAGTACATATGTTTTGGAGTCTTTCTATTTTCTCTTATGTTCTCTCATTGAGTTTTCTTTAAACAAAAAAAAACTTCATCTAGGAATCTTTTTCATTTCTATTCTTATGTCTTTTTGTATATCCTTCTGGCTCTGATCAATTCCCCGAAAATCTTTCACAAATTCATTGCAAATCCTTTGAAACATTCCTTGCAAGTGAGCTGAATTATTTCTGTATTTCCTTGGAATTAAACTCGGCGTCACCGATTTAAATTTTTCGGTCTAACCGAAAAGGATCTACCCTAAGTCCCTGATTTTGGTAATTAATGACAACATACGTTGTGGTTGGACTAATGCCATTATCAAGTATGTTTCAGGAAATCCAATCACATTGGCATGGCAAAAGGACTAAAGAAGTGGACCCCTCAAAATGCTAAGGCAAGCATTGGCAAAAGCTCAAGACTCCATTTTTGGTTTAGTGATCCAAGATCACATTGAGTCCATAGGAAAAGCCAATACTATTAAAAGGGGATGAGGTTATGATGATGGTCTGGTTGCTCAAGTGCTTAGTGATATATCTCCTTAAACTATCAGCAACCTTCACTACAATATACACTCATAAGTAATCTCGGTCCCACCGATATTCCAAACTCAGTCACACCGAGATGAACCACCTCAGCCATAAGCCAAACCCTAGAAAAATCGGATATTCCGATTTTGAAATCGGTTTCACCGAAACATGGGCTGCCAAGCTTCTGTAACCTTCTGTCATCAAATCGGTGTCACCGAGATGATAAAGTCGGTCTTACCGAAACTGGCATGCTCTTGTCTTTGCTCAAATCGGACTAACCGAGATGGTATTTTCGGTCCCACCGAAAACCCCAACGTTCACATTATTTGAACTTTCGGTCTCACCGAGTTGTCCACTTCGGTCCCACCGAGATTGCTCAAATATGTGTGTAACGGTTGGATTTTGTGTGGAGGCTATATATACCCCTCCACCCCATCTTCATTCGTGGAGAGAGCCATCAGAAAGAACTACCACTCCTACCTTACATTTCTGAGAAGAGAGCTACCTATCCTTGTGTTGAGATCAAGTTGCTCCACTCCCACCATATGAAACTTGATCTCTAACCTTCCCAAGTTGCTTTCCACTCAATCCTTTCTTCCACCACAGCCAAATCAGTGAGGAGAGTTGAGTGTTGGGGAGATTATCATTTGAAGCACAAGAGCAAGGAGTTCATCATCATCTACAACATCTATTACCTTTTGGAGGGTGGTGCCTCCTAGATTGGTTTGGTGTCGCTTGGGAGCCTCCGTCATCGAGATGTGGAGTTGAACCAAGAAGTTTGTAAGGGCAAGGAGATCGCCTACTTCGTGAAGATCTACCCCGAGTAAGGCTAGCCCTCCGTGGGCGTAGGCCATGATGGAATAGACAAGGTTGCTTCTTCGTGGACCCTTCGTGGGTGGAGCCCTCCGTGGACTCGCGCAGCCGTTACCCTCCGTGGGTTGAAGTCTCCATCAACGTGGATGTACGATAGCACCACCTATCGGAACCACGGGAAAAATCATTGCGTCTCCAAATTGCGTTTGATCTTCTCCACTTCTCTTTACTACTTGTGCAATTTACTTTCCGCTGCCCATACTCTAGAATTGCATGTGTAGTGTGCTACTTGACTTGTGTGTTATGCAAAAACTGCCAAAATCTGTCCTTTATAAAAGACCGAATTTTTATCTTGTCGAGTAGTCTAATCACCCCCCCCCCTCTAGACACTCTCACCTTCTTCGATCCCTCAGGCGGCATGAGTGGAACAAATTACCAAGCAAGAGGCTTAGCCTTCCACCCATTACCAATATATAGGTGATTTAGTTTAAGAGTTTATATAGTGTGATATCCCAACAAAACTTCAACATGAAGCAAGAATCTTCAAATCTTCTCCTGCAACTAGCAATGCTATAAGAGGGGCTGAGCGAAGCTTACCTAGCCAATCAAAGGTTTGCTAGGTTGGATGGTTAGACAGATTCATGGTTACAATAGGAGGCTGAAAAACAAACATGGGCATCGAGGCAATGAGCTAAAGAGCGAGACATCTAGCAATAGGCAAAGATAGTAATGATATCTAGGTCAGGTCATCTTGCCTGTCGAGTCGTCGATGGGATCGTAAGACGGCTCCTCGTACTCAACCTCGGTAGTAACCTCGTTCTCGGTCTCGGTCTCGGCTTCCGGCTCTACTCAACACAAGAACACAACGAGGCACCAAATCAAACAAGGTGCAATGCACAAGCAACATGATGCAAGTATGATGCACTTATGATGCATTACATGTCAAGGGATGAAGCACACAAAAACTACACAAGACAACAAGTTTAAATGAGGCCGGAATCAACATATAGCTAATCTGGTAAGTCCTCATATGCATATGTTGAAAATGGTCCAGATCTGAACAAACCTTAAGTTAGAGTTGTTAAACAGCAATTTAACATGCACCATGATGATCTACACAAAATTCTAGTAAAGTTTCATATAAAGTTTGTTTAAAGCGGAGCTACGGTCTAGAAGATATGAGCAAAACAAGTAAAGCATGGCAACGGTGCAAGATACACTCAAACATCAAGCAAACACACTTCCCATATGTTAACAACATGATATTATGATTCTACATGCAAAAACACACAAGTTTCATGTAGGGCACGCTCAAAATGGAGCAACGGTTCAACACATACACACGAAACAAGATCCAATGCAAAGCTGAAATTAACAGCCACATAGCAACTTTGGAGCAAGAAATATATACTCTACAGCACTCAAACATGGTGACAAGAAGCATGGATATGAAGTAGACATATCCTACAGCAAACAACTCCATTGGAGCAACTCCATAGGAGGCATGGATCAATAGCAACAAGCTACAACATTTTGATCATGACGTTAAAAATCTGACAGTAATATTTTATAGCAACTTGGGAGCAAGAAATAATAAGCTACAGCAACCCATATGAGCAAGTGAGGGCATGGATGGATATACAACAAGATGTACAACAAGTAATGATCAATGGCCACCCCAAAACTAACATGGATTTTCCTAGGGCATCAAGCAAACATAGCATCAGGATAAGACAGATTCCAGACTTAATAGAAATTTCACTAAGTATAAAACAGTTATGTTGGCATGGCATGTTTGCAAGCATGTTTAAGTCACCTCAAGGCATATCATGGAAAATGGTTTGCACCAATGCAAAGACCACATGATGGAGATTCTAAAACATATTGGCATGTGACAAGGGGACAAACAAATCAATAGCAACGAGCACTTCAAATCAGCATCTCATAACATGTTACAAAACTAAACAGCCACATGCACTTTTGCAACCAAGTTTAACATGGCAATATTAACCCTAACATGCATGCTACAGCAACCATCATGTAAATCATCTCATGATGAACATTTTGACATCTCATTTGCTTCATTTGGATAAACATGCACCAAGTTATCACATCTCAAACATGGCATGAAAATAACGAGTAGCAGCAGTTTATATCAAGTAGCACTCTTGCAATAGAGATTAGGACCTCTAGATAAACTCAAACAAGCATGACACAATGGAACAAAACGTAGAGCACATCACCACGGTCATTTTGACATATCATATGCACAATTTGGACCAACACAGTAAAAGATACGGCCATGCAAAGATGCCATCAGACAACAAGTTAAACATGACTTAGAGAAAAAAAACCTCCAACGTGGATCGGGCGCGAAGCGGGTCGGGTCAACGGGCGGATCGGGTCGGGCGACGCTGGTTGGAGCGGGGACGCGGGTGCCGACCCGTTAGGGTTTGCCCCCGGCGGCGGCGACTGGATCCAGCGGGATCGGCCGGCCGGCGGCAGAGCTTCGCGGCGGCGGGGACGAAGGCGCCGATGGAGAGGGCCCGGGCGGCTCGGCGGCGAGGGATCGAAGAGGCGGCGGAGATCGGGGCCCGGGGCGGCAGCCGGAGCTCCCGAGGGCGGCGAGGCCCGAAGGGCGGCGGCGGGCGGCGGAGAAGAACCGGCGGCGGCGGGATCTCGGCCTCCGGCGAGGCGCGCCGCGGCGTCGGGTGGCGGTGAGGCCGGCGGGCGAAGGGACGAAGGCGCGGGGCGGCGGAGCGGCGCGCGGGCCGGGCGGGCCCTGCCTGGGCCCGACGGGCCGGCGGTGGGCGCGGGACGGAGGCGACACGTGGCAGCTTGTGGTTGGACGGGCAGCGGCGGGCGGACGCGTCCGGTCCGTCCGGACATGTCCAGCGGCGGTGGAGGAGGTGGGACTAGGGTTTGGACGCGAAAATGGGGGAGGGTGTGGACGTTTTTATAGGCACAAGGAGCTAGGAGACTCCAAATGGGGAGCGATTTTCAGCCACGCGATCACAATTCGACGACCGAGATGATGGGAAGGGTTGTGCTGGGTTAGTGGGCTGTTGTGGAGGGGGTCTTGGGTCTCAAAGAAGAGGTTCTTTTAGCCCACTAGGTTAACCGTTGGAGTACCAAACGAACTCCAAACGCGACGAAACTTGACAGGCGGCCTACACATACCAAAACAACATTGCACAACAAGTCTCACGCCATTCCGGAAACGTTACACAGCCACACACGAAAGAAGGACTCGGGGATGCCTCAGGCACGTGTGAGCGCCGGAACTCGAAACGGACAACGGGAAGAGACGAGTGGGACCGGAAGCAAGTGACAACACAAATGCAATGAAATGCACATGACAACATGACATGGATTAAAAGCACACACGCACACGACAAAACGAAGAACCCGAAATGAAAGAAGAGCCCGGAGAGGAATTGATGAAGCCAAAGTATATATATTGCCATATTTGGAAAGTGTTACATCTGGGGCATTACAAGCAAGCTGGCCCGGAATCTCAATCCATGGCGGGTGCTCCTTTCTACTCCATGTGATTGGATGTTCTGACCACCGTAGATACTGAGGTACCGCCGGCTCAACTGCACTGACAGCCCGCTTATGCCCCTTCTGATCTCGCTTGCAAAGACTCGTGGTGAACACATGATATTAGCCACCATTGAGTTGTTTTGGGTTGCTTTGATACCCTAACATGTTATTCTGTTGCTGCCCCCTTGGCTAGATTGCTAATTATAACCCCCTGGTTACCTTGACCTTGAAAACCAGAGCTTGAGCCGCCATTGCCCAAACCAGGTCCCTAAGATCAGAAGCCTGACCCGCCAGGGGGCCATTGTTATTGCTATTGCCCAGGTTCATGTGCTGCCATTGCCTCATGATAAAGCAATCCTTCCAAGCATGAGTTGATGGTTGACCAGGCATGCTATGCTTTGGACAAGGGTCATTGAGGGATGCTTCAAAGTTGAATCTCTGTCCTCGCATGTCGTTCCGACGATGCTGATTCTTATATTGAGAGTTGGTGGTTGCCACATAATCTGAGCCGCCACCAGGGTACTTCCGCTTTCCACCATTGCCCTGACCATTGCCATTGTTTGCCGTTGTCTGCAACTGCTGGTCCTTAGCCGTATTATTTTTCTTTCCTTTGTAGGATTTCTCCTCATTAGACCCAGGATCCTTAGTAAAATCCGAGTCAGCATATTTGGTCAAAGCCGCCATGAGCTCTCCTGTATCATGGCAATACCTTTTAAGCCGGCCAAGCTTCTATTTGAGAGGGACGAACTGGTAATTCTTCTCCAAAATTAAAATGGCAGAGCCAGCGTTGATGCTATCCGAAGAATGGATGACAGCTGAAACCCGGCGAACCCAGTTGTTGGTTGACTCACCCTCGCACTATACATAATCGTCTAGGTCGATGATCGACAGAGGCAGGTAACCCTTTCAGCCAAGTCCTAGTCGGCCCATCCAGCATCATAGTGAAGTATTTGGCACAGATAGCAGCATTGACATCTAGCATCTCCATAGCTAATTCGTAACTCTCTACCCAAGATTTAGGGGGGAGATCAGCCGTATAATTAGGCACCTTACGAGGGCCCTTAAAGTCTTTGGGTAAACGCTCGTTGCTCAGAGCCGGCACCAAACACGGCACTCGCACCGTTCTGGTTGTCGTGTCGGCTTCTACTGACACCAGAGGAGTCCCTGAAGGTTGCTGATACGTCTCCGTCA
Source organism: Secale cereale (assembly GCA_902687465.1). Taxonomy (NCBI): domain Eukaryota; kingdom Viridiplantae; phylum Streptophyta; class Magnoliopsida; order Poales; family Poaceae; genus Secale; species Secale cereale. The sequence continues at coordinate 691,645,966 of LR738711.1, read as the reverse complement.
TATCTATAATTTTTGATTGTTTTATGCCAATACTATTTAACTTTTACATACTTTTGGCAACAATTTATATGATTTATTGGACTAACTTACTAAGTCAGTGCCCAGTGCCAGTTCCTGTTTTTTGCATGTTTTTTGTATCACGGAAAATCCATATCAAACGAAGTCCAAATGCAATAAAATTTTACGGAGAATTATTTTGGAATATATGTTATTTTGGGGAGTTGGAATCACCGGAAACGGAGGCCCACACAGCCCACAAGACACCAGGGCACGCTCGAGGCCCCAGGCGCGCGGTGGTGGGCTGTGCCCTCCTCGAACGTCGGTTGGAGCTCTACTTCAGGTGCAAGGAAGCTTATATTTGGAAAAAATCATGTTAAAATCTCAATGCAATCGGAGTTATGGATCTCCGGGAATATATGAAACGGTTTTCGGCCAGATCTGGGGGACGCGAAACAGAGAGAGACAGAGAGACATATCCAATCTCGGAGGGGCTCTTGCCCCTCCAATGCCATGGAGACCATGGACCAGAGGGGGAACCCTTCTCCCACCTAGGGAGGAAGCCAAGGAAGAAGAAGAAGGAGTGGGCCTCTCCACCCCTCGCTTCCGGTGGCGTCGGAGTGCCACTGGGGCAACGATCGGGACGGCAATCTACATCAACAAGCTTGCTACCGTCCACACCAACTCTCTCCCCCTCATTGCAGCGGTGTAACACCTCTTTCCCCCCGCTGTAATCTCTACTTAAACATGGTGCTCAACTCCATATATTATTTCCCAATGATCTATGGTTATCCTATGATGTTTGAGTAGATCTGTTTTGTCCTGTGGGTTAATCTTTATCTTGGTTGGTATGATTGTATATTTTATTTATGATGTTATCCTACGGTGCCATCCGTTCTCGCGCAAATGTGAGGGGCCCCCGCTGTAGGGTGTTGCAATATGTTCATGTTTCGCTTATGGTGGGTTGCGAGAGTGACAGAAACTTAAACCCGAGTAAGGGGGGTATGACGTATGGTAGTAAAGAGGACTTGATACTTAATGCTATGGTTGGGTTTCACGACCTTAATGATCTTTAGTAATTGCGAATGCTTGTTAGAGTTCCAATCATAAGTGAATATGATCCAAGTAGAGAAAGTATTTTAGCTCATGCCTCTCCCTCATATAAAATTGCAAGAATGATTACTGGTACTTGTTATCGATTACCTAGGGACAAATAACTTTCTTGTTAACAAAAGCTATCACTTTTATTATCTTGCAAAGTACTTCTAGTTTTATTCTTGCAAAGTAGTTCTAGCATCACACCTGCAAAATACTTTCATACTTGTTTTCGGTAAAGCAAACGTCAAGTGTGCGTAGAATTGTATCAGTGGTCGATATAACTTGAGGGAATATTTGTTCTGCCTTTAGCTCCTCGTTGGGTTCGACACTCTTACTTATCAAAAAAGGCTACAAACGACCCCCTATACTTGTGGGTTATCAAGACATTTTTCTGGCACCGTTGACGAGGAGTTATAGCGTGGGGTGAATATTCTCGTGTGTGCTTGTTTGCTTTATCACTAAGTAGTTTTTATTTTGTGCTCTTGTTTTCTATCTTTAGTTATGGGTAGAAAACGCAAAATACTAAAAAAAATAGTGGTACCTACTGAACCAATGGTTGAAGAACCACCCAAAATATATCACACTGCTGAAGCTTTTTACTTGGATCATCTTTGATCCCTATGTGCTCGGGCTGAAACCCCAACTAGCTTAGTTGAGGGCAAATATTTACATGAGCATGCTTGTTATGTGTGACACCTCATATCTAAAAAAGGGCAACTTTTGTGGCATCATATTAATACTATGCAGTGATATGCTTGGAATTTATGAGAAATATATGATTATACTTGTTGTTCTAAAGACCCTAAGAAACACCTTCCTTATCAATGTGAGTTTAGTAATAATGGAATCGTATCTTCGTATGCTAAGGGTGTTTATAATTACTATGATGTTCAACAAATTGAAGAATTTGTTGCTTTTAAGGGTGCTTTGGAAATTGCTTCTTTGATTGAAGAGTATGATGCTACTCTCTACAAATCTGAAATTTTTGCCATACTTAAAATATTGCTATGATAATTATGCTTCTAATGCTTATATTAAACCATATATTAAGGACTCCTCTGTTGTCCAAGAAGAGACTAATATTTTGCAGGAGTCTATGGAAGAAGAAATTAATGAAATTGTGAGCCCATTGGATGAAAAAGATGAGGAGGAGAGTGAAGAACAAAAGGATGAAGAATGGATTAGCTACCCGTGCCCACCTTTTGATGAGAGTAACCCCTCAACTCATACATTGTTTAATTTCCCTTCGTGCTTACCGAAGGAAGAATGCTATGATAATTGCTATGACCCCGTTGATTCACTTGAAATATCCCTTTTTGATGAACTTGATGCTTGCTATGCTTGTGGCCAAGATGCCAATATGAATTGTGCTTATGGAGATGCACTTTCTATAGTTCCTTATGTTAAGAATGAAATTGTTGCTATTGCACCCACACATGATGGTCCTATTATCTTTTTGAATTCTCCAAACTACACTATATCAGAGAAGTTTGCACTTATTAAGGACTACATTGATGGGTTTCCTTTTACCGTTGCACATGATTATTTTGATGAATATAATATGCATGTTCTTGCTGCTCCTACTTGCAATTATTACGAGAGAGGAACTACATCTCCGTCTCTCTATGTTTCCAACATGATAGAATTGCAAGAAACTGCTTATACTATGCATTGGTATTCACTTGATGTGCATGAATTGTTCTTTTATGACATGCCGATGCATAGGAAGAGAGTTAGACTTCGTCATTGCTTGATATATGTTGCTTTGTGCTCACTACTAAATGCCAAATCATTGCTAGTTATAATTGGCTTTGATATACCTTGGGATCCGGGTGGATTCATTACTTGAGCACTTTATGCCTAGCTTAATGGCTTTAAAGAAATCGCTGCCAGGGAGACAGCCCGGAAGTTTTAAAAAAAGAGTCATTTATTTCTGTTGAGTGCTGTTATAAAGTTTAAAAACAAAAAAACATAGAGGGGAACCTAAAACTTTTTCAAAAAGAGAAGCGATTGGAAGGTGATGCATTGTGGAAATAAGGGTCGACCTTGAACACTTGTGTTCATGCTTATGAAAACAATGTAGAATTTTTCATGGAAGTTTCTTGCAAAAATAATTATCCCCTTTTAGAATTCTAGTGTATTATAAAAATAATGTGCCGAGAGTTTCCTTTAGGATGATTAGATTGCTTGTTGGTTTGCGGTGCAAAACAAAAACTTTGGCTGTAGTGCATGATTTCCATTTTTTTACTGGAAAGTCAAATGGTTCTGAAACTTTTTGCACAGTCTTGCTATACAAAATGTTTATTTTCCTATTTTTCAGAATTTTTAGAGTTATAGAAGTATCGTGGATGTTCAAATCTTTACATACTATCTTGTTTTCACAGATTGTTGTTGTAGCTTCATTATTTGCTTATGTTTGAATTCTTGTTGAAGCCTCATTGACTTAGGGCCATAGAATTGTGATAGCATACAGTGGGTAATGTTTTTTTATAACTATACAATAATGTTAGAGCAGTACATGATGGGATTTCATTGATCATATACACTAACCCCGCCACTAAAAATTTGATTAAGGTTTGTGTGGATGAAGTGTTCGAAGATCGAGGAGGTCTCGACGCGAGGAGAAGGAGTAGAGGCAAGATCTCAATCTCAGGGATGCCCAAGGCACCCCAAGTAAATATTTAAGGAGACTCAAGCGTCTAAGCTTGGGTATGCCCCGTGAGGCATCCCATCTTTCTTCAACAAGTATCGGTACGTTTTCGGATTCGTTTCGTTCACATGACATGCGTAAATTCTTGGAGCGTCGTGTGCTTTTTATTTTTCTTCTAATAATCCACCATGCTGGTGTGAGATAGTCCTTGGTTGATTTTTATAATTCTCATTGCACTTCACTTATATCTTTTGAGTATGGATTTATAGAATGCTTCATGTGCTTCACTTATATTATTTGAAGGTTGGATTGCATGTTTCTCTTCACATAGCAAACTGATGTTCGTAGAATGCTCTCGTGCTTCACTTATATTTGGTAGAGAATGATATTGTGTAGAAAGAATTGAACTCTCATGCTTCACTTACAACAATTTAGAGAGTCAAACAGAATTGGTCAATTGCATGGTTAGTCATAAAATCCTACATAAAACTTATGGATCACTGAATATGATATGTTTGATTCCTTGCAATAGTTTTGCAATATAGAGATGATAATATGTGGGAGGTACTAGTGGATGATCATGTTTAGTAAGATATTGGTGTTAAGGTTTGTGATTCCCGAAGCATGCACGTGTAGTCTCTCGTTATGCTAGGAAGTTGCAACATAATTTATCATTGATTGTCCTATCTTTGTGTGAAGGTCTGGGGCGCGCGATGGTTAACTCTTACCAACCTCCCCCTAGGAGCATGTGTAGTATTACTTTGCTTCGAGGGCAAATAAACTTTTGCAATAAGTATGTGAGTTCTTTATGACTAATGTGAGTCCATGGATTATACGCACTCTCACCCTTTCATAATTGCTAGCCTCTCTTGTGTCGCGCAACTTTTGTCGGTGCATAAACTTTATTATACCTTCCTCAAAATAGCCACCATAACTACCTATTATGGCATTTCCATAGCCATTCCGAGATATATTGCCATGCGCTTCTGTCGGGGAAACTGATCGCCCCACGAACACCTATGGGACCGGAGCCCCTTTTCGGTACGGCAAGGGGGCGGAGGATGCACAAAGAGCAGATCGAGGCAAACACGCGAGCAGTTTACCCAGGTTCGGGCCGCACGGGGGCGTAAAACCCTACTCCTGCCTTGGTTTGTATTGCGTTCTTGGCTCGGGAGCGAGAAGAGCTACAGTGCTGACCGCTACCAGGACTGAGCATGAGAGTGATCGATGATCGGAACCCCTTCTACGTTGCGCATGGGCCTCCTTTTATTGGTCAAAGGGGTCACCGACAGGTGGCAACGCAGTCGAGGGTAAAAACGTAAAATGGGTGGTAGTTGGAACAGTGTTTGCATAGTGCTCTATACCTAACTCTGACGGCAGGGGACAAGGGCATTAAATGCCCGTCGTCGTCGCCCCAAACAGTGCAAAAAGCGTCCGTCAGGACGCCACCGTCCGCCACGACGGTGGCCTCGTCATCACAGCTTGCCACCGTGTACCCCAGGCTGCACAGCCTTCCGCCACGTGCGCCTGGAAGGGTCCCAGGGCGACGCGTGGGTGGATGTGCTGGAGCGTGGGTACCTAGTGGGAGTTTGCCACGGCAAGCGCCTTCCCGCGGTTGCTATCTTGTCACGCCTGGGAGCTTGTCGCTCTCCGGGCCTTGCCGGGACGCGTGGCGCGTCGCGGCGAGTCTCTTGAAGCGCCATGTTTGGCCTTCCCGGCAAGCTCCTCTTGCCCGGGTCCTGTGCCAAAGAAGTGGTCTTGAGCCTTGAGTGGCCTTCCCGGCAAGCTCCTCTTGCCGGGGCCTTGTCTCTTTAACTTGAATACTTTGTTCTTGAATGGCTCCAAAGGAACCACAGTGGACCTTGGCGGTCGCACGGCAAGCCCTGCCACGGGACGCTACGACTGCCCGTGCACAAGTTCGGGATACTAAGATACCCCTACTTTAGTACACCGACAGGAGCCCCCGGGCCTGGGCCATACACGGTGTCGAGCGTTGTTGGGCCAGGCCCAAAATAGTGCACGGGCACGCGCGGCCCGCGGCACGCCGTATCCCACTCCGTATCCACCGCGCCTCTCCCTAACGGCACGCGTCAATCGCGGCGTTGTGGGAGAGATCGTGGCATGTTTCTTTAATGGGGAAATGCGGAACGTCCCCCCCTCCCCCCTTGAAAGCAGGGGAAAGAGGGGCAGTTCCTTCCATTCGCCCGTTACTTCTTCATCCTCCAGAAACCCCCGCCGCTCCCCTCCTCCCCGAAGGTCGAAAGAGAGCAGCGCTCCGCCCCCCTTCCGCCGCCGCCAGCATCACCAGCGCCGTCGACTTCCCCCATCGTCCCCGCCATGGCACCGAAGGGAGAGAAGGCGAAGGCCGCGGAGTCTGCCAAGGCGCTGCGGCTAGTAGCAATGCGGAAGAAGATGGCGGTCTTCCCGCCGAGGCTTGGTGCGGAGGAGCTGAAAGACACCTTCTACCTCTTCTGGTCGAGGGAGACGAAGGCGCACCCGCGCACCAAGGTACTCCCCGCCGTGGCCTGCGAGATGTATCCGAACGGCTATGCCTTCTTCGCTCTGTTCTTCTACTGCGGGCTCTGCCCGCCCTTTTCGGAGTTCTTCTGCGACGTCATGAATACCTACGGGTTTCATCTCCTTGACTTCACCCCAAACGCCGTCTTGACCATGGCCATTTTCGCACATCTGTGCGAAAATTTCGTCGGAGTTTACCCCAATGTAGCTCTCTTCCGCCATTACTTCATACCTCGAGTCGAGTCAGGGTCACCTCTTTCTGGCGGAATCTCTTGGATTTTTAGGCTCTATAAGAAAGAGGCTTACTTGACGGGGGAGCTCCGCGGCAAGTGGGATGAGTGGAGGGCCAACTGGTGTTGGATTATAGAGGATGACCTGCAGCCGTTCACTTCCCGGCGTCAGGTAGCAGCAGTACGCGGCAACGACTGGAGTGACCTGGCCCCTGAGGATGACAAGCTGAAGATAGCCACCACTCGGATCCTTCGCCTCCGGCAAGCCAGGCTCACTGTAGGTGCCGTCGGGGCAGACTTTCTCCGCCGCCGCATCGCTCCCTTGCAGGAGAGGAAGAGGGTTGCCTGGGAGTTCGAGAACGCAGCAGACATCATGAGGCTGCGCCCGGGCCTCAATTACAACTTCACTGTCCTGGAGCTCAACGCAATGCTCCAAGCGCTGTTTAAGTACGACTCCGCCCATCTCGAGTGGTTCGCGTTGCCGCCGGGCGTAGTTCTGTTGTGCAATAGCTCTGTGCTCAGTGCCATCCGCGCGGCGATGCCGTTGTGTGATTCCCACAGGATCAACCCCACTTGGTGGGAACCTTCCGACGAAGCCGTGCAGACGTTCTTCGACAACCTGGTGGAGTCGCCAATCAACGCCGACGAGAAGAGGGGACTCACCCGCGACACCACCGACCAGGAAATGGCGTATATTGCCACCAGGCTGGAAGAGGCCGTGGCAGCCAGGGCCGCGGGTGAGTTCGGGTATACTATGGAGGAAGCGGAGGCAGCGGAGGCGACAAGCCTCGCCGAGGAGGAAGAGCTTTGCAAAGCGGGAAAGCTTGCCGGGCGACTCGCCGAGACAAGCGAGCCCACCGAGCAGGGCGCCGAGTCCAGCGGGCCTGTCGAGCAGGGCGTCGGGTCAAGCGACCCTGCCGAGGACTCGGGCGGCTCGCTGGGCCTCGACTCCTCTTCCTCGTCCTCGGGTAGCTCACCGCCACCAGCAAGTCCTCCAGCTCAGACAAGGAGGCGCCTCCGCAAGGCCGCAGACGCGGCGGGGCGGCGGGCGGGCCAGCAGCCGCAGCGCCGCCCGACACGCGCCGCCGCGACGAGCAAGGCCGCCAAGGGAGTGCCTCGTGCTTCAACGGCAACAGGAGGGGGATCTTCCCGTGCCGGCTCCACTGCTCCTTCCGCCCCTCGTGCTTCGGCGACAACCGGAGCGGGGTCTTCTCAGACCGCCGCCCCTGCTCCCGCCAAGCGGCCAAGGGAGCCCACTCCCCCAGCTCCTCACACCGGGACGCGCGAGCCGGACTTTGATTTCTCGGCGCTCATCTCCAACGACGAGGAGGAAGAAGAGTAAGTCTTCGCAATTTTTGTTTCTCTTTGGTTTTCTGTTGATTCTTGTCTTGTATCTCTTTTGCCTGATTCTAATCATGTCTTCCTTCCAGAACCCTGGCCCAGAGGGCGGCGAAGAGGGCCAAGGTTCCGGTGATTGTCATCGAGGACGAGCCCGCCGCAGCAGCAGGGGGTGCGCCTGCGACAGGCTCGTCGGACCCGACAGCCGTTCTCCAGAGCAGCCCCCAGCGCAGCCCCCAGCATAAGTCCTTCGTCTACTTTCCGCTTGTCGGGCGAGCGTGGGTGTTCTATCCTTGTTAATGTTTTGTTTGTTGACTTGTGCAGAGATGGAGCAGCAGCATCAGGAGCGCCAGGAGACTGCCCCCGACGCGCCGCACGTCTCGACCGCACCGCCAAGGGGAAGCTCCCCGGCAAGGGAGGACACTCCGCCAAGGGCGAGTACCCCGCCAAGGGTGAGCACCCCGCCAAGGGCGAGTACGCCGCCAAGGGACGGCGCCAGCAGCCCTCCGCCGGCGGGAGCTACCACCACGCCGCCGAGGGAGAACTCCCCGGCAAGGAACCCCACCAAAGAGGAGGCCCGCGCAGGTAAAACCTTGGACTTTTCTCTTTGAATCTTCTCTTTTTTGGATATTTGCTTCACAGTTCTTTTCTTCTTTTCTTCTGTCAGATCCGTCCGCCGCAGGGCCGATGGAAATGGAGGTCGCCGCGGAGGAGGACGCGCGTGGCAACACCGGCGACGCCGCAGCTACTGCGGGGGAGGCCGGTGCCGACGAGCCCGCCACCGAAGAGGCAGCCAAGGCCGCTGGCGCGGCAGCTGAGGAGGGGACCGGCAGTCGCACTGACGGCCCTGAGGCCGCAGGAGCGTCAGGCGCTGCGCCGGCTGCCGATCCCTCCGCTGCCACAGCCGAGCCAGGCACCTATCTGGAGGCTGGTAACGGCGTCTTCATTCAGCTCCCATGGGCGTCCACATCCAGGGCGCCCGTAGAGGGAGAGGTCTTCGACGGGGAGGTCCTTGCCTCTGCCGGGCCGAAGTTTGTCGACGCGCCAAGCAGCAGCAGCGAGTCCGAGGAGGAGCGGCTTCTGCGGAGGCTTCTATCTCTATACCGCGCCAGGCAAGCCAAACTGGAGTCCCGAGAGGCTCTGGCCGCCAAGACGGGCGCTGACTTGGAGAAGCGCGCAGAAGAGCTCCGGGCCGCCAACCATGCGGCTCTCCGATCCTTGGCGGAGGAGCGGGAGCAGCTCGCCGAGGCGCATCAGGCGTTTATCTTGGAGAAGGCCTAAGCGGAGGAGCAGCAACGGCTCGCCGCCGAGGAGTTGTCCCGGCGAGAAGGCGAACTGACGCAGCGGAAGGTCGACCTCGACAGCCACGAGGACGAGCTTGCCGTGCACGAACAGTCTCTTGGCGGAGCTCTACAGGAAGCGAAGGATGCTGCTGCGGCTGCTGAGACCGCCAAGAGGGACTTGGAGGCGAGGGTGGCGCAAATGGAGGCAAACTTGAAGACGAGCGACAAGAAGGTTGCCGCACTTGTGCTGGAGAGGGAGAAGGACACCCACAGTCACTCCGAATTGCAGGTCCGCCTCTCCGACAAGGGCAAGGAACTCGCCGTCGCCAAGGACTCCATCGCCGATCTGGAGTTGAAGTTGTCCACCCTCACCACAACGCTGGACGGCGCCAGAGAGCGGGAGGCGAACCTGAAGGAGGAGCTCAGGGCCGAGAAGGCGCTGTTGGACAGCGCCGCCATCTCCCAAAACAACTTCAGGCTGACGGTGGAGCACTTGACAGAGGGTCTTGTTGCCGCCGCTGCCGACGTCGACAAGGAGCTGGCGGAGCTGGGGGCGGAGCACCTCGGGTACTCCACCGACGAGAATCTCCCTCACAGCGCCAAGTTGAGTTTGTTCTTAAGGGGGGTGGCGCCGGCCCTCCAGCAGCTCCAGGAAAGGATCCCAAAGCAGCTGGCGGACGAGTCGCGCCGGCTCTGCGCGGGGGCCCTCGAGAAGGTGTTGATGAAGATAGCGCACCGCAACCCAGGCCTCAACCTCACCAACATCCTCAGGACCTTGCCGCCGGACGTTGACCAGGAGGCGCTCACGGCCCTTGTCACGCCTATTGTGAATAAGGTGGGCGGCATCAAGAGGGTCGAGGGCGACCGCGCGGATTAGTCTTGTTTACTTTCTTCTTTCCTTGTCGCTGCCAACCACGTCGTGAACAATAGTCTATTAGCACTGCGACAAGTTGCTTTGTAATATAACTTTATTTTGGGTAGTTAATGCAATGTTATTTCCTCTACTTGACTTCCTTGCTTTGTATGTTTTTACCCTACGCTATCAGGGAACTTGCCGGCGAAGGCACCTTTGCTGCGAGCGCTGAGTGCGGAACTTCAGCAGCCTGCCGGCGGTGCCGTTGCCGACAAGAAACCTTGTCGCAACTAGTCGCAGCACACTTAAACTGTTGAGCGAACTCGAAAACGAAGTAAGGGCGCGACACTCGTCGCAGCACACTTAAGCCGTTGAGCGTGCTCGAAACAAAGTAAGGGCGCGGCTAGCCACGAGTTGGTTCCTCCGCGCACAGGTTTTCCATACAAAGTGCGGTCGTTCAAGGAAGATAACTTAAAAATTTAAAAATTTGATTGCTCAAACTTTTGGCAACTTAGCTTTTGTGTTGTTTGCTTCCCGGCAAGGCAGGGT
>LR738711.1:691607655-691635401 GCA_902687465.1 Secale cereale | reverse complement strand
CCCCCCCCCCCCCCCCCGGCAAACTTGTGCGTGAGGAAACCTTCCTCTGCTGGAGAAAGAAGGCAGAAGAGAGAATATAGATATGGAGCTCTCGGGCTCGTTATTGCTTACCAAGGGTAGGTGCTGCACAAGGTGTCAGATAGTACATGCAAGGAAATGAAAAGGCACGAAATGACAAGTTGTGCAATGCACATAAGCTTTACTGATGCACGGGGTCTGCGCCCGGCTTTCTTCAAAGGATTACATGCAACAGCGGCAAGACTTGTACAAAAGGTGGTTGCCGGAGCGGATCACGGCAACCGTGCCTTATGGGTAAAACTTGCGAAGATGCTCAATGTTCCAGGAGTTTCTCACCGGTAAGCCTTCTTCGGTCTCAAGGCGGACAGCGCCGGGCCTTGTGACTTGTTTCACCCGATAAGGGCCTTCCCACTTCGGCGTCAACTTGTTGGAATTCTTGGCGGACTAAACGCGCCGAAGAACAAGGTCGCCTTCCTCGAGACTTCTGGCTTTAACCTTGCGGCTATGGTAGCGGCGCAAAGCTTGCTGGTATCGAGCAGCTCGTACAGCAGCCTGAAGACGGTCTTCCTCAAGGAGCAGTGCGTCATCTTGCCGCAGCTGCTCTTGCTCGAGCTCATCGTAAGCGAGCACTCGAGGCGACCCGTATACGAGTTCCGTGGGGAGAACTGCCTCTGCTCCATAGACAAGAGCAAAGGGTGTCTGTCCAGTGGCTCGATTTGGCGTCGTCCTGATCGACCAAAGAGCCGCTGGCAACTCCTCGATCCAGTTTCTTCCGCACTTGTGCAGCCTGTCGAAAGTTCTCGTCTTGAGTCCGCGCAGCACTTCAGCGTTTGCCCTCTCCGCTTGACCGTTGCTCCTCGGGTGAGCAACAGAAGCGAAGCAGACCTTGGCGCCAAGGTCTTGGACGTACTGCATGAAGGTGCGACTTGTGAATTGTGTGCCGTTGTCGGTGATGATCCTGTTAGGGATTCCCGAACGGCAAACAATCGACCTGAAGAACTTGACTGCTGAGTGTGCGGTCACCTTTCTCACTGGTTCCACTTCCGGCCACTTTGTGAACTTGTCGATGGTGACGTACAAGTACTCAAAGCCCCCGGCTGCGTGGGGAAAGGGGCCGAGGATGTCGAGCCCCTAGACCGAAAATGGCCAGGATAAATGGATCGTCTGGAGAGCTTGAGCTGGTTGATGTATCTGCTTGGAATGGAACTGGCATGCTTCACACTTGGTTACTTGTGCAGTTGCATCCTGGAGGACTTCTGGCCAAAAGAAACCTTGCCGGAACGCTTTGCCGGCAAGCGCTCTGGCGCCAATGTGGTGGCCACCTATGCCTCCATGTATCTCTGCCAACAGCTTTTGTCCATCTTCCCGGGGAATACACTTCAATTTCACACCGTTGAGTCTTCTTCTGTACAGTTCGTTGCCCACAAACTGATACATACTTGACTGCCGGGTTATTCTTTCTGCTTCTTCTGGCTCTTCGGGAAGTTCGCCTGTCTGGAGGAAACGGACGATCTGCTGTGCCCATGCCGGAGCCTGTGGCTCGACGACAAGGACTAAAGGCATTTGTGCTGCTGCAGGAACGTCAGCTTCCACGGCAAGAACTTGCGGCTCAGCCGGAGCTTGACGTTCCCCGGCAAGCTTGCCGGAGCAAAACTTGTCGGGAACACCTGCTTCAACTGTACAAACCCTAGGGTTAGCAGGAGCAGACCGTTCACCAGCAACCTTGTCATTGCTCTTGGGGACCATGTTGGCGGTGGCTTCGGGAAGCTCTGCCGGCAAGTAGTCACCAGAAACCAACTTTCTCTTCTTGTTCTGCCCAGTTGATGGTGTTACGGATGGCTGAGTCAGCTTGAGCACGAAGATCCCTGGTTCCACAGGTAACTTAAGTACGGCGCACTTTGACAGGCCATCTGCAATGTCATTCTGAGCTCTTGGAACGTGCTCCATCTGTAAGCCTTCAAAGTGCTCTTCAAGCTTTCTCACTTCGTCGACGTATGCTTCCATCAACTGACTCTGGTAGCTCTTGTTCACTTGGCGGATGACCAACTGCGTGTCACCCCGCACAATAAGCTTCTTGATCCCAAGTTACGCCACGATTCTGAGGCTGGCAAGCAAACCTTCATACTCTGCAGTATTGTTCGTTGCTTGCTCCTTGGGAAAATGCATTTGGACGACGTACTTGAGGTGCTCTCCGGTGGGTGCGACAAGCAGCACGCCGGCACCAGCGCCTTGCAGCGAGAAGGCACCATCAAAGTACATTATCCACTCTTTGCTTGCTTCTTTGACGGGAATGCTCGTCTCTGGAATCTCTTCGTCTGGCGTTGGCGTCCATTCTGCTATGAACTCTGCCAACGCTCTGCTCTGGATAGTTGAAGTGCTTTCAAACCTGAGGCCAAAGCTTGACAGCTCCAGTGCCCACTCGACAATCCTGCCTGTCGCTTCTGGATTTTGCAGTATCCTCTTCAGCGGAAAGCGAGTGACCACTGTTATCTCGTGTGCTTGGAAGTATTGGCGCAGCTTTCTTGAGGCCATGAGAAGGCCGAAAAGCAGCTTCTGCACACCAGAGTACCTTGATCTAGCCCCCTGCATAAGGGAGCTGACGAAGTAGACTGGGCGCTGCACCATCTTCTTCCGCACTTCCTCTTGCATCTGCGCAGTTCCATCCTTGTCGGGACCAGAGCTTGTCGGGGAAGCCCCCTGCTTGTCGCTGGATGTGCTTGTCGGGGTTGTTGGCTCATCATCTGCCTCCCTTTCCGCTACTAACGCAGCACTAACCACTTGATTGGTTGCTGCTAAGTATAGCAGCAACTTCTCTTGTGGCTTAGGTGCGACAAGTATTGGAGTGGAGGACAGGTACCTCTTCAAGTCCTGCAGCGCTGCCTCTGCTTCCGGAGTCCATTTCATTGGACCCGCTTTTTTCAAAATTTTGAAAAACGGCAAGGCGCGTTCCGCAGACTTAGAGATAAATCTGCTAAGAGCAGCCACACAGCCGGCAAGCCTTTGTACATCCTTGACGCGCTTCGGAGCTTCGATCTGCTCGATGGCTTTGATCTTGTCGGGGTTGGCTTCAATCCCCCTTTGAGACACGAAGAACCCGAGAAGCTTGCCGGAGGGGACTCCAAACACGCACTTCTCGGGGTTGAGCTTGAGTTGGATCTTGCGCAGATTCGCAAAGGTTTCATCTAGATCTTGAATCAGAGTAGCCCTGTCCTTGCTCTTGACCACTATATCATCCATGTAAGCTTCTACATTTCTGTGTATCTGTGGCTCAAAAGCAGTGTGGACTACCCTTGCAAAAGTTGAACCAGCATTCTTCAATCCAAAGGGCATGCGTATGAAGCAGTAAGTGCCACATGGAGTAATGAATGCGGTTTTCTCCTCATCTTCTTCAGCCATGAAGATTTGTTGATATCCGGAGTATGCATCAAGAAATGAAAGCAACTCACATCCGACTGTGGAGTCAACAATCTGGTCAATGCGCGGCAAGGGAAATGGATCTTTGGGACAAGCTTTATTCACATCGGTGAAGTCTATACAAAGCCTCCACTTCCCGTTCGCTTTGCGCACGACAACAGGGTTGGCCAACCACATGGGATGGAGTACACCTCTGACAAGGCCTGCCGCTTCCAGCTTCTTGATCTCTTCTGCGATAAACTCTTGCCGCTCCACTGCTTGTTTTCTAACTTTCTGCTTGACGGGCCGCGCGTGAGGACAAACGGCAAGCTTGTGCTCAATCACTTTCCTGGGAACACCGGGGATGTCAGACGGTTGCCATGCAAACACGTCGACATTCGCCCGCAGGAAAGCAACGAGCGCGCTTTCCTATTTAGGATCAAGCATGGCACTGATGGTGAAAGTACCACCAGTGCCGTCCTCCTTGGCGGACACCTTCTTTGTCTCCGGTGGAGCTGCCATCGCCTTCTTGCACTTGCCGGTGGAGCTCGATGGTGCATCCTCGACGGCAGCGCAGTACTCCGAGGAGGTGCGTTTGCCGGAGTGGGCCCCAGAGCTCTTGTCGGTCTTGGTCTTGTTCTTCCCCCCGAGAGCTTCAGCGGCAAGTGTTTTGCTATCTGTTGCGGCTGCTGCATCCCGGTAAATCTTGTCGGCACAGATAAGGGCGTCCTTCTTGTCGCCGGGGACAGAGATGACGCTTATCGGGCCTGGCATCTTGAGCATGTTGTAGGCATAGTGAGAGGCTGCCATGAACTTGGCGAGCGCTGGACGGCCAAGTATTCCATTGTAAGGCAGAGGAATATCGGCAACGTCAAAGGTGATCCTCTCAGTTCTGAAGTTCAGCTCTCCGCCAAATGTCACTGGCAGTGTGATCTTCCCCTTCGGCTTGCTCCTTCCTGGGTTAATCCCTTGGAAAGTGCCAGTTTCTTCGAGCTCGCTGTCGGGGATCTGGAGTTTCCGGACCACAGCGGAGGAGATCAGGTTCAGGCCGGCCCCGCCGTCAACCAACATCTTGGTGACCTTGAGGTTGCGGATGGTTGGTGAAACCAACATCGGCAAACATCCGACCGCAGTGGTGCGATCAGGGTGGTCCTCAATGTCGAAGATGATGGGCGTGCTGGACCACTTCAGAAGTTTGCGCGACTCGATGGGTGGCTCTGCTGCATTAACTTCCCGCACCCATTGCTTGAGTTGGCGGTGGGAAGTATGCAGAGAAGCACCCCCGTCAAAGCACAGAACTTCTGTGGCCTTCTGGAACTCCTGCTCGCTGTTATCTCCGTCATCCATGTCTTCGTCGTCTTCTTCATCTTCGTCCTTGTCGCGGCCGCGGGGAGGTCTATCTCCTTGCCGCTGCTTGGCCTTGCCGCGGCGTCCTCCCCGGCCGTTGAATGGCCGCTTCTTGCCAGACTCTCCACCACCTCCCTGTGCCTTCTCCTTGTCGCGTTGCTCGTACTCAGCTTTCTGCTGCTCGACGAGGTACTCGACCCTTTTGCAGTTCTGGAGGTCGTGGCCCTTGGTGCGGTGGATCTTGCAGTATTGCTTGTCGGAGCCGTCCTGCTTGTCGGCGGCTGCCACAGTCTGGCAGTTGGTGCACGCGGCAGCCTCCTTGCCGGAGCCACCAGTCTGGGCTTTCTTGGCGCCAGCCTCCTTGCCGGACTGTTCAACGACTAGCACTTCTTTGTTCTTCTTCTTTCAATTGTTCCGCCGCCGGTTCTTCTTTGCCGGGGCGGCATCCTCGCTATATGTTCCCCCTGCTCCTGTATCCTCCCCAGGGAGTCTCCTCCCCTCCTCAGCGCGTGCGCACTTGTTGGCCAGGGCATAAAGCTCACTGACGTCTCGGATCTTGCACATCGCCATTTCCTCCCTCATCCGGCGGTTCCGCACGTTCTGGTGGAACGCGCTAATAACCGCGGCAGGGTGGACGTCTGGGATGTTGTGCTGCACGCGGCTGAACCTTTGGATATATTTCCGCAGGGACTCTCCTTCCTTCTGGGCAAGTATATGCAGGTCACTCTCCTGGCCGTGGGGCTTGTGGCCACCCGTGAAGGCGCCGACAAACTGATGGCACAGGTCGGCCCAAGAAGAGATGGAGTTCTCCGGCAAATGCATGAGCCAAGATCTGACGTTTGGCTTGAGCACGAGCAGGAAGTAGTTTGCGAGTATCTTCTCGTCTCGTCCCCCGGCAGCCTGCACCGCGATGGTGTAGATGGTGAGGAACTCCGACGGATGAGTCTTGCCGTCGTACTTCTCGGGTACGTCGGGCTTGAAGTTCTTCATGCTGGGCCACTGGACTTGTCGCAGCTCACGAGTGAACGCAGGACAACCTGCCGCGTATGGCAGGTCACCTGGTCCCGCTGGCGCTTGCATGTCTACAGCGGGCCTAGCGCGCTGGTCAGATTGACGCCACGCTTCTCTTCGACGCTCGATGCGGGTTCGAGCGTCCTCTTGCCGTCGGTCGTCAAGGACTTGGTGCTGATCGCGGCGAGCTCGTGGATCCGATGACGCTGTGGAGTTGTCGTCGATGTTGATCCGGCGAGTCGGCGATTTTGGCCTTCGGGGCGGGGAGTGCACGGTGGTTGCACCCCCAGCAGTCTTGTCGCCATCAGCCCGAGCCTGGCTAACTTGCCGCGGCCGCGATGTCGTCGGCTGCTGCGGAGTGTCGTTGTTGGCGAAGGCGATGAGGCTCTGGATGGTGGCCCTCCAGTCGTCGGCCTTGTCTGCCGCTGGAGGGAAGTCGAGGAGTAGCTGAGCTCGAGCTAGAGCTTCTGCTGGAGTGGCGGGGAGCGGTGGCGAGCGGTGCGAGGAGCGAGATATGCTCGGACTTCTAACTGCGTTAGAAGGAGCAGCGTCTCGTCCCGGCGACCGCGCCTTGCTCGTGCCAGCGTGTTGGCCTTGAGCGTCCCGCAAACCGCCAACTTGACCTTGGCCCAGCAAGTGTATGGTACCTTGTGTACCACGTTGCTGCCGGTCTCGCGCCTCCTGAGACGGGCGCGGTGCATGCACGGTCGCCGAGGTCTTGGAGTGCGCCTGGTCGTCCGTCTTGTCCTTGGACTTGGCGGCGCCGTGAGTTTCCTCGCTGACGTCCGTCCTTCCGCCGGCGTCTACCCCACCGATCGTTGGCTCCGGTGGCGGTGGGATCGACGCGGACGGGCCTGCTACCTCCAAAGCTTTCTTCTTCGGCGGCATGTCGATGAAGTTGACGAAGCTGGTGGAGATTTCGCTCGCGTGAACGCCGGATCAGGTTCACACAACCTCGACACACCCCCTACCTGGCGCGCCAAAGATGTCGGGGAAACTGATCGCCCCACGAACACCTATGGGACCGGAGCCCCTTTTCGGTACGGCAAGGGGGCGGAGGATGCACAAAGAGCAGATCGAGGCAAACACGCGAGCAGTTTACCCAGGTTCGGGCCGCACGGGGGCGTAAAACCCTACTCCTGCCTTGGTTTGTATTGCGTTCTTGGCTCGGGAGCGAGAAGAGCTACAGTGCTGATCGCTAGCAGGACCGAGCGTGAGAGTGATCGATGATCGGAACCCCTTCTACGTTGCGCATGGGCCTCCTTTTATAGGTCAAAGGGATCACCGACAGGTGGCAACGTAGTCGAGGGTAAAAACGTAAAATGGGTGGTAGTTGGAACAGTGTTTGCATAGTGCTCTATACCTAACTCTGACGACAGGGGACAAGGGCATTAAATGCCCGTCGCCGTCGCCCCAAACAGTGCAAAAAGCGTCCGTCAGGACGCCACCGTCTGCCACGACGGTGACCTCGTCATCACAGCTTGCCACCGTGTACCCCAGGCTGCACAGCCTTCCGCCACGTGCGCCTGGAAGGGTCCCAGGGCGACGCGTGGGTGGATTTGCTAGAGCGTGGGTACCTACTGGGAGTTTGCCGCGGCAAGCGCCTTGCCGCGGTTGCTATCTTGTCACGCCTGGGAGCTTGTCGCTCTCCGGGCCTTGCCGGGACGCGTGGCGCGTCGCGGCGAGTCTCTTGAAGTGCCATGTTTGGCCTTCCCGGCAAGCTCCTCTTGCCAGGGTCTTGTGCCAAAGAAGTGGTCTTGAGCCTTGAGTGGCCTTCCCGGCAAGCTCCTCTTGCCGGGGCCTTGTCTCTTTAACTTGAATACTTTGTTCTTGAATGGCTCCAAAGGAACCACAGTGGACCTTGGCGGTCGCACGGCAAGTCCTGCCACGGGACGCTATGACTGCCCGTGCACAAGTTCGGGATACTAAGGTACCCCTACTTTAGTACACCGACAGCTTCCATCATTTAGTTGACTTGAGCATTCATTTTCATATTGCTTTGCATGATCGTAAGACAGCTGGCACGATATTTTCATGGCTTGTCTGTTTTTTGATATCTTTGCTATGCTAGATCATTGCACATCCTGGTACACTGCCAGAGGCATTCATTTAGAGTCATACTATGTCATAGCTATCGAGTTTTAATTTTTATTTCTTTTGAGTTATAAGTAAATAGAAGTGTGATGATCATCATTATTCATTTTTAGAGCATTGCCCCCATGATGATAGGATGAAGGAGACCATGATTCCCCCACAAGTCGGGATGAGACTCTGGACTAAAATAAAAAAAAAAAGAAGAAAAAAAGAGAAGGGGCATGCAAATACCACACTTGTGCTTCAAAGTAGCACCATGTTTTTCAAATAGAGAGTCTCCTATGTTGTCACTTTCATATACTAGTGGGAATTTTCCGTAGTAGAGTTTGATGCATAACCACTTAGTTTCATATTGAGCTTTCATACACTTATAGATCTTAGTGCGTTCGTTGAATGGCAATCCCTACTCCTCGAATTGATATCGATTGATGGACAACTCCATAGTCCATTAGTTTGCCTAGTTGATGTGAGACTTTCTTCCCTTGTTTTGTCTACTACCACTGCATTCTATTCCACCTATATTTCTATATCCATGGCTTGCGCTCATGTAGTGCGTGAGAGTTGAAAATGTTGAAGTGCGTTAAGAAGTATAAACCAATTGCTTGGTTGACACCGGGGTAGTACATGATTCATACTTTGAGCCGGGAAGATAGAGCATGACAAGACTATATGATTTTGTAGGGATAACATTCTTTAGCATTTAATATTCTGAAAGACATGATTGTTTGTTGGGATGCCCGAGTATTAATGTCTATCTGTCAAATTATAGACTATTGATTTGAATCACTCATGTCTTAATATTCATGCCATGACTGGATATATGATCAAGTTTATGCTAGGTAGCATTCCACATCAAAAATTATATTTTTATCATTTATCTACTCGAGTACGAGCAGGAATTAAGCTTGGGGATGCTGATACATCTCTGTCGTATCTATAATTTTTTATTGTTTCATGCCAATATTATTCAACTTTTACATACTTTTGGCAACAATTTATATGATTTATTGGACTAACTTACTGATCCGGTGCCCAGTGCCAGTTTGTGTTTTTTGCATGTTTTTTGTATCGCAGAAAATCCATATCAAACGAAGTCCAAATGCAATAAAATTTTACGGAGAATTATTTTCGAATATATGTGATTTTTGGGAGTTGGAATCATCGGAAACGGAGGCCCACGCAGCCCACAAGACACCAGGGCACACCAAAGGCCCCTGGCACGCGGTGGTGGGTTGTGCCCTCCTCGAACATCGATTGGAGCTCTACTTCACGCGCAAGGAAGCTTATATCTAGGAAAAATCATGTTAAAATCTCAGACCAATCGGAGTTACGGATCTCTGAGAATATAAGAAACGGTTTCGGCCAGATCTGGGGGACGCGAAACAGAGAGAGACAGAGAGACAAATCCAATCTCGGAAGGGCTCTCGCCCCTCCCGTGCCATGGAGACCATGGACCAGAGGGGGAACCCTTCTCCCACCTATGGAGGAGGCCAAGGAAGAATAAGAAGGAGGGGGCTCTCTCCCCCTCACTTCCGGTGGCGCCAGAGTGCCACCGAGGCAACGATCGGGACGGCAATCTACATCAACAATCCTGCTACCGTCCACACCAACTCTCTCCCCCTCATTGCAGTGGTGTAACACCTCATTCCTCCCGCTGTAATCTCTACTTAAACATGGTGCTCAACTCCATATATTATTTCCCAATGATCTATAGTAATCCTATGATGTTTGAGTAGATCTGTTTTGTCCTGTGGGTTAATCATGATCTTGGTTGGTATGATTGTATATTTTATTTATGGTGTTGTCCTACGGTGCCCTCCGTTCTCGCGCAAACGTGAGGGGCCCCCATTGTAGGGTGTTGCAATATTTTCATGGTTCGCTTATGGTGGGTTGCGAGAGTGACAGAAACTTAAACCCGAGTAAGGGGGTATGACGTATGGGAGTAAAGAGAACTTGATACTTAATGCTATGGTTGGGTTTCACGACCTTAATGATCTTTAGTAGCTGTGGATGCTTGCTAGAGTTCCAATCATAAGTGCATATGATCCAAGTAGAGGAAGTATGTTAGCTCATGCCTCTCCCTCATATAAAATTGCAAGAATGATTACCGGTACTCGTTATCGATTACCTAGGGACAAATAACTTTCTTATTAACAAAATCTATCACTTTTATTATCTTGCAAAGTACTTCTAGTTTTATTCTTGCAAAGTAGTTCTAGCATCACACCTACGAAATAGTTTCATACTTGTTTTTGGTAAAGCAAACATCAAGTGTGCCTAGAGTTGTACCGGTGGTCGATAGAACTTGAGGGAATATTTGTTATGCCTTTAGCTTCTTGTTGGGTTCGACACTCTTACTTATTAAAAAAGGATACAAATAATCCCCTATAGTTGTGGGTTATCAGTTGCTAATAAGCTCCCTGCTGTGCTGCTACTCTCGTATCACGCCGGGCCTCAGCCACCGGATTGTTATTATGGGCCAGATTATCCCCATGTTGTGGATTGCGGCATTGCTCACTACTGGATACTACAGGCGACTAAATAGCCCAATTGTAACTTCGGGTTGGCCGAGGGGTGGAATGAATCCGATCACGGCTATATGAATAAGCCACTTGCTGCGCCTTTGCAGTCTGAAGAAGACTTGCCACATTCCGGGTCTCTACGACCACCGGTGACTCACCCTCAATTGGAATAGCTGCCAGCCGTGCAGCCACGGCTATCATATTATCCACCGGGTTAGAATAATGGCCCACCGGTGTTGGAAAACGCTGGGGCAGATTCGGATCCCTACGGGGCGGGTCTGGCAGATGAGGTTGAACTGCATCCCCGGCTCTTGATGCCTAATATTCCAGATCACACCAGACAGGTCACTTTTTCCTGCTCTAGGTGTATTGAAGAGATTTCGTCCCTCGAATTGCGAACGCAGGTGACTCAGATGCCTCCTCAGTAGCACAGCATTAGATGCGTTCTGGTCCAAATTTAATCGGAAGGCCTCCGCTTTCAACCGATGTGACTCCAGATCCAATGCGGCCCAATCTATAGCTACCCGAACATTCTCCACATTAATATTTTCTTGAACCTTGGCTATCTCGTCTCGCACTTTAGCAATTTCTGCGTTATGTTGCACCTGATTCACCGGGGTCACCTATGTTGTCAACAGAGACGTCAAAGTTCTCAAAAGCTCAGACAAAACTTGAGCCGACGGCCACGTTGAACTGCTTACTCCAGTCGTCGCCATAACAGCTGAGTCGGACGTCATGGAGCCGTTGCTGACGAATTCACTACTAGTGGTGTACCAGCCATGAAGATAGCGGCTCTTCTCGATGGCTCATAAGACTTCGGAATACTATTACCATCGGAATAGCCCCTGACCCCGCTGTCTTGAAGCTGATAGATTGATTTCGTCCCTCCGGTGGACTCATCATCAGAATAAATGAGAGTCGCCTCACCAGATGTGGACTTTCATGGGCTCCAAGCCTTGCGTGAAGCCGACGAACGCGTGCTTCCGACCGGGTTGACGTCGGGCGGGTTTCATGCACCGAGCCGTCTCGAAGATGTCGGGGAAGATGTCCGGCTCAGGCATCGAGTCACCGATCTTGCCAATGAAGACGTGAATTCCACCAAAGGGGACCCGGTACCCGTACTCGATTGACTCAACATCGGGGGCCCAGCCTGCATCATCGATGTAGAGCTTTCCGCAGCGGCTCTTGGTCATACTGGCCACGCGTATCCCTTGATCCCTGGGAAGCTGACCTTCCAGAACTTGAAACCACCGTGTGTGGGCCCCATGGTGGGCACCAACTGTCATGGTTTTATCACGGAAGATGTCCTAACAAAAGGACTTAGGTGTGGAGCCATAGCGATGTAGTTAGCTTGAAGGGGTTGAGTAGGATAATGGACACACAGAAATTACCCAGATTCAGCCCCTCACGATGGAGGTAAAGGCCTACTCCTGCTTCTAGTTGTATTGCTCGAGTCTCGATTACCAGGGAACGAATACGCTTAACCTAGCTCTCGATCGATTCTTTCTTGGCCTAAGCCGCTGCCGAGTCTCGCCTTTATATACACAGGCCGATGCCCGACGGCTTACAAGAGTCCAGGCTGGTTTACACAACATCACCAACTCTGGCTCTAAATCGCCCTATCTTGTAAGGCACGTTTCTGCATGGCGGCTTACACCTCTAGGTCTTGGGCTATTCCCGGATCATGGGCTCCTAACGGGCCAGCTTGGAAGTCGCCTCTGGCTTCCTCATATTTCCTTGTCAGGCCTTCATGGGCCTTCTTTGTTAACTTGCCAAAGGTATCACCCGGGCCCACCTTAGCAGGTCATATTGTGGGGTTATATCCCCAATAGTGGTGATGGAGCACCGTGCTACTTCTTGAGCTTGCGTTGGTTTTTCCCTTGAAGAGGAAAGGGTGATGCAGTAAAAGTAGAGATAAGTATTTCCCTCAGTTTGAGAACCGAGGTATCAATCCAGTAGTAGATGAATGCACAAATCACCAATACATGCACAAACAATCAAATAACTTTCACCCAACGTGATAAAGGGGTTGTCAATCCCTTCACGGTCACTTGCAAAAGTGAGATCTTATAGAGATAGATAACAAAAGATAAAATATTTTTGGGCTTTTGGTTTATAGATTGGAAAGTAAAAGATTGCAAAATAGTAGATCGGAAACTTGTATGATACAAAATAGACCCGGTGGACAAAGGTTTCACTAGAGGCTTCTCTCTTGAAGGCAAATAATATGGTGGGTGAACAAATTACTGTCGAGCAATTGATAGAAAAGCGCAAAGTAATGACGATATCTAAGGCAATGACTATGCAATATAGGCATCACATCCGTGTCAAACAGACCGAAATGATTCTGCATCTACTACTATTACTCCACACATCGACCGAAATGATTATGCATCTAGAGTATTAAGTTCATGAAGAATAGAGTAACACCTTAAGTAAGATGACATGATGTAGAGGAATTTACTCAAGCAATATTATCAAAACCCCATATTTTTATCCTCAATGGAAATAATACAATATGTGCCTCCCTACCCCTACTTTGTCACTGGGTGAGGACACCGCAAGATTGAACCCAAAGCAAGGCACTTCTCCCATTGCAAGAAAAACCAATCAAGTTGGCCAAACCAAACCGATAGCTCAAAGAGAATTACTAAGATACCAAATCATGCATATAAGAATTTAGAGAAGATTCAAATAATATTCATACATAAGCTGATCATAAATCCACAATTCATCGGATCTCGACAAACACACCGCAAAACAAGATTACATCAGATAGATCTCCAAGAACATCGAGGAGAACATGGTATTGAGAATCAAAGAGAGAAAAGAAGCCATCTAGCTACTAGCTATGGACCCGTAGGTCTGTGGTAAACTACTCACGCTTCATCAGAAGGGCAATGGTGTTGATGTAGAAGCCCTCCATGGTTGAATCCCCTTCCGGCGAAGTACCGGAAAAGGCCTCCAGATGGGATCTCACGGGTACAGAAGGTAGCGGCAGTGGAAAAGTGGTTTCGATGCCTCCTCTAGGGTTTCTAGAATATTTGAGAATATATTGGCGGAAGAAGTAGGCCAGGGGGGCTACGAGGGTCCCACAAGGGTGGGGGCGCGCCCAGCATCCTTGTCGTCGCCTCGTGGCTCTGCTGACTAGGACACCAAGTCCCCTGGGTGTCTTCTCGTCCAAGAAAAATCATCGTAAAGTTTTATTCCATTTGGACTCCGTTTGATTTTCCTTTTCTGCAAAACTTAAAACAAGGAAAAACAAAAACTGGCACTGGGCTCTAGGTTAATAAGTTAGTCCCAAAAATAATATAAAATAGCATATTAATGCATATAAAACATCCAAAACAGATAATATAATAGCATGGAACATCAAAAATTATAGATACGTTGGAGACGTATCAAGTATCCCAATGCTTAATTCCTCCTCGTCCTCGAGTAGGTAAATGATAAAAATAGAATTTTTGATGTGGAATGCTACCTAACATATTTATCCATGTAATTCTTCTTTATTGTGGCATGAATGTTCAGATCCATAAGATTCAAAACAAAAGTTTAATATTGACAAAAAAACAATAATACTTCAAGCATACTAATAAAGCAACCATGTCTTCTCAAAATATCATGGCCAAAGAAAGTCATCCCTACAAAATCATATAGTATGGCTATGCTCTATCTTCTTCACACAAGGTATTAAATTATGCACAACCTCGGTAATAGTCAAGCTGTTGTTTCACACTATAGTATTCTCAAACTTTTTCAACTTTCACGCAATACATGTGTGTGAGCCATGGACATAGCACTATAGGTGGAATGGAATATGGTGGTTGTGGAGAAGACAAAAATAAGGAGATAGTCTCATATCAACTAGGCGTATCAACGGGCTATGGCGATGCCCATCAATAGATATCAATGTGAGTGGGTAGGGATTGCCATGCAACGGATGCACTAGAGCTATAAGTTTATGAAAGGCTTTAGGTGAAAAATATACCAACCAAACTCCAATGAAGAGATTGACGGGTTTTAAATATCTCATTCTTGACAACTTGTGAATCATGAAACATGAATAGAAATTGTCAAAATAACATACCACCATCTCAAACGATAAGGTAGAAAGAATTGCACTTTGGAATGCAAGAAGAAGAATACTTGAACTCCTCGCACAAGAATCTTGATGAACACTTCGAGGATGAATTAAATCATGATGAACCACCAAGAAGAACTCTAATAACAAAAGGATGAGAAGTGAAGGATGAAATGAATAATATTGAAGCCTTGCAATGATTTAGATGGATCTTTGCGATGAGAAAACTAAGAGAGCTTAGAACACCTAGAGAAAAGACTAACAACTTGAAACCAAGAATTTATTCGTCAAGAACAAATGCTGGGAGAAGGCATTAATCACTTGGATGAAATAAGAATAAGAATTATGTTATGTGTATCCTTCACCAATTAAAATTGATGACAAGCAACGGATTTAGCATACTACTTATTTCCATTGCAAAGAATTAAGGAGAGATCTCGCACAATCTTGATAAAGTATTCAACGAATCACCGGTAGGATTTAGAAAGAGTGAATGAATTAATACGACAACAAAGGAAGAGAAATCTTGAATGAACCACCGTAAGAATTGAAACAAATGAAGCAAAGAGAACGAATCGCCGGGAAGAATTAGAAAAGGAACAAATGCACTTGAGGAAACTTAGATACAAAAGAACGAAGGGATCACGAGTAGAGTAGAGAAAACTTGAATGATGCACCGGAAGAATTTGAAGAACGAGAGTAGAACATTGAGAATGAACAAATTCTAAAATGATGAGATAAACAACACAAAACACTCATGAAATGCTTCGGATGGGTATGAAAAGAATTCCTCACAATCCGAACAATAATTAGGATGGTATTAAGCTAGAACCATGAATCTTCACGAGAACAGACCAAGATTTAGAAGAAATTCTTCTTTGATCTTCAAAATCTGAGGAAGACGATGAGATACACCACCATGAATTATTGAGGCACTCCGGAATGAAGAATAGAAAGGTTGAACCAACAATAAAAAGAATTTGAAAGCAATCTTGGAGAATGGTATATGACTGATCGAATCCATACTTACGTCACAGTTTGAAAAGAATTTGACAATAACTCCGTAAAATTAGAAGAGTCAAGTAAGATCCTAGGAAAAGACCTATGGGTTAGGGCCCACTCAAGAGAAACACATTCCGAAAAGATTGCTTGACATACAGATTGCACCGGTTGAATTAAATGGCTTAAATGAGGTAACAACCTCAAAATATCTTGAACTGATTAAGAATGGAAACACGAATCTTCTAAGATATCTTCTGCACCCTGAATATGAATAAAAAGAGTTGAATCAACAAGGGAGACCTTGCATAAGAAATTCCAACATGGGAAAACATGTGAAACAAGAAGAAGAGATATGATCATCACCGAAGCTTCGATTTAGCCCACTTGAGAATAAAAGAGGACGAACAATGATGAACTTGAAACTCCTGAGCATTTTCCTAAGAATCACAGGATAAGGACATTGAAGGAAAAGAATGAAGAAACGTCACATGAATAAAATGGATACTTGATTTGAGATTTCTGGCTCCGAGGAAGAAGGGTGGGAGGGTGCGAAAAACAAAGGCAACTTGGGAAGAACGAAACGGTCACCTTTGAGAAAAACCAAGAATTGGTCTTGCACATATTGAAAGGATTGGGTTAACTTGAAGAGAAGCACGCCGGTTGAAAAGAATTTACATGACAATCTCGATGATCAAGAAGGACTAGCATTCCCATAGAAATATGAGAACACCGCTTAGGAAAGGTATCGAATCAACATTTGACATCAAAGCAACTCGAATACCACAACTCAAAACAAAACTATGGATTTGGCATGCGAAAGAAGCCGGAACAAATACATGATAGACCCCAACCTCATATCATGCATCCGTTGGAAGATTTCCTAAGAGCTACTCCCTCTGTAAACTAATATAAGAACTTTTAGATTACTCCCTCCGTCCCAAAATAAGTGTCTCAACTTTGTACTAGCTCTAGTACAAATTTGTACTAAGCTCAAGACACTTATTTTGGGACGGAGGGAGTACTTTAGTATTCTGAACGCTCTTATATTAGTTTATGGAGGGAGTACTTGAATTCCCACCTATTAATTCCCGAAGCTTTCCGGTTATGCAATCTGGTGTTGAGGTAAGAACCGGGAGCACCTTCAACATAAACCAGGTTCCTAATCACAAATCTCATCTCCTCGCAATTACATTATTTGCCATTTGCCTCTCGTTTTCATCTCCCCCACTTCACCAAAATTTGTTGTTTTATTCGCCTCACTTTTTCACCGATCTCTCGTCTCTAGTCCCCATGGCTAGCGTCCCTACTCCTCCTTTGTCACCAGCTTTTGAAGTTCTTTACTTCAAGCAAAGACAAGGTGAAAATATGAAAGATGCATGGTATAGGCTTATGGAATCGTATCATGTTTCCAATCTAAAGGGGGTGCTACGGTTTTGCTTCTTAATTTCTACATAGGATTAGCTTTGCATCATAGACAACTTCTTGATTTTGCTGCTAAAGGAAATTTTATTGAGCTTGATGCAAATGATGCCTATGAAATTTTCGAAGGAATTTTTGGAATTCCTCCTCAAAAGAAGGGTTTTTCCTTTACCCTTGAGCGATTTAAAATGTTGGACAAACTTGGTGATTTGCATAAACATATGGTTGAAATACAGAAATATAATGAACCACTCAAGCACCTCAATGGTAGTATCAATCACATGAACGCCTTAATTACTCTTTGCAACAAGCGTTTGGATATTTTAGATCTTAAGATGGTTTATTTTCCGGAGAATTTAGGGAAGCGTAAGGAGCCTCCCGGGTTTGAGAAAACCCTTACAAAAGTTGCCAAAACTTCGGAAGACAAAACTTAGATCCTTGCATTATGCCTAGCTAAGGGCGTAAAACGATAGCGCTTGTTGGGAGGCAACCCAATGAATAAATTTTATTTTTGCTTTTTGCTTTCTGTTCTTGAGTGTTTACACAATTATGCTACTGGTATGATTGGGTTTTTGTGATTTAATTAGTGTTTGTGCCAAGTAGACCCGATAGGATCTTCTTGGGTGATAGTTGTTTGATCTTGCTGAAAAAGACTGAAACTTTGCGCTCACGAGAAAATTTCTCATTTTTAACAGAAAAATGATTTTCAGTTGATTCTTTTTGTAGAAGATCAATATACAAATTTCCCACGTGGCCCTATTTTATCAAGATTTTTAGATTTCCAGAAGTATTCGAAACTTCCAGATTACTACAGACTGTTCTGTTTTTGACATATTATGTTTTCTTTGTGTTGTATGCTTATTTTGATGGCTCTACGGTTTACTTTGATGAGTTTTTGCCATAGAAAAGTTGGAATACAGTAGATATAATACAAAAACAAAATATGAATTGGTTTGATACAACACTTATAGTAGTGGTTTGCTTTCTTATACTAACGGATCTCATGAAGGTTTTGTTGAAGTTTTGTGTGATTGAAGTTTTCAAGTTTTGGGTTATCTTACGATGAATGAAGGAAGGATGGAAGAGCCTAAGCTTGGGGATGCCCCAGCATCCCAAGCTATTATTCAAAAATGAGCAACCAACTAAGCTTGGTGATGCCCCCGAGTGGCATCCCCGCTTTCTTCCAACAACTATCGGTATTTCACTCGAGACTATATTTTTATTAATCACATGATATGTGTTTTGCTTGGAGCGTCTTGTATGATATGGGTATTTTCTTGTTTTGTTTTGCTTTTTAAGTCATCAATCCTTGCTGTACACACCTATTTGAGAGAGCCAAAATTATGCCATGACTTGTTAGAATAGCTCTCTATGCTTCACTTGATTTTTTTATGAGCAATGGACTTGCTCTAGTGCTTCACTTATATCTTTTTGAGCACGGTGTGCTTAGTATTTTTGAAGAAATAATCTCTTGCCTCACTTAGATTTATTTGGGAGTTAGTAAAAAAATAAGAAATTCTCTCTTGATTCACTTATATTATTTTGAGAGAAAGAAAGAAAAATTATGCTTAGGATCTTCACTTATATTTGTTTGAGCTTGTCAAAAGCAACAAATGAAAATTAGTCCCAAAGTGATAGATATCCAAGAAGGATATAATAAAAACTTTCATGAAGATCATTGGACATAATAAACTTGATTCCTTGTAATAGTTTTGAGACATGATGGTGTGATATATGAGTTATGTTGATGAGTAATTGTGCTTTAGTAAGAATATTAGTGTTAAAGTTTGTTATTCCCTATGCAAGCATGAAAGTCAATAATTATGCAATGAAATTATATCCTACTTGTGGTGCATTATTCGGTGTTATTTATGCTCAATGTTCGCTTACGAGATTATTTGTTTCATGGTTTGTCGCTTCCTAGTCTTTTTCTAGCCTTAATTTTGCACTAAGTATGATCTCTACTTGTGCATCCAAAATCCTTTATCCCGATTTTTCCACATGAGTCCACCATACCTACCTATATGCGGTATTTCCTTGCCGTTCTAAGTAAATTTGTATGTGCCATCTCTAATTTTCAAAATAAATTTCCCTTTTTGTGTGCCCGTACCGCTCGCGAGGCGGTGTGGGGTGGCCAATATTTTTACATGCTAGATGTGTTATTCTCACGATGAGTGTTTATTCACTTGTCATTGCACCAGAGTAAGGCAAAGGTATTAGGGATGCCCAGTCCCGAAATGAAAAACAAATTTACTTTATGTTGTCAAATAATAAATTCCTTGGAAAGTGTTGGTATGGAAGGCAACCGTGGACTCGGCTAGCCATGGCTTGTGAAAGTTTGGTGGAAAAGGAATAAACTTTATTTTCTGTTTGGGAACCGCCTATGATATATCTATCATGGAAAGTGTTGGGAACCTCAAGTCGTTCTCGCTGGTCGGAAAAGTATACCTCCCAAAACATGTATCTCTCAATTTAAGCTTTGAGCTCTGGCATCTCTATAAATCCCTACTTCCCTCTGCGAAGGGCCTTTCTTTTACTTATGCAATTTTTATATTTGAATTTGAGTCTCCATCTTCTCTTACAAGCACCAACTAGGAAACACTATGGTCGTACTTGAGCATTGGGTGTAACTAATATACGAATGTGTTTCATGAATGGACTAATGGTTGAGCATAATGGGATAGGGATAACTTATTTTAGCTTTGATATTTTGAAAGACATGGTTGCTTGTTGATATGCTTGAGTATCTAAATTATTATGTCAAAACTAGACTATTTCTTTGAACCATATAAAAGTCCAAATGTCCATGCTATAAAGAAAAGAATATGATATGACATGATAGGCGGCATTCCACATCAAAAATTCTGTTTTTATCACTTACCTACTCGAGGACGAGCATGAGTTCAGCTTGGGGATGCTGATACGTCTCCAACGTATCTATAATTTTTTATTATTCCATGCTGTTATATTATCATTCTTGGACGCTTTACAATCATTTTATAGTCATTCTATATCATTTTTTGGTACTAACCTATTGACATAGTGCCAAGTGCCAGTTGTTGTTTTCTGCATGTTTTTTACATCGCAGGAAATCAATATCAAACGGAGCACAAACACCACGAAACTTTTTGGAGATTTTTTTGGGCCAGAAGATACCTGATGGGCCAAGGCAGCACCTGGGGGGTGCCCCGAGGGGGGCACAACCCACCAGGGCACGCCAGGCCCCCCTGGCGCGCCAAGGTGGGTTGTGCCCACCTCAGTGGCCTCCCGCACCGCCTCTTTGCTCTATAAATACCAAAATATTCCAGAAACCCTAGGGGAGTCGACGAAATATTCATCCAGCCGCCGTAGAGTCCAGAAACATCAGATCCAATCTAGACACCATCACGGAGGGGTTCACCACTTCCATTGGTGCCTCTTCGATGATGCGTCAGTAGTTCCTTGTAGACCTTCGGGTCCGTAGTTAGTAGCTAGATGGCTTCTTATCTCTCTTTTGATTTTCAATACAATGGTCTCTTGGAGATCCATATGACGTAACTCTTTTTGCGGTGTGTTTGTTGGGATCCGATGAACTTTGAGTTTATGATCAGATTTATCTTTTTATATCCATGAAAGTTATTTGAGTTTCTTTGATCTCTTATATGCATGATCTCTTATAGCCTCGTATTTCTTCTCCGATATTTGGTTTTTTTGGCCAACTTGATCTATTTATCTTGCAATGGGAAGAGGTGCCCGGTAGTGGGTTCGATCTTACGGTGCTTGATCCCAGTGACAGAAAGGGAACCGCCATGTATGTATCATTGCCACTAAGGATAAAACGACGAGATCCATATCTAACGCCATAGATAAACCGATCTTGTCTACATCATGTCATCGTTCTTAATGCATTACTCCGTTTTCCATGAAATTAATACACTAGATGCATGCTGGATAGCAGTCGATGTGTGGAGTAATAGTAGTAGATGCAGGCAGGAGTCGGTCTACTAATCTTGTATGTGATGCCTATGTAATGATCATTGCCTGGATATCGTCATAATTATTTGAGATTCTATCAATTTCCCAACAGTAATTTGTTCACCCACCGTTTGCTATTTTTCTCGAGAGAAGCCACTAGTGAAACCTACGACCCCCGGGTCTTCTTTCTCATATATTTGCCTTTGCTTTTATTTTTGGATCTACTAAAACAAAAACCCAAAAATACCTTGCTGCAATTTATATTATTTATCAACCAATATACCAATATTTATATCTCTATCACGTCTGTTACCCGAAAGGGATTGACAACCCCTTTTACACGTCGGGTTGCGAGGTGTTGTTATTTGTGTGCAGGTGTCGTTTACGTTGTGTTGCTTGGTTCTCCTACTGGTTCAATAACCTTGGTTTCACATCTGAGGGAAATACCTACCGCCGCTGTGTTGCATCATCCCTTCCTCTTTGGGGAAAAACCGACGTAGCTTTAAGCGACATCAGGTCCTCGGAGGCATCATCGAGCAGTAGCTCGATACGACGGTCTTACGTTGAGCCAAGTGAAAGCTTGATGCGGGATGCCGCTATTAAATCATGCTTATGTCCATGTAACCAATTCATGGTTAGCGCTGGTATCAAGGAATAATTTGAGGAGTATGTTCACAACACCGAGCTTGCTCCTTTTATCAAAGATAAGTGCATTTAGCATATCAGTCTTACGCAGACTTTCACTAAGAAATTTAAGTATCATCCTCGTGAGTCTAGAGTTTCATTCAATCTTTATGATCTTCCCTTTACCATGTGATACGCCTCCAATGTATCTATAATTTTTTATTGTTCCATGCTGTTATATTATCATTCTTGGATGTTTTACAATCATTTTATAGTCATTTTATATCAATTTTTGGTACTAACCTATTGACATAGTGCCAAGTGCCAGTTGTTGTTTTCTGCATGTTTTTTACATCGCGGGAAATCAATATCAAACGGAGTCCAAACACCGCGAAACTTTTTGGAGATGTTTTATGGGCCAGAGCTGCACCTGAGGGGTGCCCCGAGGGGAGCACAACCCACCAGGGCGCACCATGCCCCCCTGGTGTGCCCAGGTGGGTTGTGCCCACCTCGGTGGCCTCACGCACCCCCTCTTTACCCTATAAATTCCCAAATATTCCGAAAACCCTCGTGGTAGACCTAGATCAGAAGTTTTGCCATTGCAAGGTTCTATAGTCCATGAGATCCAATCTAGAACCCTTTCCGGCACTCCGTCGGAGGGGGAAATCATCACCGGTGGCCATCTTCATCATCCCAGCGGCCATCGTTATAAGGAGGGAGTAGTCCACCCTCGGGCTGAGGGTTTGTACCTGTAGCTATGTGTTTAATCTCTCCCTCTCTCGTGTTCTTGAGATGCACAATCTTGATGTATCACGGGCTTTGTTAATATAGTCGGATCATATGGTGTTTTCCCCTCTCTTGTTGTGATGAATTGAGTTTTCCCTTTGAGATTTCTTTTGATTGAATACTTTTATGGATTTGAGAATACATGATATATGTCTTGCAATTGAATACTCATGGTGACAATGGGGTATCATATTGATTCACTTGATATATGTTTTGGCACTCACCTTGCAGATTCCCGAGATGACATTGGGATAATCTATGCATATGGGTTGATGCACGTTCTTGTCTTTGTTTCTCCGGTAGAAATCTTGGGGCACTCTTTGAAGTTCTTTGTGTTGGATTGAGTATTATGACTATGAATTTGTTTTGGTGTTATTTTAGTACGAACTCTTGATAGATCGATCGAAAAGAATAACTTGTGTTATTTTAGTACGAACAATTGATAGATCGATCGGAAATAATAACTTGTGTTATTTTAGTACGAACTCTTGGATAGATTGATCGGAAAGAATAGCTACAAACAATTCCTTCTTATGTTCTCCGCTAGATAGGAACTTTGGATTGATTCTTCATCGCACGTTGAGGGATGGTTATGTGATCCAACTATGTTAGCATTGTTGAGAAATTGCACTGGCGAAAGTACGGACCCTAGGCCTCATTTTCCATCATTGCAATACTGTTTATGCTCCGTTTTACTATTTACTACCTTGCTGTTTTTTATTGTTCGCACTACAAAAACTCATTTCTACTATCTATATTACACTTGTATCACCATCTCTTCGCCGAACTAGTGCACCTATACAATTTACCATTGTATTTGGTGTGTTGGGAACATAAGAGACTTTTTATTATTTGGTTGCAGGGTTGTTTGAGAGAGACCGTCTTCATCGTAAACCTCCCATATATTGATAAACCTTAGGTCATCCACTTGAGGGAAATTTGCTATTGTCCTACAAAACTCTGCGCTTGGAGGCCCAACACGAGTCTACAAGAACAAGTTGTGTAGTAGACATCACCATGACTCTTGACATGTTTTGTGACGCATGCAAAATTCCATATTGGGGTTCGGTAGACGAGCCACCAAGATCTGAGTATGAGTCGTTTTTAACTAGTCTATGTTATGGTGAGGATAGAGGAGTGACTCGGGGTAGAATAAAAAGTATTCATTTCCCTTATGTTCAGTACTTTGCATTCTTTAATGGCAAGTGCATCGTGGGCAAGCAAGATTGCAGCACATTGTGTGCCCCTGACTTGAGCCTCTTACACACTGCTCTGACAGGAATTAAATGTTATAACCTTGGTGTGATTGTTGCACGGAGATTGCAACACAATGCTTCCAGTGGTCACCTTTATGGGGGAATTTATGCTTCACGTTTAACTGAGAGGCTGGGTATGACACCTCGGCCTAATGACCCTATCTTACATACTAAGTACTTAGACTTTGAGGCTATGAAGCATCATAAGTTTCTGGAGGGCACAATCACTAATTATACTTACAGCTTGAGCTTTAGCAAAAAAAACATTGTACCTATTGTTTTGCCTGCTCCTGCTCTCTTTGATTATCACAGCAGGGGAAGATACTATGTTCTTGAGAGCGAGGCTCGCACGTACAATGCGGAGATCGAGGCTGTCAGACGAGCTGAGGAGGCTGCGCCAAGAGCCTCTGCGGGCTATCACTCAGATTATTACCCAGGCCACAGATGGTGATTACCAAGCTAGGCCAAAAGCCTAAGCTTGGGGGAGTAAGTATTTCCACCAAAATTATATTCGTGATCACACCTTTTTACTCTAGTTGTCGGTGTTCACACTTCTTCATTGTATTATCCATGCTAGATTTATTTTCCCGCTTTCTTCTTGTGTGTTTGAGAAACATTGAGAAAATCCAAACATATTTCTTGCTTCTTCTCGGATTTTTTAGTTCAATTAGTTCTAGTATTACAAGAAAACCCAAAAAGATTTCTCGATTCTACTTTTGCTTTTTTGGAACTCTCTCGTGTAAATAGCTTTTCTCGTTTTTTCCTTATTTAATTTGCTTTCTCTGACAAAAACTAAAAACTCCAAAAATATTTCAGTATGTTTCTCTACTTTTTTTTTCTTTTTATTGAGTCGTATCGAGGAGAAGACCACGATAAAAATAATGAGTGGCTCTCATATGCATTATTGTTGATCTAACAAAGAGCCAAATTGCCTTGTCCTCTCCTTTTGAATAAAATGTTTGCAGATTCTAGCTTAGTCCATGACACTCATTATTATTATTTTCATATCATTCGGTCGTGCAAGTGAAAGGCAATACTGACGATATTTGATGAAGTGACTGTGGCAGAGAGAAGCGGGTATGAACTCAACTTGTTTTTGTTTTTGTAAATATGTTTAACCTAGTATCCATGATTCAACTCATTATGATCGAACATGTTTGCAATGAAAATTAGAGATTATGGTTTCTCATGCCCTGCTTAAGTAGCTAGGAGTGGGTAATGATTTATCTTGGATGTTAACATGCATTAAAACGATTGTGATGTAGTATGATGATATGGTATCCTCCTCTGAATGTTTCGAGTGGCTTGACTTGGCACATATTCACGCATGTAGTTGAATCAAAACCAACTTAGCATCCATGATATTTATGTTCAAGGTGTATGTATTCTACTCATGCTAATGCTCAATGGTAATTATTATCAATGCATGTTTATGACCGTTTTCACTTCTAGCTCGTCACTTCTCAATCTATATGCTAGCCTTCACATGTACTAAGTGGGAATACTGCTTGTGCATAAAAACCCTTAAACCAAAGTTATTCCAGATGAGTCCACTATATCTACCTATATGTAGTAACACCCTATCGTTCCAAGTAAATTTGCATGTGCCACCTCTAAAAGTTCAAATGAACATCTGTTTTGTGTGCCTGGACCGCTCATGGAGCGACAGAGGGCGGTCAATATCTTCCATGCTAAGCAAGTTATTCTCATGATGAGTGTTTATTCGCTTGTTCTTGCACGAGAGGGGCAGTAATAGGGATTCCCAGTCCCGAAATCAAAAATTGCAAATAATTAAACAAAACTCTGCTAGGACTGTTGTTGGTATGGACGATACCCGTGGATGCGGCTAGCCATGGAGTGCGTTTGTTGGTGGAGGGGAGTAAACCTTTACTTTTACCGCTTGGGAACCACCGCTAATTTGTTTAGCATGGAAAATATTGATAACTCTTGGACGTAACGTTGACAAGAAGGGTGCACCTCCCAAAATTAAATTTATCTCTATTTTAAGCTTTGAGCTCTCGCACCTCTGCAATCCATGCTTTCCTCTGCGAAGGGACAATCTATTTATTTATATGTTGAGTCATCACCTTCTCAAATAAGCATCGGTCCTAAGAGCACTATTGCCATTCTTATGCATTGGGTATAGTTAATGTTGGGAGTTAGCATGACTGGATCTTTTCTACCATGAATTACAATGCTGAGTCACTTCTTGAACTTCGGAGGTGCTCTGCATTTTTGTTTTGCGGTATCGGAAAGGGCTAGCGGGATACCACTATTGTCATATTATATCATGATTGTTTTGACAAAGTGTTTGTATTTGAGATATCTTATTATTACTCGCTTGTTGATTATACTATTAATATGAGTTAATATAATTTCTAAGAGTTATTGTTGACATAGTTGGTCATGATCTTTGCTGAAAACCTGGATGCTACTTAAACTTATTTATGTAAACAAGAACAAAAGAGTTCGTAAAAGTTTTTCTTTATCACTTTTAGTTTGTCAACTGAATTTCTTGAGCACAAGCAAAGGTTTAAGCTTGGTGGAGTTAACACATCTCCGTCGTATCTACTTTTCCTAACGCTTTTGCTCTTGTTTTGGACTCTAATTTGCATGATTTGAATGAAACTAACCCGGACTGACACTGTTTTCAGCAGAACTACCGTGGTGTTGTTTTTGTGCATAAATAAAATTTCTCGGAATTGGATGAAACTTTTTGGATAATTATTTCAGAATAAAAGGAAAATACTGGAACCAAGAACCACCAGAGTGGGGCCCTGGATGAGCACAAGACACCAGGGCGCGCGCCCCCCTCCTGGCGCCCCGTTGGGTTGTGCCCTCCTCGAGGCCCCACTTACCCTAAGAACAACTCTATAATGGCCTATTTTTGGAGGAAAAAATCAGCGAGGATGTTTCATTGTGTTTCACGATACGGAGCCGCCGCCACCTCTTGTTCTTCATCAGAAGGCCATATCTGGAGTCTGTATGGGGCTCCGGAGAGAGGAATCTTCGGTCTTCGTCATCACCAACCCTCCTTTATCACTAATTTCATGATGCTCCCCATGGGGAGTGAGTAATTCCTTCGTAGGCTCGCTGGTCAGTGAGGAGTTGGATGAGATTCATCATGTAATCGAGTTATATTTGTTAGGGCTTGATCCCTAGTATCCACTTATGAGATTGATGTTGATATGACTTTGCTATGCTTAATTCTTGTCACTAGGGCCCGAGTGCCATGAGTTCAGATCTGAACCGATTATGTTTTCACTATTATATCTATGTTCTAGATCCGATCTTGCAAGTCATATGCACCTGCTATGTGTTATGATCCGTAAACCCTAGGGTGGAAGTAATCGGGACACTTTCCGGTGATGACCGTAGTTTGAGGAGTTCTTGTATTCACTATGTGTTAATGCTTTGTTTTGATTCTCTATTAAAAGGAGGCCTTAATATCCCTTAGTTTCCGTATTGACCCCGCTGCCACGGGAGGGTAGGACAAAATATGGCATGCAAGTTCTTTTCCATAAGCACGTATGACTATTTACGGAATACATGCCTACATTATATTTATGAACTAGAGCTAGTTCTGTGTCACCCTAGTTTATGACCGTTATATGATGAATATCATCCAACAAATGCACTGATCAATGCCTACGAGTTTTCCACATATTGTTCTTGTTAAGTTACGATTGTTATTGCTACTGTCACAACTGCTACATAATCACAGTTGTCACTGTTACTGTAACTAATGCTATCCAAACTATCATATTAATGTGCTACTGATCACTTTGCTGCAGATATTTAATCTCCAGGTGTGGTTGAATTGACAACTCAGCTGCTAATACTTGCAAATATTTTTTGGCTCCCCTTGTGTCGAATCTATAAATTTGGGTTGAATACTCTACCCTCGAACACTGTTGCGATCCCCTATACTTGTGGGTTATCACCATGGGGCACAAAGTTAATAGGTTAGTCCCAAAAAAATTATATATATATATATATATATATATATATATATATATATATATATATATATATATATATATATATATATAAGTGCTTGTAAATGTATATAAAACATCCAAGATTGATACTATAATATCATGGAACAATAAAAATATATAGATATGTTGGAGACCTATCACCCACCTATAAATAGTATTCTTCTTTGCCACGAAGAACTTAACCACTCCATTTCTAGAACTCGGTTTCTTAGATATCTCCCTCCTTATCCACAAA
>LR738711.1:691458488-691595457 GCA_902687465.1 Secale cereale | reverse complement strand
ATGGAACAGCTAGGGACTACTTATACTAGAATCACCTACTAGTTAGGCGTGGAAACAACTCAAAATAAAGGGTAAATTCGTCAGCCCCAAGCCGTAGGAGGAGTAAACTTGTGGAGCCTCGCACTGTAATTAATTCCTGGACAGCTTGCATGGAAACTTGCACAAGTTTTGACTCAAGACCTCAAATGATGCACCATTTTTTGAATAAAAGCTGACTTCAAAGACCATCTTTTCCAGCCTCTAAAACATGCTAGAGCCTTCCAAAATTAATTAGCTTTAGGTGAGAAGTTGCAGCTGAAGGAAATATGCCCTAGAGGCAATAATAAAGTTGTTATTTTTATTTCCTTATATCATGATAAATGTCTTTTATTCATGCTAGAATTGTATTAACCGGAAACTTAGTACATGTGCGAATACATAGACCAAGCAGAGTGTCCCTAGTATGCCTCTACTAGACTAGCTCATTGATCAAAGATGGTTATGTTTCCTAGCCATAGATATGAGTTGTCATTTGATCAACAGGATCACATCATTAGGAGAATTATGTGATGGACAAGACCCATCCGTTAGCTTAGCAACTTGATCGTTCAGTTTTACTGCTATTGCTTTCTTCATAACTTATACATGTTCCTATGACTATGAGATTATGCAACTCCCGAATACCGGAGGAATACTTTGTGTGCTATCAAACATCACAACGTAACTGGGTGATTATAAAGATGCTCGACAGGTATCTCCGAAGGTGTTCGTGGTGTTGGCATAGATCAAGAATAGGATTTGTCACTCCGAGTGTCAGAGAGGTATCCCTGGGCCCTGTCGGTAATACACATCATAATAAGCCTTACAAGCAAATGAGTTAATCATGAGATGATGTATTACGGAACGAGTAAAGAAACTTGCCAGTACCGAGATTAACTAGGTATAGTGATACCGATGATCGAATCTCGGGCAAGTAACATACCGATGACAAAGGGAACAACGTATGTTGTTATGCGGTCTGACCGATAAAGATCTTCGTAGAATATGTAGGAGCCAATATGAGCATCCAGGTTCCGCTATTCGTTATTGACCGGAGATGAGTCTCGGTCATGTCTACATAGTTCTCGAACCCGTAGGGTCTGCACGCTTAACGTTCGATGACGATCGATATTATGAGTTTATGAGTTTTGACGTACCGAAGATAGTTCGGAGTCCCAGATGAGATCACGAACATGACGAGGATTCTCGGAATATCTGAGACATAAAGATTAATATATTGGACGACTATATTCGGACACCAGAAGTGTTTAGCGTGTTATCGGATAACACCGAGGTGCTGGAGGGGGTTACCGGAACCCCCTGAGGGAGTATGGGCCATAGTGGGCCAATGAGGAAAAGAGAGAAGCAGCCACTAGGGCTGACCACACCCCCCCTAGGGTTCCTAGTTGGACTAGGAGTGGGGGGCGCCCCTCTCCTTCCTTCTCTTCTCCTACTTCCTTTCCTACTCCTAGTAGGAATAGGAAGGGGGATTCCTATTCCTACTAGGAGTAGGAATCCTACTCCTGGCGCGTCATACATGGGCCGGCCGCACCTCCCCCTTACTCCTTTATATACGGGGGAAGGGGCACCCAAAGACATACAAGCAACATCGTTTTAGCCGTGTGCGGTGCCCCCTCCACAGAAACACACATCGGTCACACCGTTGCAGTGCTTACGTGAAGCCCTATGTCGGTAGCTTCATCATCGCCGTCACCACGCCGTCGTGCTGAAGAAACTCTCCCATGAAGCTCAACTGGATCAAGAGCTCGTGGGACGTCATCGAGCTGAACGTGTGCTGAACGCGAAGGTGCCGTATGTTCGGTGTTTGGATCGGTTGGATCACGAAGACGTTCGACTACATCAACCACGTCACTAGATGCTTCCGCTTTTGGTCTACGAGGATACGTAGACACACTCTCCCCTCTCGTTGCTATGCATCTAGTAGATAGATATTGCATGATCATAGAAATTTTTTTGAAATATTACATCCCCCAACAGTGGTATCAGAGCCAGGTCTATGCGTAGATAATATGCACGAGTAGAACACAATGAGTTGTGGGTAATAATAGTCATACTGCTTACCAGCATGTCATACTTTGATTCGGCGCTATTGTGAGATGAAGCGACCCGGACCGACATTACGCGTACGCTTGCGTGAGACTGGTTTCACCGTTACGAGCACTCGTTACTTAAAGGTGATCGGTGGGTGTCTGTCTCTCTCACTTTAGCTGAATCGAGTGTGACTACGCCCGGTCCTTGTGAAGGTTAAAACAACACATACTTGACAAAAATCGTTGTGGTTTTTTGTATGCGTAGGTAAGAATGGTTCTTGCTAAGCCCATAGCAGCCACGTAAAACTTGCAACAACAGAGTAGAGTATGTCTAACTTGTTTTTGCAGGGCATGTTGTGATGTGATATGGTCAAGACGTGATGAGTTATACGTTATTGTATGAGATGATCATGTTTTGTAATGTTATCGGCAACCGGCAGGAACCTTATGGTTGTCTCTTTAATGTATGAATTACGAAGGCCATGTAATTTCTTTACTTTATCACTATGAGTTAGCGATAGTAGTAGTAGCAATAGTTGGCGAGACGACCATGACGCTACGATGAAGATCATGGTGTCTAGCCGGTGACGATGGAGATCATGATGATGCTTTGGAGATGGAGATCAAAAGCACAAGATGATGATGGCCATATCATGTCACATATTTTGATTGCATGTGATGTTTATCTTATTATGCTTCTTATTTTGCTTAGTACGGCGGTAGCATTATAAGATGATCCCTTACAAAATTTCAAGGTACAAGTGTTGTCCCTGAGTATGCACCGTTGCGAAAGTTCGTCGTGCCGAGACACCACATGATGATCGGGTGTGATAAGCTCTACGTTAAAATACAACGGGTGTAAGACAGTTTTGCACATGCAGAATACTCGGGTTAAAATTGACGAGCCTAGCATGTACAGACATGGCCTCGGAACACTGGAGACCGAAAGGTCGAGCGTGAATCATATAGTAGATATAATCAACATAAGATGTTCACCATTGAAAACTACTCCATCTCACGTGATGATCGGACATGGTTTAGTTGATTTGGATCACGTGATCATTTAGATGACTAGAGGGATGTCTATCTAAGTGGGAGTTCTTTAGTAATATGATTAATTGAACTTTAATTTATCATGAACTTAGTCCTGGTAGTTTCTGCAAATTATGTTGTAGATCGATAGCTCGCGTTATAGCTCCCCTTTGTTTTTGATATGTTCCTAGAGAAAACTAAGTTGAAAGATGTTAGTAGCAATGATACGTACTAGGTTCGTGATCTGAGGATTATCCTCATTGTTGTACAGAAGAATTATGTCCTTGATGCACCGCTAGGTGACAGACCTATTGCAGGAGCAGATGAAGACGTTATGAACGTTTTGACAAAAGCTCGATATGATGACTACTTGATAGTTTAGTGCACCATGCTTTGCGGCTTAGAACCGGGACTTCAAAAACGTTTTGAACGCCACGGAGCATATAAGATGTTCCAAGAATTGAAATTAGTATTTCATACTCATGCCCGTGTCGAGAGGTATGAGACCTCTGACAGTACTTTGCCTACAAGATGGAGGAGAATAGCTCAACCAGTGAGCATGTGCTCAAATTGTATGGGTACTACAATTGCTTGAATCAAGTGGGAGTTAATCCACCAGATAAGATAGTAATTGACAAAGTTCTCTAGTCACTATCACCAAGTTAGTAGAACTTCATGATGAACTATAATATGCAAGGGATGACAAAAGTAATTCTCGAGCTCTTCGCGATGCTGAAATCTGCGAAGGTAGAAATCAAGAAAGAGCATCAAGTGTTGATGGTTAACAAGACCACTTGTTTCAAGTAAAGGGCAAAGGGATAGAAGGGGAACTTCAAGAAGAATGGCAAGCAAGTTGCTACTCCCGTGAAGAAATCCAAAGCTAAACTCAAGCCTAAAACAAAGTGCTTCTACTGCAAAGGAAATGGTCACTGGAAGTGGAACTGCCCTAGATACTTGGCGGATAAGAAGGATGGCAAAGTGAACAAAGGTATATTTGATATACAGATTATTGATGTGTACTTTACTAGTGTTCATAGCAACCCCTGGGTATTTGATACTGGTTTAGTTGCTAAAATTAGTAACTCGAAACGAGAGTTGCAAAATGAACAGAGACTAGTTAAAGGTGAAGTGACGATGTGTGTTGGAAGTGGTTCCAAGATTGATATGATCATCATCGCACACTCCCTATACTTTCGGGATTAGTGTAGAACCTAAATAAATGTTATTTGGCATTTGCGTTGAGCATGAATATGATTTGATCATGTTTGTTGCAATATGGTTATTCATTTAAAGTCATAGAATAATTGTTATTCTGTTTACATGAATAAAACCTTCGATGGTCATACACCCAATGAAAATAGTTTGTTGGATCTCGATCGTAGTAATACACATATTCATAATATTGAAGCCAAAAGATGCAAAGTTGATAATGATAGTGCAACATATTTGTGGCAATGCCGTTTAGGTCATATTGGTGTAAAGTGCATGAAGAAACTCCATAGTGATGGACTTTTGGAATCACTTGATTATGAATCACTTGATACTTGCGAACCATGCCTCATGGGCAAGATGACTAAAACGATTCACCCATGATCTGATGATCTTGCTATAACATAACGATACTGCATTTCCCCTCTTCCTTGTCTCTACTTACTTGTTCATTGCTCGACTCGAGGGAGGGGCTCTATATAGTTGTTTTGCCTTCTTTCTTGGACTCTCAGGTGAGCGCTTAGGCCAAGCCACTCCGTTCTCCGGAACAATGGAGCGAGCAACTGATTTATTGGAAATCATACATACTGATGTATGTGGACCGATGAGTGTTGA
This sequence comes from Secale cereale, assembly GCA_902687465.1. Taxonomy (NCBI): domain Eukaryota; kingdom Viridiplantae; phylum Streptophyta; class Magnoliopsida; order Poales; family Poaceae; genus Secale; species Secale cereale. The sequence continues at coordinate 691,590,532 of LR738711.1, read as the reverse complement.
GGCTCGCGGCGGGTATCGTTATTTTCTTACCTTCACTGATGATTTGAGCAGATATGGGTATATCTACTTGATGAAGCACAAGTCTGAAACATTTGAAAAGTTCAAAGAATTTCAGAGTGAAGTAGAGCATCATCGTAACAAGAAAATAAAATTTCTACGATCTGATCGTGGAGGTGAATATTTGAGTTACGAGTTTGGTCTTCATTTGAAACAATGTGGAATAGTTTCACAACTCACGCCACCCGGAACACCATAGCGTAATGGTGTGTCCGAACGTCGTAACCGTACTTTATTAAATATGGTGCGATCTATGATGTCTCTTACCGATTTACCACTATCGTTTTGGGGTTATGCTTTAGAGACAACTGCATTCACTTAAATAGGGCACCATCTAAATCCGTTGAGACGACACCTTATGAACTATGGTTTGGCAAGAAACCAATGTTGTCATTTCTTAAAGTTTGGGGCTGCGATGCTTATGTGAAAAAACTTCAACCTGATAAGCTCGAACCCAAGTCGGAGAAATGTGTCTTCATAGGATACCCAAAGGAGACTGTTGGGTACACCTTCTATCACAGATCCGAAGGCAAGATATTCATTGCTAAGAATGGATCCTTTCTAGAGAAGGAGTTTCTCTCGAAAGAAGTGAGTGGGAGGAAAGTAGAACTTGATGAGGTAATAGTACCTTCTCCCGAATTGGAAAGTAGTACATCACAGAAACTAGTTCCAGTGATTCCTACACCAATTAGTGTGGAAGCTAATGATGATGATCATGAAACTTCAGATCAAGCTACTGTTGAACTTCATAGATCAACCAGAGTACGTTCCATGGCAGAGTAGTACGGTAACCCTGTTCTGGAAGTCATGTTACTAGACCATGATGAACCTGTGAACTATGAGGAAGCGATGATGAGCCCGGATTCCGCAAAATGGCTTAAGGCCATGAAATCTGAGATGGGATCCATGTATGAGAACAAAGTGTGGACTTTGGTTGAGTTGCCCAATGATCGGCAAGCCATTGAAAATAAATGGATCTTCAAGAGGAAGACAGACGACGATGGTAATGTTACTGTCTACAAAGCTCAACTTGTTGTGAAAGGTTTTCGACAAGTTCAAGGAGTTGACTACGATGAGGCTATCTCACCCATAGTGATGCTTAAATCTGTCCGAATCATGTTAGCGATTTCCACATTTTATGATTATGAAATCTGGAAAATGGATGTCAAAACTACATTCCTTAATGGATACCTCATAGAGGAGTTGTATATGATACAACCAGAAGGTTTTGTCGATCCTAAAGGTGCTAACAAAGTGTGCAAGCTCCAGCGATCCATCTATCGACTGGTGCAAGCATCTCGGAGTTGGAATATACACTTTGATAAGGTGATCAAAGCATATGGTTTTATACAGACTTTTGAAGAAGCCTGTATTTACAACAAAGTGAGTGGGAGCTCTGTAGCATTTCTGATATTATATGTAGATGACATATTGTTGATTGGAAATGATATAGAATTTCTGGATGGCATAAAAGGATACTTGAATAAGAATTGTTCAATGAAAGACCTCGGTGAAGCTGCTTATATATTAGGCATCAAGATCTATAGAGATAGATCAAGACGCTTAATTGGACTTTTACAAAGCACATACCTTGATAAAGTTTTGAAGAAGTTCAAAATGGATCAGTCGAAGAAAGGGTTCTTGCCTGTCTTACAAGGTATGAAGTTGAGTAAGACTCGATGCCCGACCATGGCAGAAGATAGAGAAAGAATAAAAGTCATTCCCTATGACTCAGCCATAGGTTCTATAAAGTATGCCATGCTGTGTACCAAACATGTTGTGTACCTTGCCATGATTTTGGCAAGGAAGTACAATAGTTATCCAGGAGTAGATCACTGGACAGCGGTCAAAATTATCCTTAGTTACTGGATGACTAAGGAAATGTTTCTCGATTATTGTGGTGATAAAGAGTTTGTCGTAAAGAGCTACACCGATGCAAGCTTTGACACTAATCCAGATGACTCTAAGTATCAATCTAGATGCGTATTGAAAGTGGGAGCAATTAGCTAGAGTAGCTCCATGCAAAACATTGTAGACATAGAAATTTGCGAAATACATACGGATCTAAATGTAACAGATCCGCTGACTAAACTTCTCTCACAAAGCAAAACATGATCACACCTTAGTACTCTTTGGGTGTTAATCACATGGCGATGTGAACTATTATTGACTCTAGTAAACCCTTTGGGTGTTGGTCACATGGCTATGTGAACTATGGGTGTTATTCACATAACGATGTGAATTATCAGTATTAAATCATATGGCGATGTAAACTAGATTATTGACTCTAATGCAAGTGGGAGACTGAAGGAAATATGCCCTAGAGGCAATAATAAAGTTGTTATTTGTATTTCCTTATATCATGATAAATGACTTTTATTCATGCTAGAATTGCATTAACCGGAAACTTAGTACATGTCTGAATACATAGACAAAACAGAGTGTCCCTAGTATGCCTCTACTAGACTAGCTCATTGATCAAAGATGGTTATGTTTCCTAGACATAGACATGAGTTGTCATTTGATCAACGGGATAACATCATTAGTAGAATTATGTGATGGACAAGACCCATCCGTTAGCTTAGCAACTTGATCGTTCAGTTTTACTACTATTGCTTTCTTCATGACTTATACATGTTCCTATGACTATGAGATTATGCAACTCCCGAATACCGGAGGAACACCTTGTGTGCTATCAAACGTCACAACGTAACTGGGTGATTATAATAATGCTCTATAGGTATCTCCGAAGGTGTTCGTGGTGTTGGCATAGATCAAGAATAGGATTTGTCACTCCGAGTGTCGGAGAGGTATCCCTGGGCCCTCTCGGTAATACACATCATAATAAGCCTTACAAGCAAATGAGTTAATCACGAGATGATGTATTACTGAACGAGTAAAGAGACTTGTCGGTAACGAGATTAACTAGGTATAGTGATACCAACAATCGAATCTCGGGCAAGTAACATACCGATGACAAAGGGAACAACGTATGTTGTTATGCGGTTTGACCGATAAAGATCTTTGTAGAAAATGTAGGAGCCAATATGAGCATCCAGGTTCCGCTATTGGTTATTGACCGGAGATGAGTCTCGGTCATGTCTACATAGTTCTCGAACCCGTAGGGTCCGCACGCTTAATGTTCGATGACGATCAGTATTATGAGTTTATGAGTTTTGATGTATTGAAGATAGTTCGGAGTCCCGGATGACATCATAGACATGACGAGGAGTCTTGGAATGTCCGAGACATAAATATTAATATATTGGACGACTGTGTTCGGACACCCGAAGTGTTCCGGGTGTTATCGGATAAGACCGGAGTGCCGGAGGGGGTTACAGGAACCCCCGAGGGAATATGGGCCATAGTGGGCCAATGAGGGAAAGAGAGAGGCAGCCCACTAGAGCTTCCCACACTCCCCTAGGGTTCCTAGTTGGACTAGGAGTGGGGGCGCGCCCCTCTCCTTCCTTCTCTTCTCCTCCTTCCTTTACTACTCCTAGTAGGAATAGGAAGGGGGATTCCTATTCCTACTAGGAGTAGGAATCCTACTCCTGACGCGCCATACATGGGCCGGCCGCACCTCCCCCTTGATCCTTTATATACGGGGGTAGGGGGCACCCAAAGACACACAAGCAACATCGTTTTAGCCGTGTGCGGTGCCCTCCTCCACAGAAACACACCTCGGTCATACCGTTGCAGTGCTTAGGCGAAGCCCTGCGCCGGTAGCTTCATCATCTCTGTCACCACGCCGTCGTGCTGACGAAACTCTCCCATGAAGCTCAACTGGATCAAGAGCTCGTGGGACGTCATCGAGCTGAATGTATGCTGAACGCGGAGGTGCCGTACGTTCGGTGCTTGGATCGGTTGGATCGCGAAGACGTTCGACTACATCAACTGCGTCACTAGACGCTTCCGATTTCGGTCTGCGAGGGTACATAGACACACTCTCCCCTCTCGTTGATATGCATCTAGTAGATAGATATTGCGTGATCGTAGGATTTTTTTTGAAATACTACGTTCCCCAACAACAGCTAGAAATCTGTTGTGTAATTTCTCCCAAAATAGGCACCGGAAGCTTCCCAATTTAGATAATGGTTTTGCCCATGTCTTACTTTGCCTGCTCTAACGGTTCAGCATTTGTGCTAGCATGAACCTCACTCTTTGATGCCTTGGTCATCATCTGGTCCACATCACCAATGTACTTGTTTGAGGGATTCGTACTTTGAATTAACATCTCGTATATGTGACATAAAATTGTCATGTAGTTGTCTATTGTCCCATTCGTGTTCTTCATCTCTACGGTACCCATGATCATGGAGAACGAGCCACGGAGAGACTAAGGGCAGGGAGACCGTGAAGTGTTATTCTAAACACCAATAACATAAAGGTTTAGTACGGTAACGTGGATCCTATCCTTGAGGATTCAAGAGGTGTAGTCATTAAACATTCAGTGCTTTTGTCTGATTATTGGAATCTTAATTATTGGGGCAACCCTGCACAATGGATAAGGTCTTCGGTTGGACAACGGACTCTTGATGCAGGACACATGTCGGTCAAGATGTAATTTAGACACATCCCCCACTTCGATACGTACCAAGCACATCTTGACGGATGACTTCCAAAGCCCTGATTAATATTATTTCTGGTCCCGACACGAATATATGGTTGCAAGCATAAATCCTCATACCCATGCCTATTTTTATGTTTCTAGTGTCACCTTGATTTATAATCTGGTTAAAAGCTGGAATTAACTCTCTAACAAAATCTTGTTTGAGACCTTAGCTTAAAGGGCATCATACTCTCGTGGGTTCGATAACTCAGAGTCACCTCTGGAAAAAAAGCGAGAATCCTTTGTGCTCCATTTCTGGATCACCAAAAGAAGTAATCACGGCGGAGTTGTGTCATGCAATCTAGCCGGCTTGGTCCGCCTTGAGGCACTCGCTGACATTTCGGGCTTCTCCCATCTCGTGTCTGGTGGCCACCCAGGGGTCGACGGGCTCCAACCACAGCAGGCTATGGGGGAAGTCGTGTCGGGCGTTGACGTCGTGGAGGCAGACGACATAATGCCGTATTCATGTGTCGTGTGCATCACAGAGTGGGAGGCACTGTATCTGCGTCACTTGTCGCAACTTAATCTGAGAACAGTTTTTAAAAAACAGTTAAAATAGTTTGGTTTTTCCTCTAGGCTTAATTGGTTGAGGTTTTATTTGGTTGAGTGTTTTTTGGTTCAAGTTTGGTTTGGGTATATAGAAAAACTAGTTTGGGTTTAACTGGTTACGGGCTTACAGAGTTTGGGCCTAACCGGTGAAAACTACAGGTTCCCCGATTTCTTGCCCCGGAGGGCAACTGAGAAAGAAAAAAAAGCCCCATCGAGAATGTCGAGCTAAACCTACTCATTCTCGAGCGGCCGAGTCCTCTACCGCCGCCACCGCCGCCGGCCTCCCCGTCTCCTGCACACCTCGTCGGCCTATGCCCTCTCCCCCTCCCACTCCCCTCACAGATTAGTGCCCCCTCATCCTCCTGCTCACCTTCCTCGTCGGCGGCGTCGGGCATCATCTGGCTACCGTTCGCCGGGGCCTGCGCCGTGCCGGCTGACCCAGCCGTCTATCTCAACTCCTTCATCGTCACGCACCCGGGCGAGCAGCGACAACGTGGCCGGGAGGATCAGAGCCTCCTACGGCGCACCAGGGCGACGACACCTCCACCTCCTACATCGGCGCCTCCTAAGTCAAGTTCGTCGAGGCCGGCGGCGCCCGCACCATCCCGCTCATCTACAACGAGCCCGTGAGCGCCTCCTCGAGGTCACTGCCTCCAGATCCCCACCTCCCTCCCCTTCGTCTCTTATTTTACTCCAGAAATTCTAGTTCTTTGGAAGTCAATCCGAAGTAGATGTACCGATTCTTTGGAAACCAAATAGCAATCTCGGTCCTCATTGTGTGCCTGTGTCTCAGATCCGTGAAAACACTAGACAAAAGTGCTTCAAATTTAGTCTGAATCTTAGTAGTCTGAATCTTAGTCTAAAATTTAGTCTGAACCCCGGCATGCATACGACAGGAGTTGAACATATATAGTCTCTGACTTGTAGTTCCTATGCTCGAGGGCTGGGAGCTGCTGCATATTCATCATCAGATAGATATTGATGATGGAAGTGCACTGCGCTCTGGAACTAAATGAGCATCTGCCATGTTTCAGTAAGGATGTGCAGGCATGCATCGCTCTAGTAAATAATACAACATCTGCCCTCTTGTTTACTGAAAGAAACATGGCAGAGATGCATACACCTGCTCATTCACACTACCACCCTAATAATGGACTGACCTTTGACTTGCTCCTTAATTTTCAAACCAATGAAAAGTAAAAATATAATCCTGGTCATCCATATATATATGCAATGGCTAGTGAAGTTCCGAAATTGATGGCCAAGTTGGCTCTTTAGAAAATCCTGATCATCGATAAAATGCTAGAATGTGCAAGTTGAAATTTTGTAACGGGCCAAGCAAACTGTTATGTTTATAAGTCTACCTTTTTTCTGATGTTGCACAAGTTAGTGGCACCTCTTTGGTGTCCTTTCTTCGATCTGTTAATTTTACTAAAGAAGGCTAAAGAATCACATCCCTGATCTTGTATATTCCAGGTTATTCACTTTGTCATACGCACCTACTTTATATAGTGTAAATCAGCCATATGTTGCCAAAAATTACATAAACCTGAGATATTCTCAAACCTGGGAGAAGCTGGAGCATGGCATGAGCAACTAGTGATCCAGACTCATAGCTTGAGGTTTTTCATGTGTATGGTACAATCTGCAATGCATTATTTCACCTAGGAAACAATGTACATCATATTTGTTTAGGCCTCTTCTTAGGGGAAACCTTTTTGATTAAAATTGTTAACAATAATTTTTGAAATTGGCTAGAGATGGCTTGCCATATTGTGAATAAGAACTCGGTGTCAATGTAAAGATATATCATGGTTACAAGTTCTAAAAATTGTGTCTTTTCAGATCAAGGTACAGGTTGACTACTACCGCCATGAGAACTCGGTGACATCCATCATCGGCAGATGGCGTAATGCAATCCTGGCTTGGAATCAATTATCACCCTTAATTCAGCTCTGTTTGTTATTACCTCTGTACTTCAAGTGTTGGTAGTGCAGAATATGTAAGCTGTCAAGTGTAATATTTGTGCTTCAGAATCTGTGTTTTGTACAAGTACATGTTATGAAGTTGTCTAGTGTTCATCAATTTAAGTGTTGGTAGTGCAGAATATGTAAGCTATCAAGTGCAATGTCTGTACATGTTATTAAGCCGGTGCTATGCTTTTAGCTGTCAAGTGCAGGATCATACAAATATTGAGCTGTACATGTATGGGTGGGGAACTAATATAGAACCATAGGCTAAAACCATAGTTCCTTGAATGCGTTAGTTTGGTTTTGGGGAATTTGTCATGTGGTTTAGTTTGGGCTGGGTGCCAATGCCAATTACGTGGGGTTAATTTGGTTCAGTTTCCAAAATGTCATCACGTGGGTTCAGTTCAGGTTTGGTTTGGTTACCCACCCATTCTCAGATTTAGTCTCAACCCCGGAGTTTTGTAATTTTTTCGCTCATTCTTCTTTTTAATGTTTTATCACTTGAGCCGTACGTCCAAATCACGAACCATTTTATTCGTTGCATTTCTCACGTCAATATCTTCGACGCTAAATCCCATTTTAATAGGTTTGGGTGGCTTAAAAAAAACAAGAGAAACATGAAAACATAAAATGAAAAATGAAAACTGAAAACCAAAAAATACAAAACAAAAACAAAAGCAAAACAAAAATACAAACAAAATCAACTCAAAAACTAAAAACTTTAATCAGAACAAAAAATAGAAACGAAAGCTCATATGTGCTTTTCACTTCTTTTGGGAATTACACCTATGCGTTTTCACTTTTCAAGAACCATCGTTGTGGTTTCCACTTACCAAGAAGCACGGTTGTGCTTCACGCAAAAGCAGAACTTTGTTTTTTCACTTTTCAGTAGCATAACTGTGGGAAATAAAGATATTGTTCACGCCGAAGCACATGTGTGTGTGTTTTCATGAAGCAAAAATGAAAAACACGTGCAAAGAAATTGTGTTCCCGCGAGGTCCGCCCAGCGCATCTAATGTGGCAGCTTGAGTGCCCCCGCGCGCGTCCGCTTGGCACGCCCCCGAAGGGGAATTTCCTATACGACGCATATTGCGCCCAACTTTGAGCGCTTCACACAAGACCGAATGGCTCGGCCCATTTCACCGCTAAGAATAGCGCGTTCTGGTTCTATTTTTTGGAACTTTCTAGAAGGTTCCAAGACCATTTTTACCGGCTTTGAGAACCTTTTATAAGGCTTTTTGAACATATTATTTCTTTTTTATTTTTATTTTCATGGTTTTTCTTCTTCTCCTTTTGTTTCTTTCGAAAAATGAAATTTAAAAACATATTATCATAATTTGTTCTAATTTCAGTCAAATCCAAAATTTCAAGTTATATTGTTTTTGTAATCTACAAACTTTCTCAAATTGTTCATTTTTTATAAAATGTTGATATTCTGAAAGTTTGATCTTTTTTTTAAATGTGTTCGCTTTATCCCCCAAAAAAAGAAAATTCAAAATTTGTTTGATTTCCTAAAAATTCTCACAATTTTAAAAATGTCCCACATTATCATAAAATGTTCACGCTTACATATATTTTTCAAAATTTCAAAACAAAATATTTTAAAGTTAAATAACATTTTCTTTTTTTGCGCGGGAGTTAAATAACATTTTCAAAAATCTTATTTTCTTAAAGCAGCAAAATGTGCAACAGTAGTCGAGCTACTACTACTACACTGGTGGGCTGGCTCAGTCGAGGGGCGCCCTGTGCATTGTGCGCCTATATGACGCTATGTGCCTCATATAAGAGATCTCCTCGAAGGGGTACCCGCTCGATATCATTTTTTTGAGCGGGCCAGCTCAATAGCTGCTCCTTCCAATCGTAGAAATCAAATCTGGACTGCAAGGGATTTAAGCCCTGGCTCAATGGTACACAACACAATGGTTAATGTCTCCGGCCAGGGTTCGACGTCCCACTCTCGGAGTTTTTTTTGGGACTCTTTGAGTTTTCTCCTATAAAGCGAAGCGCGGGTGGCTACTATATTCCTTCCCCATCTCATATTAAATGTGGACCGCAAGAGTGAGGAGAGACCTCTTAATTATCGCTCTCAGCACCACCTAAGAGCATCTCCATTGGTTCAGCGCCCCAGGGATGAAAAGAGACCTCCTAATTATCGCTCTCAGCACCACCTAAGAGCATCTCCATTGGTTCAGCGCCCCCAGGGATGAAAATAGTGCCTCCTGGGGCAAGCGGTGTTATTTTCGTCGTGGGGGCGGCCGGATCCCCAGTTGGCCCTAGACGCCTTTTTTTGAAAAAAAAAGTTCTGCTAAAATTTAAAGGATTCAGACGAAATTCATTAATACTTGTACATAATTTAAAAGACATAACCTAATAAAACCTAAAACTAGGCCACCGCCGCCTTCTACACGTCGAGGAACTTGTAAAAGGCCATGTCGTCACCCTCGTCGCCTCGTCGTCGCCCTACATATCGCCTTCCTTGCTACAGCCCTGCCCTGGGTCACCTTGGCGGATGGGCTTGGTGGGTGGCGGTGCCTCGTCGTCGCTATCCTTGAGGACAATCACGCCGCCCTCCGCGCAGCCGCGGTGTCGAGTGGTGATCTCCTCAAGGGCGCAACGCTTGCGCTCCAGCTCCAACCGGACGTAGTCGTCCCACGCCCATCTGAGGGCGGCCTCCTCGTCGGTGACGAGCGCCGACTCGGCCTTGATGGCGACGAGCCCCGGCTCGATCTTCACTGCGACGAGCCCAGGATCGGGCTTCGGCTTGATGAGGCGAGAGGAGGAAGGCGAGGGGCCACCGCGGTTGCACGGCCCGAGTGACGTCTCCTCGGGCTCGGCCGTGACGGGGGCAAGCGGGGCGAACGCCGACGGTCCAGAGGAGCGGGAGGAGGAAGGAAAGGGACAACCGCGGGTCCGCCGCCCGAGCGATGTCTCCACGGGCTCGACCTTTATGGGGGCGAACGCTGGCGACCCGGAGGAGTGGGAGGAGGAAGGAGAGGGACCACCGCGGGTGCGCCGCCCAAGCGGCGTCTCCACGGGCTCGGCCTTGACGGGGGCGAGCGGGGCGAATGTCGCCGACCCAAAGGAGCTGGTGGAGGAAGGAGAGGGACCACCGCGGGTGCGACTCTCGAGCGGCGTCTCCACGGGCTCAACCTTGACGGGGGCGAGCGGGACAAACGCCGCCGACCCGGAGGAGCGGAAGGAGGAGGAGGAGGAGCCGCCCGCCATGTGCCTCGGGAGCCAAGAAGAGCTGCCGCTCCGGTGGGGGACCGGAGCCGCCGGGTACTCGAGTGGCGGCTCATTGCCGCCCTCGAGGTGCTCCAGGACGGCCTGGAGCATGCGTCCGGGGACGCCCCACCACATGCGGTGACCGTCGGCATTGTAACGACCCCTCACCGGCGCGTTGTTGGTGGAGGCGACCTGCTTCTCGCGGCGGTGGCGGAAGTACGCCGTCCACCCAGTTCGGTTGTCGGCGGCGTACTGTGGTTCGGCCTCGCACCTCCTCTGGCAAGGACACCCTAACGTGCGCTATCTCGACGAGGTGGCGGTCGGCGTCGGGAGGGGGCGGGGGCGGGGGCGCCTCCAGCGCTCAGTCTCCATGAGCCCGGCACGCGGATGTCAGGCGGCGTTGGGTAGTTCACCTCGTGGAGGAGTTATGCCTCCCACTCGTGAAGGTCGCGGCGACCGAAGTCGTGGGCCGCCGCTCCGTCGCCGGGGAATCGTTGGGGCATCCGTGGTGCGGCAGATGAGGAGAGAGGTGCAAGGAGGGAAAGATGGTTCGTTGACCAGCGAGAGAGGGACTGCGGCGAGGGTGTGTGCGGCCAACGTCGAGGAGGAGCAGTACTTTATATAGCGGCGGGTGTGAGGTGAGCGGACGGCCGGCTTGTGGACGCGCGTTTTCACTGCGCCACCCCTGAGGAATCAATAGAAGGCTGACCGGCGGCAGGCTTGACATTGATTCCCCGCGGGAAATCAATGCGATGAGGACGACGAACGCGTCTAGTCACTGACTCGGCGGGTCCACATGTCTTTCGCGCCAAACACATTTCCCCCAGTGCCCCCCTCCCCCGCGCGTCCTATTCGGCCTGGGTGCGCCGGCGCGAAATTCGGCCCTAGCCGGCGATAATTGAGCTTCTGGGACGCGACTGGACCCTTTTTTTCTCGCCGGCGATAGAAAAAAGGCCTGGGGGGCTGTTGAGGGCGAGTGAAGATGCTCTAAGGTTTGTACTGCCCTCTCGGTCACGTTCGTGCCTCGTCCCTCACGTACCCTCATGGGCAGCGACCCAGCACGCCTTGCTCGCCTTTTATTTTATTCATTGTTTTATTATTATTTTGCTCCGTTGTTCTATGAAAAAAACGGTTGCTGTTTTTTTTAAGTTTTTGTGTTTAAACGGTGAAATTGAAATAAGTTCACTGATTTATATAAAGTGCGTGAATTTTTAAAATGTTCAATAATTTGAAAAACACAAGGATTTCAAAAATGTACACAAATTTGAAAAACAAATCATGAATTTGAAAAACCTCGCAAATTCAAAAAAGTTCGTTGAATTAAAAAAATAGTGAATCTGAAAAAAGTTAATCAATTTTAACAAGTGCGTGATTTTAAAAAAGTTCATGAAAGTTTAAAACAAGGTCAATAATTCCACACACCAAAAATTTGAAAAAAACTTGTAAATTTAAAAAATCATAGATTTCGAAACAAAATCACGAATTTTACAAACATTAGCGGAATTTAAAAAAACATCGTACATATCAAAAAGAGTTCATGAATTTGAAAAATATCCATGCATTTGAAAAAAGTTCACGGATTCAGATATTTTTCCAGGAAATTGAAAAAGGTACACGAATTTAAAATGTTCACGTATATGAAATAATATTCTTCAATTTCACTATTTTAATATAAGTTCATGATTTACAACAATCACAAATTCTGAAAATGGAAAATAAAATAGAAAAAGGAATGATAACAAGAAAAAGAAAACAAAAAAGACGAAAAATCGGCCAAGCAAAACCGAAAAAGAGAGAAAACCAGAGTATAGAAGGCGCTGCGTTTTTTAGGCGTTACATTTGTGCACAGTTAGAAAAAAAAGGGGGTAGTAAGCACAACAGGTGAGCTGTCCCAGATGGTTATTGCGGTTGTAATAGAACAGTGAGGTTTGGAGTTCATATCTCTCTTCTGCTTCATTTTGAAGGTTAAAAAAAGAAAAAGAAAAAGAAAAAGGGCTGAGTTCAGGACACACAGAGGGTGGTGTGTGCCGGTTTGTGGAGTAGCCTATAGCCGGTGTTGAGGGCGCTAAATAGGAGTTGGTGCCAGGTAGAACTAAAAGGAAAAACACATAGATTGTGAGGACATATAGCCCACTTGACAATGGGCCTTTCTCAAGGGAAAGAAAACTAAGAGTGGGCCGAGCGAACATGCGGATGGATCCAGACGCCTGCAAAGCTCCTCGAGATTTGCTTTTAGTTTAGTGAAATCCGGACATGTGGAAACTTGTGGTACCTTGTTGGATGACGAAAAGTGTTGAGGCCGCATGGTCTGGACTTTTATGGGCATTGTGATGCACTGCGTTGGAGATGCCCCATGTTATATCATTTAAAAATACTGGATTCATACTTAGATTGTATTTTCATGTGTATTTCAAATTTAATCTTTACTTATTTTTAATGATTGTAGACACAAAGCGTTTATAAATTTTATATTATCTTTAAATCATTTAAATTTGTTCTGCTAAATGTGGAATCATGTGAAGATGTGAGGCCAACTCCAACGCGCGACCCCATCCTGTCCGGGTGCGTCCGTTTGGGGCAAAACGGACATACCAGACGGCCCAGCGCGTGGACGCAAATGGACTTTTGTTTGTTTTTTGTCCGCTTTCGTCCCATCGCTGGCTCATCTCTAAGCCACTTTTGAGGTGAAACGGACAGCGCGCGGATCGTCCGGACGCACGCGCTTGTTCTCCCCTAGCCCGCTCGTCGATGGCACAAAGCATCCGCCCCGCGCCCCATTTCGCGCCATTTCCCCCCAAATCCTCTCCCACGTCCCGCCCACGACCCTCCCGCCATGGCCGATGCCGCGCGAATTCTGGCAGCCAGGCCGTCGACCTGCCAGGAAAGGTGAAGAAGAAGGCGGGGGCCAAGGTTCCGAAGAAGTCGCGGTCGGAACTCACGTCGATGGAGATCGCAAAGATGAACGCGAAATCGGCCAAGAGGAGGAACCGGAGGGCGGCGGCCAAGGGCAAGAACGTCGTGGCCAAGTTCGTTGCCGACCGCGGCCGCGCGGCACAAGGCCGCGCGGCACAAGGCCGACGTCGACGAGAAGGAGGACATCGTCAACAAAGCGCATGCCCTCCTCATGCTTGGGATCTGACGTCCGGCGAGTTTCTCGCCAGTGCTCGTTGGCCCGGCGAGCATAGGCTCGTCAGTCGCACGGCCTCCGTAGTGCCCCTCGCCGATGTTGCGAAACGCGCCTTTGTCGCTCGGTTTTCCTCCGCCAACGTGTGAAGGCCAGACCCGTTTCTCGGGGTCGCCGGACGTTGGCGTGATCGTGCCCCTCGGCCGTCATCGACCTCAACATCACGCCGGGGTCCAGCAGCGGCGGCCGGCCGTCCGTCGAGATGCAAAGAAAGCGAGCATGGTCGACGTCTACGGCCACCATGTCGTCGCCCCGCGTCCTGTTCGATGAAATGCCAACACCAACGCCAACGGTCAACGACCCCTACTACAACCAGTTCATGGAGAATGTCATCTACGAGGGCCGTGGCGAGGCCTTCCAGATGGGTGGGCATGGCGATGCCTACGATCCCGAGGAGACCTAGAGTCAGGATGGTCGTGGCCAGTACGTTGCCGATGAAGACTTTGAGGCCCACGACAATGCTGAGTACGACCATGGTGACTCGTGGCATGAAGATGATGATATCTATTGCGAATGTGATGGTCATGAAGAAGACGAAATCCTCGATATTGGAGGCGAGCCATTGTTCATCGACGAGCTCACCTAAAGAGCGGAAACACAAAAGTGGAAGAAGAGCATTCATACAGGGTCATACACACAAGAGGAGGACAAGTTGATTTGCCAAAGTTGGATGGAGATTGACCAAGATCTGAGGACCGGTGCGCAACAAAAGGGTCTTGTTTTTTAGACAAGAGTTCATAAAACATTCCATGAAATAAAGTTGTTTCCGCCCTACCAATTTACGAGCGACTGTGGCATCTTCTCGATTCAAAAGAGGTGGTTGTTCAACAAGAATGCAACAAGTATTATGCTGCACTTGAGAGCGTTGCCGACATGGTATGGTATCTTATCTTTTCGTTGCTACGGCCATGACTTCGGCCTTCTATATGTTTGCATGTTCAATTGTTGTTGATCGTGTAGGCATTTCAATCTTTGGAAGTATTCAAGGCCCGACACAATGACAAGCCATTCACTCTTACGCATTATTGGGCGCTCATTAACAATTGCCCTAAGTTCAAAGATCAATACCGTGAACTTCAAAAGAAGAGAGGCAAGAAGACGGCCGCGTTGGCAGGAGGTGGAGATGGTGAGGCGTTGAAGAGGCCGAGGGGCAAGGCCAACTCCAAGGTGGACGAAAAGCGTGATGCGTCATCCATTGCCTTGCATAAGACTTTGCACGGCATGATGTCTCAAAAGGATGCGAGGCACGAGAAAAAGCGACAAAGCGAGAAGGAGCAAATGAAGCAATACCTGGAGCTTCAAACGAAGAAGCTTGAGATGGAGGAGGCGCCCAAGAAGAGGACGATGGACATGGAGAAGGCGTCCCGGCTGAGGCAGCTCGACATCGAGGCTGCCAATGCCGCCGCCAGGCAGAGGCAGCTCGACATTGAGGCCACCAATGCCGCAACCAAAACAAAGGAGGTGGCGCTAGCGATCATGAGTGTGGATTCGAGTAAGATGAGCGAGAAGACGAGGGGCTGGTTCGAGGCTCGGCAGAAGGAGATGTTGGACGCCGACGGCCTGAACTAGGTGGTTTGTTCGGCCGTGGTCATTCTTTTTAGAGGCTGTCATGGGTGTCGGCCGCCGGGTGTGTGCCGACGAGAAACCTATTAATTTTGGAGACTGGACATGTTGCCAGCCGCTGGCTGTGTTGCCGGCGAAAAAACTATTCATTTTGGAGGATGGCTGAGTTGCCAGCCGCTGGCTGTGTTGCCGGTGAGGTCGTGTAGGCGGGTTGTGTTGCCGGCGTGAACTAGGGCCGCTCGCATGAACTGCGGGTGTGGTTTATTCGACTATTTGTGTTTGAAAAAGGAGGCGGACAGGATGCGGTCAAAGGATGCGTCCGTGCGACCATGCGTTAGTCACACTGCCACTACATCCTACAAAAAATCCTGACACGATCTTATTATCCGCCTCAAACGGACAAAATCCGGGCCGAACGGACGTCTGTTTGGGTTCGTAAGCTGGAGTTGGCCTGAGGGTGGAGCTCACGATATGCACTCGTTGAGAGATGAACGGCGACCGAACAAGGGGCGCGCAGGCAAAAGGAGGAGAATGCAAACACACGCATTGGCAGTGTACGTGCACAGCACATGTGCACGCTGCCATTGCCAATACTTTCAGCATGGACATACCAGTATTGTAGTGCAGTAGCTATCCCAGTTGTGGGCAAACAAACGATGCAGAGGTTGGGTAACAGACGAGACGACTGCCACCAGTTGACTTAGGAGCCGAGGAGCCCACTCTGGCCGCAGCAGCTAGTACACACATCCACAGTGGTGCAGCTGCAGCTGCAGCTGCAGCGGGGGATGGGAGAACTGGCACTGGCGCTAGACATCGGCGCCTTTTGGTCATGCTCCCATACGGGCACGGGCGCGAGACTGGCCGCGCGCGCGCGTTCGCGGCTGTCCCCACGCCAAGAAACAAACAAACAATCGGCAATGGCTTTATTTACTGCCCGCTTCCGTGCGTGTGTGGTTTTTGCGTCTGCTCGCTCGGTGGTGTCTGTCTGTTGGCGCTGGGGCAGGGGAGACACGGGCGCTGCCAAAAGGGTGCGTGCGAAAGGGGCTCATCATGATGATCCCATGGCTGCCCTGCCCGTCGCACGGGCTCCTGTCCTACTCCTGCTCTTCCCACCATCGCACTGGCCATGGCACCAGTAACAACTGTGCGTTCTGCAGTACTACTACTTGTTGGCAGTAAACAAATCCGCGCGAGAGTGTTTGCCGTGTCACGTTTCACTTTGACCGTTTCATGCGAGAGTAAATAAATTGAATGAAACATGTTGTTATTAGTATCTGCTGCGGTGAGAAGAAATCACCGAGAATATAATGGAACTCGTAATGG
Organism: Secale cereale; assembly: GCA_902687465.1. Classification (NCBI taxonomy): domain Eukaryota; kingdom Viridiplantae; phylum Streptophyta; class Magnoliopsida; order Poales; family Poaceae; genus Secale; species Secale cereale. The sequence goes on along the minus strand of LR738711.1, from coordinate 691,574,052 downwards.
AAAAGTTTACGGCTAGCAGCGAAATGTGTCTCATTTCCCGCCGACAATAGGTACTAGTGCCGCTACAAAGCGCGGCATCGCCTACAATGCTGCAAAACGTCTCGATCGCAACACCGTGTGTCGCCACGGAAAGCCTAGCGCTAGCCACTCGAAGCAAGGCGCAAAGCGGATTCATCCGGGCACGGGCACCTGCACGCACGCCACGGATGATTGAACGACGCGGCGGGCAAGGCGAGGGAGGGGCCCGGCCCTGGCTGGTTCCGCGCGACGCAAGGGAAATTCGTCGTCGCAATGACGACGAACCGGACGAAGAAGGCGAAGCGCGCGGCACGGCGGCAGCCACGGGTGAAGCTAGGTAGCGCTCTCGAGCACCCGCACGCGTAGGCGGAGTAGGCGTGCATGATGGGGTGGGCGGATGGCTGCAACCGCGACCTGGTGTGGCGAGGCGCCGGGGAGAGGAGTGGAGCTTGGAGGTGATGATGCACGCATGGACTGGGGGAGCAGAGGAGTGGCAGCCTGCCTGCCTGCTGCTGTGCGTTCGTTCGGGCGCGCGGCGTGCATGCAACATGCATCCAGCGGCGGCAGCGAATCAACTGCGCCTCGCGCATGTGGCCGGCCGGCCGGCTTTACTAGCCTGCGCACGGTGCGCAGCTCAGCAATTGTTGTGACTTGTGAGAATAGGAACTGGCAGTGGAAGCCGCCAGGAATCCAAGAGGCAATGTGATGCGTTGTTTGACCATTTCTCGCCCAGCCAATATACTATTTGGACGACCGTACATTATGTTTGAATTCCTTTGCGCCAGTGAGAAAAAGTTACAACATGTACTACATCCGTCTCGATGTATAAGTCATTCGTATAGTTGTAGGTTGATAATTTAACTATCTAAATATGTATTATATGTGACAAAAAATATATATTCCGAAAGTACATCCATGTAAAAATCTAGTGATATATTTTTTATGACATATAACATGTATTTAATTTCTCAAATTGATGACCTAAAACTAGGCAAATGACTTGCACGCTGGGACAGAGGCAATATTTTATATTTTTATCCCTGGTGCAAAATGTATATAAGTCAAGTGTTTTGGAACCTGCGACGCACCTCGGGGCCCACACACCCCACGTCATCAGTGGCGCATGCTATCGGGGAAATCTACTACTAGCGGTCGGTAGCGGCGGTCAGGGCGGCGAGGCATGCATGGATGCGCGGGTGTTGGAACACGCGATATGCTACGCTAGCGTCAAATAAAATTTTCTACCGCACACCCAAGATCATGCTGCTGGAAATAGATCACGGGATCAGGTTTACCAATAGACGCGTAGTCATCGTAGCGGAAATAGATTCGGTGATGCGTGTAGTTGATCTCCCTGGGCGTTTCCTCCCCGCGTCGCCGAACTCCCACGAACAACAAAGACCCGCGAACGGTACCTCGCGAATCCTTCGATAAGTTCGTTCGAGCACCGCGGATGCGATGCCTCCAAGATATCCACACATGCGCGGTGGACTACTAGGTTCGGTCACGCGACATGGGCGCGGGGAGTTGCGACGGCGGCTGTCACGGGTGAAAAAATCAACCGTAAGTGGTGCACCCACTCCCCTTTATATAGACCTCCGATGTGGGCTCAACACGTGAGACCACTAGGAGTCTACATCATTTTTCCACTCGAATCCAATCTGAATGGGCTGCAGCCCCTTAAGTGTGCGATCCTATAGGTTCACGTACACGTGGACACGACCAAAGTCGATAGTTGGTAGCCGCGCCTAGCAAAACATGCCAACTCCCATGTGTGCGTAAAGTCGTTTGACGAACCTCGACAATGTGTCATATGCAACATTCATTTTTGCCTCATGATATATGTTGTTGAGCTCAAAGCGAGTGCTTGTCACCCTTGTGGTAGCTCGACCTCTCTTCTCAAAACCGTGACATAGATTCCCGAACCGGGTTAACACTTAACCCAAATCGCATGGCCATGCTTCCCGAATCTAATCACTCGAGATGGCCCAAAGAATATCTCATCATATAGGAGGGGAAAATCCCATCTTGGTCAACCATGTCTCACGGTATGTCTCACGACTCACCCGAAAGCTACCTTTATAACTACCCAGTTACAGAGTAGTGTTTGATAAACCCTAAGTGAGTCGATCCTCATCCCGAGAACATGCGAGGACCTCGGGTCTAGGACATGGCATAGACATTGTACTTGAGACTGACGAATGACAATATCTTGATGTGTCTCAAAGTGGGTCTGTCCGATTCGGTGATCTCCATCCTCGAGTTCATACTATCGGTTTAGCATCTCAATGCACATCACTTGTGAAACATAATCATCAATTGAGTCGTATACTAGTCAAGGATATGTGTTCACATAATGACATAACCTTATCAACTAGGGACCATTAGAACGATTAGCATACAATACATAGTTCTACAAACAAGTCACATACTTGTTGATACATAACATTGATGGTGTTCAAGGACAATACAATAGACTCATGAATACATAGGGAAATATCATCATCACATGATTGCCTCTAGGGCATATCTCCAACAGTCTCACACTTGAACTAGAGTCAATCATTTAGGCATCGCATGCCCATGGAACTCATGTGCGCCTCATGCTTCGGTCGTGGGAAAGGCTTCGTCAATGGATCGGCAACATTTGCATCCATGTGTACCTTACATATGTTTACATTACCTATCACGACAATGTCGCGAATAAGGTTAAAATGCCTGAGTATGTGTTGGGTTTTATGATGGTTTCGTGGTTCCTTGACTTGCGCAATAGCACCATTATTATCAGAACAGACGTCCAAAGGATTGGGCGCGCTCTGAACCACACCAAGATAAGAAATAAAATTCTACACCCATACACCTACTTTTGCAGCTTTAGGGGTCGCAATGTACTCGACCTCTGTTGTAGAATCAACTAACATATCTTGCTTGGAACTCCTCCATTATGAATGAACACAAACCTAGATTGCGATCGACTATCATCCCTATCGGTTTGGAAACTAGATCGGTATAACTCTTTACAACGACCTCATCCTCGCCTCCCTAAACCAGGAACATATCATTTGTCCTTCTCAAGTACTTAAGGATATTCTTAACCGTTGTCCAGTGACTCTCACCTGGATCATCCTGGTAACTTCCCACCACGCCGAGAGCAAAGCTAACACGGGATGAGTATATACCATACCATACATGATGGACCCAACAACCGAAGCATACAGAATACCATCCATGCATCTTTGCACATCAGGAGTCGAAAAACTTTGAGACTTGCTAAGACTAATGCCATGTGACATGGGCAAGAAATCATTTTTGGCATCTTACATGTTGAACCGCTGCAACACCTTGTCAATACACACACTCTGTCTTAATCCAATAAGATTTCTCGGTCTATCTCTATAAATCTTGATTCCCAAAATATAAGCTGCTTCTCCCAAGTCCTTCATTGAAAAACTATTTTTAAATGAGTCCCTGACAGATTCAAGCATTTGAACATCATTTCCAATCGAAAACATGTCATCCATATATAAGATCAGAAATGCGATTGTACTCCCGCTGACCATTTTGAATACACAATGATCACGGTCGTCTTGATGAAGCCAAACTCTCTGACTCCTTCATTAAAACGAATGTTCCAATTCCGAGATGCTTGCCTGAATCCATAAATGGATCTCTGAAGCTTGCATACCATGGTAGACTTCTTTGGATCGACAAAACCCTCTGGTTGTGTCATATACACATCCCCGATTCAATTTCCATCAAGGAAAGTGATTTTGACATCCATCCGCCATATCTCATAGTTGAAATATGCAGTTATAGCAAGAATGATCTGAATTGGTTTATGCATAGCTACCGGTGAGTAAGTCTCATCACAGTCAACTCCTTGAACTTGTCGATAACCTTTAGCAAAAAGTCAAGCCTTATGGATTGTGACATTTCCGTCCATATCAGTTTTGTTCTTAAATATCCATTTGCACTCAATTGCTTGAACGCCATCTGGCAGATCAACCAAGTTCCAAGCTTGATTGTCATCCATCGACTTTAATTCAGATCTCATGGCCTCAAGCCATAACTAGGATCACGTCTCACCATCGCTTTTGCATACATAGTCAGCTCGTTTTTCTCCAAGAATAATACATTGTAGTCATGCATATTGCGCAACCTTTCCAACCTCCGTTGAACCGGCGTCAACTCCACTGTGGGTTCCCTGACTAATTCCGGTGTGACAAAATCACCTACTGGAAGGTCACCGTGTGGTTCTCGAATTTCTCCAATTGGACCTTCCTGCCACTAGCCTTCTGATTGAGAAACTCTTTCTCAAGGAAAACTCCATGTCGAGCGACAAACACTTTGCCCTCTTCACGGTTGTAGAAGTAATATCCCAAGGTTTACCTTGGATATCCCACGAATATGCACTTGTCCGATTTGGTTGTGAGATTGTCCGACTTGAGTCGCTTGACATATGCTTCACATCCCCAAACTTTCAGAAAAGACAAACTGTGACTCTTCGCAATCCATATCTCATGTGACGTCTTATCTACGAACTTTGATGGTACCCTGTTTAGTATGATAGCTGCAATGTCACACCCTGATTTTCATGTCACATTGCTTAAGCTTATTTTCATGTTAAAAATGTGGATTTACAAAAACTTTTGAGTGTTTTTGACTTTTCTTGATTTGACTTTTGTCTGCTGCTTGCTAGTGCTCTAAAAATCAAATAAATCCTCGAACTCTTATACTTCATCTCCTTGACCCAAAACCTTTTCCCAATGATCATGCCATGTGTATAGACCAGTATAGAATTTTCTTATAAAAATATTTTGGCCAAATGGTATTTTCTAAAATTAGTTTTCCAAAAACCCCTGAATTGAGGTTTGCACTGCAAGTACCTTATTTAGGGTGGGAAAAATCTTTCAAAAAGTTTATTTGAATCCTATTAGGTATAGGACTCCCAGAAACCACAAAAGTATAATTTTAAGAGTTATTTTTATATTTTATTTAAAAGCTTTTTCTTAAGGCCAGAAATGGTCTTTAATAGGGAAAAATTATTTAATAATTTAAAAAATATTTGCCAAAATTCTGGGAGACTCATAGGACATATATTGTCCATATATAAGAGTTTCAACACATGGTCATGTTCAAAATATTGGGAAAATCCTTCCAAAACCCTTTCTGGATATTTCAAGCTTTTGAAATATTTACAAAGGAAATATTCTCCAAAAATTCCAGGGAAATTCTATCACGTCATATATGACATATTTGATGATCTTGCAAAGCCTCATGCCTTGAAGATCAAGGAAACATCATCTAATCCCCTCAAAACCATTCTGTCCATATTTGAAGTTTGAGCAACTTTACATTGCCAAACTTGTCAAAATGCTCTCAAACTTGGTGCACATGCTAGAATGGCCTAATAAGGCATATAGACCAAATGGAACAAGATTTGGAATAGAGAAACTTGATCAGATCACCCCAAAACCCTTTCTGTTCAAATGCAAATTTGAACAACTTTACATTACCAACTTTTTACCTGGAGCTTCAAACTTTGTGGGCATGATCATAACCCCAAATGATGATGCTACACCAAGTGGTGCATCAAGGGGAGATGATTAGCTCAACTCAAACAAGGTGGAACCATTTCTGTTGATTTCTAGGGTTCACCAAAGTTACATTGGCCACTTTGCCCAAATGAGCTCAAATTTGGTGTAGGGGCCTAATTATATGTGACATTTGATCCTGTTAAGTCCCATGCCAATTGGAAGTCATTTGCCTCCCCAAAACCTGATCAAACACCTTCTGTCCAATTACTAAAACAAGTGTTTGGACCCCTTTTACTATTTCCCTTTACCCCAAATTCTTACCACAGCTTCCCCTGATCATCCTCTACCCCCAGTAACTTCTCTATGGCCTCGGCTCAATCATTGGAGGGGGTAAAACCCCAATTCACACTGCTGGACAGCAGTTTTCACCCTCTCCTTCACCTCTCTCCTCATTCCAGAGGCTCCCCAGAGCATCCAAGACCTTCACGCCTTTGTTTACTATCCCCTAGCACTGCTGGACACAAGAGGACACGGCCAAGGAGCAAAGGCACGGCCATGCCGGCCAAAAGCACGCTCTGGAGCGCGCTACAGTGCTCTGGAGCACTGCAGCCGCCCCCAATCACTAGCTCCGACAGCCTTGGGCCTCCCCCTCGTGTCCCCTGAGGCTGCCTTGACGTCCGCAACACGCCGGGCGGTCGGCCCCCTCCTCTCTCCTCCCCCCTCACCCCTGCTCGTACGCGCACCGGCCGACCCTGAGCACCAGTGAGCAAGCTCACACGCGCGACCTCTCTGGCGCCTCCCCGCTCCTCCTCTCTCTTCCTCTAAGCGTAAACTAGCCCCACGAACACCCCGGACACACTGCGGCGAGCTCGCTCGACCCGTGGCGATGGCAACAGGCTCGCCGGCGCACGGCGTCTCGGTGGACCGGCGCCCACCTATTTATAGGCCGCCCCCGAGCCCCCTTGTCGCTCCTTTGGCCTCTCCCTCCTCTCCTATGCCTCCCAAGCCGTCCCATCGCTCTTCCCGTGCCCTGCAGCCACCTCCCTGGCCGGAGCAGAGCCGCCGGCCGCCGCTCAAATTCGGGCGACCCCGAGCCCCTCTCTCCCTCTTGGCCACTCCGGTGCCATTGCGCGACCACCAGGGAGCTCCCCACCTCCGCAATTCCTCCCCGAGGCACCCGTGCGCTCGAAGCCCAAAGTGGCCGAAGCCCTCCTCCGCCGTGGTTAGACCCCTGCTCGATCTGGTCCTCCCCGGCACGCAAGTCACCCACGGCCGGATGCGCCTCTCCGCGCTGGTCGTTCCGGTGGTCGGAGCGTCGCCGGAGACGGCCTGAGTCGACGGGGCCACGCCGGCGAGCGCTCGGCCGCGCCTCCCCTGCCTCGCCTCTGTCCGCGCGGGAGGAAGAAGAACCTGCCGCTGGGGCCCGCGCGTCAGCGACCCAGTGGGCGGGCCCCTCCGTTTAAGTGGAGGCAGATCTGGCCTCGACCGCTTTCCCCGCACGGAAGCGCCTTTCCTGGCGGGCGCCTTCGACGTGGCCGGGTCCCTGCGCGCTGCTGAGCAGATGGGCCGGCCCGGTGCACAGAAGCACTAAGCTTCGCCCTGTGCGCAGTGAAGGGTATACCCCCTCTTTCCTTTTCCTTTTCTTTATCCAGTCAACTTCAAAAATCTTCCAAATATTCAAATGAACTCCAAATTGCATGATTCAAATTTCCTATGGCTCCATAAATCATGCTCTATCACATGGTGCAACATGCACATTATTCCAGAAACATTTCTTTCACAAATATTTATCAAATGCCCATATCCCATTTTCTGTGATGAACTTTAGAAAATCACAGAGAGCTCAATCTTGATCCAAATGCAGTTATTCAAACTCCTAGATGCTTGTCATATCCAAACTTAGTTTTGGAACATTTTTATTAATACTTTCTGTACCCCACCAAATATTGAGCCATTTCTTCATATTTATAAGCTTTGCAAAATCCTAGGAAATTCATTTGAATTCCAAATCCATTGAAACCAACTCCTAGATGCTTCTAAAATCATGACTTGATGATGGGTACCCTTGCTCATCATTCAAGGAAATATTTCTGTATACTTCTTCCAAATCCATAAACCCCTTGATTCCATCGTGTTGAAATGATCCAAGCTATTCATTGATCCAATACCTATGAAACCACCTTGGTTATTTTTCATATGACCAGAGGTATCCTAGAAAAGTCCAACTCCTATTTTTAGAGCACTTTTATTTTTGCTTTGATTGTGTTGCTTATTATGATTGTTTCCATTGTTAGTTGACGAAATAAACGGAGTATTCGGAGATGGACCAGAAGGTTTGAAGACTCGGAAGAATAAGGCAAGCAGCCCTTTGACCATGTTCAAGAGACCTTTTTATGCATGTCTCATAGCACCTTATTATTCAATGCATCGGAATCATGTTGAGGTGGAAACCACTTTGGTTGCTACCTTTGTTACTTTACTGTTGAAACTTGCATCAAACATGACCCTACCTTCCTATGAGGGTTATGTGGGTGGGAGTAGTTAGGTTGCTTTAATAGTGGCTACGCAAATGGGACGGGTATATGCATGGTGACGGAGGCAGGATACTTTCAAAAGACTTTTCGAAAACCCCGTCGGGTGCCATTTATGCCCGAGGGAGATGGTGAGTTGGGTAACCACTTGATGACGAAGTGGTGTACCGAGGCAAGAGTGCGTGTTTTTTTTCAAACGGATTGGTTTAAGTTGCGACCGTTATTCCAACCATACATGTGCAACCACACTACCCCTTATGGGACGGGGCTTTATTGATTATTTAGGTCGATACTAGCATGGTGCCCGCATTACTAGTGACGGGAAGACTTGAGGTCTTTCCCGAGACGGGGTCGTGCTTGGATAGACGGCCATGACTGTTTTTACAGGGCACCGGACACACCGTTGGTCCCTTCGGGTACGCGTGACATTGAAATTAGGGCAAGTCCCGTGATCTATTGTTTGTACCCGAGGGCCGTGTACCAACGAGTGGACTCTATCTTAGTGTCGTCTAAGGAAAGGTAATGACCGGGTGCTTACCCCGGGTACTTGAGGTACCGCGGGTCGTGGATGACACGGAAGTTCCCCGGATCTTGTGGGTAAAGTGTACAACCTCTGCAGAGTGTCAAACTATTCGAATAGCCGTGTCCACGGTAATGGACAGTTGGGTAACCGCTCTTGGGCTGCGTCCAATGTTTGCGAAACCTGGTGTGTGTGTGTGGGAAAACAACTCGATTCAGAGATATTGTTGATGTGATTGTGAGAAAGTCACAATGAGCTTGAGCATGAGTTGATTGCAACTCTTTCTTGATAATGATGTCTGTGACCTCCTGATGCTTGTTACAGACACATGCATGCCCTTGTTATATGTTGATCATGCTTGCATATGAAAAACTAGCTTTCCGCAAAACTGCCAACCTAGCAGTAGAGCCTTGCATAATTATTCTGCTATCACACTTGGGTTGCTTGCGAGTACATTCAATGTACTCATTGGCTTGCCACTGGTTATTTTATTGGCCAGGCATGAGAGAACAGGTTATGATGAAGATTTCTTGGTGACGAACATGCGAGCTAGGACGCTTCCCAGTCAGAATGCCTGTAGGGTTAAGGCAGATGGCATGGGTCCATGTTGTCATTGAAGATTTTCCGCTGCGATGATATATTCAAGACTTGACCATTATGGTCCTATTTGTGTAATACGGTATGCATGGATGTAAGACTCTTGTTATTCAGCTTCTGTGTGTTCAGTGAGCATTGATCTCTGGGATCACTTTACACGTGCATTTGGTGATCTCGACTTCTAAGTCGGGGTCCCCACATGCAATTTCTAGAGCGTATCCCCAAATTGACAAGGGTAAATCCGACCGACTCATCTTTGATCAGACCATGTCCAACAGAGTCCGATTCGTCCATTTCGACACACCGTTTCTCTGTGGCGTACCCAATGGAGTGATTTGTGGAACTATTCCACGACTCTTCAGATGATCATCAAACTCCTGGCTCATATACTCACTGCCACGATCATATCGTAGAAGTTCGATTCTCTTGCCGATTTGATTTTCCACTTCCTGAAACTCCTTGAACTTTTCAAAAGTTTCCGACTTGTACCTCATCAAGTATACATATCCATATCTACTCTAGTCGTCGGTGAAAGTCGCGAAGTATTGGAAACCACCTCGGGCCATTGTGCTCATTGGTCTACATACATCACTATGTATAATCTCCAACAGCTCACACACCCTCTCGCAACTCTTTGCAAAGGAGTCTTAGTGATCCTGCCGAGTAGGCAAGACTCGCATGTCTTAAATGATCCAAAATCAAATGAGGTTAGAATTCTGTCATCATGGAGCTTCTTCATGCGCTTTTGACTAATGTGTCCTAGTCAACAATGATAGAACTATGCCCTATAGGCAGTAATAAAATGGTTATTATTCCTTAATCATGATAAAGGTTTATTATTCATGCTAGAATTGTATTGACCAGAAACTTATATACATGTGTGAATACATAAACAAATATCGTTTCCCTAGTGGGTCTGTACAAAACTAGATCGTTGATCAAAGATGGTTAAGGTTTCCTAACCATGGACATGATTGCCATTTGATAACGGGATCACATCATTAGGAGAATGATGTGATGGACAAGACCCATCCGTTAGCCTAGCATTTGATCGTACAATTTATTGCTACTGCTTTCTTGTATGTCAAATACATGTTGCTTCGACCATGAGATCATGCAACTCCCAGATACCGGAGGAATACCTTGTGTGCTATCAAATGTCACAACATAACTGGCTGATCATAAAGATGCTCTACGGGTATCTCCGACGGTGTTTGTTGAGTTGGCATGGACCAAGATTGGGATTTGTCGCTCCAAGTATCCCAGAGGTATCTCTGGGCCCTCTCGGTAATACACATCATAAGAAGCCTTGCAAGCATATGACTAATGAGTTAGTTACGAGATGATGTATTACGGAATTTGTAAAGAGACTTGTCGGTAACGAGATTGAACTAGGTATGAAGATACCGATGATAGAATCTCGGTCAAGTAACATACCAATGGACAAAGGGAATTATGTATGTTGTCATAACGGTTCGACCGATAAAGATCTTCGTTGAATATGTAGGAACTGTAAGTGCATCTAGTGCCACCCCTAGTTGGTTTTGGAGTATTGAGGATGAACCTGGTTGAGGGACTAATGTGTTTGTGAGAATTGCGGGATAACACAGGTAGTAGTCCCTCATTGATTCGGTTTACCTACCGGAGATGACCCCTAAAAATGTATGAAGACATTGACAACAGTGGTGGTATATGAAGATAATCTTATTGAAGACTATGACAAGAGAAGACATTGTGTGAAGACTATGGAGCGCGAAGACTTAGATGTTTTGTTGTTTCCTTTTCTTCTTTGTTGAGTCATAGGAACCACCGTACTGTTAAGTGGGGTCCAAGTGATCTAAGTCGGAGTGACTGAAGTGATGCTCAACCAAATCCTATGTCTTCGAGCGAAGACAATGAGAGCAAATCTTATCCAGAGCTGGATGAGTCAGCTTTACTTGTAGCCCAAGTAAAGTTGTTGTGTGAGTGTTTGAAATTTGACCGTTGGAACACGTGTCAGTTCCTTAGTGACCCAGGGTCACTTCGGACAAATCAGGTCGGGTTGCCCAATGGCTATAAATAGCCCGCCCCCTACAACATAAATTGGTGGCTGCTCAGAGTTATTGCACGGCTTTTGTCGTTTGAGAGCAACCCACCTCCGAAGCATTTGAGAGAGAAATCCTTGCGAGGACAAAGCCATAACACCCAGAGCCAAAGAGTGTTAGGCATCACTGAAGTCTTTCTGTCTGTGTGACTTGAAGACTTATTACACTTGAGGACTGTGTTTCCTCCAGCCGGTTAGGAGTCGCGTTCTGAGCATCCAAGAGTCATTGTGGATCGCCGGTGAACGAAGTCTGTGAAGGTTTGGAAGTCTACCTTGAAGACTTACCAGAGTGATTGGGCGAGGACTAGGTGTCCTTAGCTCAAGGGGAATAAGGTGAAGACGCGGTCTTCTGAGTTAAATCTCAGCCTCCCTAACCAGACGTACAGTTGTCACAACAACTGGAACTGGTCTAACAAATCACTGTCTTCCCCGAGCTACAGGTTCTATCCTTTCCTTCCCTTTACTTACTATCTTATGTTGTGAAGTCATTGCCTGCCTGCCTTATCTGATTGACTTCACTGAGTGACTACTTGTTCTGATTGGCTTCATTCCTTCTTCCATCTTGATCCCTACTGCCTAGCTGCTATTAGTCTTCGTGCTTTCACTTCATTGAATACCTCACTATGGCTTGTCTAGTGTAGTCTACTTTCCGCTGCATACAAATAGGATTGGATTTATCTTTTGTCTTCGAAACTACCATGTTTTGAAGCATTTCATAAAAAATCGCCTATTCACCCCCCTCTAGTCGATATACTGCACTTTCAATTGGTATCAGAGCAAGGTACTCCCTTGTTCTGTGTGATTCGGTTTAACCACCTGGAGTTTTAGCTATGTCGACTACAGGGATAATTAAAGTCTCCGTTGCGTGCCCCGTCTTCGATGGCATCGAATATCCCTACTGGAAGAACAAGATGCGCATGCACCTTGAAGCCATTGACGTGGACCTCTGGTTTGTCGTCAAGAACGGCGTTCCCAAGACTGGTGAAGGTATCACCCCTGCTGATGTCAAGAGGCTCGTTCAACTGGATTCAACGGCCAAGAACATCATCTGTAGTCATCTGACCAAAGGACAGTATGGTCGTGGAAGTGCCCTAAAAACGTCAAAGGAAGTCTGGGACTGGCTCTCAAAGGTCAACGAAGGAGTCTCAACCTAGAGAGATCAAAGGATCAGTGTCCTTCGCAATCTCTTCAATCTCTTCAAGAGACATGACAATGAGAATGTCCAGCACACATTCGATCATCTCACTGACATCACAAATGAGCTTCAGGCACTTGGCGCCACTGAGATCACCAAGCATGAAATCGTCAAGACCCTCCTGAGATCACTCGACAGCTCATTTGATATCCTTGCACTGATGATTCAAGAACGCCTTAACTTCAAGACTCTCAGTCCGTCTGACATACTTGAGAGGCTCAACACACATGAGTTCCAGCTATGTGAGAAACGTGACATCTATGGTCCCAACTATGGCCGATCTTGCGCCTTAAAGGCAAAGGCTGTTTCTTCATCTGAAGAAGAATCTGACTGCAATTCTGATGATCCTGAAGACATTGGAAAGGAGCTTGCCATGCTTGTGAAGAAGTTCCAGAAATTCACTAGGAAGAAATGCTTCAGAAAGTCTTCACGATCCAGCTCAAGAAATGATGAAGCTTCTACCCATGACTACAAGAAGAGAACATGTCATAAGTGCAAGAAACCTTGTCACTACATCTCTGAGTGTCCTCAGTGGGACAATGAGAAGAAGAAGAAGAAGAGCAAGGAATATGATTCTGATGACAAGAAAAAGAAGAAATACTCAAAGTCTTCTTCCAAGTCTTCATCAAAGTATTCATCACACAAGAAGAATTCATCTGGCAAGGCTCGTGCGTTTGTTGGCAAGGAGATGGATTCAGAGGAGGAGTCTGCTTCTGAAGAATCGGAGGTGGAGTCTGAGGAGGAGTCAGATTCTGGTGCTGCAAGTCTGGCTCTAGCCACTGCCTACGTTGCCAAGTCCATCTTCAACACTGAAGACAATGGCCCCGTCCCCAACATTGATGAGGACGACGACTCTGCTCCCACCTAATGCTTCATGGCACGCGGTGCCAAGGGAGTGACACCAAAGTCTTCAGAATGGATTATGGATAGCGGATGCACAAATCATATGACTGCAGACCGAAGTCTTCTCATGGACTCAACCTTACGTCCATCTAACAAGAGTCACATCACATTTGCTGATACTGGTAAGAGCAAAGTGTTGGGTCTAGGTAGAGTTGCAATCTCAAGAGATCAACACATTGATAAAGTCATGCTTGTTGAATCTCTTGGTTTCAACTTAATGTCTGTCTCAATGCTTTGTGACTTAAACATGATTGTGATATTTGGTAAATTTCGTTGCCTTGTACTAATGGAATCTGACAAGTCTTTAGTATTTGAAGGATACAGAAAAGGTGATCTGTATATTGTAGATTTCTCAGCTGGACCGCAGATGGCCGTATGTCTTCTAGCAAAAGCTTCAGAGTGCTGGGACATGCCGGCATGAGGAACTTGCACACTCTCGCAAAGAAGAAACATGTCGTAGGCATCAAGGACATCAAGTTCAAGAAAGATCATCTGTGTCGTGCCTGTGAAGCTGGGAAGATGACGAGGGCCAAGCATCCCTCGAAGACAATCATGACGACATCCAAACCCTTCGAGCTGCTTCACATGGACTTATTTGGCCCTACTCACTACTCCACGTTCTCTACCACAGCTTGTCTCTATGGCTTCGTCATTGTTGATGATTATTCAAGATACACATGGGTGCACATAATACTCTACAAGACTGAAGTGCAAGATGTCTTCAGACGCTTCGCCAACCGTGCCATGAACAACTATGTCGTCAAGATCAAGCATATTAGAAGTGATAATGGCACTGAGTTCAAGAACACCAGCCTTGACCTTTATCTGGATACAATGGGAATCACTCATGAGTTCTCTGCTCCGTATACACCTCAGCAAAATGGGATCGTTGAGCGCAAGAACAGAACTCTAATTGAGATGGCTCGAACGATGCTCGATGAATACAAGACACCAAGAAGGTTCTGGCCCGAAGCTATTGATACTGCATGCCATATCATCAACCGTGTTTATCTTCACAAGCTTCTGAAGAAAACGTCCTATGAACTCCTCACTGGAAAGAAACCTAATGTAAGTTACTTCAGAGTATTTGGAGCTAGGTGCTCGATCAAGGATCCACATCACAAGTCAAAGTTTGCACCAAAAGCACATGAAGGCTTCATGCTCGGATATGGAAAGGACTCACACTCCTACAGAGTCTTCAACATCTTTCTCTATAAAGTAGTTGAAACTGTGGATGTGCGGTTTGATGAAACGAATGATTCACAAAGGGAGGCCCTACCAAATGTGCTAGATGAGGCTTCACCAAATGAATCTATCAAGCTAATGGGAACCGGTGAAATCATGCCTTCTGAAGCACAACCTGACGAGGAACTCATCATTTCTGCCCCAAATCAACCTGACGACAATGCTCAGCCCGAAGACAACCCTCGTGATGATGACAATGTACAGCAAGAGCAAAATCTTCGTCCAACTCATCCTCGTGTTGCAAACGAAGTACAAGTTGAGAAGATAATTGACAGCATAAATGCACCTGGTCCACTTACTAGTTCAAGAGCAACTCAGCTTGCAAATTTCTGTGGGCACTTTGCTTTTGTCTCAATATCTGAACCCAAGAAAGTTACTGAAGCTTTTATGGAACCTGAATGGATTCAAGCAATGCAAGAAGAGTTTCAACAGTTTGAGACGAACAACGTGTGGGAACTTGTCAAACTCCTGACCCTCGCAAGCACACCATAATAGGCACAAAATGGATTTATCACAACAAGCAAGATGGGCATGGTCAAGTGGTCAGAAACAAAGCTCGTCTCGTTGCTCAAGGATACACTCAAGTTGAAGGGATTGACTTCGATGAAACATTTGCTCCTGTGGCTAGACTTGAAGCTATTCGCATACTGCTAGCCTATGCAAATCATCACAACATACTTCTGTATCAAATGGATGTAAAGAGTGCCTTTCTCAATGGAAGGATTGAAGAAGAGGTGTATGTTGCACAACCACCTGGCTTTGAAGATCCAAAACGTCCTGATATGGTATACAAACTCAACAAGGCACTGTATGGCCTAAAACAAGTGCCTCGTGCTTGGTATGACACACTCAAAGACTTCCTGAAGAGCAAAGGCTTCAAACCTGGATCCCTAGATCCCACACTCTTCACGAAGACATATGATGATGAACTATTTGTCTGCCAAATCTATGTGGACGACATTATCTTCAGCTGCACTGACAAAAGATACAGTGATGAGTTTGGTCACATGATGCAAGAGCAATATCAGATGTCCATGATGGGTGAGCTGAAGTTCTTCCTTGGTCTTCAAATTCATCAGCAAAGCAATGGCATCTTCATATCTCAAGAGAAGTACCTTAAAGACTGCCTGGAGAAGTTTGGAATGCAAGACTGCAAAGGGTACTCAACGCCTATGCCAGCTAAACACCATCTGGGTCTCGATGCAAATGGTAAAGAGTTCGATCAAAAGGTATACCGCTCCATGATTGGTTCTTTGCTTTATTTATGTGCATCTAGGCCAGATATTATGCTTAGTGTTTGCATGTGTGCTCGATATCAAGCGGCACCAAAGGAGTCGCATCACTTAGCTGTGAAGCGAATACTTCGATATTTGGATTACACCCCAACACTAGGATTATGGTATCCAAAGGGCTCAGAGTTTGATCTAGTTGGATTCTCAGATGCTGATTATGCTGGTGACAAAGTTGATCGCAAGTCTACATCAGGCACATGTCACTTTCTAGGACGATCTCTTGTCTGTTGGTCTTCAAAGAAGCAGAACTGTGTATCACTCTCCACTACTGAATCAGAATACATTGCTGCTGGATCTTGCTGCGCTCAGCTTCTCTGGATGAAGCAAATGCTCAAGGACTATGGCGTCCATCTGAAGCATGTGCCACTCTACTGCGATAATGAAAGCGCTATCAAGATTGCCAACAACCCAGTTCAGCACTCGAAGACAAAGCACATTGAAATTCGTCATCACTTTCTCAGAGATCATGTCATGAAGGAAGATATTGATATCATACATGTCAACACTGAATAGCAACTGGCAGATATCTTCACAAAGCCCTTGGATGAGAAAAGGTTTTGCAAGTTGCGGTGTGAGCTAAATATCGTAGAATCCTCAAATGTTCTGTAATCAGGCACACATCCTAACACTTATGCATATCAATGACTTAGATGTGCAACACACGAAGTAAAGTATATCTTCAATCTATGAAGACTTACATTCTAAGTGTGAATACACTAACGCGGAATTTGACTTCGGAGCGCCACGATAATTGTGCACCGTGTCTGGGTCTAATAGTTCCTATACGGTGGGTAACGCCACCACCAAATCTTTGTTTGAAGTGTTTCTCGTGGCGTTACATTTGCAAAGTCTTCACACTTGGTTTATCTTCATATAGGATATATATAGAGTTGTGTTCTGTCCTCTACATCATTCACTTATAGCTGTGTCTTCTTATTTGAATCTTTTGAACTAAGTGAATGTGATCGGACCCTAACCTCTCTATGCTTTCTCATCTCACACTCTGTCTGTCCAAATCATATGCATTCTGTTGGAACCGTCGAATATCTTCTCTGCGTCCTTGTCAGCAGAAGATACGGAGACAAGTTTTAAATCTGATTTTAATGCTCCATCCTTTATGCTTGAAATCCGGAGAAGCCGGAACGGCCACTCCGACAGTCGTGGTGTACGTGGGATCGTGGGACAACTCCCAATGCGTTACATGACCGCCACGTGTCCCTCAGATGTGAACCGCCAGGGGCACCTGCGTAATTGCGCTGTGCCGTCTCCCATACTTATAAATGCACGTCCCATCACGGTCAAAAATTCTTCTACCAGCTCTCCTCCTCGACCAACCCTAGCGCCTCCGCTAGCTCTCGACGATGCCGGCGACGAAGCGCTTCACTGCCACGACCTCGTCGACGCCGTCTTCACGCCGGCCGCGGACATTGACTACACCACCGTCGCCGTAGCTGTCCTCCGTCGCCAAGTTAGGGCACGGAAGATCGAACTGCTGGGCATCCAACTCCTCTCCGTCTAAGAAGTTCATCGTGTGGTAAATTAAACTCTCTTTTTACCATCTTCTTGATCCAGAAACATTCATCAGTTTTACCACAAGAGGTTTCTGCCTACACATATATATAGATCTATCATGTCTGCATCTCATATCTTGCCTAGTACATTCACATATGCTTCAAACATAGTTAGATTCCTCACTTGTACCTATTCATGGATTCGTACAAATCTGGAACCAACTCTCATCATATGAGTGAATGTCTTCGCGCTATGAGGTCAAAGTCTTCTAAACTGATTTATCTTCAAAAACTTTTGAGAATGCATAAGACCTCTTCCCCTTCCCTCGCATCTCTAATGCTATCACAGGTACATGTCCGTGGGAGAATCTTTTGGTTCTCATAGTCTGCATTCATTTGCAGAATTGCCGCGTCACATCCACTCTCCTGAAGCCAGTTCCTGTCTGACCAGCAAACCGACGCATTTGCCAGTGTTGAAGCCATTCAGTTTGAAGCCCTTCAAATTGAAGCCAATGACAACTGACAAGTCAGTTAGGAAGGGTGGCAGACAGCGCCGTGGCAACACCTCTAAAGATTTGCCTCCAGATCTAAGTGAGATGTACAAGACTGATCCAGAGGAGGATTACAATCAGAGGAAGACACGAATCCAATGGATTCGAAGATATTGGGCTGAACAGTGGTTCAAGTACAGGTTCGTGACCCAAGAGTATGCTGAAAAGAAAGCCATCAAGCATCCATGGGGAGATATCACCTACAAAAATCTTCCACCCAAGTCTTGAGCTGAAGCCATTGCTCAAGGCTTCTACCCTTGCATGGTCAGAGGGCCTCAACCTGCTGATGCTGATCCTACTTCTCTGCTCTGGTGTCGCGATGACAATTTGTTCAAGCGAAATCTTCAATATGCCAAGAACTCTACCAAAGAGAACGAGAAGAACTGGGGATTGGACTTCAATCCTGGCCCCTCTGCGCCCCGTGCTGATGGCACGCGCGAAGCTGAACCAAACCTGGTTGGGCCTTTCTGCAACTTAGAAGGCCTCATCAGTCACATCAGGGTTCAAGGGGAGGATGTGGATCAACCTGCAGATGACGCTGATTCTGATGAAGCGCCTGCAACCCCGAAGCCCAAGAAGAAGAAGAAATCCAAGGCTTCGAAGACCACTCCACCAATTGCTTCTAGAGTGAAGCCTTTGGCCACTGCTCCACCAGCACCAAGTGTGCAGTCTGAGGAGCACTCTCGCATCTCCAAGAGCAGACAGCTAAGGAAGAAACCCTCACACAACCCCAGTCCAGCTCTCACTCCTGACGCTGTTCTGAAGACTGCCAATGAAGCCTTTGATCTCTCGAGCGATGAGGATCTTGGTGACGATGCTCTGGAGAAATTGATCAAGAGCAAGCAAGATGCAGAAATCTTCAATGATTTGCCGCTCTTCGACGTGGAAGTGCTCAACAATTTCATTGATGAATGGTTTGACACCCCCAACCTCAGCTTCAATGATCTGCAGCTTCCAGTTGGCCTCAGCGTCTCCTTCCATGGCGCCATTGCTTCTGAGCTAGCTCTGGCTCAGAGAATCTTGAGCTTAAGCAAAAGATCGATTATGAAAAGGCTCAGTTCAAGAAGCATGTGGACAAGCTCAGCGTCCAAGAGATTCAGAACTTCAAGGTAATGATGCATGAGCTCAAGGAAGCCTTTCGCAAGAGGGGTGATGAAGCTAAAGGTTCTCGTGAGCGAATCAAGGCCTTGGCAGCCAAATGCGTTCAAGCCTATAATGAAGCTGAAAAGCGCAAGGCTCTTGGGTGTCCTGGCATTGACACAAGGATGGTTGCCAAGAAGAAGAAGAAGCAACCTGTGCCCGATGCTGAAGAATCCAGGCAGGAAATGCCTATCATTGTCTTCCTTGCCAGCATGACTGGCACGAAGCCTAAGGTCACCCCAACTGATTCAGAGCTCAAGAAGACAAAGGTGACTGAAGCTGAAGCTCGCAAGCGCAAGCAAACTACTCATGAAGCTCCACCCACCAAGAAGCGCAAGACAAAGAAGGATAAGGCTGCTTCCACAGTGCCCATCTTTGTCGAGCCCATATCAGTTGCTCGCCCTGCATCTACACACCGAGAACGTCGCATGACAGTCCATGAGCCTGTTCCCACAGAGGCTGAAGACATTCCAGCTGTTGACCCCACCGCAGCTGAAGACATTGGTCCTCATGACAATGTTGAAGATGATGAAGTCCTTCCTCAGATCGAGTACAACGTTGAATCTTCGTTTGTTCTTACGAACATCGAACGCATCACCATTGGTCGTCCATTGACGCCAATTGCACAAGATGACTCGTGGGTTGATCACCCACAAGATACACCAGCAACTCCCCAACCAACTCAAGTCACCAGTTCGGTGCTTGAAGATGAAGACTTTGAGGCCCAATCAACTCCATCCCCTCAGGCGTCGCCAGCATTTCGTAGGCTTCGCAAAGGACCAAGGCCTCAAGTCGTCACCCCAAGTGTTCCAGAAGGAGAAGAGCAACAATCTGTTCCTGACGCTGCTCCTACTGTGAACCCCTCAGAATCTGAAGCCAAAGCGGCTGAAGATATTCCAGCTGCATCAGCCGAAGAAGAACCACCCCAAGAAGAAGAACAACCCCAAGAAGAAGAAGCACGTGCTGCCACACCCCCTGTTCTCGAGGAGAACGTGTCCGACCCTCCAGCTCCTGAAGTGGAGGTTACAAATTCAGAGGCTGCCACCACCAACACTGAAGCCAATGATGTGGTCATGGCTGAAGCAAATATGGCACCTGAAGTCATAGTGGTGCTTGAAGTGATGGCACCTGAAGAAAGTGATGCACCTGAAGCAAATCAGCAGCCTGAAGCCACTGCCTCTGCTCCTGTTCCACCTCCAAGGCCTCATACAATTGAGCAAGCTTACAACCAAGATGATCAGCTCATCACTGTCCGATGGCCCATTCTGACTCCACCACCTGCTACTGGACCGCATGCTACTGGTCCTCAGTTTGACCATCATGTTGAGCACAGGCCTCAGGTTCAGAAGCCTAAGCCAAGACTGCCAAGGTTTCCAGGTATTGCCACCTCTCAAGGGTCATTCAATGCCAATAGCTTCACTGCGCACAACACATTCTTTGACAGCGCCAAGAACCCATATTCCAAGCCAGGAATATCATCAGATAGGTTCTGGAGCCATCAACAGTGCGGTTATTACTCAAGAGTACTCTATGATCAAGGGCGCATTTTCCCTCATATGTGTCTTGACACTAAAGCTATTGCTAGACTACCCTGTCTGGAGGAAGCTCTTGATTGCTTCCGTGATGCTGGCCTGCTCAATTTTGTGACGGACAAGGAGCATTGGAATGAAGAGCTGCTTCTGCAATTCTATGCAACCCTCCACATTCGAGGCTACAGCAGGGATCCGAAGACATGGGTCCTTGAGTGGATGACAGGCAATGTCCATCATGAAGCCAAAGCCTTTGATCTCATTGAGCTTACTGGCCTACCCACTCCAGGAGAACTGTATGAACCTGGCTGTCAATTGCACAATGAAGCCTTGGAGAGTATCTTTCAGAAGCGCAAGCCCAACATGAGCCAGATGCTAAGCATGATGAAGCCTTTGCCAAGCGATGCTGAATATCCAAAGGAATTCTTTGTTGAAGACCTAGAGTATCTTCCACGCACCATCTATCATATCATCCGGCGTACTCTATGGCCTGTCAAAGGGCATTCTTCATCAGCCAAGCTTGAAGGCACAATGAAGACATTGGTCTTCTATATCTTCAATGACATCAGCTTCAATGCTCAGAATTTCTTCATTCGGTAGTTGGCTATGTCTGGCTCTGATCTGTTTGGTCTGAAGTTCTATGCTCCATGGATTATGCGCCTTATCAAGCTTCATTCAGCTATCACCTATCAGCCCTCTGCTCGCAACCATCATATATTCTTGCCAGAGGTCGATATGTCAGCTAAAGCTATATACCAAGAGCCTGCCAAAGAGCATGTTAGTCTTCACAACGCTGATCACCAGAGCTTCACTCAGCAAATTGAAGGAGTTCCAGCAGTCTCTCGCGTTTATCCTCTGGCTGGCCATACTCGTCTACCTTGACATGCTGAAACTGAAGCCACTGAGAGCACCATTGCCCAAAGGCCTCAGAAGCGGTCTCGTGTTCTCAATAACCGAGAGCTTTTGGTTGCCCTCCATCAGAAACAGGATAAGCATCACTACTGGCTGAAGCGTCAGATGCAAAGCCTCTTGGTGGACGTCAATCGCATTCGCAATCTTGCCACCAAGAATGCCTTTGTTGCTCATGAAACCTGTCGGAGGTCATGGAAGAGTTTAACCTTGCTGAGTGCTGAAGCGGATCTTCAAGACGATGGCTTCACAGAAAGATTCAAGTTTGACCACACTCCTCCAATGAATGTTGTTCTGCGTCGAACTCTGTCTCTTGAAGATTCTGACTACTCCTCCTCCGCTACAACAATTGACGCCAGGGTGATAGATGATCAAGATGATGCTACCTCACCACCTCCTACTTCACCGTGTATCGACACTGCACCAACTACTTCTGCACCGCCAAACACCAACGCCGACCCTGCATCCTCTCCTGCTCCAACTGGGAACGAGTAGAGGCTATATGTCTTCAAACCTTTTTGGTCCTTATTGACAAAAGGGGGAGAAGCATATGAGTTGATAGTCTTCAAGCGGGTCCATATGGGCGGGTGCTTTATATTTTTCCTAGTGTTTACAACTCTCGTTTTTGCTACATTTGGTTCTTTGAGTTCTAACACTTAAACTGATGGTCGTCTGCTACGTTTTCTGCTACTCCGTAATGCGATGGTAAATTCCGCATGTGCTACTTACGAAGACAATACCTTTATCCTCTACAATTTCACATACTCTTATCCCCGTTGAAAACTTCAACCAGTTTGTCATCAATCACCAAAAAGGGGGAGATTGTAAGTGCATCTAGTGCCACCCCTAGTTTTTTTTGGAGTATTGACAACGAACCTGGTTGAGGGACTAATGTGTTTGTGAGAATTGCAGGATAACGCAGGTAGTAGTCCCTCATTGATTCGGTTTACCTACCGGAGATGACCCCTAAAAATGTATGAAGACATTGATAACAGTGGTGGTATATGAAGATAATCTTATTGAAGACTATGACAAGAGAAGACATTGTGTGAAGACTATGGAGCGCGAAGACTTAGATGTTACGTTGTTTCCTTTTCTTCTTTGTTGAGTCATAGTGTCGGGGAAACTGATCCTCGAGCACCTATGGGGACCGGCGGACCGAGCCCCTTTCGGTTCGGCGGGGGCGGAGATCGCACGAAGAGAAGATCGAGGCGAAGCACACGAGCAGTTTACCTAGGTTCGGGCCGCATGGATGCGTAAAACCCTACTCCTGCTTTGTGGTTCGTATTAAGTTCTTGCTCGGGAGCGCTGAGTGCTACAGTACACACCAGCAGCTAACGAGACCGAGCGTGAGTGTTCTGATCGTCCGTCCCCCTTTCTACGTTGCGCATGGGCCTCCTTTTATATGCTCAAGGGGTCACCGACAAGTGGCGACGTAGACAAGGGTAAAAATGGAAAGGTGTTGTAGTTGGTACAACTACCTGTACAGTGTATCATACCTAACCCTGACGGCAGGGGACAAGGGCATTAAATGCCCATCGGCGTCGCCCAAACAGTGCAAAAAGGGACCGTCAGGGACGCCACCGCTCGCCACGATGGCAATCTTGTTAGCACCGCTTGCCACCGCGCACCGCTGGCTGCACAGCCTCCCGCCACGTGCGCCTGGAAGGGCCCTAGAGCGACACATTGGTGGATGTGCTGGAGCGCGGGTACAGAGTGGTAGCTTGCCGCGGTCGTTGCCTTGTCGCATCCGGGAGCTTGTCGCTCACCGTGCCTTGCCGGGACGCGTGGCGCGTCGCGGCAAGTTCCTTCAGATGCCTTGGTTGGCCTTCCCGGCAAGCTCTTCTTGCCGGGGTCTTGTGGCTTGAGTGGCCTTCCCGGCAAGCTCCTCTTGTCGGGGCCTTGTCTCCTTGGCTCGAATACTTTGTTCTTGAATGGCTCCAAAGGAACCACGGGGGACCTTGGCGGTCACCCGGCAAGCCTTGCCGCGGGATGCTACGACTGCCCGTGCACAAGTTCGGGATACTAGGGTACCCCTACTCTAGTACACCGACAGGAGCCCCCGGGCCTGGGCCATACACGGTGCCAAGCGCTGTTGGGCCAGGCCCAAAACAGGGCACGGGCACGCGCGGCCTGGGTTACGCCGTATCTCACTCCGTATCCACCGTTCTCTCCCCGAAGGCACGCATTGAATGCGGCGTCGTGGGAGAGATCGTGGGTGGTTTCTTTATTAGGAAAGGCGGAACGTCCGCCCCCTCCCTCCTTATAAGCAGGGGAAACAGGGGCAGTTCGTCCATCCGCCATTTGCTACTCCAACCTCGAAAACCTCTACCGCTCCCCTTCTTCCCAAAGTTGAAAGAGAGCAGCGCTCCGCCCCCCATCGCCACCAGCACCACCGACGCCGTCGACCTCCCTCACCACTTCCGCCATGGCTCCGAAAGCCGAGAAGGGGAAGGCCGTGAAGTCGGCCGAGGCGCAGCGGCTCGCGGCGCTGCGAAAGGAGCGGGCAATCTTCCCCCCCAAGCTCGCCGCGAGGGAGCTGAGGGAGTACTACTATCTCTTCTGGTTGGGGGAGACGCG
Source organism: Secale cereale (assembly GCA_902687465.1). NCBI lineage: Eukaryota > Viridiplantae > Streptophyta > Magnoliopsida > Poales > Poaceae > Secale > Secale cereale. The sequence goes on along the minus strand of LR738711.1, from coordinate 691,549,911 downwards.
GGCGCACCCACGCACGAAGGTACTTCCAGCCGTCGCTTGGAAAATGGCTCCGAATGGATACCCTTTCTTCACCTTGTTCTTCTACTGCGGGCTCTGTCCGCCTTTCTCTGAGTTCTTCTGCGATATTATGAACACCTACGGGTTCCGCCTCCTTGACTTCACCCCAACGCCGTTCTGACCATGGCAGTTTTCGCACATCTCTGCAAAAACTTTGTCAGAGTCTATCCAACTGTAGCCCTTTTTCGCCACTTCTTTATGCCCCGAGTTGAGAGAGGAGAGCCTTTATCCGGCGGAGTCTCCTGGATCTCGAGGGCCGGCAAGAAGGACGCTTATCTGGAGGGAGAGCTCCGCGGCAAGTGGGAGGAATGGAGAGCAGACTGGTGCTGGATTGTCGAGGAGAACCCGCAGCCTTTTATCGCCCGGCGCCAAGCCCTAGTAGTGCGCGGCAGCGATTGGAGCAACGTGGCCCCGGAAGACGATAGGCTAAAGATTGCCGTCGCCCGGATCCAACGCCTCAAGCTTGCCGGGCTCACTGTAGGTGCGGTTGGCGCAGATTTCCTTCGCCGTCGCATCGCCCCCCTGCAGGAGAGGAGGAGACCCGCCTGGGAGTTCGAGAATGCGGCGGACATCATGAGGCTGCGCCCGGGCCTCAACTTCAACTTCACTGTTATGGAACTTGACGCAATGCTCCGGGAGCTGTTCAAATATGACCCTCAACATCCCGAAGTGTTCAGGTTGCCGAAGGGTGTCGTTCCGCTGTGCAACAACTCCGCGCTCAGCCGCATTCGTGCAATGATGCCGCTGTGCGACTCGCATGGGATTGACCCAACTTGGCAAGAGCCTGCAGATGACGCCGTGCACGAGTTATTTGACGGCTTGGAAGAAGTGCCGATTCGCTCCGACGAAAAGAAAGGCCTCACTCGTGACACCACTGATGAGGAGATGAAGCGCATCGCCACTAGGCTGGAAGAGGCGGTGGCAGCCGCTGCCACGGGTGTCGTGGAATTAGCACGGCAGATGTCTGGTTTAGCGGACTTGATGATGGAACCATCGCACGGGTTAGCTTGAAGGGGTTCATAGCACACAAAGGACACAGAGAGTTTATACTAGTTCGGCCCCTTCGATGAAGGTAAAAGCCTACGTCTAGTTGGTTTGGTATTGCTTGGGCGTCGGTTTACAGGGAGCGGATCGCTTGCCTGTAGTCTCGACGGGTTGATTCTTGCTTCTTCCTGAACCGTCGCCGGGTCGTCCCTTTATATAGAGGTGACGCCTGGTCCGGTTTACAGAGTCCCGAGGCCGGCTCATACTTGTGTCCGCCTCGGTCTCTGTCCTTTCTTCCTTATCTCTCAAGTTACATCGCTTGGCGGTTTACAAACCATAATTCTATACATGGGCCCTAAGATTTTATGGGCCGTAGCCTTTACTAAATATTACAACTAAGTATAATATAACTAAGCCGGTTTACACTAGCCGGTTCATACCTGCTAGTAATATCCCTGACATTAGGCCCCAGAATGATTTGAACTTGTTCATATCAATCTCCCTTGTCTTGCATAATTTTCTTCTGTGTCTTCTCATTTTTTAAACCGGCTCTGACGTCATCTTCGAGAATCATTGAATCTGACCGTGACATCATCTCCGCATTGAACGCTGCGAGCTGTACTGTAGCTTTGTTTAATGGTTATCCCGAAAATCGAGGCGTCAAAGGGATCTTTATCCGATCTTTGCCCCCTCGAATCCCGCACCTGTCGTTTCACATCTGTCCTTCCCTTATAAATGCCGCCGTCCCCCTTCGTTCTTTCTTCTTCTCGCCTCTTCTTCCTCCGTCTGTCGCCCGAGCTTCCAGACGCCATTGACGCTCGAGCTTGAAGCGCCGCCGTTGCCTCGCCAAATCAAGACCTCCCTGGCCGCTGCATCAACCTGATTTGACCAGAGAACTCCGCCGCTGTCCTCCATTGTTCAGGTACGTCTTTTCTTCCTCGTTATAGATCTGCATCCTCTAGGGTTCTTCCCTGTTCCTCCGCCATTAGGGCTTTCAACGAAAGCTTCATCTTGTTCCTCTTAAATGCCCGCTTCATAGAAAGTTTTTGACCTTTATGCCCAGTTAATAGATCTTCCACTCGTATTTGCTTTAGATCTCGCCACTTATACTTATCCTGTAGATTCATCTGCTCCGCATAAGACCCTTGTGTTTCTTCCCGTATTTTCTTGCACTTATTTTTCTTTTCTTTGCGCGCCCAGATCTGTTCCACTTTAGCTATTTGCAAAGAAACTGTTTCTTCTCCTTTGTAGATCCATTAGGTATACTCCGGTTTATACTGTTATGCCCTGTTCCTGTAATTTTTTTGAAGTTGAACGTAACGGTTTAGCTGTTCTTCTTTTGCTGTCGTGAACCGGTAATGACATAGCTCCCTGTTATTGCCGGTTTAACCATATCATTAGTCCTCTGTTTAAACCGTTGCGTAACTTTCATAGATATCTTCCGGTTTATACTACAGTACCCGCATAATCCTTTTTTTTGCACTTTATCTTTTTCAGAACTTGTCCTTCCATTGCTATGGCCAAGCAGTTTGTCTCTTGTGATTGGGTCCCTTCCATCATCACGGAAGAAGACTTGGTCAAAATTTCTGAAATTGGTACTTTAGGTCCTCGATCTGTTTTGAAGTGGCGGGCTCCAGGAAATGAATGCCCTCCTACTCCCAGGCAAGGGGAGGTTATTGTGTTCTTTGACCACATATCTCGAGGCTTCTCTCCCCCCGGTTCAAAGTTTTTCCGGGACGTTATTGCTGCCTTCCAACTCCACCCTCAGGATATTGGGCCCAACTCCATTTCAAATATCTGTGACTTCCAAGTATTTTCGGAGGTGTATCTGCAAGAAGAACCGTCTGTTGATCTATTCCGGGACTTCTTTCACCTGAACCGGCGCACGGAGTTTACCAGCGGACCGCATCAAGAACTCGGCGGCGTTAGTATCCAGAAAAGGAGAGACGCTGTGTTCCCTCACGCTGCTTTACACACGCATCCAAAAGAGTGGAACAAATCATGGTTTTACTGTGTTGATACTTCTCCTTAGGGGGAGAACCCTCTACCGGGTTATCGTGAGCACCGTATTCCGCAGGATCATCCTCTACCACAACGACTCAGCTCTGTCGAACGGACCCGGTTTGCGTCCCAAATCTCCAGGTTGAAAGCTTTTATGGCCAATGGTTTAACAGGAACCGATTTTATGCGCTGTTGGCTCTCTTGGAGCATTCTTCCCTTAAGTCAGCGATCGCAGTTGATGTGCCAGTATTCTGGTAAACCGGACGACCCTCAACGGTTTACCAAGGAAAAACTCTCTGAATCGGAGGTTATAGAATCAGCCAAGAAGATGCTCAACGTCTCCTTAGCAGACTACAGCAAAGTCAGGTTAGCTCCGTATTATAAGAAGAATAAGCTGCCTGCGGTAAGTTTTGCTTTGCCCTGTATTTGTAACCCGTTCCTTTAAACCGTCTTTTCAATTGTCTTTCTTTCTTTTGAAAAGTCTGATGATCCTTTCTGGAAGAGAAAGCCTCAGGAGAAAACCGGCAAACAAGCACGCCGGAAGACCTTTGCTAACAAGAAAAGAAAGGCAGCTCTTGATTCCAGCTCTCACGCCGATGATGATGATCCGGATTCCGAGGTATGAATTAATCCGGTTTGAATTTTGCTTTCTTGTACTCATATCTGTATCTAATGATAACTTTTCCACAGGAGTTGGCTGAAGGTGATAATCCGGCTGAAGTTGAGGTAACTATCCTTTCTTCTGATTCAGAACCTCTTCCACAAAAAAGTCGTCGGACCGTCCGGAAATACCAATTTTCTCACCCTTATGCTCAATTGGATCCTAATTTTCTTTTGAAGAAGCAACAACATGAAGCTCTTCGCCGGACCACTCGCCATAGTGGCCTGGCAGTGGAATCATCCGGGATTTCTTTAACTCCGGCTCGGAAGCGCCGTGCTGAGGTGATACTTTCTCTGACTCTTCTTCATCCCAAGGCCGGGCTTATCCGAAAACCTCTTAAACCGTCTGACCCTGATTATCAGGAAACTCCACTGTCTTCTTCTGGCGAATCGACTGCCACGCAGCTTCCCCCATTGAAAACTGTCCCAGGGTAAATCTTTTTAACACTTCCAGTTTATGATTCCCTTTTTGCTTTACAATGTTAACTCATTTTGCAAACTTTTTTCAGCAAGCCAAAGCCTAGCAAGAAACCAAAGGCAAACAAACCCCCTGCTGAGACCTCTGCAGATAATCCGGCGATTGATCCGGCAACGACCGTTCCTCCAGAAGGCGAGCCCATAGCCCCTCTTGAAGATCCTGCGCCTACGGATCATATCTCAGTACCCGAGAATCCTACTGCTGAAGATGCCCATAATCCGCCAAGTCCGGCCCGGGTCAACTCTCCTCAAATTAATCCGGCATCTCCCAATCCGGCTCACACTGCGACTCCCCCCACTGCACCTGCTTCTCCAGAAGTTGTAGTGACTGGGGCTGCTTTCGTTGCTCCGGCTGAGCCCACCGTTTTAGCCAAGCATACGGCTAAAACGGAGAAACTATATAAGGAGAAGGGCAAATGGAGTACTGAAATATCCAAACTTGCAGATATGAGTGCCCAAGAAATCTATTCCCGGTACCTAAACCGGCTCCACAGCAGCCGAGACTATGAAGCAAGTTTGGTTAACTTGATGAAGGAGAAATATGAGGTAAACCTTTCTTCTGACTTTGTGCTTGTGATATGCTCCTACCCCATAACAGCCCCCAAGTTCCGGTTTAGCTGCATACTGAAGGTGAACCGGAACTTTATAGTTTGAACAATTGATCTTTACATTAGCCCCCAAGTATCAAGTAAATAACTTGTTTATGTATTTGATACTTGCAAAAATTTCTGCTGATATTTCAATCATCCATTAGCCCCCAAGTGTCAAGTAGACAACTTGCTTGTGTGCTTGAGACTTGTAACTTTGAATTGTTGCTGTTTATTGCTTCAACTGCCATTAGCCCCCAAGTGTCAAGTAGACAACTTGTTTGTGTGCTTGAGACTTGTCTGATTTTTGCTTCTTGTCACTTGATTATGCTTGCAGGCTGACTTAAACCGGAACGCTGATGAGATCAATGAACTTCGGAGCCGTCTTGCTGAGACAGAATCTGCCGCTTCAAAAGCTAAGAAAGATCTTCAGGTAAGTTTAAAGACTGCTGAAGATCTGAAGAAATTCTTTGAAGAAGAGCAAACCACTTTTGAGGTTCAAAAGAAAGAGCTGGAGAAAAGGGTTCGGGACGCTGAAGGCGCGCTTAACCCGGTTACAGAAGAGTTAACCGGTTTAAAGCAGCAGATTGAGTTGATGACCTCTGCAATCTTTGGTAAGTATCATCTGAACTCCTGCTTTATCCTTGTAATCTTCCATTTGTGCCGGTTTAACTGTAATATCTATATGCAGGGCGCCGTGTCTCCCATCTTGGGGATGACCTACGGAAGAAACTTAAAGCATGTTACACCTTGGTCGAGTAGCTGTATTCCGGCGCTCAGAGGATCATTAGTGCAACATCTTTCGGTAAACCGGCCCCTACGACCATCCAAGACACGTTGAAAAAATTATCTGTTTTGCCGGTTCGTCTTGAAGAAGTCAAAAAATCTGCTGCCCGAGGTGGTGCCCTTCTGGCCCTTACCAGGGCTAAGGCCTGGGTCCCGGATCTTGATCCGGAAGAAGCTTTAACTAGATTTCCTGACACAAAAGACGACGGTTCCACTTTTACCGCAAAGGATCTCTACGCCTTGACGAAGGAGATGCGCCCCCTCGCGAGCAAGCTTGCATCTGAATCCGATTTATCCAGGTATCATCCGGGGTACGACTTGCAAAACGAGCGGGTGGAGCGGCCGGTTTATGACACCGTCAATTTAATCCCACCGGTTCGCCCTCATACCTTCGCTCCAGATATCGAACCTTCTGAGCTGATCAACGAAGAGATGTATTTCCGGGCTTTGACGAAGATTGATTGGCGTGTTCCGGACTTCCAACCGCTTCAAGAGGACGAAGATATCTCGGATCAAGGTGATGGCCAGCCGTCTCAACAAGAAGGAGCATAACTCAGAATTTATTGTTGTAATTGCAGTCTCAAACAATCTTTGTAATCCGTCCGACTTGCTATGCCTTGTAATAGGATAGCTGAAACATGATCCGCTTTGATCCGGATATTCTGCCTTTCTTGTGCTAGACGTTTGCTAATTTTAATATTGTCTGGTGTTGCTTATCTTGCGTATCATCTGTTTCTGCAAAAGTAACACTGAAAACATGTCCTAGCGGTTTACCGCCGGACAGATTAAATTGTTCTCTCAAGATATCCAACAAGTATATACTTATATCAGAAATAAATTTATACCTGAGACCAAATCTGCTCAACATTCTTAATCCGGTAGATATCAAAATTTCTTGATGAAGATCTTCATGGATCCAATAACAAACCCGGGTTTTGATAACAGACACCGGTTCATCTTGTTCTGAAAAACTTTGTTCAGAAATTTGTGGCTTGTTGCCTGATAGATGATCCGGGTTATAATGAACACCGGTTTATTCATGCTGGTATTCATGACCCAGACTTTTCACTTCATCGATATGTGGTCAGCTTCTATAGCTGTTCCACTCCGGTTTAAAGGGTTATAAAACACAAACACCAAAAGATGCAAATTTTGCAAATAAGACCATGTAGTCGAGGCTTTTTAAGAGCTGCCAGGCTCAAAACAAGGTTCAGCCAATCAATGGGATGTGGATTATCCATCTTTCCCAGAGGGCCTAGCCAATCACTGAATGTGGATTATCCATCTTTTCAGAGGGCCGATAGAACCGCAAATAAAAAATTGAGCCAATCACTGGATGTGGATTATCCATCTTTCCAGAGGGCCTAGCCAAGCACTGAATGTGGATTATCCATCTTTTCAGAGGGCCTCCATGGTTCCTCGAACCGGTGGGTAAATATAAACCAATCACTGAATGTGGATTATCCATCTTTTCATTGGGCCTCCATGGTTCCTCGAACCTGTGGGTAAATTGACTGTTCATAAGAATTTTAGCCAATCACTGAATGCGGGTGAACCCGACTGTCCAGAGGGCCTCCATGGTTCCTCGAACCTGTGGGTAAATCTTAAAGCGTCCTCTCTTTAAACCGGATATGATGTCATGTTCTTTAGAAAGTTTTATTGCTTCTGTGTATACTCTGCAAAAAATCAACCTTAAACCGGCCAATATGTTGAAATATAATATCTGATAAAACTTGCGTGGTTGTCCTCACAAGATATTTGTATGTGGAAAAAGGGCTGAGCCCCCGGTTTACCAAGGGTGCCGGTTTATTCATTAATCATAATATATACATAGGATACAGTGGAGCTCGTAGCTCAAGTATAGTATGGCCGTAAATGGGCGATGTTCCATGGCCTCTTCGTCTCCTCTTCTGATGTCCGTGAGTCCTTGTGTTCTTGAACATCCACCAAGTAATATGAACCGTTGTGTAGATTCTTACTGACCACAAAGGGCCCTTCCCAAGGTGAGGATAGCTTGTGCATATCTGTTTGATCTTGGATGAGCCGGAGTACCAAGTCGCCCTCCTGGAACGTCCTTGTTTTGATCCGGCGGCTATGATATCTGCGTAAGTCTTGTTGATAAATTGCAGATCGTGCCGCAGCTATATCACGCTCTTCATCCAGCCGGTCTAAACTGTCTTGCCTTGCTCTCTCGTTGGCTGCTTTAACATAGGCCGTTACCCTTGGTGAATCATGACGGATATCGCTTGGAAGGACCGCTTCAGCACCATAGACCATGAAGAAAGGTGTGTAACCTATAGACCGGTTTGGTGTAGTGTTGATACTCCAAAGAACAGATGGCAACTCCTCAACCCAACATCCTGGGGTTCTCTGCAAAGGAGTCATAAGCCGGGGCTTGATACCTCGCAAAATCTCCTGATTTGCCCTTTCAGCCTGACCATTGGATTGGGGGTGGGCCACAGAAGACACGTCCAAGCGAATATGTTCTCGTTGACAGAATTCTTCCATCTCACCCTGAGATAGATTGGTGCCATTGTCTGTGATGATGCTGTGTGGAAAGCCAAACCGGAAAATTACTTTTTTGATGAATTTGACTGCCGTTGCCGCATCACACTTGCTTATAGGCTCTGCTTCAACCCATTTTGTAAACTTATCTACTGCTACTAGTAGATGAGTTTTCTGATCTTGGGATCGCTTGAAGGGTCCAACCATATCAAGCCCCCAAGTCGAGAACGGCCAAGTTATTGGTATCATCCGGAGCTCCTGCGCCGGAACCAGAGCACGCCTCGAAAATTTCTGACAAGCATCACACTTCCGGACCAGATCTGCCGCATCTGCATGAGCAGTTAACCAATAGAAACCATGCCGGAATGCTTTAGCCACCAATGATTTTGAACCGGCATGATGACCACAATCCCCTTCATGGATCTCGCGAAGAATCTCACAACCTTCCTCAGCTGACACACACCGCTGAAATACTCCAGAAGTACTGCGATGATGAAGCTCTCCGTTTGCAATCATCATGGACTTAGAACGCCGGATTATCTGTCGTGCTTCTTCTTCATCATCCGGTAACTCCCCTCGGCTCAGATATGCCAAATAAGGCAGCGTCCAATCTGGAATAACATGAAGCGCTGCAACTAACTGTGCCTTCGGATCAGGAACAGCTAGGTCTTCCTCCGACGGTATCTGAACCGAAGGACTGTGCAATTCATCCAAAAAAGTATTTGGTGGCACCGGTTTACGTTGAGAACCCAGCCGGCTTAGAGCATCGGCCGCTTCGTTCCTTCGCCGGTCTATATGATCCACCTGATATCCTTTAAAGTATCCTGCGACTGCTTCAACCTCTCGTCTATAAGCTGCCATGAGGGGATCTCTTGAATCCCACTTGCCGAAAACTTGCTGTGCCACCAAATCTGAGTCGCCAAAGCACTTAACCCGGCTCAAGTTCATCTCCTTTGCCAACCGCAAGCCATGAAGTAATGCTTCATATTCTGCTGCATTATTAGTACAAGGAAACAATAGGCAGAGGACGTAACAAAATTTATCACCTCGGGGGGAAGTTAAGACAACTCCAGCCCCCGAGCCCTCCAATTGTCTTGAACCGTCAAAGTGAATCGTCCAGTAAGTAAGATCCGGCTTCTCCTCAGGAGTTTGCAACTCTGTCCAATCATTGATGAAATCCACCAATGCCTGAGATTTTATAGTGGTGCGTGGCACGTACTTCAACTCATATGGGCTGAGTTCTATGGCCCACTTCGCCACTCTACCTGTAGCCTCCCTGTTCTGGATTATGTCCCCCAATGGTGCTAAACTAACCACAGTTATTGGATGACCTTGGAAATAGTGCTTCAACTTCCGGTTTGCCATAAACACACCATATACCAACTTCTGCCAATGAGGGTACCTCTGCTTGGATTCAATGAGTACTTCACTCACGTAGTAAACCGGGCGCTGAACCGGGTATTCCTTCCCTGCTTCCTTACGCTCGACCACGATTGCGACGCTGACTGCCCGTGCATTGGCAGCGACGTATAACAACAACGTCTCCTTGTCGATAGGGGCAGCTAGGACCGGTGGCTTTGCCAATTGCCGTTTCAGATCCTTAAATGCTGCGTTTGCCTCATCACTCCATATAAACCGGTCTGTTTTCCTCAGCATCTGGTAAAGCGGGATCGCCTTCTCTCCCAAACGGCTGATGAACCGGCTTAATGCTGTGATCCGGCCAGCGATACGCTGAACATCGTTGATACAAACCGGTTTAGTCAAAGATGTGATGGCCTTGATTTTCTCTGGATTGGCTTCTATTCCTCTGTTTGAGACAAAGAATCCCAGTAGTTTACCTGCCGGAACACCAAAAGCACACTTCTCCGGATTAAGCATCATCTTATAAGCTCGAAGATTATCAAAAGTCTCCTTAAGGTCCTCTATCATTGTCTCCTCTTTCCTCGATTTAACCACGATGTCATCCACATAGGCATGAACATTCCTCCCTATCTGCCCTTTCAGACAATTCTGAACGCAACGCTGATAAGTTGCTTGAGCACTCTTTAGTCCAAAAGGCATAGACACATAGCAAAAAGCACCAAAAGGGGTTATGAAAGCTGTCTTCTCTTGGTCTTTAACTGCCATCTTGATCTGGTGATATCCTGAATATGCATCCAAAAAGCTTAGCCGCTCACATCCCGCTGTGGCATCGATGATTTGATCAATGCGAGGGAGAGCAAAAGGATCAGTTGGGCAAGCTTTGTTGAGGTCTGTGTAGTCCACACACATTCTCCACTTCCCATTCTTCTTTAACACCAACACTGGATTAGCCAACCACTCCGGATGAAAAACTTCCACTATGAACCCTGCGGCCAAAAGCCTGGCCACTTCTTCTCCTATAGCCTTGCGTCTCTCTTCGTTGAAGCGGCGCAAGTATTGTTTAACCGGTTTATATTTCGGATCAATGTTAAGGCTGTGCTCAGCGAGTTCCCTCGGTATACCTGGCATGTTAGAAGGTTTCCATGCAAAGATATCCCGGTTCTCACGGATGAACTCGATGAGCGCGCTTTCCTATTTGGGATCAAGGTTAGCGCTGATAGTGAACTGCTTGGACGAATCGCCAGGCACAAAATCAACTTGCTTGGTCTCCTCTGCCGATTTAAACTTTAACGCCGGATCATGCTCTGTAGTTGGCTTCTTTAGCGGAGTCATATCTGCCGGATCAACATTATCTTTATAATATTTCAACTCTTCCGTGGCACATACTGCTTCTGCATAGGCTGCATCTCCCTCTTCACATTCCACTGCTATCTTGCGACTTCCATGAACCGTGATCGTGCCCTTATGACCCGGCATTTTAAGCTGCAGATAAACATAACATGGCCTAGCCATAAACTTAGCATAAACCGTCCTTCCAAACAGAGCGTGATACGGGCTTTTGATTTTGACGACTTCGAAAGTTATCATCTCCGACCTGGAATCACGCTCATCTCCAAAAGTAACTTCCAAGTCAATCTTTCCAACCGGATAAGCCGACTTACCTGGGACCACTCCATGAAACACTGTGTTTGATTGCCTTAACTTCTTATCCGTCAGAGCCATACGACGGAAAGTCTCATAGTACAAGATATTGATACTGCTACCACCGTCCATGAGAACCTTAGTGAACTTGTAACCTCCCACCTGGGGTGCCACCACCAAGGCTAAATGGCTCGGATTATCCACCCGCATCGGGTGGTCTTCTCTACTCCATACAATGGGCTGCTCTGACCAGCGCAGAAATTGCGGTGTTGCCGATTCAACTGCGTTAACAGCCCGCTTCAAAACCTTCTGATCTCGCTTACACAGACTTGTGGTGAAGACATGATATTGCCCACTGCTCAATTCCTTTGGATTACTTTGATACCCGGATTGCGGCTGCTGTTGCTGACGCTGTTGATTCCCCTGATTGCTTTGGTTATTGTAACCACCTTGGCCATGCTGCTGATTGCTTTGGTTACTGTAACCACCTTGACCATGCTGCTGACTGCCTTGGTTATTGTAATTCCCTTGATTATTTTGATTACCGGCCCGGTTTTGATAACCATTATTATTGCCCCTATATCCTGATCCGGAGCTACTCCCCTGATGACCCGGACCATAAAACCCAGGACCTGAACCGCCATTCAGAGGCCTATCATGAGGATTAAAGCGGCTCACCATTGCTTTCATAAGGGGCCTGCACTCTCTTATGGTGTGCTTTGCCGATTGATTTCTCGTGCCATGCTTCGGACAAGGCTGATCTAACTCTTGGTCCCAGCTAAGAGTTCCTCCGCCGGTTTGTGGAGGTGGGTTTCCCATGCCATGCTGAAAGTCCCCTTGAACTTGAGTGTTGGCCACGAAGTCAGAGCCACCTTCTGCCTTCCGTTTGCCCAAAAAACTCGTAGTAGCCGGATTAACTTGCGCCGGTTTACCAGACTTGCTAACCTTCCCCGCCTTGTCTCCTTCAGCTTCTGGATACTTGGTGTTATCAGAGTCCCCATATTTTACCAAAGCACTCATGAGAGTTCCCATATCATTACAATCCCTTTTAAGCCGTCTGAGCTTTAACTTTAAAAATTCAAACCGGCAATTGTTTTCCAAAGTCACTATCGCCGTACTAGGATTGATACCATTCGAAGAGTGCAAAATCTCTGCTACTCGCCGTACCCAAGCAGCTGTAGACTCCTGCTCTCCTTGCACACAAGCTGCTAGATCCACCACTGACATCGGCTGCTTGCATGTATCTTTGAAGTTTTTGATAAACTGGCTGCGTAGTTCCCCCCATGATCCGATAGAGTTCGGGGGTAAACCCTTCAGCCAGGTCCGGGCTGTACCTTCAAGCATCATAGTAAAATACTTAGCACAAGCCGATTCATCCACGTCCAGCATCTCCATGGCCATCTCATAACTTCCAACCCAAGCTTCTGGAGCTAAATCTGCTGTGTAATTAGGTACCTTGCGGGGCCCTTTAAAATCTTTAGGCAGCTTGACACCCCGTAAAGCGGGGACAAGACATTGCACCCCAAAAGAACTCGTCGTGACTCCTCTTTCTGCTGTGGCTGTGTGAACCGGCGTTATTTGACGAACCTCCTCCCGGGCTCCTGATCTAACCCGGTTTATATCCGGAGTTGGCGCCGCTGCACCTGCCGGATTGTCCTGTCTGCGCTGATGCCTCCTGCGTTCGCTGCTAGACACTTCTGGTTCTTCCTAATGCCTAGTATAACTCCGGCTAGGACGTGGTGTTGAATGTAACCTTTCCCTGCTATGAGAATATGCTTGCTGCTGTATCAACGCCGTATTAAGCAGTTCCATGACCCGGCGCGCCTCCACTGCTACACGGGATGTGCCCTCATCGGGTAAAGCGGCCAATCGTGCTGCAGCCGCAACGATGTTATCCAACGGGTTCGAATAGTGACCTGATGGGTGAGGTGCAGACGTAATCCGCCGGTCTTGCTCCGCAACAGGCTGTTGAACCGGCTCATCCCTGACTAGGGGTGCCCTTCGGTTTAAAGTGGGATTATTGCTGGTCCCTGCCCCTGGTGTTCTAAACAGATCCATCGCTTCATAAACTGGCGGTATACGAGATTGGTACTTCCGACCTCTTACTCCCTTCGTAGAGGCCTGTTCCATCCTTAGGTGAAAAGCTTGATCATCCAACTCTGCTTGCCTCTTTACTATCATTGCCTTCTCGGCTTCCAGATCCTCCTTTAACTGATCAATCCGGCCCTTTAACTGAAGGAGCTCTGTATCATGCTGCGCCTTGTTTGCCGGAGCCACTATTTCCACCGCTTTAGCTGTGAACTCATCGATCAAGGTGGATAGAACGTCAGTAGGTGAGAGGGTCGTGCCGCTCCCCCCTACACCAGCTTCTGCTGTCGTCCCGTTCACTGGGGGCTGTGAACCGGCCATAAAAACAGCCACCCGGTTTGGCGGGCCGAAGGGGTCCGGAATACTGTTTCCATCGAACTCGCCCTCAGACCGGCCATGCTGCAACTGATACAGAGACTCAGTTTCTCCGGATGAAGATTCGTCGTCGGAGTAGACAACTGTTGCACCATCAGATTCCGATCCGTCCTCGGTTCGAACTCCGTGGATTGCTCCAACGAACACGTGCTTCATGGCGGGCAGAATCCGGGCTGATCTCGCACGCTGAGCCGGCTCGACGATGTTGTGGAAGATGTCCGGCTCAGGTCCCGGTTCGCCGATTTTGACAATGAAGACTTGGATGCCACCGAAGGGAACCCGGTACCCGTATTCGATTGAATCGGCCTCCAGTCCCCAACCTGCGTCATCGATGTAGATCCGGCCGCGGCGACTCTTGGTCATCCGGCCGACCGCGTAACCCTTGAGCCCTTCAAGAACTCGAAACCATCGTGCGGAGGCCCCACGGTGGGCGCCAACTGTCGTGGAATTAGCACGGCAGATGTCCGGTTTAGCGGACTTGATGATGGAACCATCGCACGGGTTAGCTTGAAGGGGTTCATAGCACACAAAGGACACAGAGAGTTTATACTAGTTCGGCCCCTTCGATGAAGGTAAAAGCCTACGTCTAGTTGGTTTGGTATTGCTTGGGCGTCGGTTTACAGGGAGCGGATCGCTTGCCTGTAGTCTCGACGGGTTGATTCTTGCTTCTTCCTGAACCGTCGCCGGGTCGTCCCTTTATATAGAGGTGACGCCTGGTCCGGTTTACAGAGTCCCGAGGCCGGCTCATACTTGTGTCCACCTCGGTCTCTGTCCTTTCTTCCTTATCTCTCAAGTTACATCGCTTGGCGGTTTACAAACCATAATTCTATACATGGGCCCTAAGATTTTATGGGCCGTAGCCTTTACTAAATATTACAACTAAGTATAATATAACTAAGCCGGTTTACACTAGCCGGTTCATACCTGCTAGTAATATCCTTGACAGCGGGCGAGTTTGGATTCGCCGTGGAGGAGGCAGAGGCAGCGGAGGCGGCAAGCCTTGCCGAGCGAGAGGAGTTTGCCGGCGAGGAAGAGCTTGCCGGGCATGACGTCGAGTCGAGCGAGCCCGCCGAGGATACGAGCGGCTCGCTGGAGATCGACTCCTCTTCCTCCTCATCTTCAGACAGCTCGCCGCAAGCAGAGCCCCCAGCTCCACCAAGAAGGCGTCTCCGCAAGGCCGGGGACGTAGCGGAGCGGCAGATGAGTCAACAGCTGTTGCGCCGCGCGACACGCTCCACCGCGGCAAGCACGGTTGCCGCGGGAGCACCTCGCGCTGCTGCGACAACCAGAGCGGGGTCTTCCCGGACCGCCGCTTCTCACGCCACGGCGGCAGCCGGAGCAGGGTCGTCTCAGACCACCGCCACTGCTCCCGTCAAGCGGCCAAGGGAGCCTACTCCTCTGCCTTCTCGCGCCGGACGTGAGCCGGACTTCGACTTCTCCGCGCTCAGCTCCGACGAGGAAGAAGAAGAGTAAGATTCTTGTTGTTCTTGTATTTCTTCAATTTTTGCTGTTTTGTCTTGTATCTCATTTGCCTTACTCCGAACTTATCCCTTTTCAGGACTCTGGCCCAGAGAGCGGCGAAGAGAGCCAAGGTCCCGGCGAGGAGAGAGGAGGTGATCATTGTCGAGGACGAACCCACCGAGACCACCTTGCCGGACCCGACAACTAATCTTCAGAGCAGCCCCCAGCGTAAGTATATGGTTCAATTTCCGCTGTTAGGCGCGCGTGGATGCTCTTTCTTTGCTAATATCTGTTTGTTGGTTTGTGTAGGAGCAGAGCAGCCCCACCAGGAGCGCCCGGAGACCGCCCCTGACATGCCATCTGCTTCGACTACACCGCCAAGGGACAGTTCTCCGGCAAGGGAGAATTTTCCGGCAAGGGAGAGCTCTCCGGCAAGGGAGAAGTCTCCGGCAAGGGAGACTTCTCCGGCAAGGGACATCACCAGCAGCACCCCGGCGGCGGAGGCCATGACTGCAGTACCCGGTGCAGGTAATCCTCTCGCTTCAGAACTTCCCTTGGGTCCTTCTTCTTTTGATTATATTTTTGGATATTTGCTTGACTTTTCTCCCTTTTCTGGCCGTCAGATCCATCTGCTACGGAGCCGATGGAGACCGAGGTTGCTGCCGACAACGCCGCTGCCACCGAAGAAGCAGCCGGCACTGACGACCCCGCCGGCGAAGAGGCCACCAAGGCTGCCGCCGCAGCAGCTGGCGAGGGGTCTGGCGATCGCACTGACGGCCCTGAGGCCGCAGGAGCGCCAGGCGCTACGCCGACCGCCGATCCCTCCGCCGCTGCCGCAGCGCCAAGCTCCGAAGAGCCCCAGCCAGGCATCTACTTGAAGGCCGGCAATGGCGTCTTCATCAACCTCCCCTGGGCGTCAAGCTCCAGGGCGCCGTTCGAGGGAGAGAGCTTTGATGGAGAGGTGCTCGCCTCCGCTGGGCTGACGCTAGTTGATGCGCCGTGCAGCAGCAGCGGCGAGCCTGAGGAGGAGCGGCTGCTGCGGAAGCTGTTGTCGCTCTATCGCGCTCGGCAAGCCAAGCTGGAATCCTGCGAGGCGCTTGTCGCGAAGGCGGGAGTGGACATCGAGAAGCGCGTGGAGGAGCTCCGGGGTCTCAACCAGGAAGCTCTCCGGTCCCTGGCGGAGGAGAGGGAGCAACTCGCCGAGGAGTAGAAGGCCTTCTTCCCCGAGAAGGCTGACGTCGAAGAGCAACATCGGCTTGCCGTTGAGAAGCTGTCTGCACAGGAGGGCGAGCTGGCGCAGCGGAAGATCAACCTCGACAGCCACGAGGAGGAGCTTGCCGCGCGCGAGCAATCATTCGGCGGAGCCCTCAAGCAAGTAGAGGATGCTGCCGCAGCTGCCGAGGCCGCCAAGAAGGAGCTGGAGACGAAGGTGGCGCGGCTGGAGGCCGATCTCAAGGCGAGCGGTGAGGAGCTTGCCGCGCTCAAGCGTGAGCGGGAGAAGGACGCCCACAGCAACTCAGAGCTGCAGGTTCGTCTCGCTGAGAAGGGAAAGGAACTTAGCGCCGCCAAGGACTCCAACGCAGATCTTGAGTTGAAGCTGACCACTTTGACCAAGACGCTGGACGGCGCCAGGGAGCAGGAGGTGGCCCTGAAGGAGGAGATCAAGGCCGACAAGGCGCTGCTGGAGAGTGCTGCTGCCGCCCAGAACACTTTTAGGGAGACTGTGGAGCACTGGACGGAGGGTCTTGTGAATGCTGCCGTAGACATCGACAGGGAGCTGGCGCAGCTGGGGATGGAGGATCTCGGGTATTCCTCAGATGAGAACCTCCAAACCAGCGCCAAGCTCACCTTGTTCTTCAAAGGCGTGGCGACGGCCCTCCAGCGACTCTGGGAGACGACTCCAAAGTGGCTGGCCGATGAGTCGCGCAAGATCTGCGCAGGACCTCTTCAAAAGGTGTTGGTGAAGGTGGCCTTCCGCAACCCGGGCCTCAACCACACCAACGTCCTCAAGACCCTGCCGCCGGATGCTGATCTGGAAGCGCTCAAGGCCCTTGTCGCACCCATTGTGGACAAGGTGAGCGGGATCAAGAGGGTCGAGGGCGATCGTGTAGACTAGGCCGCCCGTTTTCTTCTTTTCTTGTCGCTGCTGGTCATGTTATGAGAACAATCTGTTAGAGCCGCGACAAGCTACTTTGTAATATAACTCTATTTTGGGTCATGATCGCAATGTTATTTCCTTTACTTGATTCCTTCCTTTGTATGTTTTTGCCCTACGCTTTTAGGGAACTTGCCGGCGCAGGCACCTTAGCCGCGAGCGCTGAGTGCGGGACGTCAGCAGCCTGCTGGCGGTGCCGCTACCAACAAGAAACCTTGTCGCAACTAGTCGCAGCACGCTTAAGTTGTTGAGCGGACTCGAAAAAAAGTAAGGGCGCAACTAGCTACGAGTTGGTTCCTCCGCGCACAGGTTTTCCATACAAAGCACGGTCGTTCAAGGAAGATAACTTAAAAATTAAAAAATCTGATTGCTCAAACTTTGGCAACTTAGCTTTTCTGTTGTTTGCTTCCCGGCAAGGCGAAACTTTCTTGAACGACGCCTGGTCCATACCATTATCTTCTCCTCTCCCTCCGGTAAACTTGTGTGCGAGGGAACCTTCCTTTCCTTGAGAAAAAGAAAGAAGAGAAAATAAAGATATGGAGCCTTACGGCTCGTTATTGCTTACCGGGGGTAGGTGCTGCACAAAGTGTCAGATAACACATGCAAAAAAATAGAAAGCATGAAATTGACAAGATGTGCGGAGCACATGAGCTTTACTTATGCACGGGGTCTGCGCCCGGCTTTGTACAAAGGATTACATACAACAGCGGCAATACTTGTACAAAAGGTGGTTGCCGGAACAGGTTCCGGCAACCTCGCCTTACGGGTAAAACTTACGAAGATGCTCAATGTTCCAGGAGTTGCTCACCGGAATGCCATCTTCGGTCTCAAGGCGGACAACGCCAGGCCTAGTGACTCGTTTCACCCGGTAAGGGCCTTCCCACTTCGGCGTCAACTTGTTGGAATTCTTGGCGGTTTGAACGCGCCGAAGAACAAGGTCGCCTTCCTCGAGACTTCTGGCGTTAACTTTGCGGCTATGGTAGCGGCGCAAAGCTTGCTGGTAGCGAGCAGCTCGTACAACATCCTGAAGACGGTCTTCCTCAAGGAGCAGCGCGTCATCTTGTCGCAGCTGCTCTTGCTCAAGCTCATCATAAGCGAGCACTCGAGGTGACCCGTATATGAGTTCCATGGGGAGAACTGCCTCTGCTCCATAGACTAGAGCGAAAGGTGTCTGGCTAGTGGCTCGATTTGGCGTCGTCCTGATCGACCAAAGAACCACCGGCAGCTCCTCAATCCAGTTTCTTCCGCACTTGTGCAGCCTGTCGAAAGTCCTGGTCTTGAGCCCGCGCAGCACTTCAGCATTTGCCCTCTCCGCTTGACCGTTGCTTCTCGGGTGAGTAACAGAAGCGAAGCAGACCTTGGCGCCAAGATCTTGGACGTACTGCATGAAGGTGCGACTCGTGAATTGTGTACCGTTGTCGGTGATGATCCTGTTAGGGATCCCGAAGCGGCAAATAATCGACCTGAAGAACTTGACTGCTGACTGTGCTGTCACCTTCCTCACTGCTTCCACTTTCGGCCACTTTGTGAACTTGTCGATTGCAACGTACAAGTACTCAAAGCCCCCGATTGCTCGGGGGAAGGGGCCGAGGATGTCGAGCCCCCAGACCGAAAATGGCCAGGATAAAGGGATCGTCTGGAGAGCTTGAGCTGGCTGGTGTATCTGCTTGGAATGGAACTGGCACGCTTCACACTTGGTTACTTATGTAGTTGCATCCTGGAGGGCTGTCGGCCAAAAGAAACCTTGCCGGAATGCTTTGCCGGCAAGTGCTCTTGCACCAATGTGGTGACCACATATGCCTCCATGTATCTCTGCCAACAACTTTTGTCCGTCTTCCCGGTGAATACACTTCAATTTCACACCGTTGAGTCTTCTTCTGTACAGTGTGTTGTCGACAAACTGGTACATACTTGACTGCCGGGCTACTCTTTCCGCTTCTTCTTGCTCTTCGGGAAGTTCTCCTGTCTGAAGGAAACGAACAATCTGCTGTGCCCATGCTGGAGCTTGTGGCTCGACAACAAGGACTAAAGGCACATCTGCTGCTGCGGGAACATCCGCTTCTACGGCGAGAACCTGCGGCTCAGCCGGAGCTTGACGTTCCTCGGCAAGCTTGCCGGAGCAAAACTTGTCGGGAGCGTTTGCTTCAACGGAACAAATCCTAGGGCTTGCCGGAGCAGACTGCTCCTCAGCGCTCTTGGTGTTGATCTTGGGGACCTTCTTGGCGGCGGCTTCGGGAAGCTCTGCCGGAAAATAGTCACCAAAAATCAACTTCCTCTTCTTGCTCTGTCTAGTTGATGGCATTACAGACGGTTGAGTCAGCTTGAGCACAAAGATCCATGGTTCCATAGGTAACTTAAGTGCGGCGCACTTTGACAGGCCATCGGCGATGTCGTTCTGAGCTCTTGGAACATGTTCCATCTGTAGGCCGTCAAAGTGCTCTTCTAGCTTTCTCACTTCATCAATGTAGGCTTCCATCAACGGACTCTGATAACTCTTGTTCACTTGGCGGACGACAAGCTGCGAGTCACCCCTGACAATGAGCTTCTTGATCCCAAGGTCTGCCGCGATCCTGAGACCGTCAAGCAAACCTTCATACTCTGCGGTATTGTTTGTTGCTTGCTCCTTGGGAAAGTGCATCTGGACTACGTACTTGAGGTGCTCTCCGGTGGGTGTGACAAGCAGCACGCCAGCACCGGCGCCTTGCAGCGAGAAGGCACCATCAAAGTACATCAGCCACTCTGTGCTTGCTTCCTTGACGGGGATGCTCGTTTCTAGACTTTCTTCATCTGGTGTTGGCGTCCACTCTGCTATGAATTCTGCCAATGCTCTGCTTTGGATAGTTGAAGTGCTCTCAAACTTGAGGCCAAAGCTTGACAGTTCCAGTGCCCACTCGACAATCCTGCCTGTTGCTTCTGGATTCTGCAGTATCCTCTTCAGCAGAAAACGAGTGACAACTGTGATCTCATGTGCTTGGAAGTAATGGCGCAGCTTTCTCGAGGCCATGAGAAGGCTGAAAAGCAATTTCTGCACACCAGAGTACCTTGACCTAGCCCCCTGCAGAAGGGAACTGACAAAGTAAACTGGGCGCTGCACCATTCTCTTCTGTATCTCCTCGCACGCCTGTGCAGATCCATCTTTGTCGGGACCAGAGCTTGTCGGGGAAGCCCCCTGCTTGTCGCTGGATGCGCCTGCCGTGGTTGCTGGCTCATCATCTGCCTCCCTCTCCGCTACTAACGCAGCACTAACCACTTGATTGGTTGCCGCTATATACAGCAGCAACTTCTCTTGTGGCTTAGGTGCGACAAGTATTGGAGTGGAGGACATGTATTTCTTCAAGTCTTGCAGCGCAACCTTCGCTTCTGGAGTCCATTTCAGTGGACCCGCCTTTTTCAATATTTTGAAAAACGGCAGGGCGCGCTCAGCAGACTTAGAGATAAACCTGCTGAGAGCAGCCACGCAACCGGCAAGTCTTCGTACATCTTTGACGCGCTTCGGTGCTTCAATCTGCTCAATGGCCCTGATCTTGTCGGGATTGGCTTCAATTCCCCGCTGTGAGACGAAGAACCCGAGAGGCTTGCCGGAAGGGACTCCAAACACACACTTCTCGGGGTTGAGCTTGAGGCTGATCTTGCGCAGATTTGCAAAGGTCTCGTCTAAATCTTGAATCAGGGTTGCCTTGTCCTTGCTCTTGACCACTATGTCATCCATGTAGGCTTCCACATTTCTGTGTATTTGTGGCTCAAAAGCGGCATGGACTACCCTTGCAAATGTTGAACCAGCATTCTTTAAACCGAAAGGCATCCGTATGAAACAGTATGTGCCACATGGAGTGATGAATGCGGTCTTCTCCTCATCCTCTTCAGCCATGAAGATCTGATGGTATCCTGAGTATGCGTCAAGAAATGAAAGCAAGTCACATCCGGCCGTGGAGTCAACAATCTGGTCAATGCGCGGCAAGGGAAATGGGTCTTTGGGACAAGCTTTATTGACATCGGTAAAGTCAATACAAAGCCTCCACTTCCCGTTTGCCTTGCGCACGACTACAGGATTGGCCAACCACGTAGGATGGAGCACTCCTCTGACAAGGCCTGTTGCTTCCAACTTCTTGATCTCTTCTGCGATGAATTCTTGGCGCTCCACTGCTTGCTTCCTGACCTTCTGCTTAAAGGCAGCGCATGAGGATAGACGGCAAGATGGTGCTCAATTACTTTCCTGGGAACACCGAGGATGTCAGACGGTTGCCATGCAAACACGTCGATGTTCGCCCGCAGGAAAGCAATGAGCGCGCTTTCCTATTTAGGGTCAAGAGTGGCACTGATGGTGAAGGTACCACCAGTGCCGCCCTCCTTGGCGGACACCTTCTTGGTCTCTGGCGGAGCTGCCATTGTCTTCTTACACTTGCCGGTGGAGCTCGATGGTGCGTCCTCGACGGTAGCGCAGCACTCCAAAGAGGTGCGCTTGCCGGAGTGGGCATCAGAACTCTTGCCGGACTTGGTCTTCTTCTTCCCCCCGGGAGCTTCAGCGATAGGTGACTTGCGATCTGTTGCGGCTGCTGTTTCCCGGTAGATCTTGTCGGCGCAGATAAGAGCATCCTTCTTGTCGACAGGGACAGAGATGACGCTTATCGGGCCTGGCATCTTCAGCATATTGTATGCGTAGTGAGAGGCTGCCATGAACTTGGCGAGTGCTGGTCGGCCGAGTATCCCATTGTAAGGAAATGGAAAATCGGCAACGTCAAAAGTGACCCTCTCAGTCCTGAAGTTCAGCTCGCCGCCAAACGTCACTGGCAACGTGATCTTCCCCTTCGGCTTGCTCCTTCCCGGGTTGATTCCTTGGAATGTGCCAGTCTCTTCAAGCTCGCTGTCAGGGATCTGGAGTTTCTGGAGTACAGCAGAGGAGATCAAGTTCAAGCCGGCCCCGCCGTCAACTAGCATCTTAGTGACCTTGAGGTTGCGGATAGTTGGTGAAACCAACATCGGCAAGCACCCGACCGCAGTTGTGCGATCGGGGTGGTCCTCAATATCAAAGATGATAGGCGTGCTGGACCATTTCAGAAGCTTGCGTGATTCGACAGACGGTTCTGCCGCATTGACTTCCCGCACCCACTGCTTGAGTTGGCGGTGTGAAGTATGCAGAGAAGCACCGCCGTCAACGCACAAGACCTCTGTGGCTTTCTGGAACTCCTGCTCACTGGTCTCGACATCATCCATGTCTTCATCGTCGTCGTCGTCTTCATCCTTGTCGCGGCCGCGGGGAGGTCTGTCTCCTTGCCGCTGCTTGGCCTTGCCGCGGCGTCCTCCCCGGCCGGTGCGCTTCTGGCCGGATCTTTCAGCACCTCCTTGGGCCTTCTCCTTGTCACGTCGCTCGTATTCAGCCTTTTGCTGCTCGACAAGCTGCTCGACCTTCTTGCAGCTCTGGAGGTCATGGCCCTTGGTGCGGTGGATCTTGCAGTACTGCTTGCCGGTGTCGTCCTGCTTGTCGGTGACCGCCACAGCCTGGCAGTTGGTGCATGCGCCAATCTCCTTGCCGGAGCTACCAACTTTGGCTTTCTTGGCGCCACCTTCGTTGCCGGACTGCTCAACGACTAGCACATCTTTGCCTTTCTTCTTCCTGTTGTTCCGCCGCCGGTTTTTCTTTGCCGGGGCAGCATCCTCGCTGTCAGATCCTCCTGCTCCTGCATCCTCTCCGGGGAGTTTCCTCCCTTCCTCAGCACGTGCACACTTGTCAGCCAGGGCATACAGCTCACTGACGTCTCTGATCTTGCACATTGCCATCTCCTCCCGCATCCCGCGGTTACGCACGTTCTGATGGAACGCGCTGATGACCGCGGCAGGGTGGACATCTGGGATGTTGTGCTGTACACGGCTGAATCTCTGAATGTACTTGCGCAGGGGCTCTCCTTCCTTCTGGGCGAGCAGATGAAGGTCACTCTCTTGGCCATGAGGTTTGTGGCCGCCTGTAAAGGCGCCGACAAACTGATGGCATAGGTCTGCCCAGGAGGATATGGAGTTGTCCGGCAAGTGCATGAGCTAGGACCTGACGTTGGGCTTGAGCACCAGCGGGAAGTAGTTGGAAAGGATCTTGTCGTCCCGCCCCCCTGCAGCCTGCACCGCGATGGTGTAGATGCTGAGGAACTCCGACGGATGCGACTTGCCGTCGTACTTCTCTGGTATGTCTGGTTTGAAATTCTTCGTGCTGGGCCACTGGACTTGCCGCAGCTCACGAGTAAATGCAGGGCAACCTACCGCGTACGGCAAGTCGCCTGGTTCCCCTGGCACATGCATGTCGACAGCGGGCCCAGCGTGCTGGTCAGATTGACGCCGCGCTTCTCTTCGGCGCTCGATGCGAGTACGAGCGTCTTCTTGCTGTCGTTCGTGAAGAACTTGGCGCTGATCGCGACGAGCTCGCAGATCTGATTACGCGGTGGAGTCGCTGTCAAGGTGGATCCGGCGAGTCGGCGATCTTGGCCTTCGGGGCGGAGAGTGCACGGTGGTTGCACCCCCACCGATCTTGTCGCCACCGGCTTGCGCCTGGCTGACTTGCCGCCGCTGCGATGTACTTGGCTGCCACGGAGTGTCGCCGTTGGCGAAGCCGATGAGACTCTGAATGGTGGCCCTCCAGTCGTCGATCTTGTCTGCCGTTGGAGGGTAGTCTAGGAGCAGTTGAGCTCGCGCCAAAGCTTCCTCTGGAGTGGCGGGTAGCGGTGGCGAACGGTGTGAGGAGCGGGATATGCTCGGACTTCTAACTATGTTAGAAGGAGCAGTATCCCGTCCAAGCGACCGTGCCTTGCTCGTGCCAGCATGTTGGCGTGCATGCTGGTCTTGAGCATTCCGAGACCCACCAGCTCGATCTTGGTCCAGCAAACGTATGGTACCGTGAGTACCATGACGCTATCGGTCCCGCGCCTCCTGAGATGGGCGCGGTGCATGCACGGACGCCGAGGTCTTGGAGTGCGCCTGGTCGTTGTGGGAGCCGACTACGCCGCCGATGGGCGGCGCAGCCTTGTCCTTGGACCTGGCGGCACCGTGAGCTCCCTCGTCGATGCCCGTTCTTCCGCCGACGTCTATCCCACCAGCCGTTTGCTCCGGCGGTGGTGGATTCTGCGCGGACGGAGCAGCCGCCTCCGAAGCCTTCTTCTTCGGCGGCATGTCGATGAAGACGATGAAGATTTAGCTTGTGTGGACGCCGGATCAGGTTCACACAACCTCGACGCCCCCTACCTGGCGTGCTAAAGATGTCGGGGAAACTGATCCTCGAGCACCTATGGGGACCGGCGGACCGAGCCCCTTTCGGTTCGGCGGGGGTGGAGATCGCACGAAGAGCAGATCGAGGCGAAGCACACGAGCAGTTTACCCAGGTTTGGGCCGCACGGATGCGTAAAACCCTACTCCTGCTTTGTGGTTCGTATTAAGTTCTTGCTCGGGAGCGCTGAGTGCTACAGTACACACCAGCAGCTAACGAGACCGAGCGTGAGTGTTCTGATCGTCCGTCCCCCTTTCAACGTTGCGCATGGGCCTCCGTTTATATGCTGAAGGGGTCACCGACAGGTGGCGACGTAGACAAGGGTAAAAATGGAAAGGTGTTGTAGTTGGTACAACTACCTGTACAGTGTATCATACCTAACCCTAACGGCAGGGGACAAGCGCATTAAATGCCCATCGGCGTCGCCCAAACTTTGCAAAAAGGGACTGTCATGGACGTCACCGCTCGCCACGATGGCAATCTTGTCAGCACCGCTTGCCACCGCGCACCGCTGGCTGCACAGCCTCCCGCCACATGCGCCTGGAAGGGCCCTAGAGCGACACGTTGGTGGATGTGCTGGAGCGCGGGTACAGAGTGGTAGCTTGCCGCGGCTAGCGCCTTGCCGCGGTTGTTGCCTTGTCGCGTCCGGGTGCTTGTCGCTCACCGGGCCTTGCCGGGACGCGTGGCGCGTCGCGGCAAGTTCCTTCAGATGCCTTGGTTGGCCTTCCCGGCAAGCTCTTCTTGCCGGGGTCTTGTGCCTTGAGTGGCCTTCCCGGCAAGCTCCTCTTGTCGGGGCCTTGTCTCCTTGGCTCGAATACTTTGTTCTTGAATGTCTCCAAAGGAACCACGGGGGACCTTGGCGGTCACCCGGCAAGCCTTGCCGCGGGATGCTACGACTGCCCGTGCACAAGTTCGGGATACTAGGGTACCCCTACTCTAGTACACCGACACATAGGAACCACCGTACTGTTAAGTGGGGTCCAAGTGATCTAAGTCAGAGTGACTGAAGTGATGCTCAACCAAATCCTATGTCTTCGAGCGAAGACAATGAGAGCAAATCTTATCCAGAGCTGGATGAGTCAGCTTTACTTGTAGCCCAAGTAAAGTTGCCGTGTGAGTGTTTAAAATCTGACCCCCTACACCATAAATAGCCCACTCCCTACACCATAAATTGGTAGCTGCTCAGAGTTATTGCACGGCTTTTGTCATTTGAGAGCAACCCACCTCCGAAGCATTTGAGAGAGAAATCCTTGCGAGGACAAAGCCATAACACCCAGAGCCAAAGAGTGTTAGGCATCACTGAAGTCTTTCTGTCTGTGTGACCTGAAGACTTATTACACTTGAGGACTGTGTTTCCTCCAGCCGGTTAGGCGTCGCGTTCTGAGCATCCAAGAGTCATTGTGGATCGTCGGTGAACGAAGTCTGTGAAGGTTTGGAAGTCTACCTTGAAGACTTACCAAAGTGATTGGGCGAGGACTAGGTGTCCTTAGCTCAAGGGGAATAAGGTGAAGACGCGGTCTTCTGAGTTAAATCTCAGCCTCCCTAACCAAACGTACAGTTGTTACAGCAACTGGAACTGGTCTAACAAATCACTGTCTTCCCCGAGCTACTGATTCTATCCTTTCCTTCCCTTTACTTACTGTCTTATGTTGTGAAGTCATTGCCTGCCTGCCTTATCTGATTGACTTCACTGAGTGACTACTTGTTCTGATTGGCTTCATTCCTTCTTCCATCTTGATCCCTACTGCCTAGCTGCTATTAGTCTTCGTGATTTCACTTCATTGAATACCTGACTATGGCTTGTCTAGTGTAGTCTACTTTCTGCTGCGTACAAATAGGATTGGATTTATCTTTTGTCTTTGAAACTACCATGTTTTGAAACATTTCATAAAAATCACCTATTCACCCCCTCTAGTCGATATACTGCACTTTCAGGAACCAATACGGGCATCCAAGTTCCGCTATTGGTTATTGACCAGAGAGGTCTCTCGGTCATGTCTACATAGTTCTCGAACCCGTAGGGTCTGCACGCTTAACGTTCATTGACGATATAGTGTTATATGAGTTGTAAGATTTGGTGACCGAATGTTGTTTGGAGTCCCGGATAAGATCACGGACATGACGAGGAGTCTCAAAATGGTCGAGAGGTAAATATTGATATATAGGATGATGGTATTCGGACACCAGAATTGTTTCGGAGTGCACCAGGTGCTCATCGGGTCACCGGAAAAGGTTCTGGGCACCCCCGGCAAGTGTATGAGCCTTATGGGCCAAAGAAGGGGACATACCAGCCCACTAGGGGGCTGGTGTGATCCATCCCTTGGTTGGCCGGCCCTAGGGGGAGGAAAGGTGAAGGGGTGGCCCCTCCTGTGTTTCCCTCCTCGTGGGAGAAAGGAAAGGGGGGGGGGGCGCCACCTCCTCCTTCCTTCCTCCCGCACTCCAAATAAGGAAAGGGGGGCGCGGGACAAGGCAGCAGCCCTAGGGCTGCCGTCACATCTCTTGGGGCTCCGTAGGGGATGCCTCCTACCCTCCCCTCCCACCTATTAAGGATAGTATAACAACACCTAAAGCGAGGCCTCACAGCGATTTGGGTTTTCGGCCGTCCGTTTTCGGGATTTAAACGTTCCTGGCCGTCAGATTTAGTGTGTAGAGCGACCTGTCCCGCAATATGTGCAACTTGGCCCATCTGTCCTGTGGGCTGCTGCTCCAGAGGCCGAAACGACGGCCGCTGGTGCACTGGGCCTGTCGGCCAGCCCATTCTACCGCGTGGGTTTCGAGGGATTGATCTATTAGCAGGGACGCGAGCGGTCTTCCTCCATCCCATTCCCGTCCAGCCAGCTTCTCGAGGATTGTGACTCAAGTGGGGATTAATCTCAGGCGAGGCTCGCCAGTGATCCAGTGCCGGAGGGGATCGACCCGAGGCGAGGTTTCCAACCTCGACGAGGCGCGACATGCGCGAGGATCCCGCGATCAACAGGATCCCGCCCGTAGCAGATGGGCGACGTTTCCTCTTTGCCGTCGCCGTTATTCCTTGCCGCACCCACTCGTGGCCATGGCGGCCAGGGTTCGCCTCCGCCTCCGACCTCGGTGCGGCCCCTCCTCCCGCTTGCCTCCCCTCCCCCAGCAACGAGGAGGAGCACCCGGTGCCCCGCCCCCGAGCTCGCCGACGGCGCCGTCCTCCGGGCCAAGTTTGCTGCTACTGCTCCTCCTCTCCTCTGTCCTCGTCTTCCCCAAGCATTAAGGTAATCTCACCTCTCATCAGCTGTCCTCTTCGATCCGCATTCCTGATTCCTCTGATGATTTGGATGGTGTCTCACCAACATGTTGATTTAAGTACAGAAATAAGGAATACTTTAAATACTTTAAAGTCGGATTATTATACAAGTTTGAAATTTGTTTCAATCACTCAAAGGTTATTTGATTATTGTAAATTAAATTTGCTAGCTGGTCATATCATGTAGCCTGTGCATCCTGAATACAATCTCGCCAAGTATATTATTTGATACCTTTTGTTTTTTCACTGACTTTCAGTAACAGAGACCTAATTCAACAGATCACTTGGTGAACAGAGAGGGGCTGCAGGGGGAAGAGCCATGCAAGTTCAAATCTTGGGAGCTCAAGGTTTGTTCATCTGACACATCCCTGGCCCAGTGCAGTTCTCTAGCATTAGATGACAATTGATTGTCTTCTTGTGGTTTGCTAATTGCAGAGAACAAGGTTGCCGTAAAAGAACAGAGTTTCGATTTTAATCTACGCATGTCCTGTTGCCAACTATTGTCATGACCATACCTTACAATTCTTTGCTGATGCATTTATCTATTATCTAGGTATTTGAAACGACTTTCATGTTCAAGTGGGCTTCTTTAGATGTGTTGATGGCAGTTAGATTTCTATTGCTGCAGGGACAAGCATGATATATATGTTATCTTTCTGTTAGCCGTGCATAACCAAGTGTAAGTTATCCTTAGTTCTTTACTATTAAACATCATTGGAACTATATCTAATATCTACAAGCCTAAAAGATCACTATTTGGGTAGTTCAGTGGTTGAAAATAGTAATGTGTCCTAGAAGAATTTTTTATTGATAAGTACATTTTTTTAAACACGGGCCTAGGAAGATTAAATTTAAATTGTGAAACTAAATTTTGAACAAGTATGAACTAAGCAAGATGCTATATACGCAAGGGTTTCTTAATGCTCTGTCATGCTTTTTTGCACAGTTTTTCTACATGGACGTGATGCTCCATCAGCTTCCACAAAATTTGTTAATGGTGGAAAAAATGATTTGAACAATTATTAAGACATAACTGAGATGCAAAAGCATACCGATGGTTCGTATTTACTTAGTACCGGCCACTTGCAGTAACGTCAGTACTTATGTAACAAATACTTCTATCGTCGTCGTTGCAGATCGTATAACCATACATTCCTTTCTCGGCAGCTCCTGAGAGAAGACAATTCACCGTTTCAGAATGAAGGGAGCCCCTTAGTTTTACCCACATAAACACGCAATCTGCAAAATCATTTGTACATTTTTTCCGTTCTTTTTTTCCACAAGGTATTTTCTCTTAGTTTATTATGCAGATTGTGCAAGTTAATGTTATTCGATTATTTATTTCATAGATAAATTTCATCTTGCTAAGATTTTTTTATTGCAGATGCACACCAAAATAAGTTTGCCATTTTAAAGGATGGAGTTCGAGCAATTTTTTTTACCAATCTGAGCTTTTTTTCTTGAGAATTTTACTACAAACCTTGCTTTGTTTGTAGAAATGGCGAGCACACTGACATCAATTGGTACGTTTGGGGAGGGTCTTTAGAGGTCACAAACCTTAATGTGATATTGTCTTTTGAGATTGTTATCTTGCATGAATTTGTCTCTTGCCATCCATCAGTGGACATACTGTACTATATATCTTCCTACAACTTTGTTCTGTAGAGCCCAACTTTTCAAGCCTTTGACTTGTTTTCACTCTACAATTCTACGATTTTCTTCACTCTACAGTTTAGAGTGCATTCTGGACAAAATGTTGACATTTTCTTTTTGGCTCTCTATTCAACCATCCTTATATTGTGATGCCGTGCTATATGGAGTTACCTGATATTAAGCTTTTCATCATGTATACCCATGCTAGAAACAAGTATGTTCTTTTAAGGGTTGATAGGCTATCAATATTGTGATTGACATTCTACAATTCGTTAGTATATGTATTCATGCATGTAATTCTTTATGCCAATTTTGAGGCTGCCAAGCCAGATATCTAGAAAATAGTCGTTCTTGGGAGTGACAAGATGCACTATTTAGTAGTTGGATTTCGGTCATGATATTGTGTTCTCGATTGCTAACAAAGGAGCACAATACCAGTTGATGGAGAGAAATACTATTTTATTATGATGTTTTTTATAGTGCACAACTGATAAGGTATCAAAGTGGTGCATCTAGAAGATAAATCTCCATATGTGGCGATGTTCGTAGATATTAAAAAGCAAATTTTGCTAGCTACAGGAAATTCTTTTCATTGAATATGATATATATACATACATAGTTTAGCTGCTACAATTTTGTGCTGGTTCTTCCATCTTGGAAAGCAAATTGTCCAATTGTAGGCTGATAGCCTAACTAAGGTTGCATTGGCTCTCCATGTTGTTTGACACAAATGATTGTGAAATGTCACATTGGTCGTGAAAATTTGAACTGGTGATCTCAAGAGAGAAATTCAATGTAGCTGAATTACAGCTTTTTCTATTGCCTATTAGCCTCATCTCCTACTAGAAAAGCTGAATTCCCAGTGTTTATACTCATAAACAGTCTCTTATGTATGCCTACTTTGTGTTTTTTTATAAGCACCATATCATAAAGAATACTATTTTCTGATCTATTAGTATAGTCTATATAGGCTGCCCCTTTATAGGGCTGAAATGTCCAAAGTTATGGCTATGCATTGTCCACGGTTATCCTATGTACGCGTTGCGCTTTCAATGATGCAAATTCTTACAATATTACGGGAAATCATCTATATGATGTTGCCTTGGTAATGATCAATTACCAAAAGGAATATCCAGCAATGTCTCAAACTCCAGATCCAATCCCGTCACATGTGAGACCTAAAGTTGAAACAAACTCAAGCTAAGACCCAAGTTTAACAAACTCAGTCCCCTCCCACCATTGCATTACTTGAATCTTTTACAGTCGTCCAATATATAGGCACTTTATACAAATGTAACTTCAATGTTTTTCTACCACTATGTTTTATGACTATATATTTATAGAAATTCTATCATTCCATGGGAAAAATAGACGGGCACGGCAATGCGTGCCATCGATGATCTAGTATATATATGGGGAGGGGGCGCCACACAAGGACACAACATTGTCTTAGCCGTGTGCGGCATCCCCATCCACCGTTTACTCCCTCCGTCATATTTTCGTAGTGCTTAGGCGAAGCCCAACGGAGATCACATCACCATCACCGTCACCATGCTGTCGTGCTGCCAGAACTCATCTACTACTTCGCCCATCTTGCTCGATCCATCAGGCGGGGATGTCATCGAGCTAAACGTGTGCTAAACGCGGAGGTGCCGTACGTTTGGTACTTGATCGGTTGGATCACGAAGAAGTTTGACTATATCAACCGCATTATCTAACGCTTCCACTTACGGTCTACGAGGGTACATAGACACACACCCCCTCGTTGTTATGCATCTCCATGGATAGATCATTGCATGTGCGTCGATTTTCTCTCTCCATGCAATGTTTCCCAACAGTGGCATCATGAGCCAGGTCTATGCGTAGATGATACGCACGAGTAGAACACAAAGAGTTGTGGGCGGTGATCATCAAACTGCTTACCACCAACATCTTATTTTTATCCGGCGCTATTGTAAGATGAAGTGGCCCAGACCAACCTTACATGTCCACGTACATGAGACCAGTTCCACCGACAGACATGCAACTTGTTTTGCATAAAGGTGGCTCGCGGGCGTCTATTTCTCCTACTTTAGTTGAATTGAATTTGACTACGGCCGGTCCTTGTTGACGGTTAAAACAACAAACTTGATAAATCACCGTTGTTGTTTTGTGTCGTAGGTAAGAACGGTTCTTGCTAGAAGCCCATAACAACCACGTAAAACTTGCAACAACAAAGTAGAGGACGTCTGACTAGTTTTTGCAAGGCATGTTGTGATGTGATATGGTCAAGATGTGATGAGTTATACGTTATTGTATGATATGATCATGTTTTGTAATATCGAGAATTGATAGGAGCCTTATGGTTGTCTCTGAATTATTGTATGAAATGCAAGCGCCATGTAATTGCTTTACCTTATCGCTATGAGTTAGCAATAGTCGTAGAAGCAATAATTGGCGATACGACCACGACGCAACGATGGTGATCAAGGTGTCAAGCCGGTGACGATGGAGATCATTACTATGCTTTGGAGATGGAGATCAAAAGCACAAGATGATGAGGGCCATATCATGTCACATATTTTTTATTGCATGTGATTTTTATCTTATTATGCTTCTTATTTTGCTTAGTATGACGGTTGTAGCATTATAAGATGAACCCTTCATTAAATTTCAAGATAAAAGTGTTCTCCCCGAGTATGCACCGTTGCTACAGTTCATTGTTTCAAGACACCACGTGATGATCGGGTGTGATAGACTCTACGTTCACATACGACGGGTGTAAAACTGTTTTACACACGCAGAGTACTTGGGTTAAACTTGACGAGCCTAGCATATACAGACATGGCCTCGGAACACTGGAGATTGAAAGGTCAAACATAACTCATATAGTAGATATGATCAACATAGAGATGTTCACCATTGATGACTACCCCACCTCACGTGATAATCGGACATGGGTTAGTTGATTTGGATCATGTATCACTTAGATAACCCGAGGGATGTTAATTTAAGAGGTAGTTCATAAGTAATTTGATTCATTCAACTTAATTTATCATGAACTTAGTCCTGATAGTATTTCCATATCTATGTTGTAGATCAATGGCACGTGCTACCGTTCCCTTGAATTTTAATACGTTCCTAGACAAAACTAAGTTGAAAGATTATGATAGCAATAATGCGGACTGGGTCCGTGATGTGAGGATTATCCTCATTGCTGCATAGAAGAATTATGTCCTTTATGCACCGCTAGGTGACAGCCTATTGCAGGAGCAGATGCAGATGTTATGAACGTTTTGGCAAGCTCGATATGATGGCTACTTAAAAGTTTAGTGCGCCATGCTTTACGGCTTAGAACCGGGACTTCAAAAAAAAAATTGAACGCCACAGAGCATATGAAATGTTTCAAGAGATGAAATTGGTATTTCAGACTCATGCCCATGTCAAGAGGTATGAGACCTCTGACAAGTACTTCCCCTACAAGATGGAGGAGAATAGCTCAGCTAGTGAGCATGTGCTCAGAATGTCTGGGTACTACAATCACTTGAATCAAGCGGGGGTTAATCTTCCTGATAAGATAGTGATTGATAAAGTTCTCTAGTCACTATCACCAAGCTACTAGAACTTCGTGATGAACTATAATATGCAAGGGATGACAAAAACTATTCCCGAGCTCTTCGCGATGCTGAAATCGGCAAAGGTAGAAATCAAGAAAGAGCATCAAGTGTTGATGGTTAACAAGACCACTAGTTTCAATAAAAAGGGCAAGGGAAAGAAAGGGAACTTCAAGAAGAATGTCAAGCAAGTTGTTACTACCGAGAAGAAGCGCAAAGCTATACCCAAGCCTGAAACTGAGTGCTTCTACTGCAAAGGAAATGATCAATGGAAGCGGAATTGCCCCAAATATTTGGCGGACAAGAAGGATGGCAAAGTGAACAAAGGTATATTTGATATACATGTTATTGATGTATTCCTTAATAGTGCTTGTATTAGCTCGTGGGTATTTGATACTGTTCAGTTGCTAGGATTAGTAACTTGAAACAGGAGTTGCAGAATAAACGAAAACTAGTTAAGGGTGAGGTGACAATGTGTGTTGGAAGTGGTTCCAAGATTGATATGATCATCATCGCACACTCCCTATACTTTCGGGGTTAGTGTTGAACCTAAATAAATGTTATTTGGTGTTTCCGTTGAGCATGAACAAGATTGGATCGTGTTTAATGCAATACAAATATTTATTTAAGTTAAAGAATAATTGTTGTTCTGTTTACATGAATAAAACCTTCTATGGTCATACACCAATCTAAATGGTTTATTGAATCTCGATTGTAGTGATACACATATTCATAATATTGATGCCAAAAAATGCAAAGTTGATAATGATAGTGCAACATACTTGTGGCACTGCCGTTTAGGTCATATTGGTGTAAACCACATGAATAAACTCCATGCTGATAGACTTTCGGAATCACTTGAATATGAATCATTTGATACTTGCGAACCATGCCTCATGCGGAAGATGACTAAAACTCCATTCTTCGGAACAATGGAGCGAGCTAATGACTTACTGGAAATATTACATACCGATGTATGCTGTCCGATGAGTGTTGAAGCACACGGTGGGTATCGTTATATTCTCACCTTCACAGATGATTCGAGTAGGTATGGGTATATCTTCTTGATGAAACACAAGTCTGAAATATTTGATAAGTTCAAAGAATTTTAGAGTGAAGTAGAGAATCATCGTAACAAGAAAATAAAGTTTCTACGATCTGATCGCAGAGGCAAATATTTGAGTTACGAGTTTGGCCTTCACTTAAAACAATATGGAATAGTTTCACAACTCATGCCACCTGGAACGCCACAGTGTAATGGTGTGTCTGAACGTCGTAACTGTACTTTCTTGGATATGGTGCATTCTATGATGTCTCTTACCAATTTTCCTTTATCATTTTGGGGTTATGCATTAGAGACAAATGCATTCACGTTAAATAGGGCACTGTCTAAATCCATTGAGACGACACCGTATGAACTGTGGTTTGGCAAGAAACCAAAGTTGTTGTTTCTTAAATTTTGGGGTTGCGACACTTATATCAAAAGGCTTTAGCCTGATAAGCTCGAGCCCAAATCGGAGAAGTGTGTCTTCAAAGAAACTATTGGGTACACCTTCTACCACAGATTCCAAGACAAGAACTTGGTTGCTAAGAATGGATACTTTCTAGAGAAGGAGTTTCTCTCGAAAGAAGTGAGTGGGAGGAAATGAGAACTTGATGAGATAATTTTACCTTCTCTCAAATTGGAAAGTATCTCATCAGAGAAATGGTTCCTGTGATGCGTACACCAACTAGAGAAGAAGCTAAATATGATGGTCATGAAACTTCGAATCAAGTTACAACTGAACCTCGAAGGTCAACCAGAACACGTACCACACCTAAATGTTAAGGTAATCTTGTGCTGGAAGTCATGTTGTTAGACAACGGCGAACCTTCAAACTATGAAGAAGCTACGATGAGCCCAAATTCCAAAAAAACAGCTTGAGGCCATGAAATCTGAGATAGGATCCATCTATGAGAACAAAGTGTGGACTTTGGTGGACCTGCCCGATGAATGGCAAGCCAGAGATAATAAATGGATCTTCAAGAGAAGACGGGCGTTGATGGTAATGTTACAATCTACAAAAGCTCGACTTGTCGCATAAAGGTTTTGGACAAGTTCAAGGGGTTGACTACGATGATACTTTCTCACTCATAGCGATGCTTAAGTCTGTACGAATCATGTTGGCAATTGCCGTATTTTATGATTATGAAATCTAGCAAATGGATTTCAAAACGGCATTCCTTAATGGATTTCTAAAAGAAGAGTTGTATATGATGCAACCAGAAGGTTTTGTCGATCCTAAAGGTGCTAACAAAGTGTGCAAGATCCAGTGATCCATCTATGGAATGGTGCAAGCATCTCGGAGTTGGAATATACGCTTTGATGAGATGATCAAAGCATATGGTTTTATAAAGACTTACGGTGAAGCCTGTATTTACGAAAAAGTGAGTGGGAGCACTACAACATTTCTGATAAGTATATGTGGATGACATATTGTTGATCGGAAATGATGTAGAATTTCTAGATAGCATAAAAGGATAGTTGAATAAGATTTTTTTTCAAAGAAAAGACCTGGATGAAGTTGCTTACATATTGGGAATCAAGATCTATAGAGATAGATCAAGATGCTTGATAAGACTTTCAATGAGTACATACCTTGATAAGATTTTGAAGGAGTTCAAATTGGATCAGTCAAAGGAGTTTTCGCCTGAGTTGGAAGGTATGAAGTTGAGTAAGACTCAAAGCCTGACCACGACAGAAAAATAGAGAGAGAATGAAAGTCATTCCCTATGCCTCAGCCATAGGTTTTATAAAGCATGCAATGCTCTATACAGACCTAATGTGTGCCTTGCCATGTGTCTGACAAGGGGGTAGAAGAGTGATCCAGAAGTGTATCACCGGACAGTGGTCAAAATTATCCTTGAAGGAATAAGAAAACATTTCTCGCTTATGGAGGTGATAAATAGTTCATCGTAAAGGGTTACGCTGATGCAAGCTTTGACACTAATCCAGATGACACCTGATACGTCCAAAACGTATCTATAATTTCTGCTTGCTTCATGCCTTTTTTGTGTGATATTGCTATGATATTTATGCACTTCCATACACTTTTGATCATATTTGGACTAACCTACTAATGGTTGCAAAAGTGCACAATGTTCTTGTTTTACACTTTATTGTGTAGGAATTACTTGGAAATTGACAAAAACGCAAAAGGAGTCGTATTGGAGTAGGACTCTGACTTTCCTGAAATCTGTCTGAGAACCCGAAGACGACGTCAAACGGAAACAGTCTAGTTGCTAAAGTTGTGGGGAATTTCGAGGCGATGCTTCTGGATATAAAATTCGTCCAAATCGGAGTCCGGACGGCCGAGTAAAGCCCGTTTTACTGAGGCCCAAAATCTGATGACGGGAATCCGAGAGTCTATATAAAGAGAGAAAACCTAGGTCACCAAGGGCCACGAATTTTCTATATAAAGAGAGAAAACCTAGGTCACCAAAATCTGATGACGGGAATCCGAGAGTCTATATAAAGAGAGAAAACCTAGGCCACCGTCTTGGAGGGGAGGACCAGCACCATTGCAGCACCATCCACAAGGAAGAAGAGGGGCCAAGGAGCCGTTGCCCCCTAGGGCCGCCGCCGCCTCCGTGGCTGCCGCCGGCCGTCTCCTCCTCGCGGGGCTGCACCTCTCCATCAACACCATCATCAACCTCCTCCTCACCATGTTCATGTGTGAGTAGTTTCCTCCGGGGCCGAGGGCTCGTACGTGTAGCTATGTGGTTATCTCTCTCTCCCATGATGTGATCTTCGTTGTGATCATAGGCTATGTTAATTTAGGGTGATCCCATGATATTTCCCCTTCCTCTATGTATTGGATTGATGTACTCACTTGTCTTTATCTAGTATAATCCCCGAGACCAAGGTGACAGCGGTCTATTGGACATGGATTAGAAAAATATTTTCATGAGTGATTTCCTCTCTTGTGTGTTGATTGAAGATTGAGAGTCTCTTGGTGCTTGTCTTTGACTATCCTTTAGATATGTTGTGGTGATTGTGGGACTCTCTTTGGATGGCCGCGGTGACACTGGGAAATCCTTAGATTGAGAACTACGAACTTTGAGGTGTGCTTTTGTAGCCCTACATAATTCTCGTCCTCTCTTGACCACGAAGGAATGACCTCCGGGTGCGTCTCCATTGCATGTTTTATGGGAAATATCATGTGATTTGATTATGTTAATGTTGTTGGGAGTTGCCACTAGTGAAAGTATGATCCCTAGGCCTTGTTTCCACCATTTGCAATACCATTTGTGCTCACGTTTACCGCTTGTTTGCTTGCTGCACTTTTTATTACAGATTTATATTACTTTGTTTTGCCATCCATATCACTTGCCATTTAACATCTCTTCGCCGAACTAGTGCACCTATACATCTGACAAGTGTATTAGGTGTGTTGGGGACACAAGAGACTTCTTGTATTTTAGTTGCAGGGTTGCTTGAGAGAGATCATCTTCAACCTCTACTTACCTGAGTTCGATAAACCTTAGGTCATCCACTTGAGGGAAATTGCTGCTGTCCTACAAACTTCTGCGCTTGGAGGCCCAACATAGTCTACAAGAGTAGAAGCGTGTGTAGACATCAAGCTATTTCTGACGCCGTTGCCGGGGAAGTGAGTGCTTGAAGGTATATCTTTAGATCTTGCAATTAAATCTTTTTGTTTCTTGTTTTTATTTCACTAGTTATGTTTATGGAAAACCGCATTCTTAGTTCGTTGCTTATGGGAAGACGCCCCACACCTGTGGTGGTTGCTCCTCCTCCTACTGAAATTGTGCCCTATAAAATACCGGCTGGTATTATCGATTATATT
Organism: Secale cereale; assembly: GCA_902687465.1. Lineage (NCBI taxonomy): Eukaryota > Viridiplantae > Streptophyta > Magnoliopsida > Poales > Poaceae > Secale > Secale cereale. The sequence continues at coordinate 691,512,162 of LR738711.1, read as the reverse complement.
TTGGCTAATCGTTATGCAGGAGACAGACATCCCGGTGAACACTTGCTATATCTGTCACAACTATGTTCATTATTTAAGCTTGCAGGTGTATCAAGGGAGTTTGTCATGAGGAAATTGTTCGTCGTATCACTTATATATAAAGCTTCAGATTGGTATAAGCTTCTCGATAACTCGCACTTGCTTGATTGGCAAGAGCTTATGTCTCTCTTTTATACTAAGTTTTATACTCTTCATGAAATTCATCGAGACATGAACTATATCTATAACTTTAGGTCTCGTGACGGAGAGAGCGTAGCTCAAGCTTGGGGGAGACTGAAAATTTTAATGCTAAAATGTCCTAACCATGGGCTCCCCAAAGATGCTTATGTGGAGAGTAAGAGTACCTTTTTGCATGTGGATCATGGTAACAATGCTTTATGTGATGCTTATATTGTTGAGTTTATTCGTGATCCCACTGAAAATTATTATGAGAAGGGAACATATGCTTATAGATATTTCAATAATATTAAGTTCCCTCTCTTTATGTTGAAGGTTTTGAAGCTGCACTTGTTTTGTCTTCCTATGCTTATTGCTTTGTGCTTCAATGAATTATTCCATTGCAATATTCCTATGCATAGGAAGCATGTTAGGCTTAAATGTGTTTGGTATTTGCTTCTTGATGCTCTCTTTTGTTCTTCAACTCTTATTCCTACGAGAGCTTCATTAAAGTCTTATGCCTAGCTTAAAGGCATGAAAGAAAGCGCTTTTGGGAGGCAGCCCACAATGAATAAAATTTTATTTTGCTTTTGTTGTGTCTTGATGTTGTTACTACAGTAGAATCATCATTGTATCTTTACTTTTCAGCTTTGTGCCAAGTGTAGCCTCTGATTGCAAGAAAGTTCAAAAGTTGTGACGTGCTGTCCAGGAAAAAAATTCTGTCCTTGGACAGAAAAATTCGTATAAAATCACCAGATCATATTTTTGGCCTGAATTTTTTCGACAGCGTGCTCTATACAATTGGCTTTCGGGCGTCTGTTCTGAGTTTTTTGATTTGAGTTGCAGAAGTGCCCCGAAAAAATCATTTACTACCTGCTGGTCTGTTTTTCACAGATTCTGCCCTGTTTTGCCTTTTCTTCGTTTTGCAAACCTTGAGCTTGCTATTCTTTGCAAAAACCTTTTGGCAATCTTGAGAAACAGTAGAACTTCAAGAATATCCTTATTTGCAGCAAGGAACAATTATTTTATTATGGGTACTAACCTCGCTAATCATATTATGATGAGTTATGTATGACGGGAGTTTTCAAGTGTGCGAGGGAAGATGATAAAAGATTCAGGAGTGTCAAACGCTCAAGCTTGGGGATGCCCCCGTGCACCCCCAAGAAATATTCAAGAAGACTCAAGCGTCTAAGCTTGGGGATGCCCCCGCGCATCCCCTTCTCCATCAACAATTATCAGTCCGTCTTTCGTTCCACTATATTTTTATCACTTCATGTGTTATGTGCTATGCTTGGAGCGTCTTGCTTTTAGTTTCCTTTTTAGTTTTCTTTAGCTTTGCTTGCTGTTCATAATGAGTTGGAACTCAGCTTTCTTTGTGTGGGAGAGAAACACGCTCCACTTCAACCAAGAACACAACATAGAATTTTCATGTCTATCTTTGCTGTGCGTGTTCTTTGTCTTTCAATAGCTACTATCATGTTCAGCTCTTAGTTTTCATGCTTTACTTTTTGAAGAGCTTTTGTTTAGTTGGTCGCTGGAACTCTCTTTAGTTATCATGCTTATCTTGTTAAGAGAGTTGGCTTCTGTTGCACTGGTTGATATGTCTATGATAAAAATGCTATGTGCATAATGGTGCTTAGTAGTTCATGTTTTCTTATGGTTAGTCTCAAATAGCTGGGGGGTTCTTAATGTGTTATTGAAGTACCAACATGAGTTGTTTGCCTATGATGTGGTATGGTTTAGTGGTATCTTCCTCCAGGAATTTATTTGATTGACTTGGTGTATGCTCACACATATTTAAGACTGTAAAGAAAGTCTATCAAGCCTTGATGATCTTTAATTTCTGAGTAGCGATATAACTTCCATGCCCGATTCAATGTTGCCTTGTCGCTCTGCATGATTATGACCGTCATTGCTCTTTTAGTTGGTCGCTCTCAGTCTTTTGCTAACCTTCGCCTGTACTAAGCGGACTGACTGCTTGTGCATCCAAAATCCTTTAAACCAGTTATGCCATATGTGTCCACCATACCTTCCTATACATGGTATTTACCTGCCATTCCTAACGAAGACTTTCATGTACCATCTCGAAATTATTCAAAAAAAACATTTCTCTTTTGTGCCTCTGTTTTAGCTCATGAGGAAGTAGTAGTTAATTCATGATCTTTTTAAGTTGGACAAGCTTCACCCCGGGATTGCATGTCTAATGTGCAAAGCCATAATACGAGAAGGAACTGGCATAGAGTGCGCTCGGCTCATTAAAAAATTATACAACAAACAAACTCTCCTTCACGCTTTGTTCATGAGAAATCAGAAAACTTTGGGAGTGATAAACAAAGGAGATTAAGAGGATGTGATCGTCCTCATGCGGGAGCAGTTCCTCGAAACTTGTCCAGCTCAAAAAGTGATTGAGTTATCTGCTAGCATTCGTTGACGAAATATGCATATTCTAAAAATAATTATTACCTCTGTTTTTAAAACCAAGAGCTCTGGTACATGTTTAGTTTTTGTTTCCGACCACGGGTTTTCAACCTTGCCAACAAAAGCCACGGTTCGAGAGTCTCCATATTCTTTCTTTAAAGCACCAACTATTGAGAGCATGATTGTCATTCTGAGTGTAATGTGCATTGTCCCAAAGTACCATTGTCTTTTGCATGATTATGATATCGTTTATTCTGAAATCATTGTATCTAGTCGTCACTTAAACTTTGGAGGTGCCCCTGCATTTATGTTTTGCTTCACTAAAGGGGGCAAGCGAGATATCACTTTATCATGTTTGCACACAATGCTCATTACAAATCTATTGAGTATTTCAGTATCATACTGTAAAACTTTCAGTTCTTTGTGATTTTCTCATGAGGCAACTTAATTGCTACAGACTCATTGTCTCAGTAAGCACTTGTCATGTGACTGTGAAAAGTTCTTATATGGTTAATAGCATGTCACCACAGAAATTATGCTTGTTATCATTTACCTACTCGAGGACGAGCAGGAATTAAGCTTGGGGATGTTGATACGTCCAAAACGTATCAATAATTTCTGCTTGCTCCATGCCTTTTTTGTGTGATATTGCTATGATATTTATGCACTTCCATACACTTTTGATTATATTTGGACTAACCTACTAATGGTTGCAAAAGTGCACAATGTTCTTGTTTTACACTTTATTGTGTAGGAATTACTTGGAAATTGACAAAAACGCAAAAGGAGTCGTATTGGAGTAGGACTCTGACTTTCCTGAAATCTGTCTGAGAACGTTTATTAAAGATGGTCACGTTCCGGCCCGAAGACGACGTCAAACGGAAAAAGTCTAGTTGCGAACGTTGTGGGGAATTTCAAGGCGATGCTTCTGGATATAAAATTCGTCCAAATCGGAGTCCGGATGGCCGAGTAAAGCCCGCTTTACTGAGGCCCAAAATCTGATGACGGGAATCTGATAGTCTATATAAAGAAAGAAAACCTAGGTCACCAAGGGCCACGAATTTTCCTTGTCCCGAGCCGCCGTCTTGGAGGGGAGGACCAGCACCATTGCAGCACCATCCACAAGGAAGAAGGGGGGCCAAGGAGCCGCTGCCCCCTAGGGCCACCGCTGCCCCCTAGGGCCGCCGCCGCCCCGAGGGCCGCCGCCGCCGCCTCCGTGGCTGCCGCCGACCGTCTCCTCCTCGCGGGGCTGCACCTCTCCATCAACACCATCATCAACCTCCTTCTCACCATGTCCATGCGTGAGTAGTTTCCTCCGGGGCCGAGGGCTCGTACGTGTAGCTATGTGGTTATCTCTCTCTCCCATGATGTGATCTTCGTTGTGATCATAGGCTATGTTAATCTAGGGTGATCCCATGATATTTCCCCTTCCTCTATGTATTGGATTGATGTACTCACTTGTCTTTATCTAGTATAATCCCCGAGACCAAGGTGACAGCGGTCTATTGGACATGGATTAGAAAAATATTTTCATGAGTGATTTCCTCTCTTGTGTGTTGATTGAAGATTGAGAGTCTCTTGGTGCTTGTCTTTGACTATCCTTTAGATATGTTGTGGTGATTGTGGGACTCTCTTTGGATGGCCGCGGTGACATTGGGAAATCCTTAGATTGAGAACTACGAACTTTGAGGTGTGCTTTTGTAGCCCTACATAATTCTCGTCCTCTCTTGACCACGAAGGAATGACCTCCGGGTGCGTCTCCATTGCATGTTTTATGGGAAATATCATGTGATTCGATTATGTTAATGTTGTTGGGAGTTTCCACTAGTGAAAGTATGATCCCTAGGCCTTGTTTCCACCATTGCAATACCATTTGTGCTCACATTTACCGCTTGTTTGCTTGCTGCACTTTTTATTACAGATTTATATTACTTTGTTTTGCCATCCATATTACTTGCCATTTAACATCTCTTCGCCGAACTAGTGCACCTATACATCTGACAAGTGTATTAGGTGTGTTGGGGACATAAGAGACTTCTTGTATTTTAGTTGCAGGGTTGCTTGAGAGAGACCATCTTCAACCTCTACTTCCCTGAGTTCGATAAACCTTAGGTCATCCACTTGAGGGAAATTGCTGCTGTCCTACAAACCTCTGCGCTTGGAGGCCCAACATAGTCTACAAGAGTAGAAGCGTGTGTAGACATCAACACCGAGTATAAATCTGGATATATATTGAACGTAGGAGCAATTAGTTAGAGTAGCTCTATCCAGAGCATTGTAGACATAGAAATTTGCAAAGTACACACGGATCTGAATGTTGTTGACCCGTTGACTAAAAACCTCTCTCATAAGCAAAACATGATCATACCTTAGAATTCTTTTTAGTGTTAATCACATGGTGATGTGAACTAGATATTGACTCTAGTAAAATATTTCGGTATTAATCACATGACGATGTGAACTAGATTATTGACTCTAGTAAACTCTTTGGGTATTAATCACATGGCAATGTGAACTATGTGTGTTAATCACATGGCGATGTGAACTAGATTATTGACTCTAGGGCAAGTGGGCGACTGATGGAAATATGACATAGAGGCAATAATAAAATGGTTATTATTCCTTAATCATGATAAAGGTTTATTATTCATGCTAGAATTGTATTGACCAGAAATTTATATACATGTGTGAATACACAAACAAATATTGTGTCCCTAGTTAGCCTCTACAAGACTAGTTCGTTGATCAAAGATGGTTAAGGTTTCCTAACCATGGACATGAGTTGTCATTTAATAACGGGATCACATCATTAGGAGAATGATGTGATGGACAAGACCCATTCGTTAGCCTAGCATTTGATTGTACAGTTTATTGTTATTGCTTTCTTGTATGTCAAATACATGTTCCTTTGACCATGAGATCATGCAACTACCGGATACCGGAGGAATACCTTGTGTCCTATCAAACATCACAATGTAACTGGGTGATCATTGATACGTCTCCAACGTATCTATAATTTTTGATTTTTCCATGCTATTATTTATGAAGGCTTGGATGTTTAATGGGTTTTATCATTCACTTTTATATCATTTTTGGGACTAACCTACTAACCCAAAGGCCCAGTCCAGATTGCTATTTTTTACCTATTTCAAGGTTTTGCAAAAAAGGAATATCAAACTGAGTCCAAACGGAATGAAACCTTTGCGAGAGATATTTTTGGAGAAAATCACGCCAGAGGAACTTGAGAACCACGTCAGGGGAGCCTCGAGTGGCCCTCGAAGGTGGGGGGCGCGCCCCCCTTCCCAGGGCGCGCCCCCTGCCTCGAGGCCCACTCGAGCGTCCCCCGATGCTCTCCTTCTTCCTATATAAGTCCACGTACCCCATAAACTCCGTACACAGAGAGAAAACCTTAATTCCACCGTCGTAGCTTCTGTTCCCATGGAGATCCCATCTTGGAGCCTGTTCCGGAGCTCCATCGGAGGGGGATCCATCACGGAGGCCTTCTTCATCATCATCATCGCCCTCGCCATGAGTTGTGAGTAGTTTACCATTGACCTTCGGGTCCATAGCTAGTATCTAGATGGCTTCTTCTCTCTCTCTGGATCTCAATACAAAGTTCTCCTCTGTCTTCGAGGAGATCTATTCGATGTAATCTCTTTTTGCGGTGTGTTTGTCGAGATCCGATGAATTGTGAGTTTATGATCAAGGTTATCTATGAAAGATATTTGGTTCTTCTCTAAACTTTTTATGTGTGCTCATAATATCCTTGCAAGTCTCTTCGAATTATCGGTTTGGTTTGGCCTACTAGATCTATAGTTCTTGCAATGGGAGAAGTGCTTGGCTTTGGGTTCAATCTTGCGGTGTCCTTTCCCAATGACAGTAGGGGCAGCAAGGCACGTAATGTATTGTTGCCATCGAGGATAAAAAGATGGGGTTTATATCATATTGCTTGAGTTTATCCCTCTACATCATGTCATCTTGCTTAAGGCATTACTCTGTTCTTATGAACTCAATACACTAGATGCATGTTGGATAGCGGTCGATGTGTGGAGTAATAGTAGTAGATGCAGGCAGGAGTCGGTCTACTTGTCTCGGACGTGATGCCTATATACAATGATCATGCCTAGATAGTCTCATAATTATTCGCTTTTCTATCAATTGCTCGACAGTAATTTGTTTACGCCGTAGAATATCGCTATCATGAGAGAAGCCACTAGAGAAACTATGGCCCCTGGGTCTATTCTCAACATATCAATCTACATCTACTTTACTTTTACCGCTTTTATTTGCTGTTTTATTAAACCAACAATACCAAAAATATAAACTATCATCTCTATCAGATCTCACTTTCGTAAGTGACCGTAAAGGGATTGACAACCCCTTATCGCGTTGGCTGCGAAGTTCTTATTTGTTTGTGCAGGTGTGAGGGACTCGCGTGTGGTCTCCTACTGGATTGATACCTTGGTTCTCAAAACCTGAGGGAAATACTTACGCTACTGTGCTGCATCTCCCTTTCCTCTTCGAGGGAATACAGCACGAGCTCAAGAGGTAGCAAGAAGAATTTCTGGCGCCGTTGCCGGGGAGGCTTACGCAAAAGTCATATACCAAGTACCTATCACAAACCCTTATTCTTCGCATTACATTTATTTGCCTCTCGTTTTCCTCTCCCCAACATCACCCTTGCCGTTTTATTTGCCCTTCTTCCGTCGTGTGTTTATCGTTCGCTTGCTTCTTGTTTGCTTGTGTGCTATGTGCCCTCAATTAGCTTGCATCTTTGCTTGCTAAAGCATGGATCCTCATCCACTTGCTAATCTCTTTAAGAGATCCAATTATGTTGAACCAATTGCTACTGAGCTGCGTGCACTAGATTATCTTTATGGGGTTTTGCTTGAAATTTATGAATGTGGAAATTGTGAAGAATTTTTAAAATAAAAAGTGATTCATGTTAGCTCCTTAAACAAAAAGCATGATTGCAATGATGTTACTATAAATTCTAGTGATGTCAATTGTGCTCATAATATGCAAAACCCTAAGCTTGGGGATGCTAGTTTTGCTATGTCTACTAGTTGTTACAATGATCATGATTGGGGTGATTCTTCTTATGATCTTGAAAATTTATTTAATCCCCATGATGAATATAAGATTGATAATAATGTTTGCATTAATATTGAAAGTGGGTTTGGAAGAGTGTCAACTTTAGATCCCACATACTTGGAGAATGTTCAATCTTATGAAACTTTTGATAAAAGTGGGTTTGGAGAGGTCATGCCTTTAGTTAATGTTAATCCCACTATTTTGGAAGAGTGTCAACTTTGCATGCATGTGGATCGTGTTGAGAATATGTTATGTGATAGCTATTTTGTTGAATTTGATCATGATCCTACATGCAATTATTATGAGAGAGGAAAATATGGTTATAGAAATCTTCATGTTACTAAATTACCTCTTGTTATGTTGAGATTGCTATTGGCTCTTTCTTCTTCCTTGCATATGCTAGATCTTGCTTGTCTTGGTAATTTGTTTTCCTATAAAATGCCTATGCATAGGAAGTATGTTAGAGTTAGATGTGATATTCACATGCTTTATGATGCTCTTTGCGTGCTTCAATTCTTATCTTTCATGTGAGCATCATTGAATTAATCGTGCCTAGCTAGGGGCGTAAAACGATAGCGCTTTTTGGGAGGCAACCCAATTTTATGTTTTTTGTTTTTGTTGCTGTTAGGGAATAAATATTGCATCTAGCCTCTGATTAGATGTGGTTTCATGTTTTGTTTAGTGTTTGTGCCAAGTAGAACCTTTGGTAAGACTTGTGTGAAGTTTATATGATCTTGCTTTGAAAAACAGAACCGTTAGCGGTTGCTAAAGTAGTCGTGGGATTTTACTGGAGCACGCTTTTTAGTTGATTCTTTTTGCAGATGATTGGTAGACAAATTGCGCAAATTTACCAGTTTATTTTGAAATTTTTGGAGTTCCAGAAGTAGGCGAACCCTGCAGATTACCACATACTGTTCTATCTTTGACAGATTCTGTTTTTCGTGTGTTGTTTGCTTATTCCGATGCATCTATGAGTAGTATTGGAGGATATGAACCATAGAGAATTTGTAGTACAGTAGGTTTAACACCAATATAAACAAATAATGAATTCATTGCTGTGCCTTTGAGTAGTGGTTTGCTTTCTTATACTAACGGAGCTCACGAGAATTTTTGTCTAAGTTTTGTGTTGTGAAGTTTTCAAGTTTTGAGTATTGCTTTGATGGACTATGGAACAAGGAGTAGCAAAGGCCTAAGCTTGGGGATGTCCATGACACCCCAAGTAAATTCAAGATAATCAAAATCCTAAGCTTGGGGATTCCCTGGGAAGGCATCCCCTCTTTCGTCTTCATCCATCGGTAACTATACTTGGAGCTATATTTTTATTCGCAACATGATATGTGGTTTGCTTGGAGCGTCTTGTATAATTTGAGTCTTTGCTTGTTAGTTTGCCACAATCACCCTTGCTGGACACACCTATTTGAGAGAGTTAAATATGGCCTAGAAATTATTAGAACACTCTATGTGCTTCACTTATATCTTTTGAGTTTAATAGTTTTTGCTCTAGTGCTTCACTTATATCTTTTAGAGCATGGTGGTGGTAATATTTTGTAGAAATTGTTGAACTCTCATGCTTCAATTATATCTATTTGAGAGTCCATTAAAACAGCATGGTAAAGTGTTTAGGCTAAAGAAACTAGTCTTCACATGATAAACATCCAATGTCAATGTAGTAAAAAAAATCACACCAAGTGCATTGAATAGAATGAGATGTTGGATGCTTGATAATTGTTTTGAGACATGAGAATAGTGATATTAGAGTCATGATAGTGGAGTTATTATGAAATTGAGAAATACTTCTGTTAAGATTAGTGATTCCCGTATCATGCACGTATTGTGAACCGCTATGTGACGAAGTTAGAGCATGAGGTATTTGTAGAGTGCCAACCTTTGTGTGGAGGTCGGGGGCGCGTGATGGTTAAATCCTACCAACCTCCCACATAGGAGCATGCGTTGATTGCTTTATTTTGATGACTCGTAAATTTTTGCAATAAGTATATGAGTTCTTATGACTAATGTCGAGTCCATGGATTATACGCACTCTCACCCTTCCACCATTGCTAGCCTCTCTTGTACCGCACAACTTTCGCCGATGCCATAAAACCACTATGTATCCTTCCTCAAAATAGCCACCATATTGTTCCTCAAAACATCCACCATACCTACATATCATGGCATTTCCATATCCATTCCATGATATATTGCCATGCGACTTTCCACCGTTCCGTTCATATGACACGCATCATATTGTCATATTGCCATGCATGATCATGTAGTTGACATCGTATTTGTGGCAAAGCCACCATGCATAATCTTTTCATACATGTGTAACGCCCCGGACACACCCGCCGGTGGTCGTTACTCCTGGTGGGATCTAGACTGGGCCCACATATCAATACTAGTCTTTTCTGCGCACTTTGTCCTCACTCGTGTGCACCCGGGACCAACTTTCCGGTCGGTCACCCATCCTGAAACTATTCCAAGCTGAGCACGCTTAACTTTGGAGTTCTATCCGAATGGGCTCCCAGAAAAGAAAGAATTCCTTATTGATATGATTAGTCTATCATCCCTATTAAGCCAGGCTATTACATACACCCCCACTCAGAGGAACCGACGTCCTCGTCGGGCCACATGAACATTCCCTCTTGGCACAAACGTTTGTGCTTCCAGTACAACACATGTGTCATGCCGTGTGCCATGACGGGTCACAAACGTCATGCACAACATGATTGCAAACTGTCCACAAATATCCGTGTAACCATGAGGGTCGGCTCTGATACCAACTTGTCACGCCCCCGGACACACCCGCCGGTGTTCGTAATTCCTGGCGAGATCTAGACTGGCCCCACATATCAATACTAGTCTTTTCTGCGCACTTTGTCCTCACTCGTGCACACCCGGGACTAACTTCCCGGTCGGTCACCCATCCTGAAACTACTCCAAGCTGAGCACGCTTAACTTAGGAGTTCTACCCGAATGGGCTCCTGGAAAAGAAGGAATTCCTTATTGATATGAGTAGTCTATCATCCCTATTAAGCCAGGCTACTACAACATGTCACTCTTGTTTCATTGCACATACCGGTACACCGCCGGAGGCATTCATATAGAGTCATACTGTGTTGTAGTATCGAGTTGTAAATTCGTGTTGTAATGAAAGTGTGATGATCATCATTATTAGAGCATTGTCCCATGGGAGGAAAGGCTGAATCTATAAAGCCCCTCCGGAAAAAAAAAAAAAAAAGAAAGGCCAAAGAAAAAAAGAAAGGCCCAAAAAAAGGAAAAGAAAAAGGGACAATTGCTACTATCTTTTTTCCACACTTGTGCTTCAAGGTAGCACCATGTTCTTCATTGTAAGGAGTCTCATGTTTAGTCACTTTCATATACTAGTGGGAATTTTCATATAGAACTTGGCTTGTATATTCCAACGATGGGTTCCTCAAATGCCCTAGGTCTTCGTGAGCAAGCAAGTTGGATGCACACCCACTAGTTTCTTTTGTTGAGCTTTCATTCATATTTAGCTCTAGTGCATCCGTTGCATGGCAATCCCTACTCACTCACATTGATATCTATTGATGGGCATCTCCATAGCCCGTTGATACACCTAGTCGATGTGAGACTATCTCCCTCCTTTTTGTCTTCTCCACAACCACCTCTATTCCACCCATAGTGCTATATCCATGGCTCACGCTCATGTATTGTGTGAAAGTTGAAAGGTTTGGAAAGATAGAGTATGAAAACAAATGCTTGGCTGAAATCGGGGTTGTGCATGATATGAATATTTTGTGTGATGAAGAGGGAGCATGGCCAGACTATATGATTTTGTAGGGATAACTTTCTTTAGCCATAGTATTTTGAGAAGACATGATTGCTATGTTAGTATTGCTTGAAGTGTTATTATTTCTTATGTCAATATAGACTTTTATCTTGAATCTTTCAGATCTGAACATTCATGCCACAATTAAGAGAATTACATTGAAAAACTATATTGGTTAGCATTCCACATCAAAAATTCTTTCTTTATCATTTACCTACTCGAGGACAAGCAGGAATTAAGGTTGGGGATGCTTGATACGTCTCCAACGTATCTATAATTTTTGATTGTTCCATGTTATTATTTATGAAGTCTTGGATGTTTAATGGGCTTTATCATTCACTTTTTTATCATTTTTGGGACTAACCTACTAACCCAAAGGCCCAGTCCAGATTGCTGTTTTTTTGCCTATTTCAGGGTTTTGTAGAAAAGGAATATCAAATGGAGTCCAAACGGAATGAAACCTTTGCGAGAGATATTTTTTGAGAAAATCACGCCAAGGAACTTGAGAACCATGTCAGGGGAGCCTCGAGTGGCCCTCGAGGGTGGGGGGCGCGCCCCCCTGCCTCGAGGCCCACTCGAGCGTCCCCCGGTGCCCTCCTTCTTCCTATATAAGTCCACGTACCCCAGAAACTCTGTACGCAGAGAGAAAACCCTAATTCCACCGCCATAGCTTCTGTTCTCGTGGAGATCCCATCTTGGAGCCTGTTCCGGAGCTCCACCGGAGGGGGATCCATCACAGAGGCCTTCATCGTCATGATCATCGCCCTCACCATGAGTTGTGAGTAGTTTACCACGGACCTTCGAGTCCATAGCTAGTATCTAGATGGCTTCTTCTCTCTCTCTGGATCTCAATACAAAGTTCTCCTCGGTCTTCAAGGAGATCTATTCGATGTAATATCTTTTTGCGGTGTGTCTGTCGAGATCCGATGAATTGTGAGTTTATGATCAAGGTTATCTATGCAAGATATTTGGTTCTTCTCTGAACTTTTTATGTGTGCTCATAATATCCTTGCAAGTCTCTTCGAATTATCGATTTGGTTTGGCCTACTAGATCTATAGTTCTTGCAATGGGAGAAGTGCTTGGCTTTGGGTTCAATCTTGCGGTGTCCTTTCCTAGTGACAGTAGGGGCAGCAAGGCACGTATTGTATTGTTGTCATTGAGGATAAAAAGACGGGGTTTATATCATATTGCTTGAGTTTATCCCTCTATATCATGTCATCTTGCTTAAGGCGTTACTCTGTTCTTATGAACTCAATACACTAGATGCATGCTGGATAGCGGTCGATGTGTGGAGTAATAGTAGTAGATGCTGGCAGGAGTCGGTCTACTTGTCTCGGACATGATGCCTATATAGAATGATCATGCCTAGATAGTCTCATAATTATTCGCTTTTCTATCAATTGCTCGACAGTAATTCGTTTACCCGCCATAATATATCGCTATCATGAGAGAAGCCACTAGAGAAAACTAAGGCCCCCGGGTCTATTCTCAACATATCAATCTACATCTACTTTACTTTTACCGCTTTTATTTGCTGTTTTATTAAACCAAAAATACCAAAAATATAAACTATCATCTCTATCAGATCTCACTTTCGTAAGTGACCGTAAAGGGATTGACAACCCCTTATCGCGTTGGCTACGAAGTTCTTATTTGTTTGTGCAGGTGCAAGGGACTCGCACGTGGTCTCCTACTGGATTGATACCTTGGTTCTCAAAAACTGAGGGAAATACTTACGCTACTGTGATGCATCTCCCTTTCCTCTTTGAGGGAATACAACGCAAGCTCAAGAGGTAGCAATCATAAAGATGCTCTACAGGTATCTTCGAATGTGTTTGTTGAGTTGGCATGGATCAAGATTGAGATTTGTCACTCCGAGTATCGGAGAGGTATATCTGGGCCCTCTCGGTAATACACATCATAAGAAGCCTTGCAAGCATATGACTAATGAGTTAGTTATGAGATGATGTATTATGGAACGAGTAACGAGACTTGCCGGTAACGAGATTGAACTAGGTATGAAGACACCGACGATCGAATCTCGGGCAAGTAACATACCGATGGACAAAGGGAATTACGTATGTTGTCATAACGGTTCGACCGATAAAGATCTTTGTAGAATATGTAGGAACCAATATGGGCATCCACGTTCTACTATTGGTTATTGACCTGAGAGGTGTCTCGGTCATGTCTACATAGTTCTCGAACCCGTAGGTTCCGCACGCTTAACGTTCGTTGACGATATAATGTTATATGAGTTGTATGATTTGGTGACCGAATGTGTTCGGAGTCCCGGATAAGATTACAGACATGACGAGGAGTCTCAAAATGGTCGAGAGGTAGAGATTGATATATAGGACGATGGTATTCGGACACCAGAATAGTTTCATGCACTGGTTACTCAGTGGATCACCGGAAAGGGTTCCGGGTCACCGGAAAGGGTTCTGGGCACCCCCGACAAGTGTATGGGCCTTATGGGCCAAATAAGGGGACACACCGGACCACTAGGGTGTTGGTGCGCCCCATCCCTTGGCTGCGTGGCGCTAGGGAAGGAAAGGAAAAGGGGTGGCCCTCCTGCCTTTCCTTCCTCATGGGAGAAAGGAAAGGGGGGTGTCACCTCCTCCTTCCTTCCTCCCGCATTCCAAATAAGGAAAGGGGGCGCAGGGCAAGGCAGTAACCTAGGGCTACCGCCTGGTCTCTTGGGGCGCCCTAGGGGATGCCTCCTCACCTCCCCTCCCACCTATATATATATATATATATGGGGAGGGGGCGCCACACAAGGACACACCATTGTCATAGCCGTGTGCGGCGCCCCTATCCATTGTTTACTCCCTCAGTCATATTTTCGTAGTGCTTGGGCAAAGCCCTACGGAGATCACATCACCATCACCGTCACCACGCCGTCGTGCTGCCAGAAGTCATCTACTACTTAGCCTTTCTTGCTGGATCAAGAAGGCGAGGGCGTCATCAAGCTAAGCGTGTGCTGAACACGGAGGTGTGGTACGTTCGGTACTTGATCGGTTGGATCGCGAAGAAGTTCGACTACATCAACCGCATTGTCTAACGCTTCCGCTTACGGTCTACGAGGGTATGTAGACACACTCTCCACCTCATCGCTATGCATCTCCATGGATAGATCATTGCATGTTCGTAGAATTTTCTTTTTGTTTTCCATGCAACGTTTCCCAACACACAATGCCAGATGTAAGGCGGAATTATCTCATTAGGCTTATGCCTCTTCACATTTATGTTATAGACTGACTCACCTTCAATATCTAGGATAAATAACCCGTTCACAATGGGTGCAAAGCCATGAAACATATTATTAAAGTAAATGGAACAACCATTGTCCTTACTACTTAATTCATAACCTTGTCTCATCAAACATGAGGCGGAAATAATGTTTCGTCTCAAAGCAGGAATGTAATAACAATTATTAACTTCCATCACAAATCTTGAAGGAAAATTAAGTTGCATAATGCAGACGGCCAATGCATCATTTCTTGCTTTATTCCCAACGCGTATGTCAACTTCTCCTCTTGTGACATTCCTAGTTCTGCTCAGCCCCTACATTGAGTTGCATATGTGAACAACCGATCCGGTATCATGTACCCAAGAGCTACTAAACATCAGGAAGATAAATGTATATAACATATACAACAAGTGTAAATGAAAAAGAAGTCACACTTCCAATCTTCTTGCTCTTCTCGGCAAGCCACTTGCCGTAGTTCCTTTTCTAGTGTACAGGTTCCTTGTAGTGAAAGCAAACGGTCCCTGAGGTCGACCCTGAATTAGGCGCAACGGCGGCAGTTGGAGTTGCCTCTTCTCCTCGCCCTTTACCTTAGTTTTTTTTTCTCAGACCAGCTCTTCTTGAACTTAGCCGAGTTCTGCACCATCAACACTTGATGATGCGTACCTTTCTTGATATATTTCCTTGTCACCTTGAGCATCCCATGCAATTCAGTGAGCTTATTTTCCATCACATGCATATGGTAGTTCAAGATGACCGTCCCATAGAAATCCGAAAGAGAACCCACATTTGTATCTGTGGACAACTTGTACCCAAGTGGGAAGCCCAACCGATCCAAAGCTTGCATGTACCCAATCGTCTTGATCACACGTGGGCTCAGTGGATCACCTTCGTTCAGCTTACAATCCATCAAGGATCACCAGATGTTGAACCTTAAGGTCCTAGCCTGCATTTGAAACTTGCTCTTGAGGTCCTCAATCATATCGAAAACCTCAATATTTTTGTACTGTTGTTGCAGTCCGGGCTCCATAGAAGCCAGTATGAGACAACTGATCTTGTTTGATTCATCAATGAGTTTCTGGTAGGCATTTCTAGTTGTGGCATTAGCATTATCGGCAAATTCCTCTAGAAGCGGATTCTCTAGAACTTGTTCCTTTTTGTCATGCCTAGAATTTTTTCTCAGGTTTCTATACCAGGTGGTAAAGTTTGTTCCATTCAATTTATATTTTTCGAGAATTGATTTGAATGCAAAACGTGTAACTTGAGCAGCTGGTGCCATCACTACAAGAAAAAGACACATCCGTGACATTTTGGCCCGAATGAATTTTTTTCTGTCGTGCATATGACACTTCTATGACGATAATTATGACAAAAACCCATATCATCATGGATGTGGTGGGCTCCTACTTCTATGACAAAATATCGTGACAGAAAATGGGTTTTTTCTCTTGGGACGGTCGGGGATGCACCTGCATGACATTCTTTGCGCCATCCATGACGGAAAAAATCATGGTAGAAGCGAGGGTGTGGAAACTTTTGGGGAGTTCCCTATTACGATGGGTGGTCGGGCGGAGCGATGCACGAAGGTTTGCACGTTCTCTCATACGCGTCGCGTGTATGTGTGAGGCGTTGGGCTCTAACTGAACCCGAGCGAGGCGTTCGCTTACTAAACCAGAGCGATTGCACTAGCCAAGTTACTGAAACCGAGCAATAGATCCCTGGCTGCTAACTGAACCCGACCGATTCCTTCGCTACTACTGCTAACTAAAGCCGATCAAACCCTGCAGCTGCCTCTTGATGAATAGTGACTGTTGTTGGGGATTGGATGAACAAGACCCCGTGGTAGTAGAGGTCGTTGCCGCTGGATGAACATGACCCCGATCGAGAGGAGGCCGCCACACACCCGAGCCGGTTGGGGGTGGATGAAAAGGACGCCGCGGAGGGCTGGTTGAATAGGACCCCCCGTGTGGAGGTCTGGTTGAATAGTAGCCGGTGCAGGCTGGATGAACAAGTCCTGTGGTGAACAGTAGCTGGTGGAGGCGGGGGGAAGTCGATGGTGGATGAACAGTAGCAGGTGGATGCTAGAGGAAGTCGAGGGTGGATGAACAGTAGCCCGTGGAGGCTGGAGCGAGGCAGTAGACGATGGATGAATAGTAGCCCCGTGGAGTCCTGTTTTGCGGTACGCCACACCCTTCCTGATGAACAGGACCTCGTTTCGACCGTAGGCGCTCCAACACAAGTCCGTTTCCTCCGTTTTGAGGTACGCCACACCCCTCCCGATCAACAACACCCCATTCCGACCGTAGAAGCTCGAATACAAGTCCGCTTCCTTCGTTTTGCGGTACGTAAGACCTTTCCCGATGTAAAAGACACATTCATGCCCGGGCAAAGCGGACGCGACCTCTCAGTGGCGCATGCGTTGAAGGGTGAAGCGGATTCTAGAGTGATGGTTGCTTCATCCGTCCAACTTACTGCCGGGTCTATGTGATTTGACGGCTCATTGGCCATTATTACCGACATGGTACGACCGTGCTGAGTCTCAGTTGCACTGTACACTTTACTTTGGTGCATGATATATTTGTACATACTATAATTTCTCAGCGAGATATATTTGTATAATGCTATGAAGCTTCCATCTTCTGTTTCATGTATCTTGCGTCCAAGGTTGCCCCGTTGCAACATTCCATCAAATACAAAGGAGACTAACATGCATGCTATTGGATCCCAATGATTCACATATCATAACCAACATCTACCTCATCCGTTCCAAAATAAGTGTCTCGACTTTATGACACAAAGTTGTACTAAAGTTGACACTTATTTTGGAACAGAGAAACCTAAAGAAAAAAAATGATCCATGCTGTCCCTAGGCCTTGAACCCTAAACCCTAACCAGGCTTTAATTTGTTGGCGACGTTGAACCTTCCGAAAAAATTAAGTTTGCAACCCTTTGACCATCGGATCATTTTGTGCAGTTTCACTAAAATCGAGCCGCGCATCCCTGTGGCAAAAAAATTGAAGAAGCGTGATTAGAATAAGACTAGTGGGACTAGTTGATGAGACATAAACTCATCACAAATAGAGTAGAAGACAGTAGAGGTACGTGCCAGGCAAAGAAGTGGAGAAATATCCACATGGAGCGATGTGGGCAGCTGGGGCATTGGTGCAAGCTCGCTATAAAGCAAGTTGTACCTGAGGGATGCAGGCATGTATCTAGAGGAGGGCGGCGGGAGGCGACAACTTCCCACGTCGCGGTAGTGAGCAAGGGACGAAGGTAACCGCATCGGCTTTGTTAGAGAGCACAGCGGGCACCCCTTATCGGGACGCGTCGACAGTGGGTTCTCACCGTTGGCAACGGCGGCCGCATCTACAGAAAGCATCCCCCCTCCCTCGGGCGGACGTGATCCGCCCGGATGTTAGAGATGGGGCCACAGTCGTCTTGCGCGAGAGAGTGTGAAGAGAGCAACCCCAACAAGCAACCGTGTAGGCTCCTGGCTATGTATATAGTGGAGCGGTTTTTTCTCTCTCCATATGAACGTATTTATATTGTGTAAGTGCCATTGAAGAAAGAGAAACTTTATCTGAAATAACACGGCACCGCTCATGCGTGGTTCCCGACCCTCCATTAAGTGAGTAACTCTAGACGCGTCAAATTATCACGTGGGCTTCATCGTACATAAATGAGCTCCACCGTGTCATGTGTGTGGTTGGGGAAGAGGCAAAGAGTGCTACCAGTACTACGTGTGTGGGTGCGTGCACCTCTTCTCTTCGAGCATGGTTATTACAAATAGCCAACTACTCTACCACGCGGTTATTACATGGGCAAAGAGTATAGGCAATAATAATGACTAATGAGCCGTCAAATCATAAGGCCCACCTTTCTCTATGTTTTACAGAGGAAGCACACATCATTTCACTCCTCGTTGAATATCCATCCACGGCTACCTCCCCAAATAAATAAAAACCCGCAGCTGCCTTCGTAGCATGGTTAATAATATAGCCATGTCAATCACGACGTAGAAATATCATTCACTTATATAAATAAAAACCCGCTGCTACTAATGGATTTTCGCATGTCCACCACGTGGGCGAGGGGCGAGGGAGAGTGTGTACTACTACGTCTATTTCAATATGGACTACATACCTAGCAAAATGAGTGCATGTACACTCTAAAATACGTCTATATACATCAGTGTTTGGAGTATGTACTAGTATTTCATATTGAAATCTGCTAAGACCTATATTTCAAACAATATGATAATCTCTCTAACCAAGGTAGTGACGAGGAGTATATATACGTCTAACGGAGGGAGTAGTAAAATTTTCTCGTCCTGCTAGCCAGCGCGCGCGTGGGCGAGGGAGCGGGTGTAGGCGAGCGATATCATACATGCCAGCTAGACTTTTTGGATGATGTGACGCACAATTAAATGAGGAAAGAGAGGGTATGGTATCATATCATACCGTATCATATTAACTATTGTACTACTTTGTGTCATGCATGACAATTAATAAGGCAACCTAAGTACGGAGGTAGTATGATATACTACTCCATACGTTCCTAAATATTTGTCTTTCTAGATATTTCAACAAGTGACTACTTACCAAGCAAAATGAGTGAATCTACACTCTAAGATATGTCTACATACATCCGTATGTTGTAGTTCATTTAAAATGTCTAGAAAGACAAATATTTGGGAACGGAGGGAGTAGTATCTTATGCATGATACAAGTATATGATACTCCCCATTACAACCAGCTTCTCCTTGTCCTGTGAGCCACGTGCACGTGGGCGAGGGAGCGGGCGTAGGTGTAGTAAGCAAGCTTCTTGTCGTCCTACGACTCTGCGAGCCACCGCGCCCGTGGGCGGGGGAGAGGGCATACTAAGCAAGCTTCTCCTCGTTCTGTGAGTTGACAGGACATATCAAAAGTAGCGCAGAGCATCTCCAATGTATAGACCCTTGCCTCTAAGGTAGACCCCACATGGTTGCCTCTTTTTTAAATAACGCGTCAAGTCACAATTTGCTTGTTCACCCGTTGTACACGATCCTCCATCAAGTGGACAACCAGTACACGTGTTAAATTACCATGTGGGCTTCCTTTTCATACAGAAATGAGCTCCACCGTGTACCCGCGCGGGTGTGGTTGAGAGAGAGAGCTAGCGGAATGAGACGGGAGTACATTGCGTGCGTTGTGCGTGCACCTCTTCTCGTCATGCACGTCCCCCACCTACGTGGGTGTGTGTGTGAGAGAGATACAAACCTAGAGAGATGGTGTGCATTGGTGAGTGTTTTTTGTTAGGGGGGAGGAGGTGTTTGATTTCGTGAATGTATTTGTGGGAATATGTGTCGATGATATCTCAAACAAAAATGTGACACATGCAATGTGTGTGAAATAAAGGCCTGTATATGTCATATATAGAGGGGCGATCCACAAGAAGAGAGGGAGGGGTCAAAGATATCGATAGAGTCGAAGAAAGGATCAAGTGTGTGGGTGCGAGATCGATGAAGAGAGCCATCGAAATTGTGTGTGTGCACGTCAAAGATATAGGGTGACTGGCCTACCGGAATGTCAGAGGGCAGAGGGCAAGTTTGTATGTGGCACGGAGACATGACTAGAGCGCTCGATGTATCAGTGTGTGTGTGTGGGGGGGGGAGGCAGAGACCTAACTAAAGAGGTAGATCGACTCATATGTGTTGAGAAGGAGATATCTAGCTATGTCTTGAGGGAGATCGGTCGACATCCATACATACGTGAAGTATGGGAAATAGGTTGGTAGAGAGATAGAGAGAGAGGTAGAGTGTCGGAGGGGCCTACTAGACAAACTGAGGGTGCAACTGCAATATCAAGAAGAGATGGGATGTGTTTCTGTGTGTGCGTGCGTGCGTGATAGATGTGTTGGGAGGCATGCATGGATGATGAAGGGGGGCCATATGTGTTTGGTAAGCAGACCTAATTAGATCGTTATATCAATTTTTGTGTGTCATGGGAAGGGAGAGACATAACTAATGAGTTAGATCGATCGACGCGTGGGGGAAACGAGTTATAAACGACCTAGATAACTATATGTATAGTGCGAGATCGGTCGGTGTACATCCATTTGTTAGAGGCAAATAAGGCTGAGAGAGACGGATAGAGAGAGAGAGAGGGATGGAGCTAGGAGGTGGTGCGAGGGGCCTACTATATAGGGGTCGGGGGAGGAGTGTGCGATTGTGAGATCGCTGAAAAGAGGGGCGAGAGTTTACACGTGTGTGGAACCGTATGAGAGACATGCATGAGGCATGGACAGAGAAAGGAGGAGATGGAAAGTGTGTGTGTGTATGTGGTAGGGGGCATCGCTATAGAGGTTTACCGATCGGTGTGTGTCAAAAAGAAGGAGTTGTGTAGATCGTGGGAGAACGACATAAAGAAAATAAATGAATGTGCACGATGGATAGAATGCTGAGGGAGGGGGAGGGCGAGGAGGGCTTGTGCATGCACGAGAGAAAGTTAGCGCTAGCTACAAAGTTTAGAGGATTGTGTGAGTGTAAGAGACTAACAAATATCATAATACGATATGAAAGTGGATTCATATATTTGAATAAGAGACCATGGTATTACAAACCTATGCATGCATGAATATAGCGGTGATACGGGTGGTGTGGTTTTGGACATGTTCTACTATAATGTGATAATATGTGGCGTTTCCAAATCACAGCTAAATATCCAACAATCTAAACCATAATATTTATCAAACAATCTCACACTTTTTTGAATTTATGATAACGTGTGGCGTTTGCAGCTCACAACTAAATATCAAACTATCTAAACCATACATTATGTGATATCGAACAATCTCAAATTTTATTTGAATTCGTGATAATGTGTGGCGTTTTCAACACACATCTAAATACTTGTAGGTGTAGGGGGCGGGGCACCATACATTATGTGATAAACACATTATACGTATGAGACATGGTTTAGATTATGAAAATATAGCTAGAGCTTGAAATGATTGTGATTTGAAATCAACATAAAGTGGATTCAAAAAATCGTGTTCGAGTTCATATAGTACACATAGTTCATATCTAACTCGACAGTAATCATGTGGTGTGATGTGAAGATAATATACAAATGATGGTTTAACTTGACAATAATGATGATTGTAGATCTTGTTAAAACAGAGAAACGAATTCAAATGGTTTAACTTGACAACAATCATGATTGTAGATCTTATTCAAATAGAGAAACAAATTCAAATTTAGTTCATATTGAAGTGATAGTATATATGATTGGAATGCACTAAAATGTTCATTTGAGTAGCAGGTTACATGCATTATACACGTAACAAAATATTTTAATTGAACATAACATGGATTCAAAGTTTTGAATGGCATTTGTATTAACTCATACAGTAAATGGGATTGGAGTCTCTTGTGTGGTGCGAATAGATTTATTTTTGGTTTTTTTTGTCAAGGGAAGTGCGAATTGACTTGGTACAATATATGTTACGCTTGTCCGGAAATTTTAACCTGCGCCTAGTTACCCCAAAATTTTAAGATATCTCTTTGTCTTGTTGTGGTCGGAAAACTCCCTCCATTTGAACCCGCGCGTTGCCATCCCAAAATCACAATGCGCGCGAAAACTCCCACCTCGTCCAAAATCCCGACAAGTGAAATTTATGTGATGCCCCTGAATCGAAAGAACCACCTAGTTCAAATCGGTGGGGGTATTTTCATAACTTACCCCACATTTCGGACAAGCGTGTCCCTAATCCATGGTTCCCCCCTCCCATCCCCTACGCCGCCCCCATTCGGACATCGAGGCCGCAAAAACCCACAAATCCCCACACCCTCCTCCATCCGCCACTGTGACGCCCGAAGACCGACGTCCCAGAAGATTCCAGATGTTCCGGGTTCTCCCGTGTGTTGCTTTTGTGCTTGTGTTATTATTTTTCTTTGCATCATGTCATCATGCCATCATGTCATATTTATTTTGCATCTCAACTTAATTAAATCGTGTGGACCTTCGGTCCATTTAAATCGAGGGAAGGATGACTTCTCTTTATGACATAACCTCCTAATATTATGGAGCTATTATAATTAATTATTCCATTTGTTTGGAATTAACCAACACACTTGCATAAATTCCCATGCCTATTCCATCTCAAGTTTGACTTCAAAACCTTTGCCAACAACTCATATCTCTTTTATCGAGGTTCCTCCAAAAATTCGAACATTTTTTGGACACTTCCTAAAGCATGTCCTAAATCATACCATTTGAATTAAATTCAAGTGGGTTTGAAATTATATCTTATTCATGCTACTTCTATTTTTCTCGGATTACGCTCATTTTTACGAGCCCGGAAAAATTGACCTCATGTGCAAATTCTTTTCCTAACTACCTCTTTCTTTTCTTCTCCCCCAACTTCTCTTCCATTTCCTTCTTTTCTCTGTTTTATTTTAAATGCAGAGAGAGGCCATCTAGGCCTCTAGGCCATCTCAGCCGGCAGCCCAGCCGCAGGCCCTTCTAGCCGAGCCGCGGCCCAGGCCTCCCGCGGCCCATTTTCGCTCGAAGCCTTCTGGCCCAAGCCGGCCCATCTTTCCCCGTAACCCTAGCCGATCTCCTAGCCGATCTCCCTCTTCCCTCGCTCTCTTCCCCGCCGCCAGGACGTCCCTCTCGCCCGCTCGCAGTGACCCCTCTCCCTCTCGCTCCCGCAGCCGCTCCTCTCGATCTCCAGCTCCCCCGTCCTCGCCAGGGCCGTCGGGTCCCTTCAGCCGCGGGCCAGCCTCCGCCGCATCTACTTCGCGCCAGAGAGCCGCACCCCAGCTGCCTCGCGCGCGCCCCCTCGCAAGGTTGTCCCAGGAGCAGCCGACCGCCCGACCTCGTCGGCCCCTCTCGGCATCGAATGCGCCAGCAGACCAGCGCCCTGCCTCGTCTCCTCTTCTCCAGGCCTTGTCTCCCTCGAGCACCTCCAGCGGCCTCTGCTCCAGCCAGCCTCGCGCCGGCCCCGGCACGCCAAGGCGGCAGCAGCACCGAGCGCCGCGCCCCTCCAGCGCGGGAGCAGCCAGGGCCGGCCAGGTGCGCCGCCGCCCTCCTGCGTTGCCTGCACGAACGCCAGGGTCGCCTGCACCTCGACCGCAGCCAGCCACTTCGCCGCCTACCGCCACCTCAAGCTCGCCTCGGCAACCACTTCGTCCTGCTGCTACTCAACGAGCGCCAAGACCTACTGCTGCTGTGTTTTTCCGTCGGCTTCGTGTTTTTGTTTTGGTCCAGCAGAAACTTCGTCAAGTTCCTCTTCAATGTACATCTATGCACGGTGGCTTCAAGTTCGTCTTCGGTGTTTTCGTCAAGTACACCACAAAACAAGTACCACGACGACCGCAAGTACCACTACCGTCGCCAAGTCCCAAGACCGGCAAATCCGAAGACCCGTGTACGACTACACCCGGTGTTGCGTCAAGTTTCTCTACATGACCCGAACGAGTACATCTACCGACGCCAAGTACCCCTTCGGATACGCCAAGTTCGACTACACATGGAGGTCCCGTGTACAACTACCGTCGCGAGAACAAGTACCACTACGTCCGATGCCGCGCCAAGTACCACTACGAACCCGAAAGAACAAGGATGCACCAAGTTCCAGTACCGTCGCTCCGTGTACGACTACGAACGGAACGCCTACTTCCTCTACGATACGAGAACGACGACACAAGACGACGCGACAAGTACCTCTTCGGAAACGAAAACGCCAACGTGTACAACTACCGTCGCCCCGTGTATGACTACGTCCTCTACAATCTCGAACCCCTCCGGGAACGAACGCTTCAAAGGTATAACCTCGAGACGATGACCCGTGAGATGCATGTGTTGTATGAAATGTTTGCCCTTGTGTGCACCGTGCCCGTTTCATCCGTTTGTCATGTTCCTCGGTTGCCTCATCGCCGACTCGTGGGAACCCGGCGACGGGATCACCCCACCTCTTTCATCTTGTTCGACTGGATCACTCCGCCTTTGCTTTTGCACCGGTCTCTCAACGGGTTACCGGAACCGAGATGTTGCCGTTGCATCATTTTCGGATCATTGCCGTGGCACCTTTTCCTTTCACCACGATGACATATACTTCTTATCTCTTCATGTTCACTTTTAATAAACTTGCATAAAACTTGATCATGTCATCCGCATCATGTTAACAACATTATATGTGGGAACTGTTGTTGCTTAAATTGCTAAACATGCTCATGGGGTTTTTCCGGATTTGTTGTTGTTATTTCCGGCCTCATTTAAAAATGCCTAAATAGGTAGTTTGTTTTTGCTTCACCTCTTGCCATGTTAACCAACATTTAATCTTGTCTTGTAAATAAACGAGAGTCAATTAAATAATTAAAATGTGGTGTTTCGTCAATATGCAACTCGTTGCATATTGAGCTCCACTTAACTTGTAGTACTTGTTTGTGCACTTTGCCATGCCATGCATATTTAAACCGGACATGCATCATACTTGTTTGTGCATCGTATGCCATGTTTATGCTTGTGTGTTTACCGTGTTGTTTGCTTCTTTCCGGTTGCTTCTCTTGTTAGCTTCGGTTTCGTTCCGGAGTTATGAGGCTTCGCTCGACTATGTTGCTCCGTCTTCTTCGTGGACTTGTTCTTCTTCCTTGCGGAATCCCAGGCAAGATGATCATACCCTTGGATACCTTTACTACCATTGCCATGCTTAGTTGTCTCGATGCTATCGTTACATGTCGCGCTACCCATCTTTATGTCAGCCTCTCCTTGTTGCCATGAAACCTCTAACATTTGAAACCTTCCTAGCAAAACCACTGTTTGGCTATGTTACCCGCTTGCTCAGCCCCTCTTATAGCGTTGTTAGTTGCAGGTGAAGATGAAGATCGTTCCAGGAGGGAACTTGTTGTTGGTATATCACAATATCTATTATTATTATTAACACACCTATATACTGGGCATGGGTGGAAGGCTTGGCCTTTTGCTCGGTGTTTTGTTCCACTCATGCCACCTTAGGCGCCGATAAACCGGCATTATGTTCCTTGATTTTGCGTTCCTTACACGATGGGTGGATGGGGACCCCTTGACAGTTCGACTTTGAATAAAACTCCTCCAGCAAGGCCCAACATTGGTTTTAATTTGCTCATAATAACAACTTAATTAATTAATTAAATTGCATAGGGAGTTAGCGCTACCCGAGGATTCTTTCTACATAGCAGGGGGGCCAGTGCTGATGGTGTTGGTCCCAAACGGGGAGACTGCGGGGCCACCACGGGGAACTCGAGGTTTGGCTCCCGTAGGATCACCTATCCGGATGTGGCCTGAGACGAGATACGCGCGGCTACTATCAGGGTGTCGACACACCGGGAGGTCTTGCTGGACTTGTTTTACCATTGTCGAAATGTCTTGTGCTACCGGGATGCCGAGCCTGATCGGATTTCCCTAAGATAAGGAGTGATGATATTATATTTATCACTTCATCTAATCGTGAGAGCTTGTGATGGGCTAAGTTGGAACACCCCTGCAGGGTTATAATCTTTCGAAAGCCGTGCCCGCGGTTATGTGGCAGATTGGAATTTGTTAATGTCCGGTTGTAGAAAACTTGACAGAGGATCCGAAGTAAAACACACAACTGTGTGAGTAACCGTGACTGTCTCTTTTCACTTTGAGAAGAGAACACGGTGGGGTTATGTTTGACTCGTATGTAGTTTAGGATCTTTAGCGATCACTACTTTTGCGACCGTTTGCGTAGATGCTCATCTTATTCTTGTACTCGTAAGTTAGCCACCATATTATGCTTAGCCACTGCTGCAACCTCACCACTTTACCTCTTCCTACCCAAAGCTTTGCTAGTCTTGATACCCATGGTTATGGGATTGCTGAGTCCTCGTGGCTCACAGATACTACAACACTAGATGCAGGTTCAGCCGAGATTGATGCAGCAGCTGGTTCAGTACTTCGCTGGGAGCTCGATGAAGAGAGTGGCCGTTTGCTTGTGATGTTTCGATGATCAGTAGTGGTTTCTACTAGGATTCGATCCTGACCTGTGGTTTTATGTTGTTTGGTATCTTGTCTTTTGGATCTTACCCTTAGATGGGCTGTGATGTTTTGAATGATGTCTTGCTTATGTAATGTATTGTGTGAAGTGGCGAGTGTAAGCCAACTATCTCATTTTGCAATTTAATCCCTCTTTTACATGAGTCGTGCAAAGATACCAAACTTGAGATCATTCCAGAATGGGCTTATACCTTTAAGTCGTGCCTCGACCCGTAGGAGGTATAGTCCCATCCTGGGCATTACAAGCACTACTGGAATCTGGCACTTTGCCATCTGCCATGGCAGATGGGAAAGGCATGGTCGGCGGATGGCAAAGGCTTTGCCATCAGCCAGCAGATGGCAAACAGTTTGTCTGAATTCCAGTGGGCAAAGGCCTCTTTGCCATCTGCTGGTTGATGGCAAAGAGCCTGTGCCTTTGCCATCAGCTGGCAGATGGCAAAGCCTCTTAACGGGGTTAACCCCATTAGAAGGATAACGGCATACTTTGCCATCTGCTAGCAGATGGCAAAGGCTGCAGGCTCTTTGCCATCTGCTAGCAGATGGCAAAGGCTGCATACTTTGCCATCTGCCAGCTGATGGCAAAGAGCTTTGCCATCTGCTGGCAGATGGCAAAAAGCCCAAATAGTCCTGCCCAAATTTTACCTCTGGATGACACGTGGCCGCTTTGCCATCTGCCAGCTGATGGCAAAGCTCTTTGCCATCTGCCAACAGATGGCAAAGTGTCTATATTGCCCCATTTAATTCTGTTTTTCTTATATCAATTCATTTTCACAGAAAATCAAACACAAATATATTTATATGACCAATATAGCATATTCAACATATATTACCAATAGTCATGAACACACCTATATATCCAACACATGTTACCAATAGTAGCAAGTTTCATCCGTAAATATACATAGTTTCATCAATATTACACAGTTTCATCCATAGGTAGCAAGTTTCACAAGGTCAAAACAAAAACTAAATACAAGCACTCCATCAACCCAAGCTTTCGTGATCTTAAGCAAATCTGTAAAATGGGAAAGAAGAAAGTTAGAAGAAGAAGACTAGAAGAAGAAGATTATTATGATGCAACTAAAATGTGAAGATTATTATGATGCAACTTATATTTGTAAAATAGGTCATTTTGGAGCTAAGTAAGGTCATTATGTCATTTTGGAGGTAGCTAAGCATATGAAGTCATTTAGGAGCTAAAATATGACATTTCTTAAGTATATTATGTCATTTTAGAGCCAGTTAAGCATATTAAGTGATTTTGGAGGAAAAGATGCTAAGTATAGGTCATTTTAGAGCTATCCTATGTTAAATAGGTCATTTTTTAAGCTAGCTAAGCATATTAAGTCCTTTTGGAGGAAAAAAATGCTAAGTATAGGTCATTTTAGGGCTATTCTAGGTTAAATAAGTCATTTTGGAGCTAATCAAGCTTATTATGTCAGTTTTGAGCTAGCTAAGCATATTGAGTAATTTAGGAGGGAAAAATGCTAAGTATAGGTCATTTTAGAGCTAGCCTAGGTTAAATAGGTCATTTTGGAGCTAAGTAAGGTTATTATGTCATTTTGGAGCTAGCTAAGCATATGAAGTCATTCAGGACCTAAAATATGTCATTTCTTAAGCATATTATGTCATTTTAGAGTTAGCTAAGCATATTAAGTCATTTTGGAGGAAAAGATGCTAAGTATAGGTCATTTTAGAGCTATCCTAGGTTAAATAGGTCATTTTTAAGCTAGCTAAGCATATTAAGTCATTTTGGAGGAAAAAATGTTAAGTATAGGTCATTTTAGAGCTATCCTAGGTTAAATAGGTCATTTTGGAGCTAATTAAGCTTATTATGTCATTTTGAGCTAGCTAAGCATATTGAGTCATTTTGGAGGAAAAGAAATGCTAAGTATATGATTGTGTCGCTAGTATCCATATGACAGAGAACCCGAGCCGACATGACTAGTCATATAACCAAGGTGGCACAAACGTACAGGGACAGACATACATGACCCAGCAATGCACGTGTCGGTCATCAGCGAGTGCAACCAAGTCGTAGCAAGCTACAAGGACTTCGGTGATACACCGCGTGACATTTCCCCGTAGGGACAGACACAGGAGCAAAGAAGGACACATGCCGGTCAATCCATGTGTTCCAGAGCAGTAGCGAACTACCATGGCTCAGTGGAAGCACTAGGAGGCATTTCCCTGTATGGAAGGCTACCAAAGGCACACGACTAGGTGTCGAATCCCACACATACAATGCATTTCAAACATACACACATTATGCACGATATGTGTAGATACAACATGACATCACAACAAAACTCTATTAAGCAAAACACTTGGGAAACTTACCGCCCTCGCTATAGCTATCAGAACTATAGTCTGCACCCCCGAACACGACCATGTGCACTCGACTCCGTCTTGTCCTCCCATGGGCTCGGCTCCGACTCAGCGTGACCCCGTCTGAGCTCCGGAGTCTCGTGGGGCGAAGACTCGGCGGCCCGAGGCTCGCCTATGGGGGGAATGGAACTACCCCTCCCACCACGCGCCGAGGTAGGAGCCTCAGAGCGCTCTCGACCCGCGCCCACCATCTGTCAACACCTGGAATGACAAAGAGTAAACGGAATTAGTACAAACTAGTCATCAACCCGTGCACCTGCACGGTCTAGCATAGTTATTACAAAACATAAATTATTTTTATTTTACTTATTCAATCAATTTATTAGATTAGATGTTAAGTCGGTGATTTACATTTTGATGGGTCTTGTGTAAGAATTAGGAGCCAGATACATATACAAAAGTCACTCATAAAACCTACTAATTAAGAAAATAATATATTATTGGAGCGCCTAGAGAAGGAGGTTATTTTATATTTTGCAAAGTTTGTTGTTTTGTTTTCTCTGATAGAGTTTACTGTGCCAATGTATATGCACTAAGCAAACCCTGTCATAGGACAAATTAGTTTAATTATTTTCTACAGAATATAATCGGTTTTGCTTGTGAGTCCGAAACCGTATTTATAGAGAAGTTATGTACTTATGTTAATAATTATTTTTCCAATTGTTAGGATTACCAAAGTTAAGACATCACAATGTAATATCATTACATATACAATGTTCTGCACTTCAAAACAATTGAGCATCGATACCAGAATATGTTGAAGCTGTATAAACGTGTGCAAGGTCACCGCTGGGGCTCTTGAGAGCTTGATTTCACATCTAAAAATGAAAACATAAATGTATTGTGTTTCGGCAAAGTATGTCTCCTGCCGTATTCTGAAGAAAATATAATATCCATACCTGATTTTTTCTGTTAACACATTACCTCAAACATATCATGAGCACATCCAAAGAGGAAAATCACATGTTGCAAACGTTGTGGTTCCCCTGGGTATTGCAGAACATATACAAAGGCACATGTATTGCAGTACATTATAAATAAATGGAAGAAGACAGAGCTCGACAACTATTAATATCATGAAAAAAAGAAGATGAATGGAAGACATCGTTAAATGATGAAGATGTGTATTGCTAGAAGCCTAGAACACACAGAGTCGGTGGAAGCCTAACATCACAAAAAGTGGCGATTAACAGTAAAAGAATTACCATTGAAACCATGCAAGTAAATTAGGTGAAGCCTAATGTTTTGGGGCAAACAATGTTCGTAGTTTTCAGTGCATATATCAAAAAGGCTAGATACACTATTTGACTCGGATATGAACATAAGTATTAACAGTTTATGCTTGCAACAATCATGTGAATTCAACGCCTTTAGGCTGGTTTAGCATGTACCTAGGCTACTAATCACGCCTTACTTGCATAAGACCAACTGCTGCTTTGCATACTGGATACATCTGATGTAGCTGCAGCCCGATAGCGCCTGGGAAGAACATGCTCCTTGGCATGCCACCTTCATAGCTGTTTAGACATGTAAACTATATTCAAAATATGTATTTGATACTATTTTTAATTGTAAGATACCAGCTACATTTTAATATTAATAGAAATACGCATAATTATTGCAGGAACTGCAGGGCACGACTGGTTGACGGAGAGCCAAGCGGCGGCTAAGGAACGCGTGGTACTGTATTCACCTCTAGCCTAGTGGCACGTGTTGCAAATGATGCAGTCCTAAGAAAGGGAAACAAACTAAAGAAAAGAAATATGTACGTGCACTTGGATTATGGATGTTGTACTGGCATCAGACTTCAATGGCTACCTCATGCATCTGCCTTATCTATGTCTATGCATACACGTTGCAGCACGGTGCTACGGCAGCCACCAGCCTGCGACTTCATTGACTGTGTGTGAACCCTAGCATATAGAAAAAACAGATCGGATCAGAGACAATGGAAAAGCAAGCTGAGATTATTTTTTTGAGGGAGAAAAGCAAACTGAGATTGGAAGACCTGGCGTTAAGATTGTCTCTGTGAGCAAGAGAGGAGAAGAGATGTATGGCCGCTTGATGAACCTGAAGGCGTGATGGAGGAGCCAAGCCATGGTGCATCCTACGATGGTAGAAGGTCTTGGGAAAATAGATGGGTTTGGGCACGTACAGGAGGGGGAAGGGTTACCTACGTGATGGTAATCTGCCATTGTCTTTTATCTTTCTAGTTTTTTTTACAGAAACCTTAGTGAATTTTTATGGACTACTTAACGTAGGCCTCTTGGACTCTAAAGCTCAATCAAGTATTTAGCTCAAGTGTTTAGCTCACCTACCTGTATCTCGCAAGGAAGTAATTGATAGAAGGCAGGGTGTACACGTATGTGCAGTACTACCCTGAAAGCAATATGCTGGTGACTCTGGCGAACGTCTAACCATAGATCATTGGTTGACTTTTTAACTGACAAAACATGCAAATATACAGGAAAGAGAGAATGTGAACAAATTTAATAATTTATATGAGAAGGAATGTGTAAGATTTCCTTATGGATTACAATCATATGCAACCTTTTTTCAAAGAAGAACTCAAATCAGAGAAAATATTCATTCTATTCTTCACTTGGTAGAGAGACAAAGCAGAATTACCAAAACACATAATATTAATTTTTAGATTTAACATTAAATACGAACACATACCTCATCAAGCATCGATACTCACCATGTTGTTTATTTATCCTTGGCCACGACCTAGTGCAAGCAAAACAATTTTGTGCGCCATCACCCATATATGCTGAAAGGATAAGAAAAAAATAAAGAGACCATATTGGTGCAGTCTCAATTGAAGGTTGCAGTTGAAATTAAGAGAGCCAATAAGATAAAATATATGGCTGCTTGAACAACCTCAGCACAACCCTGATGAAGGAACACATCTCCATATTAGAAATGCTTAATGTAAAAGTACTAATTACGTGTCTTTACATACCAGTTGGACACATTGGCCTGGAATCTTGATCCTTGCACGCATAACCCTGCTGCAGGCGCTGATTGACTGATGCTGGTGACTCCGGCAAACACCCAATCATAGATCACCAATTAACTTTTTTGACTAACAAACCATTCATAAATACTGGAAAAGAGAGAATGTGAACAAATTTAATAAATTATATGAAAAGGATGTGTGAAATTTTCTTATGGAGAAGACAACAAAGAGACCAAGATTGCTCTTGGTTTATTGGTTATAGGAAGAACTGTAACACGGCTTGCCGGACAAAGCAGTGCTGTTATTGCTAGCCCTGTTCTCTGCCTGTCTTCCAAACTGAATTACAAAGGTATGGTTGAAACAAACCAAATTACTCCAAGTGGTTAGGGAGGACGTCTAGGCTATATAAAAGTACATAAGTAGCAACATGCAGGTTATCGGTCAGTTGCTACATAGTCCGAGTGCAGGGAATAGGTTCTGAAATAAAGGCAAAAATTATTGTTGTTAAACTAAGCATCATCCTGCAGATCTAGAACATTAGTAATGCAATATAATTTGGGAGTGCAACTGTTGGTAATCCGTAAGAGGAGATCGTAATCCCATCCCCACAAAGGCATGGATGCAGTGCAAACCTGCTGATACCTGTTCATCGTGTTTGGGCGGTTTCCTCACCGGAATCCGTAAGATTCGGGCTACTACCAGGTACTACTCCTAGCTAGGCACAACGAATCGGAGCGAGCGGGGAGGAGACACTCACGATGAAGCGGTGGTAGAACTTGCGGCAGAAGTGGGCGACGACGTCGGGGCGAGCGGCGAGGTGCGGCGGCATGAGGGCGTTGAACCAGTAGTCGGCCTAGCGTGGGCCGGCCTCGTAGTCGTAGGCGGCCGCCGCCGCGCGCTTGGCCTCCTGCTCCGCCGAGGCCGCCGCGCGCTTGGCCTCCTGCTCCGCCGCAGCCGCCGTGCGCTTGACCTCCTGCTCCGCCGCGGGCACCGCCGCCGCCTCCGGGCCAGCGTCCCCGCCCCCCATCTCGGCCTGCGTCGGCGGCGACTTTGGGGACTTGGGCGGGCGGGCAGGTGAGATGCGTGACAGAGAGGGAGGGGACGGGAGAGAGAGAGAGAGAGAGGAGGGGAGAGAGGGAGGGGATAAGGCCACATTTTTTTAACTGAAAAAATAACCCCATTTCTTTGCCATCTGCCAGCAGATGGCAGAGAATCTTTGCCGTCTGCTGGCAGATGGCAAAGAGATGGGGCTGGTACTCCGTTACCCCCCCTGACGGCCACATGATTTGCCAACCTCTTTGCCATCTGATGGCAGATGGCAAAGATTATTTGCCATCCACTGGCATATGGCAAAGAATTGGCTGATGGCAACCATGTTCTTTACCGTCTGTCAGTTCTTTACCATCTGTTTTTTATAAGCAGATGGCAAAGACGTTCTTTGCCATCCGCTGGCAGATGGCAAAGAGCTGGCTGATGGCAAATTCCCAGATTCCAGTAGTGAAGTTGGTATTCAGAGCCTTCTCCGACCTAGAAGCCCCCACTGATTGATCGAAACGTTGACGGTTGAGTCTAGGCACACACTTGAAAATGTTTTGAGTCCTATATATATCGAAGAGTAGGATTTCTTTTGCTCCTCATCTCTTATCACTCTGGTGAGGACTCCTGACGACTACTCTTGCCTCTTCTACTTTCAAAAAATGCACCAAATTTTTTTTTTAGGATCTCGTGAGTATTGTTTGGATTGTTTCGATGTCTTTGTGACGAGAACATTGTTCTCGATGCCTCCTGTCATTAGGGGTTGTGGCAGTGTCCCGGGGAGTTGAGCTCCGAGGTGTTGTCGTCACAAACATATCGCATTAGTTCTAGAATACTTAAGACGGCCGACATCGAAAACTCTCCTATGCGGTTAGTGGCAAGATAACCCCGACATCACCCAGTACTGGGGAGGTAGTTCGGGAGTATTGCCATAACTTGTATAGTGGATGCGTTTCGAAGGTCCGAGGTAAACGGTTTCCGAGAACGACTGGTTATGTGTTGAAGGATGGATACAGCTGGATGTAGGATTAGAGTTGAGTGCGCGGTGCTTCCCCTGTATCCCCAACACCTGATTGCATAACTGGAAACATTCGGAAATTAATAGGTGGGTTCATCTAGTAGTTCTAGGCATTCTTCCAACGAGTGCATGATATGAAGTTCGGGGTTCTACATTGAGTGAAGTGGTTTTATGGGCTTGTTCCGATCAGGAGTTGCATCTTAAAGGGTCCTTGGCTATGCTGATCGGGGGATTGCAAAACCCTTTTGTAACACGTTCCATGAGCTTTCAACACGAAGATGTCGAACGAAACTTCGATCTTGTATTTGTTCTATCTGCTCCTTGTTGCTTTTATTTACCTTTTGTTCTCCCAAGTGGCTTCTCGTCAAGTTGATGTACCTGCGGAATTCATTCGTTCAATTCTCTGTTCAGATAGATATGTTGCAACATAATCTTCTTCATAAATATATCTATCCTTTGTTCTTGTTTTGAGTCTGGTATTCGAGTTGCTTCGATGTCAAATGTTGATTCCATAATTTTCCTAATCGGTGTTCTCATATTTCTATGGGAGTGCTAGTCCTTCTTGACCATCAAGATTGTCATGTTAAATTCTTCTCAACCGGCGTCCTTTGCTTCGAGTTAATCCGATCTTTTCATCATCTGCAAGATCAACTCTCAGTCTTTTCTCAACGGTGTATGTTTCTTTCATTCCAAGTTGTCTTTGTTTCCCCACCCTCCCACCCTTCTTCTTCTCGGAGCCAGAAATTCTCAGATGAAAGATCCATTTTATTAATGTGATGTTTCTTCATTATTTTCCTTCAATGTTCTTATCCGGTGATTTATCGTGAAGTTGCTCAAGAGCTTCAAGTTCATCATTCTTTTGTTCTCAAATTCTGCCGGTGGATGTAATTCAAGATTTCGGTGTTGATCTTATCCTTTTCCTCATTTCACAATGTATTCTTATTCCGGTGCACCAATTAATCATTCTCCTCTTGCTATTCATATCCGGAGTGTTGAAGATATCTCAGAAGATTCGTGTTTCCATTCTTAATCCGTTCAAGCTATTTTGAGGATTATCATCTTATTCAAGCCATTTAATTCAACCGGTGCAATATATCTTCAGCAATCTTTTTTTCAACGGTGATTTCTTTGAGTGGGCCCTAACCCATAGGTATTTTTCCAGGATCTTACCTGACTCTTCTATTTTTCCGGAATTATTCTCAAATTCCTTCCAATGTGACGTAAGAATTATCTCCATCAGTCACATGCCTCTCCAAGCTTGTTTTCAATTATTTCCATCTTTAGCTCCACCTTCCTCTTGTCATTCTTCCGGAGTATCTCACTATTCTTTAAGGTGTTTCTCCTTGTCATTCTCAACATTTGAAGACCGGAGAAGAGTTTCTCTTAAATTTTGACCCGTTCTCTTGATGAGTTGTGGTTTTAGCTTCATGCCATCCTCATAAGTGTTCCGATTGTCAGGAATTCTTTTTACCATCCGAAGCTTTTCATGAATTCTTTCCATTGTGATCCTCCGAAGGCCATCATTTCAGAATATTTCTTCGTTCTTAGTTTTCAACTTCGTCCTCCAAATATTCTTCATTGATGTCTCTTCGTTCGTCTCCATATTTTTTACGGTGGTTCTTTCAAGATTACCCTTCCGTTGTTATCGTTTTAATTCATTTGTTCTTTTTCATAATCCTACCGGTGCTTTGTTGAAGATTTACCCAAGCTTGTGCTAGATCTCTCTTTAATTCATTGCAACGAGAATAAGTAGTATGCCAATCCGTTTGCTTGTCATCAATTTAATTTGATGAAGGATAAGCATATAGTAAATCTTATTCTTATTTCCTCGAGTGTCTAATCTCTGTTTTTCGGAGCTTGTTCATCATATCTTATTCTCGGTTCTAAATTCTTCATCTTGTTTTCCGGAGCTCCAAGTTATTTCAATTATATCATTTTAAACCTCAATCTAATTCATCGCAGGCCTTGAATCTTATTCTTTTCATCTTTCACTTCTCATGCTTTCATTACCGGAGTTCTTCATGGTGGTTCATCAAGATTTAATTCATCCTCGAAGTCTTCATCAAGATTCTTGTTGGAGCTCAAGCATTCTTCATCATGCTTTCCAATTGCAATCCTTTCTACCTTATATTTTCAGATGGTGTTATGTCATTCTTGACAATTCCTTCATGTTTCTTGACTCACAAGTTGTCAGGAATGAGATATTTAAACCCAGCATTTTCTTTGTTCAGGAGATCTTTTCAACCATTCAATTTATTCGTTGGAGTTATCTTGGGTTATAATTCACGTAAAAGCTTTCCTTGAGAATTGTTGCTATTATGGTGCTTATAAATGACCCAAGTTCTTCATTTATCATTCCGGTGAAATAAGTTTATCGTCTCCTTGTTGATCTCAATCAAATCAATTGTTTAAGTTAGTGGCGGGTTGTCACCTCTTAATTTTGAGATGTTTTCCATAAGCCCACATCAAGCTTATTCGTTTTCGTTGTTGATTTTTTTCCATCTACCCC
Organism: Secale cereale; assembly: GCA_902687465.1. Lineage (NCBI taxonomy): Eukaryota > Viridiplantae > Streptophyta > Magnoliopsida > Poales > Poaceae > Secale > Secale cereale. Next base: position 691,475,443 of record LR738711.1, on the reverse strand, counting down.
ATTCAACCCTTCTTTGTAAGGAGGATTTCCTAATTCATTCGTGGGAGAAGTTGTCTTTTCTCTCCGTTCAATTCTTTCATTGATTTATATGCTATTCTTTCATTCCGAAGGCATTGTTATGTTGCTCTCTCCAAACCATCATCTCGTTTTATCGAGATCATGTTCTTTCCATTGCTTATCATTTAACCGGAGTGTTGTGTCCTCCATTCAAGTTCTGTCATCTTATCTAGTTTTGCCTCACTTTTCAACCGGAGTGCTGTCTGAAATCTTTCTTCACCTTGTGCCATTCTTTTAATTGTTTCGGAGACAATGTACTGTTGATTTCATCAAGTATCATTCCATCTCCTCAAGTTCATGTTAATTCCTTCCATTTTCAGACGGAGTGCTGTCCAAATTCTGTCATTCTTATTCCTTGGCTATACCATTGCAGTTTCATATTCTTTTGGTTCGTAAGCTCTTGTTTCATGTCTTTCAACCTACAAGGTTCTCATAATACTCCTTGTTACTCTTTCCAACGGAGTGTTTTCATATTCGTTCATCTCCATTGTATTCTTGTTCAATTTGTTCAACCTCTCAAGGTTCTTTGGTTTCACTCGTCTGTCAAAGAAGCAACTTTGTTTTACCTCTTCCTCTTCCGTTTTACCCGGTGCTATCTCTAGGATCTCGGGTCGAGATCCTCTGTTAGTGTGGGAGAGTTGTGACGCCCGAAGACCGACGTCCCAGAAGATTCCAGAAGATTCCAGATGTTCTGGGTTCTCCCGTGTGTTGCTTTTGTGCTTGTGTTATTATTTTGCTTTGCATCATGTCATCATGCCATCATGTCATATTTATTTTGCATCTCAACTTAATTAAATCGTGTGGACCTTCGGTCCATTTAAATCGAGGGAAGGATGACTTCTCTTTATAACATAACCTCCTAATATTATGGAGCTATTATAATTAATTATTCCATTTGTTTGGAATTAACCAACACACTTGCATAAATTCCCATGCCTATTCCATCTCAAGTTTGACTTCAAAACCTTTGCCAACAACTCATATCTCTTTTATCGAGGTTCCTCCAAAAATTCGAACATTTTTTGGACACTTCCTAAAGCATATCCTAAATCATACCATTTGAATTAAATTCAAGTGGGTTTGAAATTATATCTTATTCATGCTACTTCTATTTTTCTCGGATTACGCTCATTTTTACGAGCCCGGAAAAATTGACCTCATGTGCAAATTCTTTTCCTAACTACCTCTTTCTTTTCTTCTCCCCCAACTTCTCTTCCATTTCCTTCTTTTCTCTGTTTTATTTTAAATGCAGAGAGAGGCCATCTAGGCCTCTAGGCCATCTCAGCTGGCAGCCCAGCCGCAGACCCTTCTGGCCGAGCCGCGGCCCAGGCCTCCCGTGGCCCCTTTTCGCCCGAAGCCTTCTGGCCCAAGCCGGCCCATCTTTCCCCGTAACCCTAGCCGATCTCCTAGCCGATCTCCCTCTTCCCTCGCTCTCTTCCCCACCGCCAGGACGTCCCTCTCGCCCGCTCGCAGCGACCCCTCTCCCTCTCGCTCCCGCAGTCGCTCCTCTCGATCTCCAGCTCCCCCGTCCTCGCCAGGGCCGTCGGGTCCCTTCAGCCGCGGGCCAGCCTCCGCCGCATCTCCTTCGCGCCATAGAGCAGCACCCCAGCTGCCTCGCGCGCGCCCCCTCGCAAGGTCGTCCCAGGAGCAGCCGACCGCCCGACCTCGTCGGCCCCTCTCGGCATCGAACGCGCCAGCAGACCAGCGCCCTGCCTCGTCTCCTCTTCTCCAGGCCTTGTCTCCCTCGAGCACCTCCAGCGGCCTCTGCTCCAGCCAGCCTCGTGCCGGCCCCGGCGCGCCAAGGCGGCAGCAGCACCGAGCGCCGCGCCCCTCCAGCGCGGGAGCAGCCAGGGCCGGCCAGGTGCGCCGCCGCCCTCCTGCGTTGCCTCCACGAACGCCAGGGTCGCCTGCACCTCGACCACAGCCGGCCACTTCGCCGCCTACCGCCACCTCAAGCTCGCCTCGGCAACCACTTCGTCCTGCTGCTACTCAATGAGCGCCAAGACCTACTGCTGCTGTGTTTTTCCGTCGGCTTTGTGTTTTTGTTTTGGTCCAGCAGAAACTTCGTCAAGTTCCTCTTTAATGTACATCTACGCACGGTGGCTTCAAGTTCGTCTTCGGTGTTTTCGTCAAGTACACCACAAAACAAGTACCACGACGACCGCAAGTACCACTACCGTCGCCAAGTCCCGAGACCGGCAAATCTGAAGACCCGTGTACGACTACACCCGATGTTGCGTCAAGTACCTCTACATGACCCGAACGAGTACATCTACCGACGCCAAGTACCCCTTCGGATACGCCATGTTCGACTACACATGGAGGTCCCGTGTACAACTACCGTCGCGAGAACGAGTACCACTACGTCCGATGCCGTGCCAAGTACCACTACGAACCCGAAAGAACAAGGATGCGCCAAGTTCCACTACCGTCGCTCCGTGTACGACTACGAACGGAACGCCTACTTCCTCTACGATACGAGAACGACGACACAAGACGACACGACAAGTACCTCTTCGGAGATGAAAACGCCAACGTGTACAACTACCGTCGCCCCGTGTACGACTACGTCCTCTACGATCTCGAACCCCTCCGGGAACGAACGCTTCGAAGGTATAACCTCGAGACGATGACCCGTGAGATGCATGTGTTGTATGAAATGTTTGCCCTTGTGTGCACCGTGCCCGTTTCGGCCGTTGGTCATGTTCCTCGGTTGCCTCGTCGCTGACTCATGGGAACCCGGCGACGGGATCACCCCACCTCTTTCATCTTGTTCGACTCGATCACTCCGCCTTTGCTTTTGCACCGGTCTCTCAACGGGTTACCGGAACCGAGATGTTGCCGTTGCATCATTTTCGGATCGTTGCCGTGGCACCTTTTCCTTTCACCACGGTGACATATACTTCTTATCTCTTCATGTTCACTTTTAATAAACTTGCATAAAACTTGATCATGTCATCCGCATCATGTTAACAACATTATATGTGGGAATTGTTGTTGCTTAAATTGCTAAACATGCTCATGGGTTTTTTTCGGATTTGTTGTTGTTATTTCCGGCCTCATTTAAAAATGCCTAAATAGGTAGTTTGTTTTTGCTTCACCTCTTGCCATGTTAACAAACATTTAATCTTGTCTTGTAAATAAACGAGAGTCAATTAAATAATTAAAATGTGGTGTTTCGTCAATATGCAACTCGTTGCATAGTGAGCTCCACTTAACTTGTAGTACTTGTTTGTGCACTTTGCCATGCCATGCATATTTAAACCGGACATGCATCATACTTGTTTGTGCATCGTATGCCATGTTTATGCTTGTGTGTTGACCGTGTTGTTTGCTTCTTTCCGGTTGCTTCTCTTGTTAGCTTCGGTTTCGTTCCGGAGTTGTGAGGCTTCGCTCGACTATGTTGCTCCGTCTTCTTCGTGGACTTGTTCTTCTTCCTTGCGGAATCCCAGGCAAGATGATCATACCCTTGGATACCTTTACTACCATTGCCATGCTTAGTTGTCTCGATGCTATCGTTACATGTCGCGCTACCCATCTTTATGTCAGCCTCTCCTTGTTGCCATGAAACCTCTAACATTTGAAACCTTCCTAGCAAAACCACTGTTTGGCTATGTTACCCGCTTGCTCAGCCCCTCTTATAGCGTTGTTAGTTGCAGGTGAAGATGAAGATCGTTCCACGAGGGAACTTGTTGTTGGTATATCACAATATCTATTATTATTATTAACACACCTATATACTGGGCATGGGTGGAAGGCTTGTCCTTTTGCTCGGTGTTTTGTTCCACTCATGCCACCTTAGGCGCCGATAAACCGGCATTATGTTCCTTGATTTTGCGTTCCTTACACGATGGGTGGATGGGGACCCCTTGACAGTTCGACTTTGAATAAAACTCCTCCAGCAAGGCCCAACATTGGTTTTAATTTGCTCATAATAACAACTTAATTAATTAATTAAATTGCATAGGGAGTTAGCGCTACCCGAGGATTCTTTCTACATAGCAGGGGGGGCCAGTGCTGATGGTGTTGGTCCCAAACGGGGAGACTGCGGGGCCACCACGGGGAAACTCGAGGCTTGGCTCCCGTAGGATCACCTATCCGGATGTGGCCTGAGACGAGATACGCGCGGCTACTATCAGGGTGTCGACACACCGAGAGGTCTTGCTGGACTTGTTTTACCATTGTCGAAATGTCTTTTGCTACCGGGATGCCGAGCCTGATCGGATTTCCCTAAGATAAGGAGTGATGATATTATATTTATCACTTCACCTAATCGTGAGAGCTTGTGATGGGATAAGTTGGAACACCCCTGCAGGGTTATAATCTTTCGAAAGCCGTGCCCGCGGTTATGTGGCAGATTGGAATTTGTTAATGTCCGGTTGTAGAAAACTTGACAGAGGATCCGAAGTAAAACACACAACTGTGTGAGTAACCGTGACTGTCTCTTTTCACTTTGAGAAGAGAACACGGTGGGGTTATGTTTGACTCGTATGTAGTTTAGGATCTTTAGCGATCACTACTTTTGCGACCGTTTGCGTAGATGCTCATCTTATTCTTGTACTCGTAAGTTAGCCACCATATTATGCTTAGCCGCTGCTGCAACCTCACCACTTTACCTCTTCCTACCCAAAGCTTTGCTAGTCTTGATACCCATGGTTATGGGATTGCTGAGTCCTCGTGGCTCACAGATACTACAACACCAGATGCAGGTTCAGCCGAGATTGATGCAGGAGCTGGTTCAGTACTTCGCTGGGAGCTCGATGAAGAGAGTGGCCGTTTGCTTGTGACGTTTCGACGATCAGTAGTGGTTTCTACTAGGATTCGATCCTGACCTGTGGTTTTATGTTGTTTGGTATCTTGTCTTTTGGATCTTACCCTTAGATGGGCTGTGATGTTTTGAATGATGTCTTGCTTATGTAATGTATTGTGTGAAGTGGCGAGTGTAAGCCAACTATCTCCTTTTGCAATTTAATCCCTCTTTTACATGAGTCGTGCAAAGATACCAAACTTGAGATCATTCCAGAATGGGCTTATACCTTTAAGTCGTGCCTCGACATTTAGGAGGTATAGTCCCATCCTGGGCATTACAGCCACCCAGCCAGAGCCTCTTCCCCAACGTTGTCGTCCACCGCAACACCTCGACCTCCCTCATCCACCGCACCGGATGAGGATCCATCATCGATCTCGTCGTCCCGCCGGTTCAGCCACCCCGTCCTCTGAGGGAGTCCTGGATTTTGGGGTCCTCGGGTGTCCGGACTACTGAAGGTGGGCCGACTGATGTGCCGTGAAGATAGAAGCGGAAGATCATCCCCCGTGTCCGGGTAGGACAAGGAAAAATACATGTCTGAATGTAATGATTCCTTGCTCCTCAAGTCATCTTTGTACAACCCTAGGCCCCCTCCGGCTTGTATATAAGCTAGAGGGTTTAGTCCGTATAGGCTAACACAACAATCATAGGCTAGACATCTAGGGTTTAGCCATTACAATCTCGAGGTAGATCAACTCTTGTAATCTCCATATACATCAAGATCAATCTAGTATGAAGTAGGGTATTACCTCCATCGAGAGGGCCTGAACCTGGGTAAACATCGTGTCCTAGTCTCCCCCTGCTACCACCAATCCTCAGATACGCAGCTTGGGCCCCCTACCCGAGATCTACCAGTTTTGACACCGACATCCTCCACCTCAAAGGAGCTGCCCCGACGTTCCCTTCATCTTTTGTGCCACCTCCATTCCCACACCGTCGTCTCCACCTGCACCATCGGAAGAGCATCATCATCACCGATTCCTCGGATGAAGCTGAGGCCTAATCGGCGCCACCAAAGAGGTTCTACAGTAGTCGCTGCATTTTCTTCTTGCTTCGATCTCACGGTGCTGCCGGCGCTCGATCCCGAGCCGCCATGGCACAACTCAATCTACGACGGCATCGTCAGCCATTTCCTTTACGACGTCGCTCTCTCGGCGGCGACCTCCACATCAGTCGGAACTGCTGCTGCTTTGGCTCTCGCTCGCGTTGCTGCTCTGCTCTTCCTCTTCAGTCCCCTGCCTAGTCTGCTCTTGCTCTTGCTTGCGATGCTGCTCTAGTCTTGCTCGCGTTGCTGCTGCACGAGAAGCAGATCCTGCTCTCACTTGAGCCCCTGTAGCTGCTACATGAGCAGCTGCCTCGGCTCTCGCATGCGCTGCTGCTCTGGGCGCTGCTACTGCTACTACTTTTCTGCTACTAGTGCGTTCAGTTTTGTCAGTAAAATTTAGTTTCGACAGTAAAATTTAGTTTCGTCAGTTTAGTTCACAGATGAGCGGCTGATGTATTTTACGTCTAGCACTTTGTGGTTATGTATTTCAAATCATCTAGAATTCCACTCAGGTTAACGTTGTGTAAGGGCATATTTCTTTCTAAGTAGTCTTGGTGATTGATGACAATGCTTTTGCGGACTAATCGTGTGCACTGAGCTTTTCAGATATATCTCACCTAGGCACAAGACGATTAAGTGCCCCTCGGAATCTATGGAAGACGGTGTTTCCTTTTGTTTCTTTTCGGTGGAATTGAGTCATAGGAAAGCCGTACTATTAAGAGGGGGTCCGCTTCGGAAAGGTTTGGGTGGAATCAACACGTACACGTCTATTCTTTCGCACCACCTTTCCTTGCTTCTCTGGACCTCCGGCTGTTTTCCTTGTCGGTACGAAAACAGTGGCATCCTACTACTACCACTAATTGGCATGCGGTAGTACCGCTCAAAGTATGCAGTAGTACCGCACGGACCCACGGTAGTACCGCTTCAGGCCTGCGGTAGTACCGTACCCTAGACACGGTAGTACCGTGTGACTGGCCCAGCGTCGTAACTAGTACGGTAGTAGGCGCGGAAGTAATTTTTTACTTCCGCGTTCTACGCGGTAGTACCGCTTCGTGCAAGCGGTAGTACCGTGTCGGGTTTTTGCAACGACTGTAAATCTGCGGATATATTTTATTTAGTCCGCGCTTCTCCTCGGCCAGTCTGACCCTGCCTTGTGGTAGTACCGCAAGGACGTGCGGTAGTACCACTCCGGCAGTACTACCGCCCGGTGTTTTAACGCAATAGGGCTAGTACTGGCCTGTACCGCGCCAGCGGTAGTACCGCACCCAGAGCGGTAGTACGGCTGGACCGTGCGGTAGTACCGCGCTCTGCGGGCAGATTTGTGGGATAACGGTTGGATTTGCCCTCCCATTATATATAGGGAGTCTTCTTCCCCAAGAAGACTTACCTCTTCCATTCCTAAGCTCCATTGTTTCTCAAAGCTCCATTTCCGCCCGATCTCTCTCCCTAGCCAATCAAACTAGTTGATTTCCTCGGGATTGCTTGAGAAAGCATCGATCTACACTTCCACCAAGAGATATTTGATTCCCCCACTAATCCCTTACAGATCTTGTTACTCTTGGGTGTTTGAGCACCCTAGACGGTTGAGATCACCTCGGAGCCATATTCCATTGTGGTGGAGCTTCGTGGTGTTGTTGGGAGCCTCCAATTCGGTTGTGGAGATTGCCCCAACCTTGTTTGTAAAGGTTCGGTCGCCGCCTTCAAGGGCACCACTAGTGGAATCACGGCACCTCGCATTGTGTGGGGGCGTGAGGAGAATACGGTGGCCCTAGTGGCTTCTTGGGGAGCATTGTGCCTCCACACCGCTCAAAACGGAGATGTACTTCCTCTCAAAGGGAAGGAACTTCGGTAACACATCCTCGTCTTCACCGGCTCCACTTGTGGTTATTTCTTTCCTTTACTTGTGCAAGCTTTCTTTGTATTCCTTAGCTTGCTTGCTTGTGTGGTTGTTATTGTTGCATCTTATAAGTTGTCCACCTAGTTGCATATCTAGACAACTTACTTTGTTGCATAGTTTAAATTGCTTACGAAAAGTTAAAAATTGTTAGTTGCCTATTCACCCCCCCTCTAGTCAACCATATCGATCCTTTCAATTGGTATCAGAGCCTCGTCTCTTTATAAGGACTTTACTGTCCAAAGAGTATGGTTCACAATGTAGTCGAGACGGAGGGACACTCTGGTGGAACTTCATCCTTGCCTACGTCCGATGGGGGAACCGCGGTCTCTCGTGAGGAGTTCAATGTGGCTATGGACACATTGAAAGAATCACTAGCGACCGAGGTCAAAGGAATGTTTAAGGAATTACTTGAGGGACTCAATTTATCCACCACGCCATTGGAAGTGGTTCGTCCCGCTACCAACGTGTCGGAGGCTATTCCTGACAAGGGAGAAGCTAGTAGTGAGCAAGTCCCGGTTACTAAGAATGGGAGTGGAATTTTTGCCCACTCCACTCCTCCTATCCACTATGAGGACCCGTTCCCACTCTGCATTTAAATTTCGTTGGTCCTCCTCCTAACTTTGTGAAAAATTCTGATTTTGCTACTTGGATGTTTTTATTTAGACGACATATAAATCATTGTTCTACTAATATTTGGAGAATTATTGAGCAAGGTTTCTACCCACATGATCCCGACAACTTAACTCCAAGAGAAGCTGCCGATCATCAATTCAACGAGTCCGTTCTTTGCATACTTCAAGATGCTATCCCTCCCTAAGACATTGCACATCTTCAACCCTTCACCGTGGCCAAGGAAGCATGGGATCATGTTGGTTCCATGTACAAGGGAAGCGCAAGCATTCAACACTCAAACTATGAAGTTGTGCAAGATGAAGCCGATGAGTTTGCTATGATCGAAGATGAAGACCCTCGTGAACTTTATCGGAGATTAACCACTCTTGCGGTCTCACTTCGAGATCATGCGAGCAAGGACACGGATGACAATTGGATCAAGCGCAAGTTTCTCAAGGCCATGATGCCTTACCACAAGGCCATGTCCTCTGTCATTCGCCAAAGACCGGACTTCCACCCTTTATCATCAAATGAAGTGTTGGATGAGTTCGTTGCCATGAGGATCTTGGACAAGACCGCCGACAATGTGGTTTTAAGAGCTCAACGATCAAAGAAGCCTAACCTTGCCTTAAAAGCCAAGGCTTGTGTGGAAGAATAGGAGGAAGAGGATGACGATGAGCGTAACCCCGAGGACACCAAATATGCCTATCATGAGCACATGGCTCTTGCATCACGGCAATTTTGGGGCAACAAGAAGAACTCAAGGCCCAACTTCAACAAGAACAACTCAAGTGGCAACAAGGGCAAGCAACGAGTGAGAACATGCTTCAACTATGGAAACGTGAGCCACTTTGTTGTGGATTGCTCATATGAGAAAAGAGAAGACCATGGAGGCAAGCTTATCCGAAAGGACAAGGCCAAGTCATATCCCAACAAAAACAACCTCAACAAGAAGACCCCTCCCAAGGAGAATATGTTGAGGATGATGATGGTGATGAAGATGATGAGATGGTCACCATGGCCACCATTGCTATTGCTACTACTCCACGCTCATCTCTCTTTAACTCACCAAATGAGAACATCACTGCCAAGTGCCTCATGGCTAAGGCCACCAATAAGGTAACTCGCAACATCAACACTACCATCACTTCTAATCCTTCATTGACAGATTGTATTGATGAGAGTGAGGGGGTAGAGGAGGAAGAGAATGAATTTGAGTAGTTTATGAGAAAACTCAAGGGCAAACCCAAGAAGCACTTTGTTGCTCTCTTGGAACAACTCGGTGAGGCCAATGACATGATCAAGGCTCACGAGGAGACCATTTCTAAAATGGAAGGTCATAGTTGAGACTATGCCGATGAGATATCGGATCTCTCTAATGCTCTAGAGGAAGAGCGTGGTCTTCGTTCGGCTCTTGAGGAGTCACACAACGATGATCATGCTAAATTAAGGAAAGATCTTGATCATGCTTTAGTTGTCTCTCGTGTGATTAATTCCGAGAAGGCAAAGCTTGTGGTTGACCATGCTAGACTCAAGGAGGAGTTTGCTACGCTTGACAAGGCTCACAAGGCCTTGAAAGGTGTAGATGCTTCTCTCAAGGAGTCTCATGATCAACTTCAAGTTTCGCTAACCAAGGAGAAAGCTATCTTTCCTCGCATGGTTTTGATTGATAATGCAAATGCTACTAACCCATGTTGCGAGCATGTGCATCTTGTTGAAGAGAATGCCAAGTTGAAGAAGCATCTTGAGAAAGGCCTTGTGTCATGTATACAAGGTGAGAAGAACCTCAACGATCTTTTGAGCAATCGAAAGGAAGTTGTGGCAAAAGAAGGGATTGGGTTTGCTCCCAAGCCCAAGAAGAAGAAGAACGACAAGACCAAGCAACCTCCTCCTCTCAAACAAACCTTTGTGAAAGAGGGAGAGGGTGCTTATAAGAAGAAGAACAATTTGAAAAGTAGTGGGGCCAAGAAGAACCCCGCCATGCCATCAAACATAGCCGACGACTTTAATCCTTCATATGTTTTATGTCGTGCTAGTGATGGTCATGTCTTTGCTAAATTTATTTGTTCTTCTTATGAGCACATTGAATGGTCTATTTGGGTTCCTAAGACCCTTGTTACTAACCTCAAAGGACCCATTACCAAATGGGTACCTAAATCCAAGCATTGATCTCTTGTAGGAGTTTGCTTCCGGTGGGGGATCATGGTTGCTCGATAGTGGAGCTACAAATCATATGACCGGAAGCAAGGACTTGGTGGTGGACGTGCATCTAGATTCATCCATGGCCACCAACGTTGAATGGGGTGATGCTTCATCTTCTAAGGTATTTGGGGCTTGGCAAGGTTGTTGTTTCTCATGATCTCATGATTGAGAAAGTCATGCTTGTTGAGTCCCTTGCATACAACTTACTTTTCGTTCGTCAACTTGCACTCATGGGCTTTGCCACATTCTTTGATATTGATACCGTGGCCCTCTTGTGGAGCAAGACTCTTAAAGTAGCCTATGTTGGGCATGTCGATAACCGTCTCTATGTGGTTAACTTCTCGGAGCTACCCACTAAGACTGTGACATGCCTAATGGCTAAAGTTGATGTGTGATGGCTTTGGCATCGCCGATTAGCCCATGTCAATATGAGATCTTTGCAAATTCCTCTCAAGGGGGACCATATCCGTGGACTAACAAATGTTATCTTTGCCAAAGATCGTGCTTGCAGTTCTTGTATTGAAGGGAGTTACATGAGGCGGCTCACCCTCCCACGACTATCATCTACTCAAAAAGACCGTTAGAGCTCCTTCACACGGATCTCTTTGGGCCTCCATCCTTTGATAATCTTGGGAGCAGAAAGTATTGCTTGGTGATTGTAGATGATTATTCATGATACACATGGGTATATTTCTTCAAGAAGAAGAGTGAGACCCAACAAACCGTCATCAACTTTGCAAATGAAGCTCAATGTCAACATAATGCAAAGATCTTGATGATCCGAAGTGACAACGGCACCGAGTTCAAAAACTACACCTTGGATGAGTTTCTTAGTGATGAGGGGATCAAACATCAATATGCCGCACCTTATACCCCTCAACAAAATGGTGTAGCGGAGAGAAAGAATCGGACATTGATGGACGCGGCAAGGACCATGATGGCAGAATTCAAGTCTCCATACAACTTTTGGGCCGAAGCCATCAACATCGCGTTTCATGCATCCAATCGGCTCTATCTCCGCAAAGGCTTGAACAAGACTCCCTATGAGATACTTACGGTAACAAGCCCAATCTCAAGTATTTCCGGGTGTTCAGGTGTAAGTGTTTCATTCTCAAGAAAGGTGCTCATTTGTATAAATTTGAGTCTAGAGCTCACGAGGACATATTTGTTGGTTATGCTACAAACTCTCATGCTTACCGTGTCCTCAACAAGTCCAATGGACTCACTGAGGAGACGTGTACATAGAGTTTCATGAGAATAATGGCTCCCAAGTAGAGCAAAGTGGTACTTGTGATGTAGGTGATGAAATTCCTCCTCAAGCCATAAGAAGAATGGATGTTGGTTATATCCTACCCATTGAGGAACCCCTTGTGGCCGAAGGAGAAGGACAATGTTCCACACAAGTGGAACCATCATCAACCCAAGACCCACACACTTCCGAAGACAAAGTGAAGGCCCTCAACCGGACGAACAAGGCCAAGTGCAAGATCAATCACAAGATGGCGGTGAGCCACCAAATGATGCACAAGGCCAAGTTCTCTCCCCTAAGCAAGATCAAGATCAAGAGGAAGCTCAAGATCAAGATCAAGCTCTTGACCTCGCTCAAGATGATCAACTCAGTGCTCCTCAATTATCACTTGAAGAGCAATTGGAGCGTCGTGCTGCAAAAGTTGCCTCCAAGCTTGCTTCTAGAGAACATCACATGGAGAATATTCTTGTAAGCATCACAAAGGGGGTAAGCACTCGTAGACAATTAGCAAACTATTGTCCTCATCAAGCTTTTGTCTCTTGTGTTGAACCTTAAAAGGTCTATGAGGCACTCGAAGATCCTGATTAGCTCAATGCCATGCATGAAGAACTCCATAACTTCGAGCGCAACAAAGTGTGGCGTCTGGTGCCGAGGCCAAAGGAGAACAATAATGTCATTGGAACCAAGTGGATCTTTAAGAACAAGCAGGATGCTCATGGCATTGTTATTCGCAACAAGGCGCGTTTGGTGGCTCAAGGCTACTCCCAAGTCGAGGGTATCGACTACGGTGAAACCTTTGCCCCCGTTGCTCGCCTTGAATATATCTGTTTGTTGCTTGCCTATGCTTCTCATCATAACTTTAAGTTGCAACAAATGGATGCGGAAAGTGCATTTCTTAATGGTCCTATTAATGAGTTGGTTTATGTCAAACAACCCCCGGGGTTTGAGGATCCTAAGTTCCCCAATCACCTGTATCAACTCGATGAGGCACTCTATGGCCTTAAACAAGCCCCACGTGTGTGGTATGAGCATCTTACCGAGTTGTTGCAAGATCGTGGGTTTGAAATTGGGAAAATCGACCCCACTCTTTTTACTAAGAAGGTCAAAGGGGAGTTGTTTGTCTGCCAACTATATGTTGATGATATTATCTTTGGTTCACCAAACAAAGCTTTCAATGATGAGTTTGCCGCACTCATGACCACGCATTTTGAGATGTCCATGATGGGAGAGTTGAAGTACTTCCTTGGGTTTGAGATTAAGCAAAGAAGAGAAGGAATGTTCATCAAACAAGCCAAGTACACTCAAGACATGCTCAATAGGTTTAATCTAAATTATGTCAAGCCGGCACTACTCCAATGCCAACCAAGTGCCAACTTGACATTGATCCCAATGGTAAAGCGGTAGATCAAAAGGTATATCGTTCTACGATTGGTTCCTTGCTTTACCTTTGTGCATCTAGACCGGATATTATGTTGAGTGTGGGAATTTGTGCACAGTTTCAAGCCTCACCTAAGGAAAGATACTTTGTGGCAGTCAAGCGAATCTTTCGATATTTGGCTCATACCCCAAACTTTTGCTTATGGTACCCAAGAGGAGCAAACTTCAACCTTGTAGGTTTCTCTGATTTGGATTGGGCGGGAGACAAAGTGGATCGGAAGTCCACTTCTGGAGGGTGCCAATTCCTTGGTTGCTCTCTAGTAAGTTGGTCTTCCAAGAAGCAAAGTTGTGTGTCTCTCTCGTCCATCGAAGCAGAGTATGTGGCAGCTGGCCGTTGTTGTGCTCAACTTCTATGGATGAGGCAAACTTTAAAGGATTACGGTGTCACTTGTGACAAAGTGCCTCTTTGGTGTGACAATGGAAGTGCCATCAAGATTTCTCTCAACCCGGTGCAACACTTCAAGACGAAGCATATTGAGATTTGGTATCACTTCATCTGGGATCATATTCGGCGAGGAGAAATAGAGCTTCACTATGTCAACACTCATGATAACCTTGCAGATATCTTCACGAAGCCAGTGGATGAAGCAAGATTTCGCGAGTTAAGGCATGTGCTAAATATCATAGATTTGAGCAATGTGGCTTGAAACCTTGCACACACTACTCCCACTCAATATGAATATCTTGCCTAGATGTAGGCATGGACATAGTGGGAGTATTGTTCTCTCAATGAACTCTTCCTCCCCCATTATGTATAAATCGATCAAGTCTTTATTATTTGCCATATTAAATGGTATGAGTGCTTCAAGACGAGTGTTGGTTATGGGCCCAATGATAGTTCATCGCGGTGCCATACCAAATAACTCAAACATAGGTCTCTTCGGCCACCAACCTCCTTCAAGAAGAAGTGTCTCATGTGTTGTTCCAGTTGTTTGTTGTCTTTCTTTCCGTTTGCCGTGCGTGTGCGCTTTTTGCGTTGCTCAAGCATTCTTGTCGAAACTTGCATTTTCTTGAGGGAGCGGTACTACCGTGAATAGTCACGGTACTACCGCAAGAGAGAATCCGGTACTACCCCAACCAGCACGACAGTAATTTTTTACTGCCGCTGGTAGAGCGGTACTACCGCTCTCCGTGCGGTACTTCCGCCCGGGCGGTACTACCGCGATGACCGCGGTACTACCGCATTTGTTCGAACGGCTGGGGGTTATAAGCGGGCTGGGGGAGTTCTAACTCCCCCATACCCTTTCGTCTAGTCTCTCCCACGTCGCCTCTCTCTCTCTCTCTCAAGAACGGCGCCGGAGGACCTCGCCGGATCTCCGTCCCCGGCCACTCTCCTCGCATTCCGACCGGTGGGATCGTTCCCCACCTCGACCTCTTGCCATTGATGAAGGTTTCTCCCCAAAATCCCCTCCTTTTCTGTCCCTTGTGTTGTTTCTAGGTTTTGGGGAGATGCATGTTGTTCTTGTGGTCTTTGTGACCTTATCCATGGAAGATTAGGGTGTAGGAGAGTTGTAGTGCAGTAGAAATGCTAGTAAGTATGTTCCTACCAATTTGTTGTGATCGGCCATAGTACCGTTCTCCCGTTCTATGCGTTCATTGTTCAGATCCGCTTTCGGATCTGACCCTGCACGGTACTACCGCTGGCTGACAGCGGTACTACCGCGCTGATGCGTAACGGTACTACCGCTCCTACCGAGCGGTACTACCGTGATGAACGCGGAAGTAATTTTTAGTACCGCGTCTGGTGCGGTACTACCGCATCCCTTCGGTGTGGTACTACCGTCCCCTAGGCAGCACTAAAAATTTACTTCCACAAACTTCGACCTGTACTACCGTTCGATTCACACCCACTTTGTAGCACATACATATTATATTTTCTACATGTTTCTTGTGCTTTTTGTGGCTTTTGCATTGATTCTCTTTGTTCTTCTTCCGTGTTCTTGTGTTTGTGTCATAGGTGGTGGCTCTGGTTCCAATGTTCGTCGCTCGAATCCCAGTCGTGACACAGGGTCAAAGCGTCTGCGCACTCAAAGTGATGTTCCTGAGGGCTCCAATGCCCCCCAACGCAGATTCAAGACCACTGTCACCAAGAACAAGGAACCAACTATGACCATGAAGGAGATACCATCACATAAGTTCATTACTAGGTGGAAGATCAACCCCTATGTAGAACCCGGGCTCAGTTTCATGGAGATGAATTGTTCTGGACCAAGCAGCAATATCGCATCTATACAGAGGTACTCAAGAGCAAACACAACCTATATGTGGATGCACATTGGATTGACATGACCCACATGAGGAAGCAGGAGCACCAGGCCTATTTTGTTGAGGCTCTAGATCTTGTGGAGCAGTTTGGCATTGAGCACATCATGACATTTCAGATGGACTTTGACCCAGAGCTTGTGGCACAGTTCTATGCTTTGGTTCACTTCCATCCTAAGGAGGAACGCAATATGACTTGGATGACACATGGACATTAGATGACTGCTTCATGGAAGGACTTTATGGATCTGCTTCAAGTTACTGATGAGGGGCTCCACACTCCTGTTGGAGCTCTCCCTCATGCCAATGAAGAATCAGCCAACAAGGACCGGTTGCTGCCCTTCTATGTGGAGAAGACGCTCGCTAGTGGTAAGAAGACTTGGGTGATGAACCCCTTTCTGGATATCATGCATATGATCTTCCGCAACTCTTTGTTTCCTCGAGTTGGGGACAAGGACAAGGTACATGCATACCTCGTGGACATGTTGCTTATGTGTGAGGAGGCCCACAATGCCCAGACTCAACCACTTGATATCTCACATATCATGTGGTGTGAGCTCCGCTTTGCAATTTTCACTCGCAAAGTGCCTATCTATGGTGCATTTCTATTTTTGCTTATCTCTAAGACTTGGGAGAAGCTTTATCCTGATGAAGAATTTGAGGCCCCTCACTAGATTCGTCATGAGCCCATCCGACTTTGCATCAAGAGTCGGTGGGCTAACACCACTACCCGAGCAGAGGCTGCTGCAGCTCAGATGGATGAAGATGAGGAGCCTGTGGCGGAGGAGGCAGCTGCTGAGGACAGTTCTGGAGGATATGCTCCCCCGTCGTCTGAGCCCTCGTGGGCTAAAAGGTTGAAGAGGAAGATGAAGGCCCTGTTTTGTATGCAGGTAAAGGGGCGGTACAAGCACTACTGGAAACAGGGAATTTGCCATCAGCCAGCTCTTTTCCATCTGCCAGCGGATGGCAAAGAACGTCTTTGCCATCTGCTTATAAAAAACAGATGGCAAAGAACTGACAGACGGCAGAGAACATTATTGCCATCAGCCAATTCTTTGCCATCTGCGAGTGGATGGCAAATAATCTTTGCCATCTGCCAGCAGATGGCAAAGAGGTTGGCAAATCCTGTGACTGTCAGGGGTGTAACGGCGTACCAGCCCCACCTCTTTGCCATCTGCCAGCAGACGGCAAAGATTCTTTGCCATCTGCTGGCAGATGGCAAAGAGATGGGGTTATTTTTTTTAGCTAAAAAAATTGTTCTCTCTATCCCCTCCCTCTCTCCCCTCCTCTCCCTCTCTCCCACGCATCTCACCTGCACCCGCACCACCCGCCGCCCCACAACCCCGTCGCCGCCCAAGCTCCCCGCCGCCCACCCAGGCACCCCGCC
>LR738711.1:691419182-691448932 GCA_902687465.1 Secale cereale | reverse complement strand
CCCCCCCCCCCCCCCCGAGGTGCATGCTCTAACTTGGCAGGGTTATATTTGCTCATATCATGCATATGGTGTCTTGCATTGCCATGTTATTTTCTTAGTTCCTTTTAGAAAAAAATGTTATTTGCTTAGTGTCGTGGAATTAGCACGGCAGATGTCCGGTTTAACGAACTTAGTGATGGAACCATCGCACGGGTTAGCTTGAAGGGGTTGAAAGCACACAAAGGACACAGAGGGTTTATACTAGTTCGGCCCCTTCGATGAAGATAAAAGCCTACGTCTAGTTTGGTTTGGTATTGCTTGGGCGCCGATGAACAGGGAGCGGATTGCTTGCCTGTGTCTCGACGGGTTGTTGCCTGTCCTTGAACCGTCGCCGGGTCGTCCCTTTATATAGAGGCGACGCCCGGTCCGGTTTACAGAGTCCCGAGGCCGGCTCATATTTGTGTCCGCCTCGGTCTCTGCTCTTTCTTCCTTGTCTATCAAGTTACATGACCAGGCGGTTTACAAACCGTAACTCTATACATGGGCCCTAAGCCTTCATGGGCCGTAAACTCTACTGGGTTTTACAATTACACAACTATATTATCATAATCCGGTTTACACTAGCCGGTTTATACCTGCTAGTAGTATCCCTGACATTAGGCCCCAGAATGATTTGAACTTGTTCACATCAGTCTTCCCAGTCTTGCATAATCTTCTTTCTTGTGTCTTCTCAGTTTTGTAAACCGGTGATGACGTCATCCTTGGAAATCACTTAATTCGATCGTGACATCACTTCCGCATTTATCACGCGCATCTGTTTGTTACTTTTGTTTAAAAGCTATCCCGAGAATCGAGGCGACAGGGAATCTTTATCCAATCTCTCACTTCCTTAAATCCCGCGCCTGCCGTTTCGTCTCTCCCCCTTTATAAATACCGCCGCATCTCTTCTTCATCTCCTTCCGCTCGTCTTCTTCCTCTGTCGCCCGAGCTCAAGCTTCCGCCGTTGTCCGTCAAGCTCGCCGTCGCCAGCAAGTTCGGCCGCTGCATCAACCTGAACGCGACCAGATAACTCCGCCGCCGCTTCCTACTGCCTCAGGTATTCTTTCTCCCTCGCTGTAGATCTGTAGCTTTAGGGTTCTTTCCATGCCTCCGCCACTAGACCTAGAAAAGCTTCATCTGTTCGTCCTATATGCCATGTTCCTAGTGGTTTCAACCTTTAGATTTGTCTTCAAAACTTGTTTTCGCTCCGCTGCCTTATGCTTAGATTTCGGCATTAGATTCAATCCTTAGATTCATCCGCTCTGTATAAGACCCCCGTAGTTCTTTCTGTAATAGACTTGCATAATTTTCTCTTTTTCTTACTGCTCAGATCTATTTTACCTTAGCTTTCTGTGGAAACTTGTTTCTTCATCCTTGTAGATCTGTAAGATATTCGCCGGTTTAGTCGGTCATATATTGCTTCTGTAATGCATCGACAACGAACGCGACGGTTTAGCTCCTCTCTTTTGTTATCATGAACCGGTAGTAGTGCGTTTCCTGCTTACTTCTGGGTTAGCAATGTCATTAGTCCCTTGTCTAAACCGTCGCTGTGATTTTGCATATGTGTTCCGGTTTATGCCTCTGTACTCGAATAATCCGGATTTTATACTTCATCCTTTCAGCACTTTCCTTCTGCTACTATGTCTGCCAAACAGTTTGTTTCTTGCGACTGGGTCCCTTCCATCATTACGGAAGAAGACTTAGTTAACGCTGCTGCAATTGGCACTCTGGGTCCTCAAGCAGACCTAAAATGGCGGGCCCCAGGAAATGAATGTCCCCCTACTCCCAAAGAAGGGGAAGTAATTGTCTTCTTTGATCACATGGTCCGAGGTTTTACTCCTCCCGGTTCGAAATTCTTCCGGGACGTGCTTGCCGCTTTTCAACTTCACCCTCAAGATATAGGTCCAAACTCCATTTCCAACATCTGCAATTTTCAAGTTTTCTCAGAGGTGTATCTGCAAGAGGAGCCATCAGTCGACTTGTTCCGGGATTTTTTCCATTTGAACCGGCGAACTGAATTTACTGGCGGACCTCATCAAGAACTGGGCGGGGTCAGCATTCAAAAGAGAAGAGACGCAATCTTTCCTCATGCCGCTCTTCATACACACCCCAAGGATTGGAACAAGTCTTGGTTTTATTGCCACAACACTTCACCTGAAGGGGAGAACCCGCTGCCGGGTTATCGCGAACATCGTCTTCCTGAAGACCACCCTCTGCCGCAGCGTCTCAGCTCCTCAGAACGGCCCCGGTTCGCTTCTCAACTCGCCAAGCTCAAGGCCTTTATGGCCAACGGATTAACCGGAGTTGATTTTATGCGTTGCTGGCTTGCCTGGAGTATCCTCCCTCTGAGTCCGCGCTCCAGTTTGATGTGTAAATATTCCGGAAAGCCGGACGATCCTCAACGGTTTACCGACGTAGTACTTTCTAAAACGGAAGTTATTGAATCTACCAAGAAAATGCTCAACGTCTCTTTGGAAGAATGTAGCCAAACCGGAGTGGCTCCATACTATAAGAAAAACAAACTGCCTGCAGTAAGTCTTACTATCTTCTGTATGTTTTTAATCCATTCATTTAAATCGTTTTCCAATTATCTATCATCTTTTGAACAGGCCGACGATCCTTTCTAGAAAAGGAAACCTCAATTTAAGGCAGGCAAACAGTCGTGCCGGAAAACCCTCGTAGTTAAGAAGAGAAAGGCGGCTGTAGGCTCTGGTTCTCATGTTGAAGAGGATGATCCGGATTCTGAGGTATGAATCAAACCTGACATGCTTTGTTATTCTTTTATTCCGGTTTATGTCAATAGTGTCTTTTCCACAGGATTTGGCTGAAGGGGATAAAGCGGCAGAAACTGAGGTAATCACTCTTTCTTCAGATTCAGAACCACCTCCATCAAAGATTCGTCGGGTAGTCTGGAAATATCAGTTTTCTCATCCTTACGCTCAACTGGACCCCAATTTTCTTTTGAAGAAACAGCAACATGAAGCTCGCCGGGCTACACGCCATAGTGGCCTTGTGGTTGAGTCTTCTGGAATATCTCTTACTCCGGCTCGGAGGCGCCGCTCTGAGGTTATACTTTCTCCAACTCTTCTTCATCCCAAGGCCGGGATTATACGCAAACCACTTAAACCGTCTGATCCTAATTATCAGGAGACCCCTTTATCATCGTCTGGCGAATCAACTGCCACACAGGTCCCAGCCCTGAAAACTGTCCCGGGGTAAGTCTTTCATCTTATCTGGTTTATGATTGCATTTGCTTCTGTGACTCTGATTTATTTTCTAATTCCTTTCAGCAAGCCTAAGCCTAGCAAAAAGGCAAAGGCCAGCAAAACGGCTGCTGAAACTGCCACTGACGATCCGGCCGTTGATCCGGATAGAACCATCCCTCCGGAACGTGAGCCTACAGTTCAGCATGAAGATCCTGCTCCCATGGATCACACTTATGCCACTGCTCCTGAGAATCCCAACACTGAAAATGTCCATGAACCGGCGAGTCTTGCCCGGGCCAACCCTCCTCGGACTAGCCCGGCTCCCGCTAGTCCGGTTCACACTGCTACTCCACCACCGGCAGCTGCTCCTTCGCCGGATGTTCAAATAACCGGTACAGCTTACACCGCTCCTACTGAGCCCACTGTTTTAGCCAAGCATACAGCTAAAGCGGAGAAACTCCATCAAGAAAAGGGCAAATGGAGCACAGACTTGTCTAGTTTCGCCGAGCTAAGTGCCCAGGAGCTCTATTCCGGGTATTTGAACCGGCTTCATACTGGTCGGGATTATGAAGCGGGCTTAATCAACATGATGAAGGAAAAATATGAGGTATCTCCCTTGTCTTTTGTTTTTGCCTTTGTTGTGTTTCTGTCTATATCACGGTAGCCCCCAAGTTCCGGTTTAGCTATGTTTAGAAGGTGAACCGGTACTTCCAATTCGAGCAAATGATCTTACATTAGCCCCCAAGTGCCAGGGGCATAATTCGGTTTATGTGCCTGGGACTTGTCTGAATCTTTCCTTTGATGTTTCAACTATCCATTAGCCCCCAAGTGTCAAGTAGACAACTTGTTTGTGTGCTTGAGACTTGTTTCGAATTGCCACTCTTTGATACTTCAATAGCCCATTATCCCCCAAGTGTCAAGTAGACAACTTGTTTGTGTACTTGAGACTTTGTTTGAACTTATGTTATTTATTCCACTTGAATTTCCTTGTAGGTTGATTTAAACCGGAGGGCTGAAGAAATCACTGAACTCCGGAACAGACTTGCTGAAACTGAATCTGCTGCTGCTAAGGCCAAAAAAGAATTAGCGCTGAGCTTAACTACTGCTGAACAGCTGAAGAAATTTTTTGAAGAAGAGCGGACAGCCTTTGAAGTGCAAAAGAATGCTCTGGAAAAAAGAGCAAAAGATGCTGAGGAAGCTCTTAATCCGATAACAGAAGAGTTAACTGGTTTAAAGCGGCAAATAGAAGTGATGACTTCTGCCGTCTTCGGTAAGTACTTAATCTGCACGCATGCTTTCATCCTTGCAATCTGTATTCCGGTCCGGTTTAACTGTAATGATCATATGTAGGGCGCCGCGTTACCCATCTTGGGGATGATTTACGGAAGAAACTCAAGGCGTCTTATACTCTGGTCGAGCAGCTGTATTCCGGCGCTCAAAGGATTATAAGCGCAATGTCTTTCAATAAACCGGCCCCTACCACCATCCAAGGCACTCTGGAGAAATTGTCTATCTTGCCTGCACGCTTGGAAGAGGTGAAGAAGTCTGCTGCCCGAGCCGGTTCTCTCGTGGCGCTCACCAGAGCTAATGCGTGGGTTCCAGACTTTGATCCGGAAGAAGCTCTGAATGGGTATCCTAGCACCAAAGAAGATGGATCAGCCTTCACTGGCAAAGACCTGCATGTTTTGACGAAGGAGATGCGTCCTCTTGCCAGCAAACTTGCTGTGGAATCAGATTTGACCACGTATCATCCGGCGTACGATTTAGAGAATGAGCGGGTGGATCGACCGGTTTATGATACCGTGAATCTAATCCCACCAGTGCGTCCCCACACTTTCGCCCCAGATGTTGATCCATCTGATCTTATTACGGAAGAGATGTACTTCCGTGCCTTAACAAAAACCTATTGGTGCGTCCCTGACTTTCAGCCGCTTCAAGAAGACGAAGAAGCTCCGGAACAGGTCGATCCTGAGCCGTCCCAGCAGGAGGAAGCATAGGCCAAACAATTTATCTTTGTAGCCTTGGTTTTACTTTGCCAGAAAAACTTTAATCCGTTCAGGCCTGCTGTGCCTTTGTAATAGGATAGCTTTGAACTATTGTCCCTCGTGATCCGGATGTCCCAACTTTTCTTTGGTATCTGCCAAGTTGAATCCTTTGTCTGATATGTTTTAACTTTCATACTATCTGTTTCTGCATAGAAAACACTTAAAAGCTGTCCTAGCGGTTTATCGCCGAACCGATTAAATTGCTCTCATAAATATATCAAACAAGTGTTTGTTTAAAACAGAAATGACTTCATACCTGCGACTAAGTATGCTTGATATCCTTAATCCGGCGAACATTGTTCTTTCTGAGGAAGCCCTTGGCTCCGTTGGGGTGCACCCAATTATTCCGGGTTTACAAGAACTGCCGGTTTTTAAATAATGCTGGAGCTCTGTGTCCAGACTTTTAAAGATGTGGTCAACTTTCAAGTCGTCTCACTCCGGATCAAAGAACCAAAGAAAACATGAGAGCCCGAAAACATAGATTTGCAATTAAAACCATGTAATCGAGGCTTTTTGCGAGCTACCATGCTCCAAATCGATACTTCTGATTCGAATACGATCAGTAAACCCGGACCAAAGGGGCTAAGCTAAGATTCGAATACGATATTGTGGCTCCCAATGGTTTCAAAATTTTGAGCCAATCACTGGATTCGAATATGATCCAGAGGGCCTATGGTTCGAATACGACCATGTAAACCGGACCACAAGGGGTTGAGCTAGGATTCGAATACGATCGTGTAGCCCCCTTGTGACCGTGGAGATTTTGAGCCAATCACTGGATTCGAATACGATCCAGAGGGCCTATGGTTCGAATACGACCATGTAAACTGGACCACAAGGGGTTGAGCTAAGATTTGAATACGACCGTGTAGCCCCCTTGTGACCGTGGAGATTTGAGCCAATCACTGGATTCGAATACGATCCAGAGGGCCGATGGTTCGAATACGACCATGTAAACCGATCACAAGGGGTTGAGCTAGGATTCGAATACGATCATGTAGCCCCCTTGTGAATTCGGCTATGTTCTCTTTGGTTCGAATACGACCTATGTTTGAACAGAAATGGCTATGTTCTCTTTGGTTCGAATACGACCTATGTTTGAACAGGAAGCCCTTTAGTGACTGTAGGAGCAGGGTACCTATATTGGAGTTGCAATGTGCGGCAAACCTTCTTTGGTCCCTCATAAAATTGTCCTGCATAGCTAGATAACTGATCAAAGCATCTTATTTTCTTAATGAAAATGATATAAACTGTAGATGGATATCACCATAAGACACATATTGGAAAAAAGAGCTGACCCCCCGGTTTATCGAGGGCGCCGGTTTATTCATTAATCATAATATATACATAGGATACAGCAGAGCTCATGGCTCAAGTATAGTAGGGCCGCAGGAGAGCGATGTTCCACGGCCTTTTTGTATCTTCTTCCGATGTCTGTGAGTCTTTGTGCTCTCGAACGTCCACCAGGTAATATGAACCGTTGTGTAAATTCTTGCTGACCACAAAGGGCCCTTCCCAAGGCGGGGATAGTTTGTGCATGTCTGTTTGATCTTGGATGAGCCGGAGTACCAAATCTCCCTCCTGGAACGTCCTGGTTTTGATCCGGCGGCTGTGATATCTGCGCAGGTCCTGTTGATAACTCGCGGACCGTGCTGCTGCTATGTCACGCTCTTCATCTAGCCGGTCCAAACTGTCCTGTCTTGCCTGCTCATTGACCGTTTCAACATAAGCCGTCACCCGTGGCGAATCATGACGGATATCACTTGGAAGGACTGCTTCAGCACCATACACCATGAAGAAAGGTGTATAACCTGTGGACCGGTTCGGCGTAGTATTGATGCTCCAGAGGACATAAGGTAACTCCTCAACCCAGCACCCTGGTGTTCTTTGCAGGGGAGTCATAAGCCGGGGCTTGATACCTCGCAAGATCTCCTGATTAGCCCTTTCAGCTTGACCATTGGATTGAGGGTGAGCTACAGAAGATACATCTAGGCGAATATGCTCTCGTTGACAAAACTCTTCCATCTCTCCTTTGGATAAATTGGTGCCGTTGTCTGTGATGATGCTGTGTGGAAAACCAAACTGGGAAATTACCTTTTTCATGAATTTAACCGCCGTTGCTGCATCACACTTACTCACAGGCTCTGCCTCAATCCATTTTGTAAACTTATCCACAGCCACCAGCAGATGAGTTTTTTGATCTTGGGATCTTTTGAAAGGTCAAACCATGTCGAGCCCCCAAGTCGCAAACGGCCAAGTAATCGGTATCATCCGGAGCTCCTGTGCCGGAACAAGAGCACGTCGTGAAAATTTCTGACAAGCATCGCACTTCCGGACTAGATCTGCCGCATCAGCATGGGCTGTGAGCCAATAGAAACCATGTCGAAAAGCTTTAGCCACCAAGGATTTTGAACCGGCATGATGACCACAATCCCCTTCATGGATCTCACGAAGGATATCACAACCTTCCTCAGCTGACACACACCGCTGAAACGCTCCAGAAACACTGCGATGGTGAAGTTCTCTGTTTGCAATCGTCATGGATTTAGAGCGTCGGATTATCTGTCTTGCTTCGATCTCATCG
The DNA here is from genome assembly GCA_902687465.1 of Secale cereale. NCBI lineage: Eukaryota > Viridiplantae > Streptophyta > Magnoliopsida > Poales > Poaceae > Secale > Secale cereale. Next base: position 691,441,079 of record LR738711.1, on the reverse strand, counting down.
TCCAGCAACTCCCCACGGCTTAGATACGCCAAGTATGAGAGCGTCCAATCCGGAATAACATGAAGTGCTGCAACTAGGTGTGCCTCTGGATCAGGAACGGCCAGATCTTCCTCCGATAGTACCTGAACTGATGGACTGTGCAGCTCATCCAAAAAAGTATTCGGTGGCACCGGTTTATGTTGAGAACCCAGCCGGCTCAAAGCATCGGTTGCTTCGTTCCTTCACCGGTCTATGTGATCCACCTGATACCCTTTGAAATATCCTGCCACTTCTTCAACTTCTCGTCTGTAAGCTGCCATGAGAGGGTCTCTTGAATCCCACTTGCCGGATACTTGCTGTGCCACTAAATCTGAATCGCCAAAACACTTGACCCGGCTCAAATTCATCTCTTTAGCCATCCGTAAGCCATGAAGCAATGCTTCATACTCTGCTGCATTATTAGTACAGGGAAACAATAAATGGAGTACATAACAAAACTTGTCCCCTCGCGGGGAAGTTAAAACAACTCCAGCCCCCGAGCCTTCTAACTGCCTTGAACCGTCAAAGTGAATCGTCCAGTATGTAAGATCCGGCTTCTCCTCTGGTGCTTGCAATTCTGTCCAATCATTGATGAAATCTACCAATGCTTGGGATTTGATAGCGGTGCGTGGCACATACTTCAATCCGTGTGGGCTAAGCTCAATGGCCCACTTCGCCACTCTGCCAGTAGCTTCTCTATTCTGAATTATATCCCCCAATGGTGCTGAACTGACAACAGTTATTGGGTGGCCTTGGAAATAATGCTTCAACTTCCGATTTGCCATGAACACACCGTATACCAGCTTCTGCCAATGCGGGTACCTTTGCTTGGATTCAATGAGAACTTCACTGACATAATAGACTGGAGTTGAACCGGATATTCCTTTCCTGCCTCCTTGCGCTCAACCACGATTGCCACGCTTACTGCCCGTGCATTGGCAGCAACGTATAACAGCAATGGCTCCTTATCAACAGGGGCAGCAAGAACCGGCGGCTCTGCCAGTTGCCGCTTCAAATCCTCAAACGCAGAGTTTGCCTCATCACTCCATATAAACCGGTCTGTCTTTTTCAGCATCTGATAAAGCGGAATTGCCTTCTCTCCCAGACGGCTGATGAACCGGCTCAATGCTGTGATCCGGCCAGCGATACGCTGAACATCATTGATGCAAGCCGGTTTAGTCAAAGACATGATTGCCTTGATTTTCTCCGGATTGGCTTCTATTCCTCTGTTTGACACCAAGAATCCAAGGAGCTTGCCCGCCGGAACACCGAAAGCACACTTCTCCGGATTAAGCATAATTTTATAGGCTCGAAGGTTGTCAAAGGTCTCCTTGAGATCCTCTATCAGCGTCTCCTCCTTCCTTGATTTCACCACAATATCAGCCACATAAGCATGAACATTCCTCACTATCTGCCCCTTAAGACAATTCTGTACACAACGCTGGTAAGTCGCTTGGGCACTCATGAGCCCAAAAGGCATAGACACATAGCAAAATGCACCAAAAGTAGTTATGAAAGCTGTCTTCTCCTGGTCTTTAACTGCCATTTTGATCTGATGATATCCTGAGTATGCATCCAAAAAAACTCAGCCGCTCACATCCCGCCGTAGCATCAATGATCTGATCAATACAGGGGAGAGCAAAAGGATCGGTTGGACAAGATTTGTTTAGGTCTGTGTAATCCACACACATCCTCCACTTTCCATTTTTCTTTAACACCAGCACCGGATTAGCCAACCACTCCCGATGAAAGACTTCAACTATGAACCCTGCGGCCAAAAGTCTGGCCACTTCTTCTCCTATAGCCTTGCGCCTTTCTTCGTTGAAGCGGCGCAGATACTGCTTGACCGGTTTAAACTTTGGATCAATGTTAAGACTGTGCTCAGCGAGTTCCCTCAGTATACCTGGCATGTCAGAATGTTTCCATGCAAAGATATCCCGGTTCTCACGGATGAACTCGATGAGCGCGCTTTCCTATTTAGGATCAAGGTTAGCGCTGATAGTGAACTGCTTGGATGAATCGCCTGGTACAAAGTCAACTTGCTTGGTCTCCTCCGCAGACTTGAACTTCAATGCCGGATCATGCTCTGTAGTTGGCTTCTTCAACGGGGACATATCCGTCGGATCAACATTGTCTTTGTAAAACTTCAACTCCTCCGTAGCACATACTGCCTCGGCATAGGCCGCGTCTCCTTCTTCACACTCCAATGCAATCTTGCGACTTCCATGAACCGTGATGGTTCCTTTGTGACCCGGCATCTTGAGCTGTAGATAAACATAGCACGGCCTAGCCATAAATTTGGCATAAACCGGTCTTCCAAACAGGGCATGATATGGGCTCCGGATCTTGACAACTTCAAAGGTTACCATCTCTCATCTGGAATCCTGTTCATCTCCAAAAGTAACTTCTAGGTCAATTTTTTCAACTGGGTAAGCTGATTTACCTGGCACTACTCCATGAAACACCGTGTTTGACTGTCTTAGCTTCTTATCCGTCAGCCCCATGCGGCGGAAAGTCTCATAATACAAGATATTGATGCTGCTGCCGCCGTCCATAAGAACCTTGGTGAATTTGTAGCCACCCACCTGTGGTGCTACCACTAAGGCTAACTGGCCCGGATTATCAACTCGCGGCGGGTGATCCTCTCTGCTCCACACAATGGGTTGCTCCGACCAACGCAGGAACTGCGGGGTTGCCGGTTCAACCGCATGGACCGCCCGCTTTAAGATTTTTTGATCTCGCTTGCACAAACTCGTAGTGAACACATGATATTGCCCACTACTCAGCTCTTTCGGATTCCTCTGATATCCGGATTGCTGCTGCTGTTGATGCTGCTGATTGCCTTGATTGTTGCTATTACCCTAGCCTTGCTGTTGGTTGTTCTGGCTATTGTAACCGCCCTGACCATATTGATGGTTGCCTTGGTTGTTGTAACCGCCCTGTCCATACTGATGGTTGCCCTGGTTGTTATAACCATTGTTGTTGCCACGATATCCTGATCCGGAGCCGTTCCCCTGGTGACCCGGACAGTGGAACCCGGGGCCTGAACCACCGCCCGACGGTCCGTTATTAAACTTGGCCCGGTTCACGGCTTCCGTGAGTATCCGACATTCTCCCCAGGTATGCTTAGCCAGATTTTGCTTCGTTCCGTGTTTCGGGCAAGGCTCGTTCAATTGTTGCTCCCAATTAATGACCCCTCAGCTGTTTTGCGGGGGCGGTTTATCCTTATTGCGATGAAAACTTCCTTGAACTTGGGTATTGGCCATGAATCAGAGCCACCCTCTGCCTTTCGTTTGCCTAAGAAGCTTGTCCCGACCGGATTAGCCTGCGCTGGTTTACCAGACTTATTTACCTTTCCAGATTTATCTCCACCCGCTTCTGGATACTTAGTGCTGTTGGAGTCCCCATACTTCACCAGAGCGCTCATGAGAGTTCCCATGTCATTACAATCCCGTTTGAGCCGTCCCAGTTTTAACTTCAGAGACTCAAACCGGCAATTGTTTTCCAGTGTTACTATCGCCGTACTGGGGCTGATACCGTACGAAGAGTGCAAGATTTCTGATACTCGCCGTACCCATGCCCCGGTAGGCTCCTGTTCTCCTTGTACACATGCCGCTAGATCCACCACTGACATTGGCTGCTTGCACGTATCTTTAATTTTTTTAATAAATTGGCGGCGCAACTCACCCCATGACCCGATGGAGTTAGGTGGTAAACCCTTTAACCAGGTCTGGGATGTACCCTCCAGCATCATGGTAAAGTATTTCGCGCAAGCCGCTTCATCCACGTCCAGCATCTCCATAGCCATCTCATAGCTCTCAACCCAAGCTTCTAGAGCCAAATCTGCTGTGTAGTTAGGCACTTTACGCGGGCCCTTAAAATCTTTGGGTAACTTTACGCTTCGTAAAGCGGGGACAAGACACTGCACCCCAAAGGAACTCGTCGTGACTCCTGTTTCTGCTGTGGTTGTATGAACCGGCGTTGTTTGGCGGATCTCCTCGCGGGCCACAGATCCAACCCGGTTCGCTGCCTCCTGAGCTTGTGCCTCTGCGCCCGCCGGATTATCCTGTCTGTGACGGTGCCGCCTCCGTTCACTACTGGATACTTCCGGTTCCTCCCAATGCCTAGTATAACTCCGGCTGTGGTGGGGTGTTGAATGAAGCCTCTCCCTGCTATAAGAATACGCTTGCTGCTGTGTCAACGCTGTGTTAAGCAGATCCTTGACCATGCATGCTTCCATAGCCACGGGGGATGTCCCCTTAATGGGTAAAGCGGCCAGGCGTGAAGCGGAAGCAACAATGTTATCCAAAGGGTTTGAGTAATGACCCGGAGGAGTGGGGATGTGAGGTGCAGACATGACCCGGCGATCTTGTTCCGCAGTGGGCTGTTGAACCGGCTCACCCCTCGCGGGGGCAGCCCTCCGGTTTACCTCCGAATCATTGCTAGCTCCCGCTCCTGGCGTCCTGAAGAGATTCATCGCCTCATAGACCGGCGGTAGACGAGACTGGTACCTTCGATTCCTTACTCCTTGCGTAGATGCATGTTCCATCCTCAGCTGGAAGGCATGAGCATCCAGCTCTGCCTGCCTTGTCGCTATCATAGCCTTCTCTGCATTCAGATCCTCTCTTGCTTGCTCGATCCGGCCCTTCAGCTGAAGGAGTTCTTCATCATGTTGCGCCTTGTCTGCTGGAGCCACCACCGCTACTGCCCGGGTTGTGAACTCCTCAACTAAGGCGGATAGAGCGTCAGAGGGCGAGAGGGCCTGACCGCTCCCCCCTGCACCAACTTCTGCTGTGATCGCCCCGTTCACCATCGACTGCGGCGTAGGTTGTGAACCGTCCATAAAGACAGCCACCCGATTTGGCGGATGAAAGGGGTTCGGAATATTGTTTCCGTCGGATACACCCTCAAATTGGCCGTCCCGCAACTGATACAAGGATTCAGTTTCTCCAGATGAAGATTCATCGTCGGAATAGACCACAGTCTCGCCACCAGAATCCGATCCGTCCTCGGCTTGGACTCCGTGAATTGCTCCGACGAAGACGCGCTTCATGGCAGGCTGAAACCGGGCCGATCTCGCGCGCTGAGCCGGCTCGATGATGTTGGAGAAGACATCCGGCTCAGGTCCCGGTTCGCCGATCTTGCCGATGAAGACGTGGATGCCACCGAAGGGAACCCGGTACCCGTATTCGATTGAATCGGCCTCTGGACCCCAGCCCGCATCGTCGATGTAGATCCGGCCGCGACGACTCTTGGTCATCCGGCCGACCGCGTAGCCCTTGAGCCCTTCAAAGCTGCCCTTCAAGAACTCGAAACCATCGTGCGGAGGCCCCACGATGGGCGCCAACTATCGTGGAATTAGCACGGCAGATGTCCGGTTTAACGGACTTAGTGATGGAACCATCGCACGGGTTAGCTTGAAGGGGTTAAAAGCACACAAAGGACACAGAGGGTTTATACTAATTCGGCCCCTTCGATGAAGATAAAAGCATACGTCTAGTTTGGTTTGGTATTGCTTGGGCGCCGATGAACAGGGAGCAGATTGCTTGCCTGTGTCTAGATGGGTTGTTGCCTGTCCTTGAACCGTCGCCGGCTCGTCCCTTTATATAGAGGCGACGCCCGGTCCTGTTTACAGAGTCCCGAGGCCGGCTCATATTTGTGTCTGCCTCGGTCTCTGCTCTTTCTTCCTTGTCTATCAAGTTACATGACCAGGCGGTTTACAAACCGTAACTCTATACATGGGCCCTAAGCCTTCATGGGCCATAAACTCTACTGGGTTTTACAATTACACAACTATATTATCATAATCTGGTTTACACTAGCCGGTTTATACCTGCTAGTAATATCCCTGACACTTAGTTTAGACATGCTTTGTGTGAATACCACATATTTAGTGTCTCGTTACCATATATGTGAATATGCAATACCATCTTGTTGCAAGACATTATATATGTGAATTATGCAATGCTATCTTGTTGTAAGGCATTATATATGTGAAATATGCAATGTTATGTTGTTTAACCAAGCATCATATATGTGAATTATATCATGCCATGCTTTTTTGTATTACGTATTCTAGTTGCCGACAATGTTTGTATATTCAACTACTCTTCCTATGCATCGACCATTTGAATTGGTGCTGCAAAAATCTGGAGTAAAAACAAGGTGTTCAGAGCAGACAATGCTGCCTGTTGAAGCATATATGTTGCTAGTTACAGATAGCTCCTCAGAGGAGGATTCAGAGACAAATGACCAGTCATATTTCCCCTTTGATGTGTATGCTCAAACTTGGCAGGGTTATATTACCCATATCAAGCATATGTTGTCTTGCAATGCTTAGTTTTTACATCATATACACAATATTGAATGCCATCTGCTTAGTTGACACATCATATTTGCGATTGCCCTCTGCTCACTTGCTTAGTATATGAATCATATATTTGAATTATATCATGTCATGATGTTTACATAGACAACATGTATCTGAATTATGGCATGCCAACCCATTTTCTAAAGAAATAATATAGTTATATCATCTCATCCTGTTTACATAGTCATCATATTTTGAATTATGCCATTCTATCCGTGAATTATATCATGCCATCATGTTTCCATCGATGGCATGTATGTGAATTATGGCATGCCAACCACTTTAATAGACACATCATATATTTATATCATGTCATTATTTTTTGAATTATGTCATTCTATCATGTTTAGTTAACCATTATATATGTGAATTTGTGTCATGCTATCCTGTTTAATTAGCTATCATATATGTGAAATTGTGTCATGTTATCCTGTTTGGTTAGAAAACATAAATGTGAATTATTTCATGCCCTGTTTTCTTCCCTACTATCAATTGCACCTGTCTATCATACAATGTCTGTAAATTCAATTACTTTTCTTGTTTATCAGCCATTTCAATTGGAGAGGGTGATGGCAGTATCTATGGGAGTAAAAACATGGTCTTCAAAAAAGATCATGCTGCCCGTCGATGCAGATAGAACCATGGTTGTACTTGCCCAAGAACAAGCCCCACCACACATAACCCAGACTCACTCAGATTGTATCCCTACCCAGTTGGACAGAGAACCAGCTACACCCCATCTAGCCCCAACCCCAGCAGATAGTAACCCAGTTCTAGCTGACACAGCACCATGTCCATCACAGAGTACACCCACACCAGCAGTTAGTATGGCAACTGCAGCGCCCAAAGCACGAAGACCCCAACAGCGAACCCAAACTCCACGTTTAAAGCAGAAGAGCAACTATTGTCATGTCAGATTCCGTAGGTATGGTGCATACTCCTTTGCTCTTGCATCACTGTATTTACTCATACCAACTAATTTCGAATTTGAAGGATCCAATTGAAACTCCAATGGCGCAACTGGTATGTTTTAAACCAATTTCATTCATTGGATTGTTGTTCTAACTTCTTGCCCTATGTTAAAACATAATTGTGTAAACAGTTATGTTCTCATGTCATGCACATTACAAGTGTTGTCAGTGTTGTGTAGTTTTCCACACTTATATTTTGTCTATGCCGCTTTGTCTTAAACAATTATGATTTGAACTGCGTCTCTAGATTTGGAAACATAAACTAGAATGATATAGACAATACAGTGACCATAGTACATAGATATATGTTTGTTTCATGTTGTTATCCTGTCCACCATTCTACTGAACCCATTTACCAAAATGAGTTTCATATACTACATGCTAACCTATGATTTGTCTTCTTGTTCTGCTTGTAGAATGCCGACAGAATATTGGAGAAGAGCACCCCATTATGCAATGGTAGAGAAAGTAATGCGGATAAGGTTCAAGATAGTGAGACAACACTGTTGGTCTCCAAGAAAGCTGATAAAAACTATCTTGCAGATAGTGAGACAACCCCAAAGTCGTGCCTTGATGTAGTGTTTGAGTTACTGGCCACTACTGTTGGCACAAGCTCTTCAAACTCGCTGCCTGAATTAGTTCGGCTTCTTGAGTCTCAACTTCAAATTGAAATACATCAATCAGATGTGTTGCAATAGGAAGCCGAAGGATCAAGGAAGTCCCTGCAGATTTCAGATGCATACTTTCTGGTGCAACAACAAGGGCTGGAGGATTTAAGCGCCAAACAAGAGAAAGCTAATAAGCTTGCTAAGCGTCTTGCCACCATGGTGGATACCCAGGATATTGTTTCTTGAGATATTGTGAAGTGGTTTCAGTTCTGGACTTGTTTTGCTGCGGTGTTTATTTGCACTGATCGCCAACTTTGACAACCAGTGCATTTATTATGCTGCTTTCTTCTCCATATTTACACTGGTGGCGAACTTTGATGCCCAGTGGTTGTAATAGCTGTAATAGCCTAGTGTATGTTGCTTGCTTCTTTATTTCTTTGTTGTCTTGTTTATTTATTCGCTTGTAGTCAGTGCAGTTCTTTTTCTGCGGTTTGCTAGTGGCCGCAATAATCTATTTTTTTAACTAGGCCACAATTACCATGGGCAACATATGGACCATTGTCACCATGGTCCTACTATTTGCAGTAGTGACCATGGGCCTCCTACGAGCCTTCTGTGGGTCATAGAATCAATGGGCTTTCTACGGGCCGTATGATCGATTGGCCAAACATGGGCCAGTAACGAACCGCATTATGGGCCGTAAATGGGATTGAGTGGCGGCCGTCCGTTCATGGGCCAATCATAGCGGGCCTTTAAGAGGCCGACGAGTATAATGGGGTTAATTCTATCAACATGCACAATGGGTCGTTAATGGGCCGTATTTGATGACGCCATGAAAACGGCCCAACGGATTAACGGGCCACAAACGGGCCAACTTTAACCACGGGCTGAATTTGGCCCACAAGCGAAAAAGGCCAGTAACGGACCGTAAACAACCAAATACTCCAAATCAGCCCAAGAATAAATGGGCCCTTAAAAGGCCAAAAGATAACATAGGATGGGAACGACCCAATGGAGTAATGGGCCGTTAATGGGTATGAAGTGACATACTATTCATTATGGGTCAGTTTCACTACGGGTCATTAATGGCCCAAGAGTTATAAAGGGCCTCATATGGGCCGAAAGATGTCATGGGCCATACATGGGCCGGAAGTTATAGTGGGATGGAATCATATTGGACGGCCCAGATGAAGCTAGGGGCGGAATTCTGAAAGACCATAATGGGTCGTGAGTTATCGGGCCTGAATGGATTATATGCGAGCAGGCCGTTAGCAGGCTTTCGATGGGCCGACCCGTTAACCTTTTGACCAAGTCAAACAGGCCAGTCTTTTGACCTGAATGGGCCACTGTTGGGCCATGCCACGTGGCGACATATCATAGGTGCCTCCTATCCAATGGTCGGTTCACATTTGTCTGCACGTGGAGCTGACACGTGGTACCTTCGACCAATGAGAATTTTACACACGGAAAATCCCCATTGGTCATTGTTGTCAGCGGTTTGTCGGATCCAATACCGGACCCGATAGCTTAACGGCGACCCGTTATGGTGGGATGCCACGTGTCAGTTACCCTTGACGAAATCACTTCCATGACGCGCCGTTTATCGTCATGGAAGTGAACACTTCCGTGATGATAATTTTCGTGTTGTCATGGAACACATCTACCACAGCACAGGTATGACTATCTTGATTCTGTCATAAAATCATCATGGATGTACATGCATGACAGAAAAGGTGACCTACTTTGACAAACATGTATTTTCACGGAAGTGGTTTTTTGGTAGTGCACTGATCTACAACAGAAATATGAAAAACACTAAGACATGTATCCATGAAGAGTAATTCATATTAAACATTTTAATAAGATTATTACTCCCACTAAAATCAGCATCCCACCGTTGATACTTGTGATTCAAGATACAAGATCAACATGTCAACTAGTGATATTTTGCGTCACTGCTAGAAGATGATATCACTGAGTAAGCAACTCTTGCTAATCGTATCTCCATACTACTCTTGTTGTTGGGGACATCTCATGCCGCGCCAACTCCTATGCCCCGTGGCCCAAAACTTTTTTGATAGCCACGACAAGTAAACGAATGCTTCGCATGCAAATGTCCGACACAAAGCCATCACTTCAAGGAGATATAGTGGCACCATAATTTTATAGGCCCACCACTAAATATACTTGATATGTGAAGGTGCAACAAATAGGGAGCCATTTATACTTGACATTCTTTGAGGTATCACCCTACTTAAAACATCTACCATGCAAAAGAAGGGTGCGCAAAAGGGATAAACTTTCACAGGCAGTTTACACAAGTGTGATATGGTATAGCCCCTTTTCACAGCACGTGGTGATCTCCATCTCCACGTGTGTGGTCTGCCCATGCTGACCTCATCTCAATCCATGGTTGTCCTCATGGTGATTTCCATCTCCACGCCACCTATGTCAACCGCCAAGTGTTTCATAAAATACTATACTATTACAAACTAATAACTATGAAAGTAAATGACATTGCATGGCCGATGTTGACACGCAGGTCATTAAAACAATAATGAGATGACCATATGGCTCCATCCGGTTGTTGTACTCATGATGCACATGTCATTATATAAGTACATACATGCAACATACACGGGCTATACTAAATCACAAGCATTCCCTGCGTAAACAAGTTATGTGCCACCCTAAGAGATTAACAAAATGGGGGTCGAGGGGGCTTTGCCCCCCGCGGGTGATGGAAATATGCCCTAGAGGCAATAATAAAATGGTTATTATAATATTTCCTTAATCATGATAAAGGTTTATTATTCATGCTAGAACTGTATTGACCGGAAACTTAAATACATGTGTGAATACATAAACGAAATACCGTGTCCCTAGTAAGCCTCTACTAGACTAGCTCGTTGATCAATGATGGTTAAGGTTTCCTAACCATAGACGTGTGTTGTCATTTGATAACGGGATCACATCATTAGGAGAATGATGGGATGGATAAGATCCATCTGTTAGCTTATCATTTGATCGTACATTTTATTGCTACTACTTTATTGTATGTCAAATACATATTCCTTTGACTATGAGATCATGCAACTCCCAGATACCAGAGGAATGCCTTGTGTGCTATCAAACATAACAGCGCAACTGGGTGATCATAAAGATGCTCTACAGGTATCTCCGAAGGTGTTTGTTGAGTTGGCATGAATCGAGATTAGGATTTGTCACTCCGAGTATTGGAGAGGTATCTCTGGGCCCTCTCGGTAATACACATAATAAGAAGCCTTGCAAGCAGAGTGACTAATGAGTTAGTTGCAAGATGATGTATTACAGGACGAGTAAAGTGACTCATCGGTAACGAGATTGAACTAGGTATGAAGATACCGACGATCAAATCTCGGGCAAGTAACATACCGATGGACAAAGGGAATTACGTATGTTGTCATAAAGGTTCGACCGATAAAGATCCTCGTAGAATATGTAGGAGCCAATATGGGCATCCAGGTTCCGCTATTGGTTATTGACCGGAGAGATGTCTCAGTCATGTCTACATAGTTCTTGAACCCGTAGGGTCCGTACGCTTAACATTCATTGAAAATGTAGTGTTATATGAGTTATATGATTAGGTGACCGAATGTTGTTCAGAGTCCCGAATGATATCATGGACATGACGAGGAGTCTCGAAATGTTCGAGAGGTAAAGATTGATATATAGGACGATGGTATTCGGACACCGGAAGAGTTTCAGAGTGCACCGGGTAGTCATCGGGTCACCGGAAGGGGTTCCGGACACCCCCCGTAATTGTATGGGCCTAATGAGCCAAAGGGGGGGGGGGGACAGATCAGCCCCTTGTGCGCCCCTTCCTTGGACAGCAGGCCCTAGGGGAAGGAAAGGAGAGGGGAGGCCCCTCCTTCCTTTCCCTCATTAAGTGGGAAAGGAAGGGGGGCGCCACCCTCCCCTTCCTTTCCCCCGCACTTATACAAGGCAGGGGGAGGGCGCGGCTTGGGAGAGACCCCCAAATAGGATTCCTCCTACTTGGGCGCCCCCTTTGGCTACTCCTCCCTCCCAACCAGCTATATATACGTGGGAAGGGGGTGCCTAGCACATAACAAACAATAACTTAGCCGTGTGCGGCGCCCCCGTCCACCATTTGCTCCCTCGGTCATATTTTCGTAGTACTTAGGCGAAGCCCTACAGAGATCGCATCACCATCACTATCACCATGTTGTCATGCTGCCAGAACTCATCCACTACCTCGCCGTCTTGCTGGATCAAGAAGGCTGAGGACGTCATTGAGCTGAACGTGTGCCGAATGCGGAGGTGTCGTACGTTCGGTACTCGATCCATTGGATCGCAAAGAAAGTTCAACTACATCAGCCACGTTGTGAAATGCTTCCACTTACGGTCTACGACGTTACATAGACACACTCCCCCCCCCCCCTCATTGATATGCATCTCCATGGATAGATCATTGCGTGTGCGTAGATTTTTTTTGTTTTCCATGCAACGTTCCCCAACAGTGGCATCGTGAGCTAGGTCTATGCGTAGATGATATGTACGAGTAGAACACAAAGAGTTGTGGGCGGTGATTGTCATACTGCTTACCACCAAAGTCTTATTTTCATTCGGCGGTATTGTAAGATGAAGCGGCCCAGACCAACCTTACATGTCCATGTACATGAGACCAGTTCCACCGACAGTCATGCAACATGTTTTGCATGAAGGTGGCTGGCGGGTGTCTGTTTCTCCTACTTTAGTTGAATCAAATTTGACTGCGGCCGGTCCTTGAAGAAGGTTAAAACAGCAAACTTGATAAACCACCGTTGTGGTTTTGTGTCGTAGGTAAGAACGGTTCTTGCTAGAAGCCCGTAGCAGCCATGTAAAACTTGCAACACCAAAGTAGAGGACGTCTAACTTGTTTTCGCATGGCTTGTTGTGATGTGATATGGTCAAAACGTGATGATTTATAAGTTGTTGTATGAGATGATCATGTTTTGTAATATCGAAAACCGGCAGGAGCCTTATGGTTGTCTCTTAATAAAGCACCATGTAATTGCTTTACTTTAACGCTATGAGTTAGCAATAGTCGTAGAAGCAATAGTTGGCGAGACGACCACAACGCAACGATAGAGATCAAGGTGTCGAGCCGGTGACAATGGAGATCATGATGATGCTTTGGATATGGAGATCAAAATAACAAGATGATGATGGACATATCATGTCACATATTTTGATTGCATGTGACATTTATCCTTTATGCATCTTATTTTGCTTAGAACGGTGATAGCATTATTAGATGATCACTTCACTAATTTTCAAAATAAAAGTGTTTTCCCCGAGTATGCACCGTTGCTATAGTTTATCGTTTTGAGACACCACGTGATGATCGGGTGTGATAGACTGTACGTTCACATACAATGGGTGTAAGACAATTTTGCACATGCAGAATACTTGGGTTAAACTTGACAAGCCTAGCATGTACAGACATGGCCTCGGAACACTAGAGACCGAAAGGTCGAACATGAGTCATATAGTAGATATGGTCAACATAGAGATGTTCACCATTGATGACTACCCCATCTCACGTGATGATCGGACATGGGTTAGTTGATTTGGATCATGTGTCGCTTAAATAACCTGAGGGATGTTAATTTAAGTTGGATTTCAGTAGTAATTTGATTATCTGAACTTAATTTATCATAAACTTAGTCAAAATGTCTTTGCATATTATGTTGTAGATCAATAGCTCGCGATGTGGCTCCACTATTTTTGATATGTTCCTAGAGAAAACTAAGTTGAAAGATGTTAGTAGCAATGATGCACACTGGATCCGTGATCTGAGGATTAACCTCATTGCTGCATAGAAGAATTATGTCCTTGATGCACCTCTAGGTGATAGAACTATTGTAGGAGTAGATGCAAACGTTATGAACGTTTGGCAAGCTCGATATGATGATTACTTAATATTTTAGTGCACCATGCTTTAGTACTTAGAACCGGGACTTCAAAAACGTTTTGAACGCCATGGAGCAGATGAGATGTTCCAAGAGCTGAAATTGGTATTTCAGACTCATTCCCATGTCGAGAGGTATGAGACATCAGACAAGTACTTTGCCTACAAGATGGAGGAGAATAGCTCATCTAGTGAGCATGTGCTCACAATGTCTGGGTACTAAAATCACTTGAATAAAGTGGGAGTTAATCTTCCAAATAAGATTGTGATTAACAGAGTTCTCTAGTCACTATCACCAAGCTACTAGAACTTCGTGATGGATTATAATATGCAAGGGATGACGAAAATGATTCCCGAGATCATCGCGATGCTGAAATCGCCGAAGGTAGAAATCAAGAAAGAGCATCAAGTTTTGATGGTGAGCAAGACCACTAGTTTCAAGAAAAAGGGCAAGGGAAAGAAAGCAAAATTCAATAAATAATGGCAAGCAAGTTGTCACTCCCATGAACAAGCCCAAAGCTGGACCAAAGTATGAGACCGAGTGCTTATATTGCAAAGGAAATTGTCACTAGAAGCAGAACTGCCCCCAAAATATTTGGCGGATAAGAAGGATGGCAAAGTAAACAAAGGTATATTTGATATGCATGTTATTGATGTGTTCCTTACCAGTGCTCCTAGTAACCCCTGGGTATTTGATACTGGTTTAGTTGCTAAGATTAGTAACTCAAAACAGGAGCTGCAGAATAAACATAGACTAGTTAAGGGTGAGGTGACGATGTGTGCTGGAAGTGGTTCCAAGATTGATATGATCATCATCGCACACTACCTATACTTTTGGGATTAGTGTTTAACCTAAATAAATGTTATTTTGTGTTTGCGTTGAGCATGAACAATATTGGATCGTGTTTATTGCAATACGTTTATTCATTTAAGTCAGAGAATAATTGTTGTTCTGTTTACATGAATAAAACCTTCTATGGTCATACACCCAATGTAAATGGTTTTCTGAATCCCGATCGTAGTGATACACATATCTAATATTGATGCCAAAAGATGCAAAGTTGATAATGATAGTGCAACATACTTATGGCACTGCCGTTTAGGTCATATTGGTGTAAAGCGCATGAAGAAAGTCCGTGTGGATGGACTTTTGGAATCACTTGATTATGAATCATTTGATACTTGCGAACCATGCCTCATGGACAAGATGAATAAAACTCCATTCTTCGGAGCTAGCTACTGACTTATTGGAAGTAATACATACTGATGTATACGTTCCGATGAGTGTTTAAGCTCACGGCGGGTTGACGAAGACATATACTTAGGGTAGGGTCCTAGGCCTGACCAGACGTCCTACCCAAGGACATTGCCACAGAGTCAAAGACATTCGAAGTCCAAAGAAAGATACCGACCGAGGTCACCTTGAAGTGCAATCCACTCGACAACAGATTCCACTCGACCACAGTAGCGTCACTCGACCATATGAAGAAACACTCGGAGTACAGAAGATCTAAAGCCACCCCAGGATGGCAACGGTCAGGCGTTCACTTTGTAGTCATAAAGATCATTAATAGCTAGCGTTTCCAGTGACGCCCCTGCCTTAACTCACATTAAAACCTGTGTAATCGACGGTCGAAGGGGCCTGGCACACTCTATATAAGCCACCCCGCCTCTGTCACAAGGGTTTGCACCCCCTGTAACCACAACATATACTAGTTGAGAAAGCCTCCATGGCACCAAGACATAAGGTTGTTACCTCCTCAGGGAGGGGCATGAACTCGTAAAAGGAGTGTCACAATCTTGACGTAGCTAGGACTCTGCCTCTTTCCTACCCCCTACTCTCACTGTTAGATATGTTCGCACGACAGTTGGCGCCCACCTTGGGGCAGGCGTCTAAGCGACTTTCCGGCAATGTAGCATTTTTACCGATTCCCTTCAGCATGGCGTTCGGTGGTGAGTTATCTCCGGGCCGCGAGATCCATATCGGCACGCTCGTCATCATCGCCGACAATTCGGCTTAGCTGCAGGAGGCATCGCTCGACGTCAAGTCCCTCCCAGTCCGTGGGGCCGCGCACTTTCGCGCGAGTGTGTGCAGCGTCCTCCTGCCGCAGCCGTCGACCCAGTACTGGTCGGCTCCAGCATCACCCTCGCCGCTCCAGCGGTGACTTTTTCATGCGGTCGGCCGTCAACCGGCGCATCCGCGCATCGCGGCAATCGAGCCTGACGTATCCCTGTATGATCTTTTCGATCCCTTAGCTGATCATACAGACTCGCTTTTCGAGTGCGAAAGCAACGATCCCGCCATCGAAGTCCTCGTGGTTGACTCACAGCGCGTTCCCTCAGGATTTTCTCACGGCGGTGAGAATGACGACGGCCTGTCACATGACGATGGTGGATATCACCCTCAGCCCCTCACAGCAAAGCAAAGGGAAGCTGCGCGGCGTAGGGACGAGCAGGCCCTCCGAACCCCCATCATTTGGGAGACGGCCGAGGCGTAGGCCCTGGAGTCTGCACGTTTAGCCACTCCGGATGACCGCACTCGACTGGAGAACCTTCAGCGATCACTCGATGATCGCACCCGCTCATGTTTTCCGAGCTCCAGTCGATGGCAGCGGTAGTTGTTTCCGACAGGAAGTCGAGATGAATGTTAGGTATACCGCACACCGATCCAAAATGTTGCAGCGGCTGCACGCATAGCAAATTCGATTCAGCCATCACATTCTGAGGCTGGCAGAGGCCTGGAGCAGATCCGCACATTACTTAGGGCGGCTGGTGAGCAGAATTCCAATTTGTCCCAGTCGTGCAACAGGATTCATAGCAGGTCCGTCCGAGGCGAGATGGTTCAGTCTGCGCATAGTCCAAGATCACCTCCTCGAAGGGAGAGATACAATTACGTTCAAGGTCAGCACTTGGATCAAGGCCACGGACAATACGAACCCCGACATCACCACGACGACCGTCTTCGAGTGTCGATGCGCCCGTCGAGGGGTGGTTCATATGCGCCCCAGCAGTATGATGACAGGCACCTGCATGGTGACGAGCGAAGGATTGCGGTCGACCCCCGTGAGCCTGGTGTCGTTGCGAGATCTCTCCTCGTACAAGGTTTGGTCGACAGATGAAGAGCTAACAAAGTTGGCTCGGTCAGAGATCACTCGAGTGGAAGTGGGCGTTCCTCTCCGGGACCGAGTGTTTTAGTCGTGCTATTCGAGCGACTGTGATTCCCCCTCCCCCAACTTCACGTTGGCGGCGGGAGTCAGCAAGTTCACTAGCAAGTCAAAGCCAGTCACGTGGTTGGAAGATTATCGACAGGCCGTTCAGATTGGTGGAGGCAACGATGAAGTGGCTATGAAGCATTTGCCCTTGATGCTTGAGGGCTCAGTCAGGGCATGGCTCAAACAGTTAGCACCTTCCAACATACACTGCTGGGACGACCTAGCTTGAGTGTTTATCAGGAATTTCGAAGGAACTTGTAAGCAGCCAGTTGGTCTGACTAAATTGCAACACTGCGTCTAGAAGCCGAATGAAACCTTTAGGAATTATATCCAACATTGGTCCACTCTGCACCATGTGGTGGAGAATGTTTTTGAGCATCAGGCCATGTGTGCCTTCAAGGAAGGCGTTAGATACAAAGAGCTCATTTTGAAGTTTGGCCGTTCGGGCGACATGACTCTGAATCGCATGATTGAGATTTCCACTCAGTATGCTAATGGTGAAGAGGAAGATCGCGTCCGCAGTGGAAAAGGGAAGGCAGTCGACCTAGAAACCGGAGGCAGGAGCACCGGTCGAAAGCAAAAGCGCAAGGCTAAAGCCAATGTTCAGACTGAGGCAGCAGTTGTAAGACCTCAAAACAAAAGCAAGGGAAAGCCTAAAGGGCCATGAATACCCAAGAAAATGAAAGATCGGTCGGGTCAAGATGTCCTGGATCTCCCATGCCCCATCCATACTAAGAAGGACGAAAAAGGTAACCTGGTTTACCCCAAGCACACCACTCGACAGTGCAAGTTCCTTATACAGCAGTTTCGAGAGGGACAGTCGAGTGAAAAAAGCTCACACAAATAAGATGAAGAGAAGATAGATAACTTCCCGAAGGTCAATGCCACTTTGAAGATTTTTGCTGATGTCAAAAGCAAGAGTCAATTGAAAGTTATTAACCGCGAGGTCAACATGGTTGCTCTGGCGGCCCCCGCGTACCTTAAGTGGTCTCAGACTGGAATCACTTTTGATCAGTCAGATTACCCCGCTCACATGGCAACTCCAGGGCCTCAAGCTCTGGTGGTCAACCTAGTTGTTGAAAGCACTCGATTGCGCAAGGTCCTCATGGATGGCGGCAGTGGCCTGAACATTTTGTATGATGAAACCCTTTAGGGAATGGGCATCCCGATGTCCAAGCTCAGTGAAAGCAACATGACATTTCACGGAGTCATCCCGGGGAAGAAAGCAAAGTCACTCGGCCAGATTGCCCTGGATGTGACTTTTGGTGACTTGAAGATTTTCCGAAAGGAGAAACTGGCGTTTGAAGTGGTAGATTTTCATAGTGCCTATCATGCTATTCTAGGCAGGCCCGCGTATGCGTGCTTCATGGCCCGCCCATGTTACGTATACATCAAGTTGAAGATGCTCGGACCTAGAGGAGTGATTACAGTCATTGCCGACAGGCAGAGGGCGGAGGAGTGCCTCCAGAAAGGCTGCAAGATTGCTGATGAGCAGATGGCAGTGGTAGAGCTAGAGGAATACAAGAAAAGCGCCGATCCGAGTGAGTTGCTCCGAGACAAGAAGCCTGCTATAGAGTCCGCATTTCAGTCCGCGGGAGAAACGAAGCCGGTCCATGTTCACCTAGAAGACCCCAACACCGCTCCAACTCATATTTCAACAACACTTGACAGCAAATAGGAAGCCGCGCTCATCCAGTTCCTCCGTGAGAACTGGGACATCTTCGCATGGAAACCATTAGACATGCCAGGTGTACCTAGGGGACTGGTTGAGCACCGTTTGCGAGTTGATTCAAAAATGAAACCCGTCAAAGAACATATTCGTCGGTCCGCCGCGGAAAAAAGGAAGGCAGTTGGTGAAGAAGTGGCTCGGCTCCTGTCAGCTGAGTTTATACACGAGATTTGCCACTCCGAGTGGCTCGCGAACGTAGTAATGGTGCCCAAGAAGGATAATTCACTCTGTATGTGTATTTACTTCAAACATCTCAATCGGGCCTGCTCGAAAGTTCATTTCCCGCTCCCCCGCATCGATTAGATTATCGACTCGACTGTGGGGTGTGAGCAACTGTCCTTTCTTGATGCGTATTCCGAATACCATCAGATTCGACTGTTTGGGTAAGATGAAATAAAAACAGCCTTCAGCACCCCATTCGGGTGCTTTTGCTATATCACTATGCCATTCGGTCTAAAAAATGCATGTGCCACGTTCATGCGCATGATCCAGAAGTGCCTGCTCACTCAGATCAGTCGGAATGTGGAAGCATATATGGATGATATCATGGTCAAGTTGCGCAAGGGTTTCGACTTGCTGACTGATCTCACTGAAACCTTTGCTAACCCGAGGAGGTATGACATCAAATTGAATCTGTCCAAATGCACATTCGGAGTGCCATGAGGAAAATTACTCGGTTTTCTCGTTTCCGAGCGAGGAATCACGACGTTAATCCTGAGAAGATCAGCGCGATAGTTTGAATGAAACACCCAGAATGAGTGCATGACGTCCAAAGACTCACAGGTTGCCTGGCAGCGTTGAGTCGATTCATTTCCTGCCTCAGTGAGAAGGCACTGCCTCTTTACCGACTGATGAAGAAGTCAAAAAAGTTCGAGTGGACTCCAGAAGCAGAAGCAACATTTGTTGAACTCAAAGCCCCGCTTTCCACCCAGCCGGTGCTTGCTACCCCGAACAGCAAAGAACCTCCGCTCTTGTACATAGCAGCTACTGGTCAAGTTGTCAGCACAATGCTTACAGTCGAGTGAGAGGAAGAAGGCAAGGCTTATAAAGTGCAACGCCTTGTGTACTATATTTCTGAGGTCCTGACCCCGTCTAAGCAGAGGTATCCACACTACCAGAAACTCGTGTATGGGATTTACTTGACTACGAAGAAACTTGTCCATTATTTTCAAGACCACTCAGTTTCAGTCATTAGCGACGCCCCACTATCTGAGATCCTGAACAATCGGGATGCGACAGGTCGAGTGGCCAAGTGGGAAATTGACCTTCTCCCCTTTGACATCAAGTTTGAAGCGAAGAAAGCGATTAAGTCCTAAGCGCTGGCCGATTTCTTGGCCGAGTGGATCGAGCAGCAGCAGCCGACTCAAGTTCATTCGGAACATTGGACCATGTTCTTCAATGGATCCAAAATCCTCAATGGTTCTGGTGCAGGTGTGGTCCTTGTGTCACCAAGAGGCGACCAACTCAGCTATGCTCTCCAGATTCACTTTGACTCTTCCAACAACGAAGTTGAATATGAAGCACTCCTCTATGGGTTACGCATGGCCATCTCACTCGGTGTCCGTCGCCTGATGGTTTTTGGTGACTCGGATTTGGTAGTCAATCAAGTGATGAAAGAGTGGGATATCAGAAGCCCTGCTATGACAGGATATTGCAATGCGGTCAGGAAGCTAGATAAAAAGTTTGAAGGTCTAGAACTTCATCACGTCCCTCATGCAAAGAACCAGGAGGCTGATGAGTTGGCAAAGATAGGTTCCACTCGGAAGCCTGTTCCTAACATTGTGTTCCTCGAACACCTCTACTCACCATCAATACAGGAAGATCCATTCAATAAAGAGCCTCCCTAGGCAAAAAGCCCTTCTGACCCGACTGAGATTGAGGTTCCAGCTGTTATTGATCTTGTCATGGAGATCCTGGTGATCACACCCGACTAGACTGTGCCCTACATTGCATATGTACTCAGGCAAGAGCTCCCAGAAGACGAAGTTGAGGCACATCAGATTGTCTGCATATCCAAAGCTTTCACGGTCATGGGCGGGCAACTTTATAGGGAAAGTATCACTGGAGTAGCTCAGCGCTACATCTTCAGGTTCGGGGTTCCGCATAGCATCATCACGGACAACGGCTCTAATTTTGACTCGGAAGAATTCACACATTTTTGCGCCTCCCAAGGCACTCGGGTGGACTACGCGTCCGTCAGCCAGCCGTAGTAGAATGGACAAGCAGAAGGAGCAAATGGCCTTATTCTACAAGGACTGAAGCCCTGTCTCATGTGCGACCTTGAACACGCAGCTGGTGCCTCGGTCACTGAACTGTCATCTGTTTTGTGGGGTCTAAGGACAACTCCAAACTGTTCCACCGAGCGCTCTCCTTTCTTCATGGTGTATGGAGCTGAAGTCGTCCTGTCGACTGACCTCCTTCATAATGCACCCCGAGTGGAACTGTACTCGGAAGCCGAGGCAGAACAGGCGCGACAGGCCGCAGTTGATCTCCTCGAAGAAGAGCGCGAGATGGCTTTGATTTGGTCGGTGATTTACCAGCAAGACCTTTGTCGATTCCACGCCAAAAACGTCAGAAGTCGAACCTTTCAGGAAGGAGATCTAGTACTCCGAGTGGATCAACAACGTCCCCACAAGCTAGCCCCCGTGTGGGAAGGTCCCTTCATCATCACCAAGATGTTACACAACGGGGCTTAACACCTCTATAGCCTGAAGAATCGGATCGATGAACCACATGCATGGAACGCCGATCCCCTTCGTCAAATTTTCACCTAATACTCGAACAGTCGAGATGTAATAAAAGTACCATTTTCGATTGTTATCAAGACTCGACTCCTGCAGTCTCATAATGGTTATTTTCGCATCAACATGTGTTTAAATCCCCCTAGTGGGTGGCTTAGCCGCGAAATCCGCTTTCGCCTAAATTTCAAAAACTACTCCAAGTGAGAGCGGCCCTCTCACTCGCGGGCTTAGCCGCGAGCCAATCCTTGCCTAAGTTGAAAACTACTCCGAGTGAGAGCATCGCTCTCACTCGGGG
>LR738711.1:691391584-691419083 GCA_902687465.1 Secale cereale | reverse complement strand
GGGGGGGGGGGGCTTAGCCGCGAGCCATTCCTCGCCTAAGTTAAAAGCTACTCCGAGTTAGAGCGTCCCTCTCACTCGGGGGCTTAGCCGCAAGCCAGTCCTCGCGTAGGTTAAAAGCTACTCCGAGTGAGAGTGTCCCTCTCACTCGTGGGCTTAGCCGTGAGCTAGTCATTGCCTAAGTTAAAAAAACTACTCCGAGTGAGAGCGCCCCTCTCACTCGTGGGCTTAGCCGTGAGCCAGTCCTCGCCTGAGCTAAAAACTACTCCGAGTGAGAGCGTCCCTCTCACTCGGGAGCTTAGCTGCGAGCCAGTCCTCGCCTAAGTTAAAAACTACTCCGAGTGAGAGCGTCCCTCTCACTCAGGGGGCTTAGCTGCGAACCGGATTCGCCTAAGTATAAAGACACTCCGAGTGAGAGCATTCCTCTCACTCGAGGGCTTAGCCGTGAACCAGATTCGCCTAAGTTTCGAAAAACATTCCGAGTGAGAGCGTCCCTCTCACTCGAAAGCTTAGTCGCGAACCTGACTCACCTAAGTCCCTGAACTACGCCACAAGTACAATGTCAGGTTGTACTCTGTGCTGCACCACAAGAACAACGTCAAGTTGTACTCTGAGCTACGCCACAAGTACAATGTCAGGTTGCACTCTGAGTTGTGCCACAAGTACAGCGTCAGGTTGTAATCTGAGCTGCGCCACAAGTACATCGTCAGGTTGCACTCTGAGTTGTGCCACAAGTACAGCGTCAGGTTGTACTCTGAGCTGCACCACAAGTACATCGTCAGGTTGCACTCTGAGCTATGCCACAAGTACATCGTCAGGTTGCACTCTGATATGCGCCACAAGTACAACGTCTATACCAAGTGATGTGCAATCCACCCACTCGAAGCCTCAGCTACGATCCAAGTCAAAAAATCCAAAGACAATAGCAACTGCATCCAAATGAAAGCAACCAAGTTTTGATAAATCCAGCAAGGTTCAGAACCACAAGAAAAAGTACTCAGACATCAAGTCCGAAAGAGTTTAACGGTTACAAAATCACTCGGCATTCTGAGGCAAATGGAGTCGATTCATAAATGTTTTTCACTCTGCGGGACGACTAGCAGGCTTGATGAAAGTATCCAGATCGATGCCTTCCGCAATTCGAGTGGACGCTTCAAGGAAAGTCTCCATGAAGTCCTCGAACTAAAGTTTCTTCGTTTTTTCCACGCGGAGTTTCTTCAGCTTGTCTTCCTTAACTTCCTTGCAACGGACGCGAACGAGTGAAAGTGCCACATCAGCTCCATCGTGGGCCGCAGACTTCTTCCATGCATGCACTCGACCTGGGAGCTCATAGAGCCGAGTCATCAGTGACTCGAGGTCATTCTGGAGTTGGTATTCTGGCCATAGTGCCTTGTCGATCCTAGCGAGCGCAGTCTTCAGTCGGGCGATGTACCCCAGGACAATATCAAGGCATGCTTCGAGTCGCAACACGTGCATAGCAGCGGCGTCGCCCAAAAGAGACTTGGTAGGATCCAGCCCGGGTTCAATGCGGTTTGTCTCTTGGTCAAAGCTCTGGCAGAATTCTACATGGAGAACAAAAATATGAATCAACAGTGTTCTTAAGAGGTATTACTACAAGCGTGTCTACAGTATGGTCACTCTAACAACGTACCTTCGAGCGAGATGTACAGCTTCTAAGCAAGGCCCCCCAAGTATTCTTCTAGCTCATTCCTCTTCAGAGTAAGCTGGTCGACCTGGTCAGACAATGGTATCTTCTCCTCCCGCAACTGAGCGGCTTCCTTCCTCGCCTCGTTGACTGCAGTCTTCAGGGTTGCGTTCTCTTCTTCAAGTTTGCCGACTGAAGCCAGCTTCTTGTCTGCCGCTGCGGTTTTTTCCCTGGCAGTCTTCTGCGCTGCAGCAAGGTCGCTATCCTTCGCCTCCAGGGCCTTCTTCATTGTGTCTAAAGAAACATCAACCCTGAGTCGAGCTTGTAGCTGATGATTTTCACTACACACATCTGTCTGAGTGGAATTACTAAATTCAAGGAGTAGATTGGGAAGCAATGGAGCTCACAGTCGACGAAAGAGTTACCTTCCATGGTCTTCACTTCAGTTCTAGAATGCTCCAACTTCTTCTTGGTAACCTCCAGCTCCACCTGAAGAGAGTTCTTATCCTTTTCCAAAGTAGCATATTGACTCCCAAGTTCACAAGATTTCTACAATCAGTCGAAGGACTATTCAGTCAACAAGAACAAATAAAAGATGGATGAGTTCAACTAGTCAACACAAAACAAAAAGAGAGGTCTTAGACCACCGCCGACTGCGAGCAGTCGACAGCGGTCTCGGGAACTACACCTAGTGGGTGCACTCAGCGTGCCCCCACTGGTTCCGATTTGTCACTCGGAAAGGTCTGCCTGACCCGAGTACAAAAACATTGGAGTTCTAAGACCACTGCCGACTGCCCGCAGTCGACGATGGTCTCAGGGACTACACCCAGTGGGTGCACTAAGTGTGCCCCCACTGGTTCGATTTTATACTCAGGAAAGCCTACTGGCGCCACTAACGACTTACAAACAGCTACAAGTATAAGACCCCCGCCGACTGCCCACAGTCGACGGCGGTCTCGGGGACTACACCCAGTGGGTGCACTCAGCGTGCCCCCATTGGTTTTGACTTCCCACTCGACACGGCCCGCCCAGTCCGAGTGGGTAGGATGCCCACTCAACGCAATTCGAGTAGAGGAACTATACGATCAAACTAAACACCCACTGGGTCTAGAGACGGACTCAAGGAGTAGACTCATAATAGATGCACATTAAAGGTTCCAAAACGCTCATCCACTGACATCTCTCGGGAGAAAAGGCGGCGGTTTTCTGGTATCATATCCTAAAGAAGGCAAGGCTGAAGCTTTAGAAAAACAATCAAAAATCAACTTACAGTCCCACTTACTCGGACGTTGGCTTGGAGAGAGGAGTTGGCGTCACAAGCAGCTCTGTTGGCTTCATACGCTGTCTTCAGTCGGTCCACCATCATTCCAGCTTGGATCATCGCCTCCTTGGCAGCCCCTACCTGGTCCTCAGAGACATGGTATAGTGTGAACTGAGGCGGAGCTGATGGTGGAGTCGTAGCTGGTGGCACCACTGATGAGCTCAGAGCTTGAGGCTGCCCAGTCAGGTTTGAAGCATGAACAGTCGGTGCGGGAGGTTGGTCAGTCGACATAGGGTCAGAAAAAGTAATAGCGGGTCGAGATGAGCCTCCGAGCTCCTAGACTACCGGCTCAGCAGACAAGAGAGGCGTATGTCGGTGTCAAAACCGGCAGATCTCGGGTAGGGGGTCCCGAACTATGTGTCTAAGGTCGATGGTTACAGGAGACTGGGGACACGATGTTTACCCAGGTTCGGGCCCTCTCGATGGAGGTAATACCCTACTTCCTGCTTGATTTATCTTGATGAATATGAGTATTACAAGAGTTGATCTACCACGAGATCGTAATGGCTAAACCCTAGAAGCCTAGCATGTATGACTATGGTAATCTGTGTCTCCCATCTGGACTACTCCCTCCGGTTTATATAGACACCGGGGGGGATCTAGGGTTACATATAGTCGGTTACATAAGAAGGAATCTTCATAAATAGTCGCCAAGCTTGCCTTCCACGCCAAGGAGAGTCCCATCCGGACACGGGTACGGTCTTCGGCCTTCATGTCTTCACAGCCCATCAGTCCGGCCCATAGATGACAGGCCGGACGCCCGAGGACCCCTTAGTCCAGGACTCCCTCAGTAGCCCTGAACCTGGCTCCAATGACGAGGAGTCCGGCGCGCAGATTGTCTTCGGCATTGCAAGGTGGGTTCCCTCCTTCTCGAACTCCAAGATAGTCTTCAGACGCGGTGATTGTATCCGGACCTGTATACACAACTGCAGAGGATATAATATTCCACGAGTCCGATCCGCTGACGACTTTTTAGTAATATGACATTACGCCTGCTCGGCCATTATTTTCGAGCCATTAGCGGGCTCACCATCCAACGTCTCGAGGCGTGGTTTTATTGGTATGTCTTATCCAAGCAGGGATCGTGACTCCCTTTTTTAAGGGATTCTTATCAACCCGGGCATGGATAACCCAACCGTCACTTGCGTACAACTCCTTGGGAACAGGCAAGTCTTAAGGCCCAGGAGGAGACGTTCGATATTCGCGGCCTTCATATAGAGGTACAAACCCGTCTTTTTCTTTCACGGTTGCTTCTTTCTCAACCCCTACTACCCCGAGTTCCAACACCCAGGTTTCAATGGCCACAAGCTCCAATCATGTCTGGATCCAGCCGTCAAGGCCGGTGGGTGGCTTCTTCTATCACGGAGGGAGATATTGCAATGCTTCGGCCAACGAGGTATCTCACCGCAGAGATCCTCCATCGGCTTCCGACCGAGGGGCAGGTTATTCCCACCCCCAGATCCGGTGAGAGGGTCGTGTTCGTGTCCCACTTCCTCCGTGGGTTAGGGTTTGCAATTAATCCCTTCGTCCAAGTGCTCATGTTCTATTACGGGATAGATTTTCACAATCTGGCCCCGGACTCTATCCTTCTTATCACGACGTTTATCGTCGCGTGCGAAGCCTTCCTCCGAACTCCTCCGCACTTCGGCTTGTGGCTCAAGACCTTTGGCATGAAGCCGCAAGTGATAGAGGGGGAGCGGGCAGAGTGCGGCAGTGCCATAGTGAGCAAGCTCGCCAGTACTGTTTGGCTGAAAGGATCCTTTGCCAAGTCTTCCGATTTATGGCAGCAGGGGTGGTTCTACACCACCGAGCCTCACGGCTCCAAGTGGGCTGCTGCGCCCGTATTTCGATCCAGCCCCCCAATTCAGCTTGCATCGTGGGTTAATAAGGGGTTGGACTGGGGATCAATGGACGAGGTGCGGGTTTTGCAGAGCCGCATCCGAAACCTCATTGAGAGGGACATCAATATCGTCAATGTTGTTCAAGTAATGCTAGTCCGCTGGATCTGGTTGTGCCAGCGGCGGCCTCTCCGCATGTGGGATTTCAATCCGGAAGGGCCGCGAACTCTTTAGCACTTCTTCAGCACTACGCATGAAGGAATGTGGGGATAATTTTTTGGGAAACGAAAGCAATGGCCAGACACCACCGAAGATGTCGGCCTAGACTGTAACCATCCGGAAACCTCGGTAAGTACCCGCTCGCCGAACACCTCATAATCAGACACCCAGTGATAAGACACTAACCGAATCATCCTTTTTAAGGGCTAGATAAAGAAAATGGAATGGATTTGGTGTCCACCTCCCCTTCCAGAAGACTCAGCTAGTCCCATGTTAACAAGGATGCTGGCCTCGGCACCATACCAGGCGCCGGCACGGGAGAGTAAAGAGCAGAGTGAGAAGACCCGAGGTGACCTTCATTTCAGAGGTAAGTCGGATACTGAGTCCGGAGAAATCGACCTTTCCTTGCCTGTAGACAGAGGCGAAAGAGGACCCAGTATCCCTTCTCCGAGAAGGAGGAAAAGAGCCGCCTCCGATGGCTGGGAAAGGTGGTCTAAGAGAGGCAAGATGCCACCATCGAGTGGCTTGGGTTTGCAAAGCGACGCCGTTGAATAGCTCCAATATGGGGACACACCCTTAACCAAACCATAAGTGAATCCGGGGTACTTTGATAATATTCCGCCCTTTTGTCGTTACCGAAGATATACGTAATGTGTCGGTGCATTTTTACAGGTCGGCACAGAGTTTTTCTGTGCAATCCTCTTCTTTGGGAGGTCTCCTCCCAGAGATGACGGAGAGCGAGACGCCTCCCCCAACCCCCTCGCCTAATAGTACGGGTGATTCTGAAGTGTCATCGCAGAGGCTTTTTCTTGATCAACAAGCTATGCAGGTGATAAAAGAAGCAGTACCCGAAGGTGAATCTCCAGCCATCTGGGATTCCGGGGCTGATAATAATAAAGGCCCCGGACTGTCTGGCTCACAACCGAAGGTGATTCCGGAGACTGGTGGACTGGTTCCTTCAAAGAATAGTTGTGCTCCTAGAGCGGCTTCCGGAGACCCGGAGGCTCCGGATAAATTGCAAGACATGTTGGGGAAAGCATATGTCTCGGGGGAACAGCGTACCTTGATGGGTACAGTGGTCGAGAAGATTTTGTCCGTGAAGATCGGATTGAATGAATCCTTCATGAGCCTGCTAAAAGGCTTCGAGGTTTGTGACATAATGTTTTCAATTATGTTTTGTTTGCAAAGATGCACCTCTGTATAGGTAGTAGCCCCTGAGACTCCGGCTGGCTTCCAATGGGAAGCGAACAGAGGATCAAAAAGAATCATTCAAGGACTAACCTGATGAACTTGAACATAGGCTGTTTCCCCCTCGGCCACTTCCCAGACTATGGATATTGCCGAGCTATAGCGGAAGCTGGACATGGCGGGGGACGATCTTGCGTTAATCAATATGTGTCTTGATGAGTCGCAAGGTATGTATTCGGGGCAATCCCCATACATTTTTTGGTATGAGCATCCTGCCAAAAAGTTATATGCTGGAATATGCATGGCTGCAGATGGTACTGATGCCATTGAAGTTGTTCGAGAGGAGCTGGCCCGGGCTAAGGAGCAGGCCCAGTGTAGCAGTGCAGCTGCCGAAAAGGCATCGGCTGAGTTAAAAGCAAAACAAGCTACATGGCGCCAAGGCGAGGAGAAGATATCCGCGATGGCGCTCGAACTGAAAAATGCTACTGGCCGCTGCAAACTTCTAGAGAAGGAGAATGGAGCAAAAGCGGCTGAACTTGACAAGGCCTTGCGAGAGGCGAAAGAAGCGCGGTCGAAATCCAGAGCAGCCCGTGAGGAAATCCGGCAAGCTAGGGAGATTGCGGCTGGTAAGCCCTTTCTGCTACAGACTAGGTTCGGCGATCCGAACTATGCTCAGCTTGACCGGGTGTGGAGTTCTCCGGGCGAGTTTTTAGACTTGTCGAAGAGTTCTTCCGATGCGGCGCAGTACTATCAAGCGCGAGAGGGGAATGCAACAGAGAAGCTTTTCTGGTCTCAGTTTGGCGCATCAAAGTGCCCTTTGTTGCTGAATGCACATATGTCCCAATGGGCCGAGCTTCATAGGATAACCCGCGCTGCCATGAAGAATGTCATAGTCCGGTTGTGGCCAGCCGGGCCTGTTCCAAATAACTACTTCTGTTTGGTTGAAAGGCTTGTTGACGCAGTGCCGGTACCGACGCTATCAAGAGGTCGGCGTGCATTGAGGTTGCACGGATGGCTTTCGCCCGAGTGAAGACATTCTGGGGGAAGATGAAGGCCATCGATGTTGCGGCGAAGATTCCACCCAAGGGCAAGGACCGTCCTGGGCAAGAACATTATTTTGATGACTCCCTAGAGGCCGCCTGCTTAATAGAGGGTCAATGCGCGAAAGACGTAATGTTCGAGTGAGGTGTATTAGAATTGCTAATCTATTTTTATCTTTTGCTTGAAAGCTTGAAGTCCTCCTATGCGGCCGTTTTAATATAATCTGAAAGTTTTCCAATCGTCGGCTTCAGGGGTGTTCGGAAAAGCATTTAATCACTCTTTATCCAACGTCTTGGTCCATGAAGGAGGTGATAATGCGGCAAACCAGGCAATTGGACTATAGGGCGTTAACACTTTCACTTAGCCATATGAGTTTTATGGTGGGGCTATGACATAGCCCCTCGTATGTATGCGGTGTATTATAATATGATGCCTTACATATTTGATCTGAAAAAGACCCCTCGTGTGACACGGAGAATCGCTAAAGATTCCAATAAGTCATCAAGTGGTTGACCAGCTCTCGCCGCATCATGACAGTCAGTTTTCGGCTTTCTCTACTGAGGTACTTGACCAGATGAACCGGAAGCACAATCGCAGTAGTTCTCCCTTTACTACCCTTGCCGATGGAGCGGAACGTAGGGTAGCAAGCACAGGAGCCGGGCAACCCAACTATTGACCAAAGACAATGATTCGGAGCTGATGCATATAAGGCCAAACTTGCGACGCCGAAGTACGCTATAGAGCTATTCGGGCTTTTGCTGGCAACTCATTTATTCCCGTACCGAGCCCCTGGCAGGTTATGCCCAGGTACATCTGTGAAACAACCGTAGGAGCCATATTCATTGGCGAAACAACATGGATGATTAATTTGAACACTGTTTTCTGGGACCTAAGTGATATGCCAATGATTAATTTATATATATAAGGACCACAACCCCAGTTATTTGACATGTTCGGGGTTGTAGGCGGAGGAAGAGGCATAGTACAGGCTTGAAATAAAGAGTGCGGTCTACAAAAGATACTTTGGACCTCCTGTCACACGTCTGCGCCGCCTGTCCTCGGCGAGGGGAATCCTTGATGGACGTAGCCCTTTAGGTGAGTGTACGGATCCGAACTCCGATAGAGTTAGTTTTAGGTGTTTGTCCTATTCGTCACCTGTTTTTAAGCGATACTGAAGGAAGATATAAAAATAAAATAGATGAAAAGTGTTACGGGAGTGCTTGCAGGCTTGTCCGTAGTGTGCTTCCACCAATGACCATGGTATCTTGAGTGCGTAGTGATGTATGCACGGTGCAAATTTTGTAGGTGTACGAGGTGGGCGGCGGAAGCCGGACTGCTATTTTCGCTTCGGGAGTAGTCCATCCTCGGGTGGAGATTGCTTCTAACTCCCAATATTTCGTTGGTGAACCTCTCCTTCATCCCTATTGTCTGGCGGCCTCCTCCTCCTGTGTTCGGCGTTGAGCTTGCCGGCCTGCTTAAAGACCCAGCAGTTTCTCTTAGTATGATTAGCTGGTTTATCGGGGGGGCGTGAATCTGGCGGTCCAATATCCTGTCTAGGTTGGATGGTTTGTCTCGGTTCGCCTTGAGTGGCTTCTTCCGTTAACCGGGCTTGGGATTGCTGAATCCAGCGTTTACCGATGTGTCGCGTGATCTTTCATTATCATTGTGACTGTTGTGTTTACCTCGTCGTGGCTTGCCGTTGCCGTTTCGGATTTCGGAAGTGCCTGGGTCGCTGGCGTCTGTCTTCTCTCGCGCAAAGGCGGGTCATTAGAGCAGTAAGGGCTGTCATGGATTTATGTCCTTCTTGACCGAGGTGGCGTGCAATCCATTCGTCCCAGACGCTGTGCCTGAAGGCTGCGAGGGCTTCTGCGTTCAAACAATCGATGATTTGGTTCTTTTTGACTAAGAACCGAGTCCAGAGCTTTCTGGCTGACTCTTTGGGCAACTGGACAATGTTACTTAGGTCATCGGCATCCACTGGCCGGATGTATGTTCCTCGGAAGTTGTCAAGGAAAGCTTCTTCCAAGTCTTCCCAGCTGCCTATGGAATTTTCAGGCAGGCTGTTCAACCAGTGCCGAGCTGGCCCTTTCAGCTTTAGTTGGAGGTATTTAATGGCGTGGAGGTCGTCTCCACGGGCCATATGGATGTGGAGTATAAAATCTTCTAATCATACCGCAGGGTTGGTTGTTCCGTCATATGATTCAATATTGACGGGTTTGAATCCTTCGGGGAATGGTCCATTACTTCATCGGTGAAGCAAAAAGGGTGTGCGGCGCCTCTGTGTAGGGCACACTGCGACGTAACTCCGAAGGAGTCCATTTGCGGCTTTCGGCTCGGGCGTGGCTGGGTTTGTCACGTCCGAATAGGTAGCCATCATCGCATGTCGAGGCATGCCCTCGCAATCCGTAGATCGATCTTGCGTGCCCTGCTCTACTATCTTAGTCCCGTCAAGGGTCATTTGTACAACCGTAAGCTGTGTTATTCCTGCCTTTACGGCGAGGTGGGGCGGTCTGGTGTTCGGCTTGAGTTGCCTCTTTATCCGGACGGGATTGTCGACGACCTGCCGCATTGTGTCATGATGGTGCGGGCTCTAACGCTTCGTCATTGAACCATGGTAGCAATCTATGCTTCCGGTAGCTTTTGACTGGGCCATTAAGGCCGTATTCTTCGGCGGTCAGGACTTTGGTCCATCTATCGTTGAGTAGGTCTTGGTCAGCTTAAAGCTACTGCTGCTTTTTTCCAGGCTCCTTGCAGTGGCTATCAGCCTGCGCTTGAAGCGCTCCTGCTCGAGGGGTTCTTCGGGTACGATGAAGTCTTCGTCGCCGAGGCTTACCTCATCTTCGGAGAGCGGAAGGTAGTTGTCGTCCTCCGAATTGCCGCTGGGCAGGGCCTGTTCATCGGGGTTGGCTTGCCCGTTTTCTTGTTCCTCCTGCTCAGATCTTGCTCCAACAGGGTCTTCATTCTCTTCAGCATCGTCCGGAGTGCTGTTTTCTCTGGTTCCAGCGTCGTTGCGATGTAACTTAGAGTGGCATTTAGGGCGCCGGTATTTATACTGTGTCTCAGGAGATTTGTTCTCGACTGGATCTTCTTTGTCATCGTCGCTAGCTTTTTTAGGTGTATCAACCATGCACATGTCGTACCAAGAGGTGGCCGTCCTACGTCCCATGACTGACGAGTCTTGTCCTTGCTCCTTGTTGGCATCATCGTCTATACCGTCGATGTCTTCGGAGCCATAATCTGGCATGTCGGTTAAGTCCTCGACGGTGGCTATGAAGTGGGTGGCGGGTGGGAAGCGAAATTCTCCGTCGTTAGCCCCTAGTTCGAACCGGACATAGTTCGGATGTGAGTCCCCTGCCAAGGATAGGTTTTTTAACGAGTTTAGCACGTCGCCCAGGGGCGAGTGTTGGAAGATGTCTGCGGCACCGAATTCTAAAATTGATAACCGATCCAGCTCGGTGTCCGCAGGCGTGCGTGGTTCAGAACTTATAGCCGGAGACGAGTCCGGAGTCCCATTGATGCAAATATTGCAAGGTGTCGAGTCTGTGTGCAGCTCCAACGTCGCGGACTCTATGGCCTCGGATGGCACAATCTGCACCGGATTTAAGGCTGTTGAAGCAACATGATCCATCTCCTAGATGTGGTCCCATGACAGATTTAAGTCATGTTCATCCGAGCAAGGGGGAGCGATCGCCGAAGTCTCAAATCTGTCGAAGATCAAGTCTCCACGGATGTCCGCAACGTAGTTCAAGCTCCCGAATCTGACTTGATGGCCAGGGGCGTAGCTGTCGATCTGCTCCAGATGGCCAAGCAAGTTGGCCCGCAGTACGAAGCCGCCGAATATGAAGATCTGTCCAGGGAGGAAGGTTTCTCCCTGGATGGCGTCACTATCGACGATTGAAGGGGCCATCGAACCTTTCATCGACGGCACAGTGGAACTCTCAATGAAAGCACCAATGTCGGTGTCAAAACTGGCGGATCTCGGGTAGGGGGTCCCGAACTGTGCTTTTAAGGTCGATGGTTACAGGAGACTCGGGACACAATGTTTACCCAGGTTCGGGCCCTCTCTATGGAGGTAATACCCTACTTCCTGCTTGATTGATCTTGATGAATATGAGTATTACAAGAGTTGATCTACCATGAGATCGTAATGGCTAAACCCTAGAAGCCTATCTTGTATGACTATGGTAATGTGTGTCTCCCATCCGGACTACCCCCTCCGGTTTATATAGACACCGGGGGGGGGGGGATCTAGGGTTACATGGAGTCGGTTACATAAGAAGGAATCTTCATATATAGTCACTAAACTTGCCTTCCATGCCAAGGAGAGTCCCATCCGGACACGGGTAAGGTCTTCGGCCTTCATGTCTTCACAACCCATCAGTCCGGCCCATAGATGACAGGCCGGACGCCAGAGGACCCCTTAGTCCAGGTTTCCCTCAGTGTACGGTTGGCAGACACCCTCCTGCTCGAGGCTCTTCCCCTCCTCCCTGTGCCCCTCTGGGTCTCATCATCATCATCGTCATCCGGAAGCTAGATAACCTCTGCTTGCTCTGCAAGTATCTCGAATGAGATTTCAATCGACCACTCTAATTAGCTGGTGAAAGGCAAGTGCATCCGCTATAGCTTACCTGCCCGAGAAGTGGCCGCAATGGCGGTGTCTGCATCGCCTTGCTCTTCATCTATCTCCATGTGAGACGTTGCGGAAGTGGCAGCCCTGAAATTGCGAAATCCCACTCGGTTAGACAAACGAAGAATCTGTGACAACGATGGGAAGCAAAGGAGAGAAACATTCACCCCGAAGTGACGGGTACAACCACTTTGATATTGGGCAAAGCCTTCCGAGGCTTGGCGGCGGTGACCTTGGCTTGCTTCACGGTCTTCTCAGTCGGTTCCGGAGTCGACGTCCGAGTGCGCTTTGAGGTCCTCGCACTCGATGCCGTCATCTTGCCTTGGCCACCCGCGGGTTCCTCTGACTGCTTGGAGCGCCTCTCGGTGCGGGGCGGTGACTCGACCTCATCGCTGCTGTCCGAGTCCGAGTTATCGTCGTCACTTTCATCTGCATGCTCAATGTTGGCACTCCCGTCCTCGCTCCCACCTTCCTCCAGTTGTTGCTCTCCATTCGGCATAGAATACATCCTCGTGAAGACCTGCAAGGCACCAATTAGATAAGATCAGACCTGTCCAAGAACGATTGCATATGAAAGATCACAAGGGAAAAAATCACTCGACAAAATGGTGCCTAACCTCCCCAGGAGCACGCTCGGCGTCGTATGGCAAGATCCTCTTAGCTCCCCGGGGACTGTCCTTTTTACCAGTGATGCTCTTCAACCACTGAGCTACTGTCTTCTCATCGACCTTCTCTGGGTGGGCTCTAGAAGTATCGTTTGGACCCGAGTACATCCACATGGGATGGTCGCGAGCTTGCAAAGGTTGGATGCGTCGACTGAGAAACACCTCTTACAGGTCCATACCCGTCACCCCACCCTAAAGCAGCGCGACGACTGCGTCGACCAAAATGGCAACTTCACCTTTCTCCTCCGCAAAAACTAGCATGGGGCATGCTTTGCTGACCCTATCTAGAGTGAAAGGGGGAAGCACAGTCGGATAGTCGGGGGTCGGAATGTCCTTGCAGTAAAACCAAGTCGACTGCCAACCCCTAACTGACTCGAGAAACGTCATTGGAGGGAATGTGCTCCTGCTTCTCATCTGGATTCCCAACCCCCCACACATTTGGATCACGTGCGTCTTTTCGCCAGTCGAATTAGCCTTCTTCACCGATCGGGATCGGCAGGTGAAGATATGTTTGAACAGCCCCCAATGGGGTTGGCACCCCAGGAAGCTCTCGCACATCGTGATGAATGCAGCAAGGTAGGTGATGGTGTTGGGAGGAAAGTGGTGGATCTGAGCGCCGAAAAAATTCAAGAAGCCATAGAAGAATGGATTAGGGGGCAGAGAAAGACCTCGGTCGACGTGGGTGGTGAGTAGGACATGCTCACCCTCACGCTGCTCGGGCTCAGTCTCCTTCCTCGACAACCTCCAGGACCCAGGCGCGATGAGGCCATCGGCGGCGAGACCCTCCAGATCTTCCTTCGTGGCGGTCGAGCGGATCCAGTCCCCGTGGATCTAGCCCGGAGGCAGGCTGGACCACGAGGACGACCCCTTCACCGGCTTCTTGCCCATGGACGCCGCTTTCTTTGCGGGTCCGTCCTTCGCCATTGGAGGAGAGATCGATCGAGACGGTGGAAGAAAGGGAGCGGAGAAGCAAATGGGAGGCACAGTGCTACGGCGATGGCGCCCTTTATGGTCGTGTTTCCGAGTGGCTGACCAGCGGGCCCAGGTGATCCGGTCGCATCCCATAACAGACGGCCGCTCGATATGTGACGAAAAAGGTGGTGCGAGAATTGAGGAGCCCCTATCCGCCGGCTCCGTTTACTGCGCCAACGTCTCGTCCCGTCCCGCGCGCTTCTCCCGGGATATCCGGGATACGCAGAGCAAGCGAATCGCACCAGAGATGCCCCGGGCCGGCCGGCTCCAAAACAAACTGACAGAACCCACTCAGCAATCCCTAGGAGACTGGAATGGATGGAGGCGACTGCCAAAGAAGCGGGCAACGAATGAACCTCCGGGTGCCTCAGAAGGTTCACTCGGAACGCCGGAGCATGATGAACCCGCTCTGGTAAGCCTCCCACCAATCGTCCCTCAATCCATTCGCGGGCTAATAACGAACACATATACCTGGGTCCTAGGCCTAACCTAGACGCCTAGCCCAAGGACATTCCCTAGAGTCAAAGACATTCGAAGTCCAACGAAAGATACCGACTGAGATCACCTTGAAGCGAAATCCACTCGACAGCAGATTCCACTCAACCACAGTAGCGTCACTCGACCATATGAAGAAATAGTCAGAGTACAGAAGATCTAAAGCCACCCCAGGATGGCAATGGTCAGGCGTTCACTCTGTATTCATAAATATCATTAATAGCTAGCGTTTCCAGTAACGCCCCTGCCTCAACTCACATTAAACCATGTGTAACCGAGGGCCGAAGGGGCCTGGCACACTCTATATAAGACACCCCCTCCTCTGGCACAAGGGTTCGCACCCCCTGTAACCACAACATATACTAGTCGACAAAGCCTCCGCGGCACCGAGATGTAGGGCTGCTACCTCCTCCGAGAGGGGTCTAAACTCGTAAAAGCAGTGTCACAATCTTGCCGTAGCTAGGACTCTGCCTCTTTCCTACCCCCTACTCTCACTGTCAGATACATTCCCACGACATGGGTATCATTATTTTCTCACCCTCACAGATGATTTGAGTAGATATGGATGTATCTACTTGATGAAACACAAGTCTCAAAAATTTGAAAAGTTCAAAAAAATTCAGAGTGAAGTAGAGAATCATCGTAATAAGAAAATAAAGTTTCTACGATCTAATCGCGGAGGCGAATATTTGGGTTATGAGTTTGGCCTTCATTTAAAACAATGTGGAATAGTTTCACAACTCAAGCCACCTGGAACACCATAGCGTAATGGTGTGTCTGAACGTCATAATCGTACTCTATTGGATATGGTGCGTTATATGATGTCTCTTATTGATTTGCCTTTATCATTTTGGGTTATGCATTAGATGTTGGGGAACATAGTATTTTTAAACTTTCCTACGATCACGCAAGATCTATCTACCAGATGCATAGCAACGAGAGGGAAGAGTGTGTCTACGTACCCTCGTAGACCGGAAGCGGAAGCGTCAAGTGACGCGGTTGATGTAGTCGAACTTCTTCGCGATCCAACCGATCAAGCACCGAACGTACGGCACCTCCGCGTTCAGCACACGTTCAGCTTGATGACATCCCACGAGCTCTTGATCTAGTTGAGCTTCACGGGAGAGTTTCGTCAGCACGACGGCGTGGTGACGGATATGATGTATCTACCGGCGCAGGGCTACGCCTAAGCACTGCGACAGTATGACCGAGGTGTGTTTCTGTGGAGGGGGGCACCGCACACGGCTAGAACAATTCAACTTGTGTGTCTTTGGGTGCCCCCCTGCCCCCGTATATAAAGGAGCAAGGGGGGAGGCCGGCCGGCCCTCCTATGGTGCGGCTAGGGCTGCAATCCTACTAGGAATAGGATTGCAATCCTATTCCTAGTAGGAATCTACCAAAGAAGGAAAAGGGGGGAAGGAAAGAGAGGGAGAGGGAGAGGGAAAGAGGGGACGCGCCCCCCTCCCTGTAATGCCCAGGATGGGACTATACCTCCTACGTGTCGAGGCATGACTTAAAGGTATAAGCCCATTCTGGAATGATCTCAAGTTTGGTATCTTTGCACGACTCATGTAAAAATAGGGATGAAATTGCAAAAAGGAGATAGTTGGCTTACACTCGCCACTTCACACAATACATTACATAAGCAAAACATCTTTCAAATACATCACAACCCGACTACGGGCGAAGATCCAAAAGAAAGATACCAAACACAACATAAAGCCACAGGTCTAGATCGAATCCTAGTAGAAACCACTACTGATCGTCGAAAACGTCACAAGCATACGGCCACAATCTTCATCGAACTCCTGGTGGAGTTCTGATCCATCTCCTGCATAGAACTCGGCTGAACCTGCATCTGGTGTTGTAGTATCCGTGAGCCACGAGGACTCAGCAATCCCATAACCATGGGTATCAAGACTAGCAAAGCTTTGTGGGTAGGAAGAGGTAAAGTGGTGAGGTTGCAGCAGCGGCTAAGCATAATATGGTGGCTAACTTACGAGAACAAGAATAAGATGAGCATCTATGCAAACGGACGCAAAAGTAGTGATCGCTAAAGATCCTGAACTACATACGAGTCAAACATAACCCCACCGTGTTCTCTTCTCAAAGTGAAAAGAGACAGTCACGGTTACTCACACAGTTGTGTGTTTTACTTCGGATCCTCTGACAAGTTTTCTACAACCGGACATTAACAAATTCCAATCTGCCACATAACCACGGGCACGGCTTTCGAAAGATTATAACCCTGCAGGGGTGTTCCAACTTAGCCCATCACAAGCTCTCACGGTTAGCTGAAGTGATAAATATAATATCATCACCCCTTATCTTAGGGAAATCCGATCAGGCTCGGCTTCCCGGTGCACAAGACATTTCGACAATGGTAAAACAAGTCCAGCAAGACCTCCCGGTGTGTCGACACCCTGATAGTAGTCGCGCGTATCTCGTCTCAGGCCACAACTGGATGGGCGATCCTACAGGTAAAACCAAACCTCGAGTTTCCCCGTGGTGGCCCCGCATAACCCCCGTTTGGGACCAACACCATCAGCACTGGCCCCCCTGCTATGTAGAATTAAGAACCCGGGGACGTAACCCCCTATGCAAATTTAATTAATTAATTAAGTTGTTATTATGAGGCAAATTAAAACCAATGTTGGGCCTTGCTGGAGGAGTTTTATTCAAAGTCGAACTGTCAAGGGGTCCCCATCCACCCATCGTGTAAGGAACGCAAAATCAAGGAACATAATGCCGGTTTATCGGCGCCTAAGGTGGCATGAGTGGAACAAAACAGCAAGCAAAATGCCAAGCCTTCCACCCATGCTCAGTATATAGGTGTGTTAATAATAATAATAGATATTGTGATATTCCAACAACAAGTTCCCTCCTGGAACGATCTTCATCTTCACCTGCAACTAACAACGCTATAAGAGGGGCTGAGCAAGCGGGTAACATAGCCAAACAATGGTTTTGCTAGGAAGGTGTCAAGGTTAGAGGTTTCATGGCAACAAGGAGAGGCTGACATAAAAGATGGGTAGCGCGACATGTAACGATAGCATCGAGACAACTAAGCATGGCAATGGTAGTAAAGGTATCCAAGGGTATGATCATCTTGCCTGGGATTCCGCAAGGAAGAAGAACGGATCCATGAAGTAGACGGAGCAACATAGTCGAGCGAATCCTCACAACTCCGGACGAAACCGAAGCTAACAAGAGAAGCAACCGGAAAGAAGCAAACAACACGGTAAACACACATTCAGAAGCATGTCATGATGCACAAGCAAGCATGATGCATGTCCGGTTTAAATATGCATGTCATGGCAAAGTGCACAAACAACACTACAAGTTAAGTGGAGCTCAATATGCAACGAGTTGCATATTGACGAAACACCACATGTTATTTATTTAGTTGACTCTTGTTTATTTACAAGACAAGATTAAATGTTTTTAACATGGCAAGAGGTGAAGCAAAAACAAACTACCTATTTAGACATTTTAAATGAGGCCGGAAATAACAACAACAAATCCGGTAAAATCCCCATGAGCATGTTTAGCAATTTAAGCAAACAACAATTCACACATTTTAATGTTGTTAACATGATGCGGATGATATGATCAAGTTTTATGCAATTTTTATTAGAAGTTGACATGAAGATGATAAGGAGTATTTGTCACCGTGGTGGAAGGAAAGGGTGCCACGGCAACGATCCGAAAATGATGCAACGGCAACATCTCGGTTCCGGTAACTCGTTGAGAGACCGGTGCAAAAGATGAAGGGAGGCGTGAGCGAGCGAAACAAGATGAAAGGTGGGGTGATCCCGTCACCGGGTTCCCACGGGTCGGCGACGAGGCAACCGAGGAGCATGACAAAAGAAGATACGGGCACGGAGCACACAAGGGAAACATCTCATACAACACACATCACAAGCGTTCATCCACGGGGTCGTGTCGGTATACCTTCGGGGTGTTCGTTCTCGGAGGGGTTAGAGGACGTAGAGGGACGTAGTGGAAGTAGTGGAAGTAGACGTTCTCGAGGCGGTCGGGGTACATGTTCGTAGAGGGAAGTAGTCATTCCGTGAGTCGTGGTACACGTCCGTAGAGGGAAGTAGTCGTTCACGTTATCGTGTCGGGGTACTTGTCGCGGCATCGGACATCTTCGGGGCGACGGTAGTGGTACATGGTTCGTCGGCGACGGTAGTGGAACTTGACGTTTCGTTCATGGGTCTTCGGCGAGGGTAGTCGTTCACGTTGATGTAGTGGTACTCGCGGTCGTCGTGGAACTTGTCGGTCTCGGGACTTGGCGACGGTAGATGTACTCGGTCGTCGTGGTACTTGGGTCTTCAACTTTCCAGTCTTGACAAAAATGAAGGGGTACTTGGTGTTTCATCGTGTAGACGAACTTGACGAATTCGGAAGGGGAACTCGGCGCCCACGGGTGTTGCAACTGCAGTGTCCACAACAACAGGAAAAAAACGGCAGCAAGGTGCACCGAAGGCGGCCGGCGAGCTGCTCATGCCCGAGGCCGGTCAGGGAGGACGGGACGCGAGGGGGGAAGGAGCCCAGCTGCTGGAACGGCGTCGAGGGAGGCCGAAAGAGTCGTCCTGCTCCTCGATCCCGCCTGGATCGAGCGAGACAGGGGCTTGGGGCGGCCATCCATGGCGGATGACAGGGGCGGGCCGGCGGCTGGAGGGCGCGTCCAGGCACCGGAGACGGAGATGCAGGGCGCCTTGGTGACGGAGGTTGCATTGGAGGAGGGAGGCGCGCACCTGGCCGGCCCTGGCTGCCGCTGGAGGCGAGGCCGGCGCAGGCTGACGGAGCTCGGCGGAGGTTGGGGCCTGGGCGCGCGGCTTCGAGGAGAAGGGCGCAGGGGCCATGGCTGGAGGCCCGATGGCGAAGGGAGGTCGGGGCTTCTGGCGCGGAGGCCGCAAGGGCGAGAAAGAGGCGACCGAGGGGCGCCTTGATCGTAGGGCTGGGGGGGAGAAAGGTGCGGGCGAAGGAAGATGGGGACGAGGGGGTCGAGGGTGCGGGGTCGAGGCCTCTGGCGGCGCGGGGGGAGGAAAGGAGGAGCGAGGGGGTGCGAAGGCTAGGGTTGCAAAGGGAGGCCGGGCCACGGGACCTGATGGGCCGGCTGGGCTGGGAGCAGGCCGAGCAGCCTTAGGGAGGCCTGGGCCAAAGGAGGCTGGCGGCTGGGCCTCTCTCTCCATATATTTCTTAGTAGAAAAATAAATAGAGAGAGTCCAACAAAATAAGAAAGGAGGCCATGAACAGTAAAATAAATGATGGAACATTTTTGTAAGGCTTTATGGAATATTACCAACCCAACAAAAATAGTTCCAACAAAATAGGGAAATATGCAAGTGTGTGTGGTTTAATTCCAAAGAATGGAGTATTTTATAATATAGCTCCCTAAATATTGAGAGGACATATGTTATAAAGAGAAGACACTCTTCCCTCGATTTAAATGGACCGAAGGCCCACACAATTTATTTAAGTTGAGCTGCAAAAGATTAATGACATGATGGCATGATGACATGATGCAATGCAAAATAAATAAATCAAGGACAAAAGAAACACATGGGAAACCCGGAACATCTGGAATCTTCTGGGACGTCGGTCTTCGGGCGTCATAACTGTCCCACACTAACAGAGGATCTCGACCCGAGATCCTAGAGATAGCACCGGGTAAAAAAACAGAAGAGGAAGAGGTAAAACAAAGTTGCTTCTTTGACAGACGAGTGAAACCAGGAACCTTGAGAGGTTGACCAAAATGAAAGAAGAATACAACGGAGATGAACGAATATGAAAACTCCGTTAGAAAAAGAGGAACAAGGAACATTATGAGAACCTTGTAGGTTGAAAGACATGAAACAAAAGCTTACGAACCAAAAGAATATGAAACTGCAACGGTATAGCCAAGGAATAAGAATGACAGAATTTGGACAGCACTCCGTCTGAAAATGGAAGGAATTGAACATGAACTTGAGGAGATGGATGATACTTGATGAAATCAACAACACACTGCCTCCGGAACAATTAAAAGAATGGCACAAGGGTAAGAAAGATTCAGAGAGCACTCCGGTTAAAAAGAGAGGCAAACTTGATAAGATGACGGAACTTGAATTGATGGCATGACATTCCGGTTAAATAGACAAGCAAGGGAAGAACATGATCTTGATAAAAACGAGATG
Organism: Secale cereale; assembly: GCA_902687465.1. Lineage (NCBI taxonomy): Eukaryota > Viridiplantae > Streptophyta > Magnoliopsida > Poales > Poaceae > Secale > Secale cereale. Next base: position 691,398,890 of record LR738711.1, on the reverse strand, counting down.
ATGGTCAAAGAGAGAGCAACATCTCAATGCCTCCTGAATGAAAGAATATATGTTAGGTCAATGGAAAGAAAGAACGGAGGAGAAAATGACAACTTCTCTCAAAATTGAATTTGAAAGAGCATCCTTACGAAGAAGGGTTGAACAGAGTTGTTGGAAATTCAATAATGAAAGAATAAGCTTGATGTGGGCTTATGGCAAAACATCTCAAAATTATGAGGTGACACCCGTCCACTAGCAGAAAATAATTGGTTGGAAAGATCTCCTGAACAAAGAAAAAGATGGGTTTAAATATCTCATTCCTGATAACTCGTGAATCATGAAACATGAAGGAATTGTCAAGAATGACATAACACCCTCTGAAAAGATAAGGTAGAAAGGATTGCAATTGGAATGCATGATGAAGAATGCTTGAGCTCCAACAAGAATCTTGATGAAGACTTCGAGGATGAATTAAAACATGAGAACCACCATGAAGAACTCCGGTAATGAAAGCATGAGAAGTGAAAGATGAAAAGAATAAGATTCAAGGCCCGCGATGAATTAGATGGAGGTTGAAATGATATAATTAAATAACTTGGAACTCCGGAAAACAAGATGAACAACTTAGAACCGAGAATATGATATGATGAACAAGCTCCGAAGGAAGAGATTAATCACCTTGAAGGAATAAGAATAAGAATTATGTCATGCATATCCTTCATCAAATTAAATTGATGACAAGCAACGGATTTGGCATACTACTTATTCTCGTTGGGAAGAATTAAAGAGAGATCTAGTACAGCCTTGGATAAGTATTCAACGAACCACCGGTAGGATTGTGAAAAGAACAAAAGAATTAATACGATAACAAGGAAGAGTAATCTTGAACGAACCACCGTAAAATATGGAGACGAACGAAGAGACATCAATGAAGAATAGTTGGAGGACGAAGTTGCAAACAGAGAACGAAGAAATATTCTGAAATGATGGCCTTCGGAGGATCACAAAGAAAAGAATTCATGAAATGCTTCGGATGGGTATAAAAAGAATTCCTCACAATCAGAACAATAATGAGGATGGCATGAAGCTAGAACCACAACTCATCAAGAGAACGGGTCAAAATTTAAGAGAAACTATTCTCCGGTCTTCAAATGTTGAGAATGACAAGGAGAACCACCTTGAAGAATTTGAGATACTCCGGAAGAATAGAAAGATGGAAGGTTGAGCTAAAGATGGAAATAATTGAAAACAAGCTTGGAGAAGGCATGTGACTGATGGAAATCATTCTTACGTCACACTTTAAAAGAATTTGAGTATAGCTCCAGAAAAAATTGGAAGAGTCAGGTAAGATCCTGGGAAAAAACCTGTGGGTTAGGGCCCATTAAAGAAATCACCGTTGGAAAAGATTGCTTAAGAGATATTGCACCGGTTGAATTAAATGGCTTGAATAGATGATAATCCTCAAAATAGCTTGAACGGATTAAGAATGGAATTATGAATCTTCAGCACTCCCGATATGAATAGCAAGAGGAGAATGATTAATTGGTGCACCAGAATAAGAAAGCATTGTGAAATGAGGAAAAGGATAAGGTCAACACCGAAATCTTGAATTACATCCACCGGCAGAATTTGAGAACAAAAGAATGATGAACTTGAAGCTCTTGAGCATATTCACGATAATCACCGGATAAGAACATTGAAGGAAAATGAATGAAGAACATCACATGAGTAAAATAGATACTTCATTTAGAATTCCAACTCCATGAAGAAAAAGGGGTGGGAGGGTGGGGAAAAACAAAGACGACTTGGGATGAATGAAACAGACAAATCGTCAGATTTCTCAACGGCGTCCGTATGTAATAACTTGAAGAGAAGGCACACCGGTTGAAAAAGGATTATCATGAAAATCTCGATGGTCAAGAAGAATTAGCACTCCCATATAAATATGAGAACACCAATTAGGAAGGGTATGGAATCAACATTTGACATCGAAGCAACTCGAATACCAGAATCAAAACAAAAACAAAGGATAGATATGTTGCGGCATAATCTTCACAATATCCTCCGAACAGAGAATTGAACGAATGAATTCCGCAGGTACATCAACTTGTCGAGAAGCCACTTGGGAGAACAAAAGATAAATAAAATAACAAGGATCAGAAGAACAAATACAAGATAGAAGCTTCGTTCCACATATTCGTGCTGAGAGCTCATGGAACGTGTTACAAAAGGGTTTTGCAATCCCCGGATCAGCATAGCCAAGGACCCTTTAAGATGCAACTCTCGATCGGAACAACGCCCATAAAACCACTTCACTCAATGTAGAACCCCGAACTTCATATCGTGCATCCGTTGGAAGAATGTCTAGAACTACTAGATGAACCGACCTATTAATTTCCGAAAGTTTCCAGTTATGCAATCAGGTGTTTGGGATACAGGGGAAGCACCGCGCACTCAACTCTAATCCTACATCCAGCTGTATCCATCCTTCAACACATAACCAGTTATCTCCGGAAACCGTTTACCTCGGACCTTCGAAACGCATCTACTATACAAGCTATGGCAATACTCCCGAACTACCTCCCCAGTACAGGGTGATGTCGGGGTTATCTTGCCACTAACCGCATAGGAGAGTTTTCGATGTCGGCCGTCTTAAGTATTCCAGAACTGATGCGATGGATTTGTGACGACAACACCTCGAAGCTCAACTCCCCGGGACACTGCCACAACCCCTAAATGACAGGAGGCATCGAGAACAATGTTCTCATCACAAAGACATCGGAACAATCCAAACAATACTCGCGAGATCCTAAAAAAATTTGGTGCAATTTTTGAAAGTAGAAGAGGCAAGAGTAGTCGTCAGGAGTCCTCACCAGAGTGAAAAGAGATGAGGAGCAAACAGAAATCCTACACTCTAATATATATATAGGACTTAAAACATTTTCATGTGTGTGCCTAGACTCAACCGTCAACGATTCGATCAAACAGTGGGGGCTTCTAGGTCGGAGAAGGCTCTGAATACCAACTTGTAATGCCCAGGATGGGACTATACCTCCTACGTGTCGAGGCACGACTTAAAGGTATAAGCCCATTCTGGAATGATCTCAAGTTTGGTATCTTTGCACGACTCATGTAAAAATAGGGATGAAATTGCAAAAAGGAGATAGTTGGCTTACACTCGCCACTTCACACAATACATTACATAAGCAAAACATCTTTCAAATACATCACAACCCGACTACGGGCGAAGATCCAAAAGAAAGATACCAAACACAACATAAAGCCACAGGTCTAGATCGAATCCTAGTAGAAACCACTACTGATCGTCGAAAACGTCACAAGCATACGGCCACAATCTTCATCGAACTCCTGGTGGAGTTCTGATCCATCTCCTGCATCGAACTCGGCTGAACCTGCATCTGGTGTTGTAGTATCTGTGAGCCACGAGGACTCAGCAATCCCATAACCATGGGTATCAAGACTAGCAAAGCTTTGTGGGTAGGAAGAGGTAAAGTGGTGAGGTTGCAGCAGCGGCTAAGCATAATATGGTGGCTAACTTACGAGTATAAGAATAAGATGAGCATCTACGCAAACGGACGCAAAAGTAGTGATCGCTAAAGATCCTGAACTACATACGAGTCAAACATAACCCCACCGTGTTCTCTTCTCAAAGTGAAAAGAGACAGTCACGGTTACTCACACAGTTGTGTGTTTTACTTCGGATCCTCTGACAAGTTTTCTACAACCGGACATTAACAAATTCCAATCCGCCACATAACCGCGGGCACGGCTTTCGAAAGATTATAACCCTGCAGGGGTGTTCCAACTTAGCCCATCACAAGCTTTCACGATTAGCTGAAGTGATAAATATAATATCATCACCCCTTATCTTAGGGAAATCCGATCAGGCTCGGCTTCCCGGTGCACAAGACATTTCGAAAATGGTAAAACAAGTCCAGCAAGACCTCCCGGTGTGTCGACACCCTGATAGTAGCCGCGCGTATCTCGTCTCAGACCACAACCGGATGGGCGATCCTACAGGTAAAACCAAACCTCGAGTTTCCCCGTGGTGGCCCCGCATAACCCCCGTTTGGGACCAACACCATCAGCACTGGCCCCCCTGCTATGTAGAATTAAGAACCCGGGGACGCGACCCCCTATGCAAATTTAATTAATTAATTAAGTTGTCATTATGAGGCAAATTAAAACCAATGTTGGGCCTTGCTGGAGGAGTTTTATTCAAAGTCGAACTGTCAAGGGGTCCCCATCCACCCATCGTGTAAGGAATGCAAAATCAAGGAACATAATGCCGGTTTATCGGCGCCTAAGGTGGCATGAGTGGAACAAAACACCAAGAAAAAGGCCAGGCCTTCCACCCATGCCCAGTATATAGGTGCGTTAATAATAATAATAGATATTGTGATATTCCAACAACAAGTTCCCTCCTGGAACGATCTTCATCTTCACCTGCAACTAACAACGCTATAAGAGGGGCTGAGCAAGCGGGTAACATAGCCAAATAATGGTTTTGCTAGGAAGGTGTCAAGGTTAGAGGTTTCATGGCAACAAGGAGAGGCTGACATAAAAGATGGGTAGCGCGACATTTAACGATAGCATCGAGACAACTAAGCATGGCAATGGTAGTAAAGGTATCCAAGGGTATGATCATCTTGCCTGGGATTCCGCAAGGAAGAAGAACGGATCCATGAAGTAGACGGAGCAACATAGTCGAGCGAATCCTCACAACTCCGGAACGAAATCGAAGCTAACAAGAGAAGCAACCGGAAAGAAGCAAACAACACGGTAAACACACAATCAGAAGCATGTCATGATGCACAAGCAAGCATGATGCATGTCCGGTTTAAATATGCATGTCATGGCAAAGTGCACAAACAACACTACAAGTTAAGTGGAGCTCAATATGCAACGAGTTGCATATTGACAAAACACCACATGATATTTATTTAGTTGACTCTCGTTTATTTACAAGACAAGATTATATGTTTTTAACATGGCAAGAGGTGAAGCAAAAATAAACTACCTATTTAGAAATTTTAAATGAGGCCGGAAATAACAACAACAAATCCGGTAAAATCCCCATGAGCATGTTTAGCAATTTAAGCAAACAACAATTCACACATTTTAATGTTGTTAACATGATGCGGATGATATGATCAAGTTTTATGCAATTTTTATTAGAAGTTGACATGAAGATGATAAGGAGTATTTGTCACCATGGTGGAAGGAAAGGGTGCCACGGCAACAATCCGAAAATGATGCAACGGCAACATCTCGGTTCCGGTAACTCGTTGAGAGACCGGTGCAAAAGATGAAGGGAGGCGTGAGCGAGCGAAACAAGATGAAAGGTGGGGTGATCCCGTCACCGGGTTCCCACGGGTCGGCGACGAGGCAACCGAGGAGCATGACAAAAGAAGATACGGGCATGGAGCACACAAGGGAAACATCTCATACAACACACATCACAAGCGTTCATCCACGGGGTCGTCTCGGTATACCTTCGGGACGTTCGTTCTCGGAGGGGTTCGAGGACGTAGAGGGACGTAGTGGAAGTAGTGGAAGTAGATGTTCTCGAGGCGGTCGGGTTACACGTTCGTAGAGGGAAGTAGTCGTTCCGTGAGTCGTGGTACATGTCCGTAGAGGGAAGTAGTCGTTCACGTTATCGTGTCGGGGTACTTGTCGCGGCATCGGACATCTTCGGGGCGACGGTAGTGGTACATGGTTCGTCGGCGACGGTAGTGGAACTTGACGTTTCGTTCATGGGTCTTCGGCGAGGGTAGTCGTTCACGTTGATGTAGTGGTACTCGCGGTCGTCGTGGAACTTGTCGGTCTCGGGACTTGGCGATGGTAGACGTACTCGGTCGTCGTGGTACTTGGGTCTTCAACTTGCCGGTCTTGACAAAAATGAAGGGGTACTTGGTGTTTCATCGTGTAGTCGAACTTGACGAATCCGGCAGGGGAACTCGGCGCCCACGGGTGTTGCAACTGCAGTGTCCACAACAACAGGAAAAAACGGCAGCAAGGTGCACCGAAGGCGGCCGGCGAGCTGCTCATGCCCGAGGCCGGTCGGGGAGGACGGGACGCGAGGGGGGAAGGAGCCCAGCTGCTGGAACGGCGTCGAGGGAGGCCGAAAGAGTCATCCTGCTCCTCGATCCCGCCTGGATCGAGCGAGACAGGGGCTTGGGGCGGCCATCCATGGCGGATGACAGGGGCGGGCCGGCGGCTGGAGGGCGCGTCCATGCGCCGGAGACGGAGGTGCAGGGCACCTTAGCGATGGAGGTTGCATCAGAGGAGGGAGGCGCGCACCTGGCCGGCCCTGGCTGCCGCTGGAGGCGAGGCCGGCGCAGGCTGACGAAGCTCGGCGGAGGTTGGGGCCTGGGCGCGCGGCTTCGAGGAGAAGGGCGCACGGGCCATGGCTGGAGGCCCAATGGCGAAGGGAGGTCGGGGCTTCTGGCGCGGAGGCCGCAGGGGCGAGGAAGAGGCGACCGAGTGGCGCCTTGATCGTAGAGGCTCGGGGGGAGAAGGGTGCGGGCGAAGGAAGATGGGGACGAGGGGGTCGAGGGTGCGGGGTCGAGGCCTCTGGCGGCGTGGGGGAGGAAAGGAGGAGCGAGGGGGTGCGAAGGCTAGGGTTGCGAAGGGAGGCCGGGCCACGGGACCTGATGGGCCGGCTGGGCTGGGAGCAGGCCGAGCAGCCTTAGGGAGGCCTGGGCCAAAGGAGGCTGGCGGCTGGGCCTCTCTCTCCATATATTTCTTAGCAGAAAAATAAATAGAGAGAGTCCAACAAAATAAGAAAGGAGGCCATGAACAGTAAAATAAATGATGGAACATTTTTGTAAGGCTTTATGGAATATTACCAACCCAACAAAAATAGTTCCAACAAAATAGGGAAGATATGCAAGTGTGTGTGGTTTAATTCCAAAGAATGGAGTATTTTATAATATAGCTCCCTAAATATTGAGAGACATATGTTATAAAGAGAAGACACTCTTCCCTCGATTTAAATGGACCGAAGGCCCACACAATTTATTTAAGTTGAGCTGCAAAAGATTAATGACATGATGGCATGATGACATGATGCAATGCAAAATAAATAAATCAAGCACAAAAGAAACACACGGGAAACCCGGAACATCTGGAATCTTCTGGGACGTCGGTCTTCGGGCGTCACACTCCCCTAGTCCTATTCGGACTCCTCCTAGGGAGGGGGCGCGCCACCTCCTGGCTGCTGCCCTCTCTCTCCCCTATGGCCCACCAGGGCCCACCATTCCCCCGGGGGGTTCCGGTAACCCCCCCCCCCCCCCCCCCCCCC
>LR738711.1:691284554-691391468 GCA_902687465.1 Secale cereale | reverse complement strand
GCAATCCGGTTAAATCCGAAACTTTTCCGGAACACTTCCGGTGTCCGAATATAGTCGTCCAATATATCAATCTTTATGTCTCGGACATTCCGAGACTCCTCGTCATGTCCGTGATCTCATCCGGGACTCCGAACTTCCTTCAGTACATCAAAACTCATAAACTCATAATACCGATCGTCATCAAACGTTAAGCGTGCGGACCCTACGGGTTCGAGAACTATGTAGACATGACCGAGACTCATCTCCGGTCAATAACCAATAGCGGAACCTGGATGCTCATATTGGCTCCTACATATTCTACGAAGATCTTTATCGGTCAAACCGCATAACAACATACGTTGTTCCTTTTGTCATCGGTATGTTACTTGCCCGAGATTCGATCGTCGGTATCTCTATACCTAGTTCAATCTCGTTACCGGCAAGTCTCTTTACTCGTTCCGTAATACATCATCTCGTGACTAACTCATTAGTCATTTGCTTGCAAGGCTTATTATGATGCGCATTACCGAGAGGGGCCAGAGATACCTCTCCGACACTCGGAGTGACAAATCCTAATCTTGATCTATGCCAACACCACGAATACTTTCGGAGACACCTGTAGAGCATCTTTATGATCACCTAGTTACGTTGTGACGTTTGATAGCACACAAGGTGTTCTTACGGTATTCGGGAGTTGCATAATCTCATAGTCATAGGAACATGTATAAGTCATGAAGAAAGCAATAGTGGTAAAACTAAACGATCATAGTGCTATGCTAACGGATGGGTCTTGTCCATCACATCATTCTCCTAATGATGTGATCTCGTTGATCAAATGACAACTCATGTCTATGGCTAGGAAACATAGCCATCTTTGATCAATGAGCTAGTCTAGTAGAGGCATACTAGGGACATACTATTTTGTCTATGTACTCACACATGTATCAAGTTTCCGGTTAATACAATTCTAGCATGAATAAAAGACATTTATCATGATATAAGGAAATACAAATAACATCTTTATTATTGCCTCTAGGGCATATTTCCTTCAGTCTCCCACTTGAACTAGAGTCAATAATCTAGATTACAAAGTGACGATCCTCACACCCATGGAGTCCTGGTGCTGATCATGTTTTGCCCGTGGAAGAGGCTTAGTCAACGGGTCTGCAACATTCAGATCTGTATGTATTTTGCAAATCTCTATGTCTCCCTCTTTGACTAGATCGCGGATGGAATTGAAGCGTCTTTTGATGTGCTTAGTTCTCTTGTGAAACCTGGATTCCTTCGCCAGGGCTATTGCTCCAGTGTTGTCACAAAAGATTTTTATTGGACCCGATCCACTAGTTATTACACCTAGATCGGATATGAACTCCTTCATCCAGACTCCTTCATTTGCTGCTTCTGAAGCAGCTATGTATTCCGCTTCACACGTAGATCCCGCCACGACGCTCTGCTTGGAACTGCACCAACTGACAGCTCCACCGTTCAATAAAAATACATATCCGGTTTGTGACTTAGAGTCATCCGGATCAGTGTCAAAGCTATAATCGACGTAACCGTTTACGACGAGTTCTTTGTCACCTCCATATACGAGAAACATATCCTTTGTCCTTTTCAGGTACTTTAGGATGTTCTTGACCGTTGTCCAGTGATCCACTCCTGGATTACTTTGGTACCTTCCTTCTAGACTTATAGCAAGGCACACATCAGGTCTGGTACACAACATTGCATACATGATAGATCCTATGGCTGAGGCATAGGGAATGACTTTCATTTTCTCTCTATCTTCTGCAGTGGTCGGGCATTGAGTCTTACTCAACTTCATACCTTGTAATACAGGCAAGAACCCTTTCTTTGACTGATCCATCTTGAACTTCTTCAAAATCTTATCAAGGTATGTGCTTTGTGAAAGTCCAATTAAGCGTCTTGATCTATCTCTATAGATCTTGATGCCTAATATATAAGCAGCTTCACCGAGGTGTTTCATTGAAAAACTCTTATTCAAGTATCCTTTTATGCTATCCAGAAATTCTATATCATTTTCAATCAATAATATGTCATCCACATATAATATTAGAAATGCTACAGAGCTCCCACTCACTTTCTTGTAAATACAGGCTTCTCCAAAAGTCTGTATAAAACCATATGCTTTGATCACCTCATCAAAGCGTATATTCCAACTCTGAGATGCTTGCACCAGTCCATAGATGGATCGCTGGAGCTGGCATACTTTGTTAGCACTTTTTGGATCGACAAAATCTTCTGGTTGCATCATATACAACTCTTCTTTGAGATATCCATTCAGGAATGCAGTTTTGACATCCATTTGCCAGATTTCATAATCATAAAATGCGGCAATTGCTAACATGATTCGGACAGACTTAAGCATCGCTACAGGTGAGAAAGTCTCATCGTAGTCAACTCCTTGAACTTGTCGAAACCCTTTCGCAACAAGTCGAGCTTTGTAAATAGTAACATTACCGTCTGCGTCGGTCTTCCTCTTGAAGATCCATTTATTTTCGATGGCCTGTCGATCATCGGGCAAGTCAACCAAAGTCCACACTTTGTTCTCATACATGGATCCCATCTCAGATTTCATGGCCTCAAGCCATTTTGCGAAATCTGGGCTCATCATCGCTTCCTCATAGTACGTAGGTTCATCATGGTCTAGCAACATGACTTCCAGAACTGGGTTGCCGTACCACTCTGGTGCGGAACGTACTCTGGTTGATCTACGACGTTCAGCAGAAACTTGATCCGAAGTTTCATGATCATCATCATTAACTTCCTCACTGATTGGTGTAGGAATCACTGGAACAATTTTCTATGATGTACTACTTTCCAATTCGGGAGAAGGTACAATTACCTCATCATGTTCTACTTTCCTCCCACTCACTTCTTTCGAGAGAAACTCCTTCTCTAGAAAGGATCCATTCTTGGCAACGAATATCTTGCCTTCGGATCTGTGATAGAAGGTGTACCCAACAGTCTCTTTTGGGTATCCTATGAAGACACATTTCTCCGACTTGGGTTCGAGCTTATCAGGTTGAAGCTTTTTCACATAAGCATCGCAGCCCCAAACTTTAAGACACGACAACTTTGGTTTCTTGCCAAACCATAGTTCATAAGGTGTCGTATCAACGGATTTAGATGGTGCCCTATTTAACGTGAATGCAGCTGTCTCTAAAGCATAACCCCAAAACGATAGTGGTAAATCGGTAAGAGACATCATAGATCGCACCATATCCAATAAAGTACGGTTACGACGTTCGGACACACCATTACGCTGTGGTGTTCCGGGTGGCGTGAGTTGTGAAACTATACCACATTGTCTCAAATGAGGACCAAACTCGTAACTCAAATATTCTCTTCCACGATCAGATCGTAGAAACTTTATTTTCTTGTTACGATGATTCTCTACTTTACTCTGAAATTCTTTGAACTTTTCAAATGTTTCAGACTTGTGCTTCATTAAGTAGATATACCCATATCTGCTCAAATCATCAGTGAAGGTCAGAAAATAACGATACCCGCCGTGAGCTTCAACACTCATTGGCCCACATACATCAGTATGTATGATTTCCAACAAATCTGTTGCTCGCTCCATAGTTCCGGAGAACGGAGTTTTAGTCATCTTGCCCATGGTTCGCAAGCACCAAGTGATTCATAATCAAGTGATTCCAAAAGTCCATCACTATGGAGTTTCTTCATGCGCTTTACACCAATATGACCTAAACGACAGTGCCACAAATAAGTTGCACTATCATTATTAACCTTGCATCTTTTGGTTTCAATATTATGAATATGTGTGTCACTACAATCGAGATCCAATAAGAATAGACCACTCTTCAAGGGTGCATGACCATGAAAGATATTATTCATAAAAATAGAACAACCATTATTCTCTGATTTAAATGAATAACCGTCTCGCAACAAACAAGATCCAGATATAATGTTCATGCTCAACGCTAGCACCAAATAACAATTATTTAGGTCTAAAACTAATCCCGAAGGTAGATGTAGAGGTAGCGTGCCGACGGTGATCACATCGACTTTGGAACCATTTCCCACGCGCATCGTCACCTCATCCTTAGCCAATCTTCGTTTAATCCGTAGTCCCTGTTTCGAGTTACAAATATTAGCAACCGAACCGGTATCAAATACCCAGGTACTACTACAAGCATTAGTAAGGTACACATCAATAACATGTATATCACATATACCTTTGTTCACCTTGCCATCCTTCTTATCCGCTAAATACTTGGGGCAGTTTCGCTTCCAGTGTCCAGTCCCCTTGCAGTAGAAGCACTCAGTTTCAGGCTTGGCTCCAGACTTGGGTTTCTTCGTGGGAGTAGCAACTGTCTTGCTATTCTTCTTGAAGTTCCCCTTCTTTCCCTTGCCCTTTTCTTGAAACTGGTGGTCTTGTTAACCATCAACACTTGATGCTCCTTTTTTATTTCTACCTCCGCAGCCTTGAGCATAGCGAAGAGCTCGGGAATTGTCTTTTGCATCCCTTGCATATTATAGTTCATCACGAAGCCTTTATAGCTTGGTGGCAGTGATTGAAGAACTCTATCAATAACACTATCCTCGTCAACTTTGCAACCAAGTTGAGTCATATGATTGTAGTACCCAGACATTCTGAGCAAGTGTTCACTGATAGAACTATTCTCCTCCATCTTGCAGCTGTAGAACTTATTGGAAATCTCATATTTCTCAATCCGGGCATTTGCTTGAAATATTAACTTCAACTCCTGGAACATCTCATATGGTCCATGACGTTCAAAACGTCATTGAAGTCCCGGTTCTAAGCCGTAAAGCATGGCACACTGAACTATCGTGTAGTCATCAGACCGCGACTGCCAGACGTTCAAAGCGTCTACATTAGCGGGAGGGGGCTTGTCACCTAGCGGTGCTTCAAGGACATAATTCTTTTGGGCAGCAATAAGGATAATCCTCAAGTTACGGACCCAGTCTGTGTAATTGCTACCATCATCTTTCAACTTAGCTTTCTCTAGGAATGCATTAAAATTCAAAGGAACGGTAGCACGGGCCATTGATCTACAACAACATAGATATGCAAAAACTATCAGGACTAAGTTCATGATAAATTAAAGTTCAATTTAATCATATTAATTAAAGAACTCCCACTTAGATAGACATCCCTCCGGTCATCTAAATGATCACGTGATCCAAATCAACTAAACCATGTTCGATCATCACGTGAGATGCAGTAGTTTCAATGGTGAATATCTTATGTTGATCATATCTACTATATGATTCACGCTCGACCTTTCGGTCTCCAGTGTTCCGAGGCCATATCTGCATATGCTAGGCTCGTCAAGTTTAACCCGAGTATTCTGCGTGTGCAAAACTAGCTTACACCCGTTGTATTTGAACGTAGAGCTTATCACACCCGATCATCACGTGGTGTCTCGGCACGACGAACTTTTGCAACGGTGCATACTCAGGGAGAACACTTTATACCTTGAAATTTAGTAAGGGATCATCTTATAATGCTACCGTTGTTCTAAGCAAAATAAGAAGCATAATAAGATAAACATCATATGCAATCAAAATATGTGACATGATATGGCCATCATCATCTTGTGCTTTTGATCTCCATCTCCAAAGCAACGTCATGATCACCTTCGTCACCGGCGCGACACCTTGATCTCCATCGTAGCATCGTTCTCGCTTCGCCAACTATTGCTTCTACGACTATTGCTACCGCTTAGTGATAAAGTAAAGCAATTACATGGCGATTGCATTTCATACAATAAAGCGACAACCATATGGCTCCTGCCAGTTGCCGATAACATTACAAAACATGATCATCTCATACAAAACCGTATAACTCATCATCTCTTGACCATATCACATCACAACATGCCCTGCAAAAACAAGTTAGACGTCCTCTACTTTGTTGTTGCAAGTTTTACGTGGCTGCTACGGGCTTTAGCAAGAACCGTTCTTACCTACGCATACAAAACCACAACGATGTTTCGTCAAGTATGTGCTGTTTTAACCTTCACAAGGACCGGGCGTAGCCACACTTGATTAAGCTAAAGTGAGAGAGACAGACACCCGCCAGTCACCTTTAAGAAACGAGTGCTCATAACGGTGAAACCAGTCTCGTGTAAGCGTACGCGTAATGTCGGTACGGGCCGCTTCATCTCACAATACCGCCGAAGCAAAGTATGACATGCTGGTAAGCAGTATGGCTAGTATCGCCCACAACTCATTGTGTTCTACTCGTGCATATCATCTACGCATAGACCTGGCTCATGATGCCACTGTTGGGGAACGTAGTATTTTCAAATTTTCCTACGATCACGCAAGATCTATCTACCAGATGCATAGCAACGAGAGGGAAGAGTGTGTCTACGTACCCTCGTACAACGGAAGCGGAAGCGTCAAGTGACGCGGTTGATGTAGTCGAACTTCTTCGCGATCCAACCTAAAAGATCGTGGATGTCGCCTAGAGGGGGGGTGAATAGGCGCTTTAAAATATTTACGGTTTAGGCTTGAACAAATGCGGAATAAACATAACGGTTAATTTGTCAAGCACAAAACCTACAACAACTAGGCTCACCTATGTGCACCAGCAACTATGCTAAGCAAGATAAACAACTAGGTGATAGCAATATATATGACAAGAAACAATATGGCTATCACAAAGTAAAGTGCATAAGTAAAGGGCTCGGGTAAGAGATAACCGAGGCACGCGAAGACGACGATGTATCCCGAAGTTCACACCCTTTCGGATGCTAATCTCTGTTTGGAGCGGTGTGGAGGCACAATGCTCCCCAAGAAGCCACTAGGGCCACCGTAATCTCCTCACGCCCTCGCACAATGCAAGATGTCGTGATTCCACTAAGGGACCCTTGAGGGCGGTCACCGAACCCGTACAAATGGAAACCCTTGGGGGCGGTCACCGAACCCGTACACTTTGGCAACCCTTGGGGGCGGTCACCGGAACCCGTCAAATTGCTCGGGGCGATCTCCACAACCTAATTGGAGACCCCGACGCTTGCCCGGATCTTTACACCACAATGATTGAGCTCCGAACACCAAGGTTGGGGCTATCTCCCCAACGACACCACGAAGCTTCACCACAATGGAATATGGCTTCGAGGTGACCACAACCGTCTAGGGCGCCCAAGCACCCAAGAGGAACAAGCTCAAGGGTACCAAGAACCCAAGAGTAATAAGCTTCTCAACTTCACTTCCACGTATCACTATGGAGAAATCAAACCGATGCACTAAATGCAATGGCAAGGGCACACGGAGTGCCCAAGTCCTTCTCTCCCAAATCCCACCAAAGCAACTAATGCTAGGGAGGGAAATGAGAGGAAGAACAAGAAGGAGAACACCAAGAACTCCAAGATCAAGATCCAAGGGGTTCCCCTCACCTAGAGGAGAAAGTGATTGGTGGAAATGTGGATCTAGATCTCCTCTCTCTTTTCCCCCAAAAACTAGCAAGAATCCATGGAGGGATTGAGAGATAGCAAGCTCGAAGAAGGTCAACAATGGGGGAAGAACACGAGCTCAAAGGATTAGGTTCATTGGGGAAGAAGACCCCCTTTTATAGGTGGGGAAAAAATCCAACCGTTATGCTCACAGCCCGCACAGAGCGGTACTACCGCTCCAGGAGCGGTACTACCGCTAGGGCAGTAGAACCCCTTTGAAAAACAATAGCGAGGAGGCAAAAAGGTCAGAAGAACCGGCGGAGCGGTAGTACCGCTTGACCTCACGGTACTACCGCTACGGGTAGCAGAACTACTGCTAAGAGTAGCGGTACTACTGCTTGCGAGCGGTACTAAAAAATTACATCCGTGCCTACCACCGCTTGACTTGTGACGAGTTTTTGGTCCAGAGCGGAAGTAGCCACGGAAGTAGCCGCGGTAGTACTGCTCCAAGCGATAGTACCGCTCCCGAAAGCGGTAGTAAAAAATTACTTCCGCTCCAACCCGCGGCGGTACCGCTGCAGCCTTTTCAGTACACCAAAACGACAATAACTTTTGCATACGGACTCCGAATTCGATGAAACCAAGTTTGTTGGAAAGCTAGCGACAAGGGCTAACACAATCTTGATAGAAAAACCAATAAGAATCAAATTAGAAAAGGCCCATAAGAAAATGGTGAGAACCCTTTCTCGGATAAGACCGGTAAAACCTCCAACATCGAAAACATCGTAGAAGACGCATGTGAACTCCGTTTTCGATGAACTCAAGCTTGTCATCAAGATGACCATAAGCTCTAAGACTCACAAATAGAACCAAACAAGAACCAAGAAACATGATGCAAGGATGCAATGGTTTGAGCTCTCTACTAACGATACGATCAAGCTACCAACTTGAGAGCCCCCCTTGATAGTACGGCAATCGATCCTATAACCCGGTCTCCCACAACTACCATGAGACCGGTAAAATAGAAAACCTATCAAGGGCAAACCTTTGCCTTGCACGCAGTCCACTTGAGCTGGATGATGACCATCTTCACTCCCTCAAGTTGGACCACCTTTCTTGATTGTGTTGGCTCGCTGAAGACTAGTAGATTGCTTCCCCATACTCCACTATGGGTGAGCTACTCTTCAGCACATCTTCACAAGTCCATTGTCACCACAACGGACGGCAAGCTTCAAGCACTTGATCTCTTTGTGATGCTCCACTTGAACTTTCATACCGCAATCTTGATGACGATCACCATTTGATGTCATCCTCCATGGGTTGTATAATATCGTTTTCTTGACGCAAGCCCATGGAAACAAACCTAACCCCACAACGAACTCTCACGTAGACCATGGGTTAGTACACAAAGCGTAATGGACAATGCTTACCATACCATGGGATCACTTGATCCCTCTTGGTACATCTTATATGCTTTGTGTGTTTATCAACTTGATTCGCTCTTTGACTTAGTCTTGATCAACCTTGAATCTTTCCAACTCTCTTCATTTCGATGATGTCTTGAAGGTAAACATGAGTGATCACACACTCTTCTTCTTCAAGACACGCTTGCAATAAGTTCAACCCCCACAAGACCAATCTTTGGATAATTCCTTAATATCACCTTGGTCATCACAAACTCTCCTTGAAACCAACGAATGTACTCCAAGAAAAGCCTATGGACAAACCCTTCAAATATAACTCAAGGCAACCATTAGTCCATAGAGATTGTCATCAATTACCAAAACCAAACATGGGGGCACCGCATGTTCTTTCAATCTCCCCCATTTTGGTAATTGATGACAATCACTTTCAAGAGAGTTTATATAAGGAATTATGCATCACCATACCATGCAACAATAATGTATGCGCATGAGATGCAAAAGCTTAGGAACAAAACCAAAGCAAGAAGAGAGAAGAGACAAACAAAACCAAAGCAAGAAGAGAGAAGTGACAAGTATCTAAACTTCCTCACAAAACCAAACTCTCTGAAACTTCTCCCCCATTGGCATCGATTGCCAAAATGGGCGAAAAGCTTAGAAGGCCAATATAAATTGTGTTCCTCCATAAATTGCGTATTCCTCAAAATAGAGAGTGGAATGCAATACATACATCCAACTGTAAATACTTGGAGGAAGACAAACTATATTGAGGCCCAAAGATTGCAAAAGAATGATATGCCACAAAGGCATAACAAAGGGAGAAAAAACACGCAATCAAGCAATCAAAGGATACCAATTGAATCAAGCTATCAAAAGATACCAATTGACCCAACTAGACCAATGATCCTACATGCCACAAGAATAAAAGATATTATGATATGAGCAAAGGAGTGTCCTAGAGAAACTAGATAAGCTCCCCATGTTTTGTGTATAATTTAGTTTTGTATTTGGATACAACGAGCACAAAATAGGATCGTCGCTCCCCCAAGATCAGTAGAACCTCACGACATAGCAACGGAGTGTTCTAAAGACACTAGTGAAGCTCCCCATAATTTGTGCACTCCTTAGAATTTTTTCATTAGGATAGCAAGTGCACAAAATAGGATCATCACTCCCCACAATCAATATAAACTTACACTAAGTGCAAGTGAGCATGAAGGAAACAAAGCCTAGCACTTGCAATAAACACATGGTTGAGCAACATATAAAGGAGACAACTTAAGAGTAGGCTCAACCAAAAAGATGTGTGTGAGTCATGGCAAAGCACATGAGAAGACTAATGTATGGATGAACATTAAGCATCAATATAGTCTTGAATGAATGAGATACATGGTGCAAGGCTTATCATTCCCACACACAGCTAGCAAATGGGTTCACAAGCTCACTAATAAGCATATAAAGAACCTATGCTTGTGACAACCCATGGTGAAGATATAAAAGGAGAGCGTTATCAAGACGAGGGATACCAATTACATGGCAAAAGCCTTGTCAAGACAAGCAAGAGACAAAAATATCTTCACCACACAAGAGTGCATCTAGAAAAAACTAGATAAGATCCGCACTCAAGGCAATGGCTTTCACGGAGCCACCAAAGAAATGATACAAGAAAGACAATGTGGTCGTGAAAGAAAGGATATCTTCTAGAAATGTAATTTCTCTCAAGTGTATAAGATTCTAGGTAGATGAAGATCATGATGATATCAATCCATAAAGAAGAATACACACACGAAATAGTTACAAAAAGGAAGTAATAAGATATCCACAAGGAAGTCATAATTATACCAATAAGATATTTTGCTTGAACGCATAGCACATGGCTAGATAAGTTCTTTATTGTATATATATATATGAATTCCAACCACACAAGCATCAAAGACATCACAACTAGCAACAAGAGATCATTGTTGGGATGCTTTGAGAAAGGAAACAAATATCACAAGAAGGAATGACTAACATGCCATGATACAACCTACACAAGGTTGGTGCAAGAAAAGTGTGCATGAAGTAGATGATGATACTTGTTACCGAGATACCATCGGAAGGATGTAGTAGATACCAATTGAAGGTAGATAGTAGTTCATTGATCATCCTAGCTTGACTCTAATAAGCACATGATGACACCACCTTCCTTTTGAATGAGCCGAGCATCCAATGCATCTCCAATTGTTCCTAGAACAACCACACAAACAAAATGGTACCCAAACTCATTGGGACCAAAGAGTTAAAAACACCAATACATAGGACAAACTCCACATACATATGTGCATATATATATGAAAATTAATTTCATGCACATCTCATCCAAATTGAGACTAGGTGAAGTTTACACTATATATTGGGTCAAAGAAAGAAAGCATGCCAAAGAAAATACATGTAGTAAATATGCATGCTCAAGACTTTCAAGAAACGAAACCAAATGAAAACGAAATACCAAGTGAAAATAGGATACCAAAAGGAGAAATCATCACTCGGAAGATATCTATTAAAAGATACAACAAGGTATGAGATATCCATTGACACACTCAAAAAGAAAGATATCAAACTCCCAAAAGAGAGGATGGTTCCAAACAAACCAAGCCCTCTATAAAGTTTCATGATGGCACAAAGTACCCAAAAAGAAATGGCTTGCCTTCCACCAACACACACTTGAAATGGATCACAAGATGTGTGTTTCATAGAAAATAGGATAGCTCCCCCAAGAGTTGTGCATTATAGAGAATTTGCATTTGAATACAAAATGCACAAGATGGGATCACCACTTTCACTATATCTCGAAAACACTAGACAAGATCAAGAAAATAACAAGATCCACAAGTGGCACAGAAGGCTATGGGAGATGACACAATCTTGGCAAGGAATAGGACGAACAAAAGCAAAAGTCAATGTAAAGATGATCAACAAAAGCAAAAGTTCTTATATGGTTGGTAGCATGTCACCACAGAAATTATGCTTGTTATCATTTACCTACTCGAGGACGAGCAGGAATTAAGCTTGGGGATGTTGATACGTCCAAAACGTATCTATAATTTCTGCTTGCTTCATGCTTCTTTTGTGTGATATTGCTATGATATTGATGCACTTCCATACACTTTTGATCATATTTGGACTAACCTATTAACTCAGTGCACCACAGTGCCAGTTCCTGTTTTCTGCTGTTTTTCTATTTCAGGTTTCCCCCATATTAAAAGTGCTCCAAAAATTCCAGGAAAAATATAGGAAAAATCAGCGTACAGGAAGCTTTGCGAAGAACCAAAGATGGGCCAGAGGGGAGCCAGGGGAGGCCCAGGCGGCCACCTGGCGCGGCCCCACCCCTGGCCGCGCCAGGGGGCGCCTGGGGCCCCTGCTCCGCCTCTGGCTGCCCCCCCTTCGCATATATATCCCTCTCGTCCCGAAACCCTCGAGGACAGAACCCTTTTTCGCGATCTCGCCTCTGTTCCGCCGCCGCAGCACTTCCAAGATCGGGAGCATCAGGAGAACTCTTCCCGGCACCCTGCCGGAGGGGAGAACCACCACCGGGAGCTTCTCCACCACCATGGACGCTTCCCGGATGAGTCGTGAGTAGTCCACCTTGGACCATGGGTCCATGATCAGTAGATATGTGATGTTATCCTCCCCTCTTTGCTCTTCATGGTTTAGACCTCGTGAGCTGCCCTACATGATCGAGGCACATATGTAATCTTTCTGCTGTTGCTTTGCTGAGTTTGCTGGGATCTGATGGATTATGAGACTATGTTAAGATTGTGTTTGAGTAATATATATGATTCACCTCTTTTATATCTTTGTTCTTGAGTAATTCTTGCATGTTCTCTGTTGCTGTTTATTGCTTTGGCCAAGTAGTAGGTAGTAACTCCAAGAGGGAGCGTTATGCTTGATTGTGGGTTCATGCCCCCTGATGACTAGCTTGAGTGACAGAAACATGAGTCTAGGGGATGTGATGTTGCCACAAGGGAGAAAACAACGGTTCTTGTACTTGCGGGTGCAAGGATTGTTTACTTTACGCAAAGTTCTTTTAATGCAGTTGTCTGTTGCTTTGAGTTTACACTTTGGGTGGGATTCACAACTTAATACCAGCGAGATGTTCTGGATAGATATCTCAAGGTGGATGATTAGTAGTAGATGCAGATGGATTTCGGTCTACTTGCCTTGGCGTACCGCCCATGCTTTTGAGCCTCTACCTTTCTTTGCAGCATAGTTAGCATTGGTTTGCGCATATAATCCTGTCAATTGCCCAGCTGTAATTTGTTTACCTCGCTTTGCTGTTTTATCGTCTTTTGGGAGAGAGACATCACTAGTGAACATCATGGGACCCCGGTCCACATTACCACCGCTGATCACTCCTTCTATTTACTTCCTGTTTTTATTTCCTAGTTGTAGTCTTAGCTATCATTATTATCTCTTGTGTTTGATCCTTTGTAAACAACAAGGCCGGAGGGATTGACAACCTCTCTGTACTCGTTGGGAGCAAAGTTATCTGTATCTGTGTGCAGGTCCCGTCAACCGCTAAGTTTCTGGCACCGTTGAAACCTACTTGTCGACCCTCGGAGTCTCACGGGATTCGATCCTTGGTATCTTTGCCAAGGGAAATTTGCCGCTATGCTACATCTCAACCTTCCACTTGGGGTAACCAACGAGGGGCGAGAAGCCATCAAGCAAGTTTCTGGCGCCGTTGCCGGGGACTCCACTCTTCAAGATAGGGGAGTTGCACGCTATCTTTCATCTTTGCTTTTTAGTCTTGTTAGTTTACCTTTCAGTTTTTGCTTTAGTGTCCCTTACCAAAAATCACAAAAATAGTTATCTTGCTTGCTGCTGCTATGGGTTCCACCAAAAACACTAAGTGGGAGGAGTACACCCCTTCTTCCATCACGCCAATCACCACTGTCAGGATCTACAAAAGTAATAAACCTTGTGATTATGTTAGTTTTAATGGAGAGTTATGCCCATGGCATGGTCTTCCAGGAAAAAAGTATGAGCCTCTGTTTAAAGTTGCTCACACACTTCCGCAAACTTGGGAAGACGTCCAAACTCTTATAATAGAGAGCAATTCAAACAAAGAAGATGACACTACAATTCTGCTCAATAATGATAAAAATTGATTTTGATAATTGTAGTCTCTCAATAGTTATCACCTTTTTACAAAGAATGGCTAAAGACCCCCACACTAGCACACTTAACCTTGCCTTCACAGAGCATATCACTAATGCTCTCATCAAAGCTAGGGAGGAGAAGCTTAGGGTAGAAGCCTCCATACCTAGAAAGCTAGAAGATAGTTGGGATCCTATGATTAAAATTAAGTTGAATAACTTCTCTTGCTATGCTTTATGTGATGTTGGAGCTAGTACCTCCGTTATGCCCAAAAGAATGTATGCTATGTTTGAATTGAAACCTTTTGATCCTTGTTCTTTTGGTGTTCGTCTTGTTGATTCTTCCATAAAGAAACCTGTGGGGAAGATCGACGATGTTCTTATCATTGTCAATGACAATTATGTTCCCGTTGATTTTACTATTATGGATATTGAATGTGAACCTTCATGTCCAATTATTTTGGGACATCCTTTTCTTCGCACCGTTGGTGCTATCATTGACATGAAAGAGGGGAATATAAAATTCCAATTCCCTCTCAAGAAATGGATGGAACACTTCCCTAGAAAGAAGATTAAGTTGCCTTTTGAGTCCGTTACACGGGCTAGCTATTCTCTTACTCTTGATAAAACTTGATCTTCTCTTTTTGCATCATGCCTAGCTTAAAGGCATAAAAGAAAGCGCTTTTGGGAGGCAGCCCACAACGAATTAGGTTTTATTTTGCTTTTGTTGTGTCTTGATGTTTGTTACTACAGTAGCATCATCATTGTATCTTTTCTTTTCAGCTTTGTGCCAAGTTTAGCCGCCGATTGCAAGAAAGTTCAAAAGTTGTGGCGTGCTGTCCAGAAAACAGATTCTGTCCTTGAACAGAAAAATTCGAATAAAATCACCAGATCATCTTTTTGATCTGAATGTTTTTGACAGCGTGCTCTATACAATTGGCTTTCGAGCGTCTGTTCTGAGTTTTTTTATTTGAGTTGCAGAAGTGCCCCGAAAAAATTATTTACTACCTGTCGGTGTACTAAGATAGGGGTACCTTAGTACCCCAACTTGTGCACGGGCAGTAGCAGCTTCCCGTGGCAGGGCTTACCACGTGCTCGCCAAGAACCGTTCTGGTCCCTATGAAGCCATTAAAGAACAAAGTATACAAGTCAGAAGATCAAGGCCCCGGCAAGAGGAGCTTGCCGGGAAGGCCGCACCAGGCTCAAGGTTATCACTTTAGCACAAGACCCTGGCAAGAGGAGCTTGCCAGGAAGGCCAAGGAACACATACCTCAAGAGATGTCTCGGCGCATCATGCGCCCCGGCAGGACCCGGAGAGCGACAAGCTTCCGGGCCCGGCAAGATCACGACCCCGGCAAGGTGCTTACCGGGGAAACCTACGCTGCGTGCCCGCGCTCCAGCTCATCTGCCCACGCGTCGCCCTGGGGCCCTTCCAGGGGCACGTGGCAGACGGCTGTGCAGCCTGGGGCACACGGTGGCAAGCCACGATGACGAGGCTACCGCCGTGGCGAACGGAGAAGCATGGACGGACGCTTTTGGGGGCGACAGCGACGGGCATTTAATGCCCTTGTCCCCCACTGTCAAAGTTAGGTGAAGACCACTGTTCATATACTGTTCATGCACTGTTGCAACTACCACCAAATTTACACTTTTACCCTCCTCTACGTTGACACCTGTCGGTGACCCCTTTGAGCTATAAAAGGAGGCCCATGCACAACGTAGAGGAGGTTCGAAACCTAGACAACTCTCTCGCTCGGTGTAGCTAGTATTGTAGATCTTCAAGCTCCCGAGCTCAAGAACTCCATACAACCTAAGCAGGAGTAGGGTTTTACGCGTCCGCGCGGCCCGAACCTGGGTAAAACTGCCCACGTGTGCTCCTCGATCTGCTCTCCTTGCTCCCTCCGCTCCCTTACCGCAACGTAGAAGGGGCTCCGGTCCCATAGGTGTTCGTGGGCGGACAGTTTCCCCCGACATCTTTGGCGCGCCAGGTAGGGGAGCGTCGAGGTTGTGCGAACCTGAT
Source organism: Secale cereale (assembly GCA_902687465.1). Classification (NCBI taxonomy): domain Eukaryota; kingdom Viridiplantae; phylum Streptophyta; class Magnoliopsida; order Poales; family Poaceae; genus Secale; species Secale cereale. Next base: position 691,375,495 of record LR738711.1, on the reverse strand, counting down.
CCGGCGCTCACGCGGGCGCAACTTTCAGCAACCTCTCCAGCTTCATCAACTTCATCAGCTACAACGACATGCCTCCGAAGAAGAAGGCTTCGGAGGTCAGAGGCCCGTATGCATCAATCCCACCGCCACCAGAACCAACGGTTGGTGGGGTAGACGCCGGCGGAAGGGTGACCGCCGGTGAGGAGACTCATGGCGTCACCAAGTCCAAGGACAAGACGGACGACCGGGCGAACTCCAAAGCCTCGGTGTCAGTACACGCCCCACGTCCCTCCCAGGAGGTGCAAGACCAGCAGCGGCGTGGTACGGGAGGTACCATACGCTTGCTGGGGCGTGGCCAAGCCGGCGGGTCACGGGACGCTCAACGCCAACGTCCTGGCACGAGCAAAGCACGGTCGCCGGGACGGGAACATGCTCCTTCTAACGCGGTTAGAAGTCCGAGCATGTCCCGCTCCTCGCACCGTTCGCCACCGTTTCCCTCCTCTCCAGCAGAAGCCCTGGCCAGGGCTCAGCTGCTCCTCGACTTCCCTCCAGCGGCGGACAAGGCCGAAGACTGGAGGGCTACGATCCAGAGCCTCATCGCCTTCGCCAACAACGACACGCCGCAGCAGCCGGCAACGTCACGGCCTCGGCAAGTCGACCAGGCGAAGGCCGATGGCGACAAGACCGCCGGGGGTGCGACCACTATGCACTCCCCGCCGCGGAAGCAGAAATCGCCACCCCGCCGGATCAACGTCGACGACGACTCTACGGCGTCGTCGGATCCGCGGGCTCGCCGCGATCAGCGCCAAGTCCTAGACGACAGGCGGCAAGAGGACGCTCGGACTCGCATCGAGCATCGACGAGAAGCCCGAAGACAGTCAGATCAGCGCGCTGGGACCGCTGTCGATGCGCACGCGCCCGGTGAACCAGGCGACTTGCCGTACGCGACAGGTTGCCCTGCGTTCACCCGTGAGCTGCGGCAAGTCCAGTGGCCCAGCATGAAGAATTTCAAGCCCGACGTACCCGAGAAGTACGACGGCAAGACACACCCCTCGGAGTTCCTCAGCATCTACACCATTGCGGTGCAGGCTGCCGGGGGACGCGACGAGAAGATCCTAGCCAACTACTTCCCGCTAGTGCTTAAGCCAAACGTCCGGTCTTGGCTTATGCACTTGCCGGAGAACTCCATCTCCTCATGGGCAGATCTGTGCCACCAGTTTGTTGGCGCCTTCACGGGCGGCCACAAACCCCACGGCCAGGAGAGCGATCTCCACATCCTCGCCCAGAAGGAGCGAGAGTCCCTGCGCAAATACATCCAAAGATTCAGCCGCGTCCAGCACAACATTCCCGACGTCCACCCTGCCGCGGTTATCAGCGCGTTTCACCAGAACGTGCGTAACTGCCGGATGAGGGAGGAGATGGCCATGACCAAGATCCGGGATGTCGGCGAGCTCTACGCTCTAGCTGACAAGTGCGCGCGCGCTGAAGAGGGGAGGAGACTCCCCGGAGAGGATACTGGCGCAGGAGGAAGCGACAGCGAGGATGCCGCCCCGGCAAGGAAAAACCGGCGGCGGAATAACAGAAAGAAGAAGAGCAAGGAGGTGCTGGTTGTCGAGCAGTCCGGCAAGGAGGCTCCCGCAAGAAGGCACAGGCTGGCGGTTCCGGCAAGGAGCCCGCCCCTGTAGCGGCAGCCGACAAGCAGGACGGCTCCGACAAGCAGTACTGCAAGATCCACCGCACCAAGGGCCACGATCTCCAGAACTGCAAAAGAGTGGAGTACCTCGTAGAGCAGCAGAAGGCTGAATACGAGCGACGTGACAAGGAGAAGGCCCAAGGAGGCGGAGGAGAACCCAGCAAGAAGCGGCCGTTCAATGGTCGGGGAGGACGCCGCGGCAATGCCAAGCAGCGGCAAGGTGACAGACCTCCCCGGGGCCGCGACAAGGATGAGGATGAAGACGACGATGATGACATGGAAGAAGGAGACAACAGCGAGCAGGAGTTCCAGAAGGCCACAGAGGTTATGTGCGTCGATGGAGGTGCCTCTCTGCACACTTTTCACTGCCAACTCAAACAGTGGGTGCGGGAAGTGAATGCAGCTGAGCCACCCGTCGAGTCGCGCAGGCTGCTGAAATGGTCCAGCACGCCCATCATCTTTGACCTTGAGGATCACCCTGACCGCACAACAGCGGTCGGGTGCTTGCCGATGTTGGTCTCACCAACTATCCGCAACCTCAAGGTCACCAAGATGTTGGTTGACGGCGGGGCCGGCCTCAACTTGATCTCCGCTGCTGTGATCAAGAAGCTACAGATCCCCGACAGCGAGCTCGAGGAAACCGGGTCGTTCCAAGGAATCAACCCGGGAAGGAGTAAGCCGAAGGGGAAGATCACGCTGCCAGTGACCTTTGGTGGGGAGCTCAATTTTAGGACGGAGAGGATCACGTTCGACGTCGCCGATATCCCATTGCCATATAATGGGATACTTGGCCGTCCTGCCCTCGCCAAGTTCATGGCAGCTTCCCACTACGCATACAACGTACTCAAGATGACAGGGCCGATAAGCATCATCTATGTCCCCGGCGACAAGAAGGATGCGCTTATCTGCGCCGACAAAATCTACCGGGATGCAGCAGCCGCAGCAGAAAGCAACACACTTGCCGCTGAAGCTCCCGGGGGGAAGAACAAGACCAAATCCGGCAAGAGCTCTGGAGCCCACTCCGGCAAACGCACCTCCTCGGAGTGCTGCGCTGCCGTCGAGGACGCGCCATCGAGCTCCACCGGCAAGTGCAAGAAAGGAATGGCAGCTCCACCGGCAACCAAGAAGGTGTCCGCCAAGGAGGACGGCACTGGTGGTACCTTCACCATCAGTGCTACACTCGACCACAAATAGGAAAGCGCGCTCGTTGCCTTCCTGCGGGCGAATGTCGACGTGTTTGCATGGCAACCGTCTGACATCCCCGGCGTTCCCAGGAAGGTAATGGAGCACAAGCTTGCTGTTTGTCCTCACGCGCGGCCCGTCAAGCAGAAGGTCAGGAAGCAAGCCGTGGAGCGCCAAGAGTTCATAGCTGAAGAGATAAAGAAGTTAGAAGCAGCAGGCCTGGTTAGAGGCGTAATACATCCCACGTGGTTGGCCAATCCAGTTGTCGTGCGAGAGGCTAATGGAAAGTGGAGACTTTGTATAGACTTCACCGACGTGAACAAAGCTTGTCCCAAGGATCCCTTTCCCTTGCCGCGCTTCGACCAAATTGTTGACTCCACAGCTGGATGTGAGTTACTCTCATTCCTTGATGCATACTCGGGTTACCACCAGATATTCATGGCCAAGGAAGATGAAGAGAAGACTGCATTCATTACTCCATGCGGCACATACTGCTTCATATGCATGCCCTTTGGATTGAAGAATGCAGGCTCAACATTTGCGAGGGTGGTGCACACTGCTTTTGAGCCACGGATCCACAGGAATATAGAAGCCTACATGGATGATATAGTGGTGAAGAGCAAGAGCAAAGATACCCTGATACAGGACTTAGAGGAAACCTTTGAGAATCTGCGCAAGATCCAACTCAAGCTGAACCCCGAGAAGTGCGTCTTCGGAGTTCCCTCCGGCAAGCTTCTCGGGTTCTTTGTGTCCCAGAGGGGGATTGAAGCCAATCCCGACAAGATAAAAGCCATCGAGCAGATTGAAGCCCCGAAGCGCGTCAAGGACGTAAGAAGACTTGCTGGTTGTGTGGCTGCCCTCAGCAGGTTCATTTCAAAGTCTGCAGAGCGCGCCCTGCCTTTCTTCAAAATTTTGAAAAAGGCAGGTCCTATGAAATGGACTCCGGAAGCGGAGGCAGCGCTGCAAGACTTGAAAGGATACCTGTCCTCCACTCCGATACTTGTCGCACCTAGGCCACAAGAGAAGTTGCTGCTGTACCTAGCGGCAACCAATCAAGTGGTTAGTGCTGCGTTAGTAGCAGAGAGAGAGGCGAATGAGGAACCCACATCCCCGACAAGCGAATCCAGCGACAAGCAGGGGGCTTCCCCGACAAGCTCTGGCCCCGACAAGGACAAGTCTGCGCAGGAGCAAGGAGAAGTGCGAAGGAAGATGGTGCAGCGCCCAGTGTATTTCGTAAGTTCCTTTCTGCAGGGGGCTAGGTCAAGATACTCTGGGGTGCAGAAGTTGCTTTTCGGCCTCCTCATGGCCTCAAGGAAGCTGCGCCATTACTTCCAAGCACACGAGATAACGGTGGTCACTCGCTTTCCGTTGAAGAGGATATTGCAAAATCCCGAAGCAACAGGCAGGATCGTCGAGTGGGCACTGGAGCTGTCAAGCTTTGGTCTCAAGTTTGAGAGTACTTCAACCATACAGAGCAGAGCTTTGGCAGAATTCATAGCAGAATGGACCCCAACGCCAGATGAAGAAGTCCCAGAGACAAGCGTCCCCGTCCAAGAAGCGAGCAATGAGTGGATAATGTACTTTGATGGTGCTTTCTCGCTGCAAGGCGCCGGTGCCGGCGTGGTACTCATAGCGCCCACCGGGGAGCACCTCAAGTATGTTGTCCAGATACTGCTGAGTATGAAGGTTTGCTTGCCGGCCTCAGAATTGCGGCCGAGCTTGGGATCAAGAAGTTGATTGTGCGGGGAGATTCGGTGGTCCGACAAGTGAATAAGAGTTACCAGAGCCCTTTGATGGAAGCTTATGTTGATGAAGTGAGGAAGCTTGAAGAGCACTTTGAAGGTCTGCAAATGGAGCACGTCCCAAGAGCTCAGAATGATATCGCACATGGCCTCTCAAAGTGTGCTGCAATGAAGTTACCTGTGGAACCAGGGACCTTCGTGCTCAAGTTAACTCAGCCATCCGTTACACCATCAGTTGGGCAAAACAAGAAGAGGAAGTTAGTCTCCGGCGACTACTTGCCGGCGGATCTTCCCGAAGCCGCCGCCAAGGTCCCCAAGATCAGCAGCCAAGATGCTGAGGAACAGTTTGCTCCTGCAGATCCAAGGGTCTGTATAGTTGAAGCAGGCGTTCCCGACAAGCCTTGCCCCGGCAGGCTTGCCGGGGGACCATCAGCTCCGGCAGAGCCGCAGGTTCTTGCCGTAGAAGCTGAGGTTCCCGCAGCAGCCCTCATGCCTTTAGTCCTTGTTGTTGAGCCTCAGGCTCCAGCATGGGCACAGCAAATCGTCCGCTTTCTGCAAACTGGAGAACTTCCCAACGAGCCAGAAGAGATAGAGAAAATAACCAGGCAGTCGAGTATGTACCAGTTCGTTGGCAATGAACTGTACAGAAGAAGACTCAATGGTGTCAGGTTGAAGTGCATTTCCAGGGAAGATGGACAGAAGTTGTTGGCAGAGATACATGGAGGCATATGTGGCCACCACATTGGCGCAAGGGCACTTGCCGGGAACGCGTTCCGACAAGGGTTCTTCTGGCCAGAAGCCCTCCAAGATGCAACTGCACAAGTAACCAAGTGTGAAGCGTGCCAGTTCCATGCCAAGCAAATTCATCAGCCAGCTCAAGCTCTACAGACGATCCCTTTGTCCTGGCCCTTCTCGGTCTGGGGGCTCGACATCCTCGGCCCCTTCCCCCGCGCAGTCGGGGGCTTTGAGTACTTGTACGTTGCAATCGACAAGTTCACAAAGTGGCCAGAAGTGGAACCGGTGAGAAAGGTGACCGCACAGCCAGCAGTCAGGTTCTTCAGGTCAATTGTTTGCCGTTTCGGAATCCCTAACAGGATCATCACCGACAACGGCACACAGTTCACAAGTCGCACCTTCATGCAGTACGTCCAAGACCTTGGCGCCAAGGTCTGCTTCGCTTCTGTTGCTCACCCGAGGAGCAATGGTCAAGCGGAGCGGGCCAATGCTGAAGTGTTGCGCGGACTCAAGACAAGAACCTTCGACAGGCTGCACAAGTGCGGAAGAAACTGGATAGAGGAGTTGCCGGCGGCTCTTTGGTCAATCAGGACGACACCAAATCGAGCCACCGGACAGACACCCTTTGCTCTTGTCTATGGAGCGAAGGCAGTTCTCCCCACGGAACTCGTACACGGATCTCCTCGAGTGCTCGCTTATGATGAGCTCGAGCAAGAGCAACTGCGACAAGATGATGCATTGCTCCTTGAGGAGGAACGTCTCCAGGCTACTGTACGAGCTGCTCGATACCAGCAAGCCTTGCGTCGCTATCATGGCCGCAAGGTCAGGGCCAGGAGTCTCGAGGAAGGCGACCTTGTTCTTCGGCGTGTTCAATCCGCCAAGAATTCCAACAAGTTGACGCCGAAGTGGGAAGGCCCTTATCGGGTGAGACAAGTCACAAGGCCCGGCGCTGTCCGCCTTGAGACAGAAGAAGGCTTACCGGTGAGCAACTCCTGCAACATAGAGCATCTTCGCAAGTTTCACCCGTAAGGCGCGGTTGCCGTGATCCGCTCTGGCAACCACCTTTTGTACAAGTCTTGCCGCTGTTTCATATAAACCTTTGTACAAAGCCGGGCGCAGATCCCGTGCATCAGTAAAGCTTTTGTGCTTCGCACTATTTGTCATTTCCATGCTTTTCTTTGTTATTTGCATGCATCATCTGACACCTTGTGCAACGCACATCCCCGGTAAGCACTAGCAAGCCATAAGGCCCTATACTTGTTTTTCCTCCTCTTTTTCTTTCCCTCTTAAGCAGAAGGAGTATTCCTCGCGCACAAGTTTGCCGGGGGGGAAGGAGATGGAGGCATGAACCAAGTATTGTTCAAGAAAGAGAAGCCTTGTCGGGGAGCAAACAATCTATGAAAGCTAAGTTACCAAAGTTTGAGTAATTCAAACTTTTCAAATTTTTTAGTTGTCTTCCTTGAACAACCACACTTTGTATGGAAAACCTATGCGCGGAGGAACCTACCTGTGGCTAGCCGCACCCTTACTTTGTTTCGAGCACACTCAACGACTTAAGTGAGCTTCGACAAGTGTCGCGCCCTTACTTTGTTTTCGAGTTCGCTCAGCAATCTAAGTGTGCTGCGACTAGCTGCGGCAAGGTTTCTTGCCGGCAAAGGTATTGCCAGCAGGCTGCTAAGAGTCCAGCACTCAGCGCTCGCGGCAAGGGTCCTTTGCCGGCAAGTTCCCTAAAAACATAGGGTGGAATGCATACAAAGTGAAGGGACCAAAGCAAGGGAGATAACACTGCATTGGTTGCTCAAAATAAGATTGTATATTACAAAGGTAACTTGCCGCAATACTAACAGATTCTTGTCCGTAACATGCTTTGCAGCGGCAAAGGAAGCAGAAAGAAAGGAATCTAATCTACGCGGTCGCCTTCACGCCTCGTGATCTTGCCCACCTTGGCGACGATATGGGCAACCTGCGCCTTCAACGCCTCTTGGTCAGCTTCGGGCGGCAAGGTGCGGAGGACATTGACGAGGTTTATGTCGGGGTTGCGGTAGACGATCTTCGACAAGACCCGATCCATGGTACCCATGTAGAGCCGACGCGCCTCGTCGGCCAGTTGCACGGGGATCTTCTCCCGCAGCCGCGCAAGCGCCGGCGCAACTCCCCTGAAGAACAGACTCAACTTGGCGCTGTGGGGGAGACTCTCGTCCGGGGAGTACACGAGATGCTCCGCCCTCAGCGCCATCATCTCCATGTCAATATTGGCAGCGGAGGTGACCAGCTCATCAGTCCACTGCTCCACTGCCCGGTTGAAGTTGTTCTGCGAGACGGCGGCGCTCTCCACCAAGGCCCTTTCCTTGCGGAGTTCGTCTTTCAGCTTCGCCTCGCGGCCCCGGGCGGCGTCGAGCGAGTCAGTCAAGGTGGAGACCTTCAGCTCTAAGTCAGCGATGGAGTTCCTGGCGTCAGTGAGCTCTTTGCCCTTCTCGGAGAGACGTACCTGCAGCTCAGAGTTGGTGTCGGCATCTTTCTCCCGCGCCACGTTGAGCGTAGTGACCCTCTCCTCGCTCGCCTTCAGGTACAGCTCCGTCTGCGCCACCTTGGCCTCCAGGTCCTTCTTGGTAGTCTCTGCGGCGGCTGCGGCGTTCCTTGCCTCCTTCAGAGCCCTGCCAATGGCCTACTCCCGGGCGGCGAGGTCGTCCTCGTGGGCATCGAGGTCGACCTTCCGCTGGTTGAGTACTCCTTCCCGCCGAGACAGCTCCTCGGCGGCCAATCGTTGCTACTCCTCGGCCTCAGCTTTTTCAAGGATAAATGCTTGCTGCGCCCCGGCAAGCTCTTCACGCTCCTCCGCCAAGCTCCGGAGGGCCGCCTGATTGGCGGCGCGGAGCTCCGCGGCATGCTTCTCCAAGTCAGCTCCAGCCTTGGCGGCGAGAGCCTCCCGAGACTCCAACTTCGCCTGCCTGGCCCGGTACAAAGCCAGGAGCCGACGAAGGAGTCTCTCCTCTTCGGGCTCGTCGCTGCCGCCGGGCGTTTCAACAATCTTCAATCCGGCGGAGGCGAGGACCTCCCCGTCAAAGGTCTCTCCCTCCGCGGGTGCTCGAGACGAGGACGCCCACGGGACTTGAATAAAAACCCCGTTGGCGGCCTTCAAGTAGACACCCGACCGCTCCGCGGGGGGCGGAAGGGTCGGCGGCCGGTGCAGCGTCCGGCGCTCCTGCGGCCTCCGGGCCAGCAGTATGGTCGCCGGTCCCTTCCCCAGCCGCGGCATCGACGGTCGGGGCGGTCTCCTCGACGACTGGCTCGTCAGCTCCAGCCGTTCCCTCGGCGGCAGTGGCGTCGCCGCCGTCGCCGTGCACCTCCTCCTCAGCGGTGGTCTCCGTCTCCATCAGCTCTGGGGCGGGAAGATCTAGCGGAAGAAAAAGAAAAGAAAGAATCAAGCAAATATCCAAAAAAGACGAATCCGAGAAGAAGTCACAAAGTTTACCTTCGCGGACTTCTTCGACGACGGGGTCCCTCGCCGGGGAATACTCCCTTGGCGGCGGAGTAGTGGCCCCTGCTGGCGGAGGGCCGCCTGCGCCCTCCCTTGGCGGGGTCCTCACCCTTGTCGGGCTGCTCACCCTTGGCGGGGTACTCGCCCTTGGCGGAGTGCCCGTCCTTGGCGGAGCGTTCTCCCTTGCCGGGGAGTTCATCCTTGGCGGGGAGGGTGGAGCAAGTGGCTCATCGGGGGCGACCTCCTGGCGCTCCTGCGGCTGCGGCTCCACTTCTGCACAAGACAACAAGACTTCAACCAAGATGATAACCTCAAGCGCACCCATCAAGCAGAAAGATAAATACCAGACTTACGCTGTGGACTGCGCTGGGGGCTGCTCCTCGGAGCAGTAGGCTGACCCGGCAAGCTCGTCGCCGGCGTGTCGCTTGTCGCCGCGACGGGCTCGTCATCCTCGATATTGACCACAGGGATCTTGGCCCTCTTCGCCATCCGCTTGGTCAAGGTCCTGCGAAGCAAAACAAAAGCAAGATCAGAACCAAGCAAGGAAAATCAAGACAAAATCAAAGAAACTAAAAGAATTGCAAGTACTTACTCCTCTTCCTCTTTGTCGGAGCTGAGGGCGGAGAAGTCAAACTCTGCCTGGTGTGCTCCCGCGCGAGGAGCTGGAGGAGAAGACTCCCTCGGCCGCTTGGCGGGCTCCGGGGCTGTGGGCTGTGAAGACCCGGCCCCCGTCGTCGCCGAGGACCGAGGGGCAGAAGGAGCACCCGTTCCGCTCCGGGAAGATCCCCCTGCGCTTGGCGCTCGAGCATGGGGCGCCTCCTTGACGACTTCGCTTGTCTTGGTGGCGCGCGTCGCACGGCGCGTCGGCTGCTGTCGAGGCGCCTGTGGCCTCGCCGTCTCAGCTGCCTTGCGGAGGCGCTTCTTCGGTTGCTGCGGAGGGCTTGGCGGAGGCGGAGAGTTCTCCGAGGATGAGGAGGCATCGTCGTCAAGATTCAAATATCCACCAGAGTCTTCATCGGAATCTCCAGACTCGGCGTCCCCCTCCTCCTCCTCGGCAGGCCCGCTGGACTCAGTGCCATGCCCGGCGGCCTCGCTCCCCCCGGCAACCTCGCTCGTCCCGGCAAGCTTCACAGAAGGCTCCCCGGCAAACTCCTCGGGCGCAATCTTCAGCAGCTTGAGGATTTCCGCCTCCTCTGCTTGACTCACTGCGTCTGCGGCCTCTACCTCGTCCACAGTGTATCCAAATTCGCCCGCAGCCGCAGCTGCGGCGGCCTCCTCCATCCTGGAGGCAATGTAAGCTACATCCCGGTCAGTAGTATCCCGGGTGAGGCCCTTCTTCTCCTCGGCGTTGCGGGGCTTCTCGACCAAGTTGTCGAAGAAGGTCTGCACGCTCTCCGCTGGAGGCTCCAGCCAAGTGGGGACGACGCCATGGGAGTCGCACTCGGGCATCATCGCGCGTATGGAATCACGGGCAGTGCTGTTGCACAGCGGCACCACTCCCCGGGAAGGTTTGAACCACTCCGGGTGGGTGGGGTCATGCTTGAATAGCTCCCGGACCATCCCCTTCAACTCCAAGACGGTGAAATTGTAGTTCAATCCAGGGCGCAGCCTCATGCAATCTGCCGCATTGCCGAATTCCCAGGCGGGCCTCTTCCTTTCTTGTAGAGGGGCGATGCAGCGGCGGAGGAAATCTGCTCCAACTTCTCCAACAGTCAGATTGGCGACCCGGAGACGAAGGATCCTAATGAGGGCGATCTGAAGCTTGCTGTCCTCCAGGGCCAATTCACTCCAATCCTTGTCGCGCACTATGGCAATCTTGTGCGGCGAGGTAAAGGGCTCAGGCTTAGCTTCCAGCACCCAGCGCCAATCGGCTCTGCACTCCTCCCACTTGCCGCGGAGCTCTCCCGTCAAGTACGCATCCTTCTTGTTCAGCCTGAAGATCCAGGAGATGCCGCCGAAGAGGGGAGAACCGGACTCTACTCTAGGCGTGAAGAAGTGGCGGAAAAGAGCTACATTTGGATGAACCCCAACATAGTTTTCGCACAGATGTGCGAAAACGGCCATCGTAAGGATGGCGTTGGGGGTGAAATCTAGGAGGTGGAGGCCGTACGTATTCATTACATCACAAAAGAACTCCGAGTATGGAGGGCACAGACCACAATGGAAGAATGCGGCAAAGTAAAAGTACCCGCCGGGGAACATGTCGGCAGCGACGGCGGGGAGGACTCTGGTGCGGGGATGAGCTTTGGTCTCCCTCGCCCAGAACAAATAGTATTTGTCCCGCAGCTCCCTCGCGCCAAGCCTCGGCGCGAAGACCACGCATTTCCTCCGCAGGGCTGCCAGCTTCGCCGCCTGCTCCGACTTCTCCTTCTTGGCCTTGTCACTCTTCGCCTTGTCGCTCTTCGAAGCCATGGCGGGGGCGGCGAGGAAAGAGGCGAGGAGGTCGACGGTGCCGCGGATGCGGGGGATGGCGGAGGAAGGGAGGGGCTAGGCTCTCTGTCCACCTTTGGGATGCAGAGGGCGACGGGGGTTTCTAGAGAATCAAGGCGCAATGAAAACGATGGAGGGAACTGCCCCTGCTTCCTCTGCTTTTAAGGGGGAAGTGGGGGACGTTCCGCATTTCCCATTAAAGAACAGGCCACGATCTCTCCCACGACGCCGCAATCGACGCGTGCCGTTAGGGAGGGATGCGGCGGATACGGAAGGGGATACGGCTTGCCGTGGGCCACGTGTGCCCGTGCACTGTCTTGGGCCTGGCCCAACAGCGCTCGGCACCGTGTGTGGCCCAGGCCCGGGGGCTCCTGTCGGTGTACTAAGATAGGGGTACCTTAGTACCCCAACTTGTGCACGGGCAGTAGCAGCTTCCCGTGGCAGGGCTTACCACGTGCTCGCCAAGAACCGTTCTGGTCCCTATGAAGCCATTCAAGAACAAAGTATACAAGTCAGAAGATCAAGGCCCCGGCAAGAGGAGCTTGCCGGGAAGGCCGCACCAGGCTTAAGGTTATCACTTTAGCACAAGACCCTGGCAAGAGGAGCTTGCCAGGAAGGCCAAGGAACACATACCTCAAGAGATGTCTCGGCGCATCATGCGCCCCGGCAGGACCCGGAGAGCGACAAGCTTCCGGGCCCGGCAAGATCACGACCCCGGCAAGGTGCTTGCAGGGGAAACCTACGCTGCGTGCCCGCGCTCCAGCTCATCTGCCCACGCGTCGCCCTGGGGCCCTTCTAGGGGCACGTGGCAGACGGCTGTGCAGCCTGGGGCACACGGTGGCAAGCCACGATGACGAGGCTACCGCCGTGGCGAACGGAGAAGCATGGACGGACGCTTTTGGGGGCGACGGCGACGGGCATTTAATGCCCTTGTCCCCCACTGTCAAAGTTAGGTGAAGACCACTGTTCATATACTGTTCATGCACTGTTGCAACTACCACCAAATTTACACTTTTACCCTCCTCTACGTTGACACCTGTCGGTGACCCCTTTGAGCTATAAAAGGAGGCCCATGCACAACGTAGAGGAGGTTCGAAACCTAGACAACTCTCTCGCTCGGTGTAGCTAGTACTGTAGATCTTCAAGCTCCCGAGCTCAAGAACTCAATACAACCTAAGCATGAGTAGGGTTTTACGCGTCCGCGCGGCCCGAACCTGGGTAAAACTGCCCGCGTGTGCTCCTCGATCTGCTCTCCGTGCTCCCTCCGCTCCCTTACCACAACGTAGAAGGGGCTCCGGTCCCATAGGTGTTCGTGGGCGGACAGTTTCCCCCAACACTACCTGCTGGTCTGTTTTTCACAGATTCTGTCCTGTTTTGCCTTTTCTTCGTTTTGCAAACCTTGAGCTTGCTTTTTCTTTGCAAAAACCTTTTGGCAATCTTGAGAAACAGTATCTCTTCAAGATTATCTTTATTTCCAATAGGGAAAAAATTATTTTATTGTGGGTACTAACCTCGCTAATCAGATTATGATGAGTTATGTATGAAGGGAGTTTTCAAGTGTGCGAGGGAAGATGGTAAAAGAAGATTCAGGAGGGTCAAATGCTCAAGCTTGGGGATGCCCCCGTGCACCCCCAAGAAATATTCAAGAAGACTCAAGCGTCTAAGCTTGGGGATGCCCCCATGCATCCCCTTCTCCATCAACAATTGTCAGTTCGTCTTTCGTTCCACTATAATTTTATCACTTCATGCGTTATGTGCTATGCTTGGAGCGTCTTGCTCTTAGTTTCTTTTTTTTAGTTTTCTTTAGCTTTGCTTGCTATTCATAACAAGTTAGAACCCAGCTTTCTTTGTGTGGGAGAGAAACACGCTTCGCTTCAACCTAGAACACAACATAGGATTTTCATGCTTATCTTTGCTGTGTGTGTTCTTTGTCTTTCCATAGCTGCTGTCATGTTTAGCTCTTAGTTTTCATGCTTTTCTTTTTAAAGAGCTTTTGTTTAGTTGGTTGCTGAACTCGCTTGAGTTTTCATGTTTATCTTGTTAAGAGAGTTTGCCTGTTGCACTGAGTTGTGTGTCTTAACTTAAAGTAGGTAATTGAGGTTGCTATTTAATTTTAGTAGTAACTTGCAATAGTTTTGAGGTATTGCCATGAGTAATTTCTGAACTTTTGGTGTCAAGAGCTTTAGCCTATTAGTGATAGATGTCGTATTTTGGGCAATCCGTGTTTATTTTCGAAAACCTACAAAATAGTTGAGAACTTTAGCTACTAGATGGATCACTAATCTTTGGAGGGATCGAATATTAGAGTACACTCACGTACCATGAGTCGAGGATGCGCAAGGATAACCAAACCCCCATACAGTCCTCCTCGGGGTACTTGTCTCTTTGTGAACCTCCTAATTAGATTGAGAGTTACCGATAATAATTGCATGAGTTCTTCGGACTAATGTGAGTATTCGAAAGTTGACACTTCCACCTAGCCATATTTTTCTAGCCTCTTCGGTACCGTGCATTGCCCTTTATCACCTCGAGAGTTGGAGCATACTTCGCTGGTGCATCCAAATCCTTGGCACGATACGCTTTGTCATCATAAGCCTCATTATATCCTTCCTCAAAACAGCCACCATACCTACCTATTAAGGCATTTCCATAGCCTTTCCGAGATACATTGCCATGCAACATCCATCTTCTCATGACTTGATCTTCATGTCGTACATGCTTTTGCTTGATCGATGAGCCGCATGCTAGTTGAGCCTTGCCCTAATCATTGCTACTTGATGCGCTAGTATCATTGCATATCCTGCTACACCGGCAGAGGCATACATTTGCATACATCATGATAGTTTTATTTTCTTTATGTTGAGTACTTTTGTAAAGTGTGAAAGATCTTCTATACTTCTTGTAATACATAGAGTGTTGCCCCTAAAGTGAGGAAAAGATCCCAAAGAGGACAAAATCAAAAGATCCCAAAGAGGACAAATGAGAGTTAAATAGAAAGAGCCATTGAGGCCACAAAAAAATAAAAAAAATAAAAAAAATAAAAAAAATAAAAAAAGAAATAAAAAGAGAGAAGGGGGCACACTACTATTCCTTTTGAGAGATCCACACTCGTACTCCATCTTATACCTTGTACTCCATAGATATTATCATTCATGCATATAGCTATGTGGGGACCTTCACACTATAGAACTTGGCTTGTATATTCCAATGATGAGCCTCCTCAAAAGAGCTCTAGGTCTTCTTGAGCGAGCAAGTTGGATGCACCCCCACTAGTTCCATTGGAGAGCTTACCTTAGCTCATATGTGCATCCGTTGCATGGCAATCCCTACTCCTCACATCATATCTATCATTTGGCTTTCTCTCGCCTATGATTGTCCTCATTGATGTGAGCCTTTCACACCTTTTTTGTCTTCCCCCTTCATCATTTTTCTCTCTTTGCCATACTAAGTGTCAACTTTCTTGCTTACGCTCATCCATTGCATAAGTGCTCAAAATATCGAAAGGGAGTGGATCATTTTGACTTGTACCTGGCTAGTGGTCCGGGGATGAGTCAAGATAAGATTCCAAAGAAGACCAAGTGTGAAACTTTAGTAGATTAAGTTCTCAACAATACAAAAACTATGTTTTACTCTCTCGTATATCCCTATCCCCTTTCTTGCACGCAAACACCATTTGGAGACATTCGAGTCACGGACAGTGAGAGCTCTTGCACCTTTATGTTCTTATGTTGCTTATTACAATGCTAATATAGACTCTTTCTTGTTATGACTTGAATTGAATTACATGCATTGATTGCTTTACTTAAAAAGTTCTTATTTGGTTGGTAGCATGTCACCACAGAAATTATGCTTGTTATCATTTACCTACTCGAGGACGAGCAGGAATTAAGCTTGGGGATGTTGATACGTCCAAAACGTATCTATAATTTCTGCTTGCTCCATGCTTCTTTTGTGTGATATTGCTATGATATTGATGCACTTCCATACACTTTTGATCATATTTGGACTAACCTATTAACTCAGTGCACCACAGTGCCAGTTCCTGTTTTCTGCTGTTTTTCTATTTTAGGTTTCCCCCATATTAAAAG
Source organism: Secale cereale (assembly GCA_902687465.1). Lineage (NCBI taxonomy): Eukaryota > Viridiplantae > Streptophyta > Magnoliopsida > Poales > Poaceae > Secale > Secale cereale. Next base: position 691,360,168 of record LR738711.1, on the reverse strand, counting down.
TGCTCCAAAAATTCTAGGAAAAATATAGGAAAAATCAGCGTATAGGAAGCTTCGCGAAGAACCAAAGATGGGCCAGAGGGGAGCCAGGGGAGGCCCAGGCGGCCACCTGGCGCGGCCCCACCCCTGGCCACGCCAGGGGGGCGCCTGGGGCCCCTGCTCCGCCTCTGGCTGCCCCCCTTCGCATATATATCCCTCTCGTCCCGAAACCCTCGAGGACAGAACCCTTTTTCGCGATCTCGCCTCTGTTCCGCCGCCGCAGCGCTTCCAAGATTGGGAGCATCAGGAGAACTCTTCCCGGCACCCTGCCGGAGGGGAGAACCACCACCGGGAGCTTCTCCACCACCATGGACGCTTCCCGGATGAGTCGTGAGTAGTCCACCTTGGACCATGGGTCCATGATCAGTAGCTATGTGATGTTCTCCTCCCCTCTTTGCTCTTCATGGTTTAGACCTCGTGAGCTGCCCTACATGATCGAGGCACATATGTAATCTTTCTGTTGTTGCTTTGCTGAGTTTGCTGGGATCTGATGGATTATGAGACTATGTTCAGATTGTGTTTGAGTAATATATTTGATTCACCTCTTTTATATCTTTGTTCTTGAGTAATTCTTGCATGTTCTCCGTTGCTGTTTATTGCTTTGGCCAAGTAGTAGGTAGTAACTCCAAGAGGGAGCGTTATGCTTGATTGTGGGTTCATGCCCCCTGATGACTAGCTTGAGTGACAGAAACATGAGTCTAGGGGATGTGCTGTTGCCACAAGGGAGAAAACAACGGTGCTTGTACTTGCGGGTGCAAGGATTGTTTACTTTACGCAAAGTTCTTTTAATGCAGTTGTCTGTTGCTTTGAGTTTACACTTTGGGTGGGATTCGCAACTTAATACCAGTGAGATGTTCTGGATAGATATCTCAAGGTGGATGATTAGTAGTAGATGCAGATGGATTTCGGTCTACTTGCCTTGGCGTACCGCCCATGCTTTTGAGCCTCTACCTTTCTTTGCAGCGTAGTTAGCATTGGTTTGCGCACATAATCCTGTCAACTGCCCAGCTGTAATATGTTTACCTCGCTTTGTTGTTTTATCGTCTTTTGGGAGAGAGACATCACTAGTGAACATCATGGGACCCCGGTCCATATTACCACCGCTGATCACACCTTCTATTTACTTCCTGTTTTTATTTCCTAGTTGCAGTCTTAGCTATCATTATTATCTCTTGTGTTTGATCCTTTGTAAACAACAAGGCCGGAGGGATTGACAACCTCTCTGTACTCGTTGGGAGCAAAGTTATCTGTATCTGTGTGCAGCTCCCGTCAACCGCTAAGTTTCTGGCGCCGTTGACACCTACTTGTCGACCCTCGGAGTCTCACGGGATTCGATCCTTGGTATCTTTGCCTAGGGAAATTTGCCGCTACACTACATCTCAACCTTCCACTTGGGGTAACCAACGAGGGGCGAGAAGCCATCACATATACACGCTCATGCAAGGTACAAAATCATAACATGCTAAGGAGCAAGTAACTTTCAATGTAAACAATTTAAGCACGAGTTACCGCAATGAGGAACATTGGATATACGATAGAAAGATAATCCGAATGACTTGGCTTGAGACAATATGAATGATGAAGACCCCTCAAATCTTCATAATGTAGCCAAGTCTCCAATGCCCTCCAACATCACCTATTGATCAAGTTTGGGCTAGTTGGTCCCCAACCAAGTTGGGTCCTAAAAGGTTAGTCACAATAAGCTTGGCTACCCAAATGGTTCTTTTCTTGACACCACTTTGAGTCCCAAGAAACTTGGCAAACACATTGCCAACCTTATCCTTCCCAAGAGAATAGACATCATCAATAATAATTGGGTTGGATAAGTTACCACTAGTGCATGAAGAAGCAAGGTGACCCTTCTCACGGCATAGGTAGCAACATCTAGTCTTCACTTTCTTCTCATTTGATTTCTCAAAATGAGAAGCATTACCATGAGTCTTCTTGGGAAGCGGCCTTTCTCCAACTTGCGGTTGAGCACGAGAATGAACTTGTGGCCTCTTCCCTTGTTGCTTGTCACTAATGGCCTTCTTCTTCAATGGGAAAGATCTAACATGATGCCCTTCAATTTTGCACTTGAAGCAAATAATCTTGGCCGAATTCTTGAGTTGTTCTTGGCCCTTATTCTTCTTAATGATCTTGGACCTTTTCTTCTTGTTGGAGTTGAATCCAAGTCCACCTTTGTCATTGGGGGATTTTTGCACACTCAAGATATTGTTGAGTGTGGACTTCCCTTCATGACACTTTTCCAAGTCTTTCTTCAAGGAAGAGACTTGGGCCTTGAGCTCTTTGATTTCCTCTACATGGTTAGTATCAACAAAAGTACTAGAGGAAGTATAATCTTCATTGTTAGAGCAACAAGGCAAGGAGAGCAATTCATCACAAGATGTACTAACATTGTGAGTAGATGAATTACGAGGACTAGCACATGACAAGATAGCATTTTGACTTGAAGTAGTGCTAGTATCCACATGAGGCTCACTAGATGTTACCTTGATACTCATAGCCTCATGAGCTATCTTTAGCACATTATGGGATACTAGAAGATCATCATGAGAGCTTGTGAGCTTTACATGACTTTCTTCCAATTTCCCATAATTGCCAGATAGCAACTCAAGTTGAGCCCTTAGCTCAACATTCTCCTTCAAAATGGATGCTTCACTAGAAATAGAATTAGTAGCACAAGCATCATCAATAATAGCAAGAGGAGAAGGCAACTTGGCAAGCTCCTTAGAATATGAAGCTTTGAGTTGAGCATGAGACTCAGTGAGTTTTATGAGCTCACCCTTAATGACCCTTGAGCCATTTTTAGGTGCTCAAAATCCTCAAGGAGTTTAGCATGTGCAACTTCAAGCTTCTCATTATTAGTTTCAAAATCATTAGCCGCCTCGCGAGCTCTATCACGGGATTCCTTTATTCTAGATAGTTCTAGAGCAAAAGTCTCCTGAAGAGATTCCTTGGTGGTTTGTTCAAGTTCAAGAGCTTGCGAAAGGTCGGCGATCTCATTAGTGTAATCACGCTCATGACCTTCCATTTTCTCAATGGTGACCTCATGCTCCTCTAGATGAGATTCCAACTCATCAATATATTTCTTGCCCTCAATGGCAATAGACATGATTTCCATAAAGTTGGAACGAGCTAATTTATTCTTAAGAAGAGCTTTAAAAATCATTTCCCCCTTAATTTTTAAGGAGGCAACATTATCATTCTCTTCATCATTTTCTACATCATCATCATTCTCATCATCACTATCATGACAAGATATATTGGGGTTCAAAGTGGGAGATACCTTTGAAGCCTTAGCCATAAGGCAAAACGCAATAGATGATGATGTAGGATCCCTTGATGCACCATTCAAGACTACATCTTGTTCCATGGGGTGTTGGGTTATCTCTACATTGTTATCACAACAATTCGAGGAAATATATGCATTTTTATCATGGCAACAAGACATAGCAAGCATATCATCATGTGTTTTAGTCAAGCAATTTCTACAAGATATGCAGGGAATATCAACACAAGCATGTGAAACATGTAGGGTGCTCGAAGTGTTAAAGTCCAAAGAAAATGCATTGCAATAAGATAGTGATGAAGGATCATCCACAATAAGCATACTATCATCATTGCAATGACCAACACTACTCACCATATCATTACCTTGTGGAAAACCACATGTAGGTGAAGTAGAAGAAGTTGAGAAGACAACACGGCCAGAGGTGGAGGGAGAACAATCATTCCTACAATTCTTGGACACACCATATTTATCTTGAAGCTTTGTCCACAACTCATGAGCATCCTGGAACGGCATGAGTTGAAATATAACTACATTGCTCAAAGCATCAAAAAGCACATTAGAAGCTTGAGCATTGAGATAAGAGTTTTTCTCATCCTCTCAAGATAATCTTTGTGGATCCTTTGGAGAAGAAAAACCCATATCTACAATTCTCTCTAAATTTGGGTCCATGACCCTAAAGAGATTAAGCATGTGAAATACCCAAACATCAAAATTTGTGCCATTGAAACTAAGAGTGTCAGAGAATCCTAAACCCCTAGTCGACATCCTTACTCTCTAGGCGGTTAAGCCCTATAAAGAGAGACGAGGCTCTGATACCAATTGAAAGATCATGGATGTCGCCTAGAGGGGGGGTGTATAGGCGCTTTAAAATATTTACGGTTTAGGCTTGAACAAATGCGGAATAAACCTAACGGTTAATTTGTCAAGCACAAAACCTACAACAACTAGGCTCACCTATGTTCACCAACAACTTATGCTAAGCAAGATAAACAACTAGGTGATAGCAATATATATGACAAGAAATAATATGGCTATCACAAAGTAAAGTGCATAAGTAAAGGGCTCGGGTAAGAGATAACCGAGGCACGCGGAGACGACGATGTATCCCGAAGTTCACACCCTTTCGGATGCTAATCTCCGTTTGGAGCGGTGTGGAGGCACAATGCTCCCCAAGAAGCCACTAGGGCCACCGTAATCTCCTCACGCCCTCGCACAATGCAAGATGCCGTGATTCAACTAAGGGACCCTTGAGGGCGGTCACCGAACCCGTACAAATGGCAACCCTTGGGGGCGGTCACCGAACCCGTACACTTTGAAAACCCTTGGGGGCGGTCACCGAAACCCGTCAAATTGCTCGGGGCGATCTCCACAACCTAATTGGAGACCCCGACGCTTGCCCGGAGCTTTACACCACAATGATTGAGCTCCGAACACCAAGGTTGGGGCTATCTCCCCAACGACACCACGAAGCTTCACCACAATGGAATATGGCTTCGAGGTGACCACACCCGTCTAGGGCGCCCAAACACCCAAGAGGAACAAGCTCAAGGGTACCAAGCACCCAAGAGTAATAAGCTTCTCAACTTCACTTCCACGTATCACCGTGAAGAACTCAAACCGATGCACCAAATGCAATGGCAAGGGCACACGGAGTGCCCAAGTCCTTCTCTCCCAAATCCCACCAAAGCAACTAATGCTAGGGAGGGAAATGAGAGGAAGAACAAGAAGGAGAACACCAAGAACTCCAAGATCAAGATCCAAGGGGTTCCCCTCACCTAGAGGAGAAAGTGATTGGTGGAAATGTGGATCTAGATCTCCTCTCTCTTTTCCCCCCAAAACTAGCAAGAATCCATGGAGGGATTGAGAGATAGCAAGCTCGAAGAAGGTCAACAATGGGGGAAGAACACGAGCTCAAAGGATTAGGTTCATTGGGGAAGAAGACCCCCTTTTATAGGTGGGGAAAAAATCCAACCGTTATGCTCACAGCCCGCACAGAGCGGTACTACCGCTCCAGGAGCGGTACTACCGCTAGGGCGGTAGAACCCCTTTGAAAAATAATAGCGAGGAGGCAAAAAGGTCAGAAGAACCGTCGGAGCGGTAGTACCGCTTGACCTCACGGTACTACCGCTACGGGTAGCGGTACTACTGCTAAGGGTAGCGGTACTACTGCTTGCGAGCGGTACTAAAAAATTACATCCGTGCCTACCACCGCTGGACTTGTGACGAGTTTTTGGTCCCGAGCGGAAGTAGCCACGGGAGTAGCCGCGGTAGTACTGCTCCAAGCGGTAGTACCGCTCCCGAAAGCGGTAGTAAAAAATTACTTCCGCTCCAACCCGCGGTAGTACCGCTGCAGCCTTTTCAGTACACCAAAACGACAATAACTTTTGCATACGGACTCCGAATTCGATGAAACCAAGTTTGTTGGAAAGCTAGAGACAAGGGCTAACACAATCTTGATAGAAAAACCAATAAGAAGCAAATTAGAAAAGGCCCATAAGAAAATGGTGAGAACCCTTTCTCGGATAAGACCGGTAAAACCTCCAACACCGAAAACATCATAGAAGACGCATGTGAACTCCGTTTTCGATGAACTCAAGCTTGTCATCAAGATGACCATAAGCTCTAAGACTCACAAAGAGAACCAAACAAGAACCAAGAAACATGATGCAAGGATGCAATGGTTTGTGCTCTCTACTAACGATACAATCAAGCTACCAACTTGAGAGCCCCCCTTGATAGTACGGCAATCGATCCTATAACCCGGTCTCCCACAACTACCATGAGACCGGTAAAATAGAAAACCTATCAAGGGCAAACCTTTGCCTTGCACATAGTCCACTTGAGCTGGATGATGACCATCTTCACTCCCTCAAGTTGGACCACCTTTCTTGATTGCTTTGGCTCGCTGAAGACTAGTAGATTGCTTCCCCATACTCCACTATGGGTGAGCTACTCTTCGGCACATCTTCACAAGTCCATTGTCACCACAATGGACGGCAAGCTTCAAGCACTTGATCTCTTTGTGATGCTTCACTTGAACTTTCATACCGCAATCTTGATGACGATCACCATTTGATGTCACCCTCCATGGGTTGTATAATATCTTTTTCTTGACGCAAGCCCATGGAAACAAACCTAATCCCACAACGAACTCTCACGTAGACCATGGGTTAGTACACAAAGCGTAATGGACAATGCTTACCATACCATGGGATCACTTGATCCCTCTTGGTACATCTTATATGCTTTATGTGTTGATCAACTTGATTCGCTCTTTGACTTAGTCTTGATCAACCTTGAATCTTTCCAACTCTCTTCATTTCGATGATGTCTTGAAGGTAAACATGAATGATCACACACACTCTTCTTCTTCAAGACATGCTTGCAATAAGTTCAACCCTCACAAGACCAATCTTTGGATAATTCCTTAATATCACCTTGGTCATCACAAACTCTCCTTGAAACCAACGAATGTACTCCAAGAAAAGCCTATGGACAAACCCTTCAAATATAACTCAAGGCAACCATTAGTCCATAGAGATTGTCATCAATTACCAAAACCAAACATGGGGGCACCGCATGTTCTTTCACAACCGATCAAGCACCGAACGTACGGCAACTCCGCGTTCAGCACACGTTCAGCTTGATGACGTCCCACGAGCTCTTGATCCAGTTGAGCTTCACGGGAGAGTTTTGTCGGCACGACGGCGTGGTGACGGATATGATGTATCTACCGGCGTAGGGCTACGCCTAAGCACTGCGACAGTATGACCGAGGTGTGTTTTTGTGGAGGGGGGCACCGCACACGGCTAGAACAATTCAACTTGTGTGTCTTAGGGTGACACCCTGCCCCCGTATATAAAGGAGCAAGGGGGGAGGCCGGCCGGCCCTCCTATGGTGCGGCTAGGGCTGCAATCCTACTAGGAATAGGATTGCAATCCTATTCCTAGTAGGAATCTACCAAAGAAGGAAAAAGGGGGGAAGGAAACAGAGGGAGAGGGAGAGGGAAAGAGGGGTCGCGCCCCCCTCCCCTAGTCCTATTCGGACTCCTCCTAGGGAGGGGGCGCACCACCTCCTGGCTGCTGCCCTCTCTCTCCCCTATGGCCCACCAGGGCCCACCATTCCCCCGGGGGGTTGCTGTAACCCTCCCCCCCCCCCTCGGCACTCCGGTAAATTCCGAAACTTTCCAGAACACTTCCGGTGTCCAAATATAGTCGTCCAATGTATCAATCTTTATGTCTCGGACATTCTGAGACTCCTCGTCATGTCCGTGATCTCATCCGGGACTCCGAACTTCCTTCGGTACATCAAAACTCATAAACTCATAATACCGATCGTCATCAAACGTTAAGCGTGCGGACCCTACGGGTTCGAGAACTATGTAGACATGACCGAGACTCATCTCCGGTCAATAACCAATAGCGGAACCTGGATGCTCATATTGGCTCCTACATATTCTACAAAAATCTTTATCGGTCAAACCGCATAACAACATACGTTGTTCCTTTTGTCATCGGTATGTTACTTGCCCGAGATTCGATCGTCGGTATCTCTATACCTAGTTCAATCTCGTTACTGGCAAGTCTCTTTACTCGTTCCGTAATACATCATCTCGTGACTAACTCATTAGTCATTTGCTTGCAAGGCTTATTATGATGTGCATTACCGAGAGGGCCCAGAGATACCTCTCCGACACTCGGAGTAACAAATCCTAATCTTGATCTATGCCAACACCACGAATACTTTCGGAGACACCTGTAGAGCATATTTATGATCACCCAGTTACGTTGTGACGTTTGATAGCACACAAGGTGTTCTTACGGTATTCGGGAGTTGCATAATCTCACAGTCATAGGAACATGTATAAGTCATGAAGAAAGCAATAGCAGTAAAACTAAACGATCATAGTGCTATGCTAACGGATGGGTCTAGTCCATCACATCATTCTCCTAATGATGTGATCTCGTTGATCAAATGACAACTCATGTCTATGGCTAGGAAACATAGCCATCTTTGATCAATGAGCTAGTCTAGTAGAGGCATACTAGGGACATACTATTTTGTCTATGTATTCACACATGTATCAAGTTTCCGGTTAATACAATTCTAGCATGAATAAAAGACATTTATCATGATATAAGGAAATAAAAATAACATCTTTATTATTGCCTCTAGGGCATATTTCCATCAGTCTCCCACTTGAACTAGAGTCAATAATCTAGATTACAAAGTGATGATCCTCACACCCATGGAGTCCTGGAGCTGATCATGTTTTGCACGTGGACGAAGCTTAGTCAACGGGTCTGCAACATTCAGATCCGTATGTATTTTGCAAATCTCTATGTCTCCCTCTTTGACTAGATCGCGGATGGAATTGAAGCGTCTTTTGATGTGCTTAGTTCTCTTGTGAAACCTGGATTCCTTCGCCAAGGCTATTGCTCTAGTGTTGTCACAAAAGATTTTCATTCGACCCGATGCACTAGGTATTACACCTAGATCAGATATGAACTCCTTCATCCAGACTCCTTCATTTGCTGCTTCCGAAGTAGCTATGTATTCCGCTTCACACGTAGATCCCGCCACGACGCTCTGCTTGGAACTGCACCAACTGACAGCTCCACCGTTCAATAAAAATACATATCCGGTTTGTGACTTAGAGTCATCCGGATCAGTGTCAAAGCTAGAATCGACGTAACCGTTTACGACGAGTTCTTTGTCACCTCCATATATGAGAAACATATCCTTTGTCCTTTTCAGGTACTTTAGGATGTTCTTGACCGCTGTCCAGTGATCCACTCCTGGATTACTTTGGTACCTTCCTGCTAGACTTATAGCAAGGCACACATCAGGTCTGGTACACAGCATTGCATACATGATAGATCCTATGGCTGAGGCATAGGGAATGACTTTCATTTTCTCTCTATCTTCTGCAGTGGTCAGGCATTGAGTCTTACTCAACTTCATACCTTGTAATACAGGCAAGAACCCTTTCTTTGACTGATCCATCTTGAACTTCTTCAAAATCTTATCAAGGTATGTGCTTTGTGAAAGTCCAATTAAGCGTCTTGATCTATCTCTATAGATCTTTATGCCTAATATATAAGCAGCTTCACTGAGGTGTTTCATTGAAAAACTCTTATTCAAGTATCCTTTTATGCTATCCAGAAATTCTATATCATTTCCAATCAATAATATGTCATCCACATATAATATTAGAAATGCTACAGAGCTCCCACTCACTTTCTTGTAAATACAGGCTTCTCCAAAAGTCTGTATAAAACCATATGCTTTGATCACCTCATCAAAGTGTATATTCCAACTCTGAGATGCTTGCACCAGTCCATAGATGGATCGCTGGAGCTTGCATACTTTGTTAGCACATTTTGGATCGAGAAAACCTTATGGTTGCATCATATACAACTTTTCTTTGAGATATCCATTTAGGAATGCAGTTTTGACATCCATTTGCCAGATTTCATAATCATAAAATGTGGCAATTGCTAACATGATTCGGACAGACTTAAGCATCGCTACAGGTGAGAAAGTCTCATCGTAGTCAACTCCTTGAACTTGTCGAAACCCTTTCGCAACAAGTCGAGCTTTGTAAACAGTAACATTACCGTCTGCGTCGGTCTTCCTCTTAAAGATCCATTTATTTTCGATGGCCTGCTGATCATCGGGCAAGTCAACCAAAGTCCATACTTTGTTCTCATACATGGATCCCATCTCAGATTTCATGGCCTCAAGCCATTTTGCGGAATCTGGGTTCATCATCGCTTCCTCATAGTTCGTAGGTTCATCATGGTCTTGAAGGAAATATGCCTTAGAGGCAATAATAAAGTTGTTATTTTATATTTCCTTATATCATGATAAATGTTTATTATTCATGCTAGAATTGTATTAACCGGAAACTTAGTACATGTGTGAATACATAGACAAAACAGAGTGTCCCTAGTATGCCTCTACTAGACTGGCTCATTGATCAAAGATGGTTATGTTTCCTAACCATAGACATGAGTTGTCATTTGATCAATGGGGTCACATCATTAGGAGAATGATGTGATGGACAAGACCCATCCGTTAGCTTAGCACTATGATCATTTAGTTTTACTGCTATTGCTTTCTTCATGACTTATACATGTTCCTATGACTATGAGATTATGCAACTCCCGAATACCGTAGGAACACCTTGTGTGCTATCAAACATCACAACGTAACTGGGTGATCATAAAGATGCTCTACAGGTGTCTCCGAAAGTATTCGTGGTGTTGGCATAGATCAAGATTAGGATTTGTCACTCCGAGTGTCGGAGAGGTATCTCTGGGCCCTCTCGGTAACACACATCATAATAAGCCTTGCAAGCAAAAGACTAATGAGTTAGTCACGAGATGATGTGTTATGGAACGAGTAAAGAGACTTGCCGGTAACGAGATTGAACTAGGTATAGAGATACCGACGATCAAATCTCGGGCAAGTAACATACCGATGACAAAAGGAACAACGTATGTTGTTATGCGGTTTGACCGATAAAGATCTTCGTAGAATATGTAGGAGCCAATATGAGCATCCAGGTTCCGCTATTGGTTATTGACCGGAGATGAGTCTCGGTCATGTCTACATAGTTCTGAACCCGTAGGGTCCGCACGCTTAACGTTTGATGACGATCGGTATTATGAGTTTATGAGTTTTGATGTACCGAAGGTAGTTCGGAGTCCCGGATGAGATCACAGACATAACGAAGAGTCTCGGAATGTCCGAGACATAAAGATTGATATATTGGACGACTATATTCGTGTAATGCCCTGGATGTAATACTTTCCCTTTTGGGTATATAATATATCTCCGGCTTCATCTATTTCCATTCCGGGTTCTTTGTCTTTCAGGCTTTCGTCGTTTTGTTGTGTGAGTGTGTGGCATTCATTCATATCATGTAGACATGTGCATCGCATTGCATTTGTGTTGTCGGTTGCATCCGGTTCCGCGTGTCCCTTCCCGTTGTCCGTTTCGCGTTCCGGAGCTCCCTCACGTGTCCGTGACGTCCCGTAGGCCTACTTTGTTGTTCGGGCGTTTAACGTTACCGGTGTGTCGCGAGGTTGTTGTGTGTGTTGTTGTTTTGTTGTGTGCAACCCGCCTCTCAAATCTCGTCTCGTTTGGACTCCGTCAGTTTTTCCATCCGTTGTTCGTGTGGGTCCGAAGTGCCTTCACTTCATGTCCCAGAAACACCCCTACTGCAGTCTGTTATCTTCTCCTAGGCCCTTTAAATCTATCCCCGCGATCGGATCCGTTGGATCGCGATCGGAGGGCTCCTAACGCCCCTAGATTCCTCCCTAACCCTAAAAACTGCTATTTATAGACCCCTAGTCTATTTTGGGCATCCCCTTCTTCTTCCTCCTCTCTCCCCTCTTTTTTTTCCTTTCTTCTTCAGATCCACAAATTCTTCCCGGATCCCGAGGGATCCTTCGAGCCAGGCCGCCAGTCTCCCGAGGGAAACGAGCAGCCGCCGTTTTTCCCCATCGCCCGACCGCACTGCAGGCGTCGGCAGGGTCAACGCCTCGCCGGGTCGATCGCTCTGGAGGGATCCAGCGATCCGACCGCGCCAGGCCCGGCCGCGCCTGGATCCTCCCCGTGAGGACCACTTCGCCGCGCGTGGGCTCTTCCCTCCGCGCCGGCCCACTCCCTTCCGCCTCCACCTCGCAGCCGCGGGCCGCCGCCAGCTCGCGCCTCACCAGCCCAGCCGCCGGCCGCCGCCGCCTCCTGGGCCGCGCAAGCGCCAGGGCCCAGCCGCTGTTCCCAGCAGCCGCCAGTCTCGCCCCGGCTGGGCCGGCTCTCCCCTTCTCCACCGCGCCAGGCCGCGGTCTCCTCCTCCCTCCGTGGGCCGCGCCGGGCGCCAAGGCCCACTTCCACCGCGCCGCCGCCTCTGCCTCGCTTGGGCTCCGCCTCGCCTCGCCCGGGCCTCTTCCTCCGCCAGATCCGGGCCCGTGGATGTTTTTTTCTCCAGATCTCTGAGGTTGTTGAAATTTCTGCTAAGTACCAGTTTTTCACCTGTCTGATGCTATGTTTGACCTGCTGTAACTTTTACTGTGTTGCTCCGTTTCGCGTGTGTAATATGTCCAGACGTTCGTAGGAGTGTGCTCTACGTTTTACCTGTTGTTGTCATGCATGTTAGAGCTCATCTAGGTGCTTGTTTTGCTGTTGCAAGAGTGCATCATGATATAAACTGCTATTATGTGTTATTTTGTGTCAACTTTGCCATATGATATCTTTTAGCTCGTTTGTCCAAATGATGCAAATGACATGTCCACGTGTTCGTCTTGCCACGAACTACGTGTTGCTTGTGATAGGTTGCATGGTAGATTTATTATTGTCTTGTTATCATCGTTGAAAAGTGCCATGTGGCTATGATGTGTTTTCACTTGTTATGAAATGCCATCTTGTTGAGCTCGTTGCAATCGTTGTGTTCACCTCTATGATGCATGCTTGTGTGTTTCGGGATCACCTTCATATGCACTTTGATGAGGTGCTTACCCTTTGCCATGTTTAGTTTCGAGGTGACTTAAACGTGCTCTTTTATATGCCATGATGATATTGCTGTTTTAGGACTTAGTGGTTTTTTTCACTAAGTCTGAAATCTGTAACGTTCCGATGCCATGTTCGTGTGATGTTCTAGGACAAAGCATGATAGTTTTGGAGTGGATTTTGATTGTTCCTTGTAGTATATATTGTTGTCTTTCCATTCATGTCCTCACATGTCCATTTAAGTGGCTGTAGCATGTTTATCTTTTGCTCTAAAGTTTCAATAAAATTCTGCTGCCAGAATTTTATTGTCAAGTTCAAAATGTCCAAGATCATTGCTATTGATCCGTGACTCCGTTGGGGGTGCACTTTGGACTTAGTTGATGTACTTTATGTCTAGTTTGTGTTCATGTCCTTTGCCATGCTTTTTGGGTGCTGTAGCTTAATTATTTTGAGCTCTGAAGTTGCTATGTTGCTGTAATTTTCAGCTTTCGCTCAAATCTTGTTTCGGGCATAACTTTTAGCCCGTAACTTCGATTTCAGCGAATCTTATATCAAACTTGATTGTTTTTCTGTATAGTTTAATAATATCAGATTGTTATCATGTTTTGAGGTGTTTTGCTTGAGTGATATTTTCTGTGCTCCGTGTGCATCCTTAGTGCATCCATCATGCATTCATGTTTTTCGAGTGTGCATTGCATCTTGTTGATTGGTGCTTGGTGTGATTGTTTTGTTTAGAGCCGGAAGCTGAGACCGAGTACGAGGTTGAGCACGAGGTTACCAACGAGGTTGAGCACGAGGACCCTTCTTACGATCCGAACGACTTCTCTTCAGGCAAGATGACCGAACCCCGATAACATTACTATCTTTGCCTATTGCTAGTAGTCTCGATCTATAGTTTTGCCTCGATGCCCATGATCTTCTTGTCAGCCTCCTACTTGTAACCAATTGCCATGTTTAACCAACCTACATATGCAAACCGTTGCTTGGCTAAGTACGCTTCGCTCAGCCCTTCTTATAGCGTTGCTAGTTGCAGGTGAAGTGAAGATGCTTGCTCCATGTTGAAGTTTGGTTGGGTTATATCACACTATATAAATGCTTTAAATGAAATCATCTATATATTGGCAAGGGTGGAAGGCTAAGCCTTTTGCTTGGTGATTTGTTCCACTCATGCCGTTAGGATCCGTATAAGCCGGTATTATGTTCCTTGATTATGCGTTCCTAACACGGTTGGGGTGTATGGGACCCCCTCGATAAACCGATAAGTGCTAAGTCTTTTCCAGCAAATCCCAACATTGGTACTATTTGCCTAATAACAAACTAAACTTGCATTGGGAGTACGACGAGGAGCGTAGTCGGTACTACGTGCGCTACCCGGATGATCAGTAGTGGAGACTCTTACTAGGATTCGATCCGCCTGTGGTTTATTTATCTAAGTTTGGTACTTTGACATTTGGCTTTTGCCCTTAGAGGGTTGTGATGTTCTTAATGTATGATGTTTGAGACTTGTACTGTAATTCTGTGACGTGGCGAGTGTAAGCCAACTATTTTCTGTTTACTATCCCCTCTTTTACATGAGTGTGCAAAGATTACCAAACTTGAGATCATTCTAGGATGGATTTATGCCTTTAAGTCGTGCCTCAACACGTAGGAGGTATAACTCCATCCTGGGCATTACAATTCGAACACCGGAAGTGTTCCGGAAAAGTTTCGGATTGAACTGGATTGCCGGAGGGGGTTACCGGAACCCCCTACGAGGGGGGTGGTCCATAGTGGGCCTTGAGGAAAGGAGAGAGGCAGCCCATAGAGGCTGGCCAGCGCCCCACTAGGGGATCCTAGTTGGACTAGGATTGGGGGGCGCCACCTCTCCCTCTCTTTCTTTTTCCCTCTCTTCCTTCTTGGTGGACTCCTACTAGGAATAGGATTGCAATCCTATTCCTAGTAGGATTGCCCTAGCCGCACCATAGGAGGCCGGCCGGCCCTCCCCTCTTGCTCCTTTATATACGGGGGCAGGGGGGCACCCAAAGACACACAAGTTGAATTGTTCCAGTCGTGTGCGGTGCCCCCCTCCACAGAAACACACCTCGGCCATACCGTTGCAGTGCTTAGGCGAAGCCCTGCGCCGGTAAATACATCATATCCGTCACCACGCCGTCGTGCTGACGAAACTCTCCCGTGAAGCTCAACTGGATCAAGAGCTCGTGGGACGTTATCAAGCTGAACGTGTGCTGAACGCGGAGGTGCCGTACGTTCGGTGCTTGATCGGTTGAATCGCGAAGAAGTTCGACTACATCAACCGCGTCACTTGACGCTTCCGCTTCCGGTCTACGAGGGTACGTAGACACACTCTTCCCTCTCGTTGCTATGCATCTGGTAGATAGATCTTGCGTGATCGTAGGAAAATTTTAAAATACTATGTTCCCCAACAGTGGCATCAGAGCCAGGTTTATGCGTAGATGATATGCACGAGTAGAACACAATGAGTTGTGGGCGATACTAGTCATACTGTTTACCAGCATGTCATACTTTGCTTCGGCGGTATTGTGAGATGAAGCGGCCCGGACCGACATTACGCGTACGCTTACGCGAGACTGGTTTCACCTTTACGAGCACTCGTTGCTTAAAGGTGACTGGCGGGTGTCTGTCTCTCTCACTTTAGCTGAATCAAGTATGGCTACGCCCGGTCCTTGTGAAGGTTAAAACAGCACATACTTGACGAAACATCGTTGTGGTTTTGTATGCGTAGGTAAGAACGGTTCTTGCTAAGCCCGTAGCAGCCACGTAAAACTTGCAACAACAAAGTAGAGGACGTCTAACTTGTTTTTGCAGGGCATGTTGTGATGTGATATGGTCAAGACATGATGAGTTATACGGTTTTGTATGAGATGATCATGTTTTGTAATGTTATCGGCAACTGGCAGGAGCCATATAGTTGTCACTTTATTGTATGAAATGCAATCGCCATGTAATTGCTTTACTTTATCACTAAGCGGTAGCGATAGTCGTAGAAGCAATAGTTGGCGAGACGACAACGATGCTACGATGGAGATCAAGGTGTCGCGCCGGTGACAAAGGTGATCATGACGGTGCTTTGGAGATGGAGATCAAAAGCACAAGATGATGATGGCCATATCATGTCACATATTTTGATTGCATGTGATGTTTATCTTATTATGCTTCTTATTTTGCTTAGAACGACGGTAGCATTATAAGATGATCCCTTACTAAATTTCAAGGTATAAGTGTTCTCCCTGAGTATGCACCGTTGCGAAAGTTCGTCGTGCCGAGACACCACGTGATGATCGGGTGTGATAAGCTCTACGTTCAAATACAACGGGTGTAAGACAGTTTTGCACACGCAGAATACTCGGGTTAAACTTGACGAGCCTAGCATATGCAGATATGGCCTCGGAACACTGGAGACCGAAAGGTCGAGCGTGAATCATATAGTAGATATGATCAACATAAGATGTTCACCATTGAAACTACTCCATCTCACGTGATGATCGGACATGGTTTAGTTGATTTGGATCACGTGATCATTTAGATGACTAGAGGGATGTCTATCTAAGTGGGAGTTCTTAAGTAATATGATTAAATTGAACTTTAATTTATCATGAACTTAGTCTTGGTAGTATTAGCATATCTATGTAGTAGATCAATAGCTTGCGATGTTGCTCCCCGTTTATTTTATATGTTCCTAGAGAAAACTAAATTGAAAGATGTTAGTAGCAACGATGCGGAATTGTTCCGTGATCTGAGGATTATCCTCATTGCTGCACAGAAGAATTATGTCCTTGATGCACCGCTAGGTGACAGACCTATTGCAGGAGCAGATGTAGACGTTATGAACGTTTTGACAAAAGCTCGGTATGATGACTACTTGATAGTTTAGTGCACCATGCTTTACGGCTTAGAACCGGGACTTCAAAAACGTTTTGAACATCACGGAGCATATAAGATGTTCCAAGAGTTGAAATTAGTATTTCATACTCATGCCCGTGTCGAGAGGTATGAGACCTCTGACATTACTTTGCCTACAAGATGGAGGAGAATAGCTCAACCAGTGAGCATGTGCTCAGATTGTCTGGGTACTGCAATTGCTTGAATCAAGTGGGAGTTAATCTTCCAGATAAGATAGTAATTGACAAAGTTCTCTAGTCACTATCACCAAGTTAGTAGAACTTCGTGATGAACTATAATATGCAAGGGATGACGAATGTAATTCCCGAGCTCTTCGCGATGCTGAAATCGGCGAAGGTAGAAATCAAGAAAGAGCATCAAGTGTTGATGGTTAACAAGGCCACTTGTTTCAAGTAAAGGGCAAAGGGATAGAAGGGAAACTTCAAGAAGAATGACAAGCAAGTTGTCACTCCCGTGAAGAAACCCAAAGCTAAACTCAAGCCTGAAACAAGTGCTTCTACTGCAAAGGAAATGGTCACTGGAAGTGGAACTGCCCTAGATACTTGGCGGATAAGAAGGATGGCAAAGTGAACAAAAGGTATATTTGATATACAGATTATTGATGTGTATTTTACTAGTGTTCGTAGCAACCCCTCGGTATTTGATACTGGTTTAGTTGCTAAAGAGTAGTAACTCGAAATGGGAGTTGCATAATGAACAAAAACTAGTTAAAGGATGAAGTGACGATGTGTATTGGAAGTAGTTCCAAGATTGATATGATCATCATCGCACACTCCCTATACTTTCGGGATTAGTGTTGAACCTAAATAAGTGTTATTTGGTGTTTGTGTTGAACATGAATATGATTTGATCATGTTTATTGCAAATACGGTTATTCATGTAAGTTAGAGAATAATTGTTGTTCTGTTTACATGAATAAAACCTTCTATGGTCATACACCCAATGAAAATGGTTTGTTGGATCTCGATCGTGTGATACACGTATTCATAATATTAAAGCCAAAAGATGCAAGGTTAATAATGATAGTGCAACTTATTTGTGGCACTGCCGTTTAGGTCATATTGGTGTAAAGCGCATGAAGAAACTCCATAGTGATGGACTTTTTGGAATCACTTGATTATGAATCACTTGGTGCTTGTGAACCATGCCTCATGGGCAAGATGACTAAAACTCCGTTCTTCGGAACTGTGGAGCGAGCAACAGAGTTGTTGGAAATCATACATACTGATATATGCGGACCAATAAGTGTTGAAGCTCGCGGCGGGTATCGTTATTTTCTGACCTTCACTGATGATTTGAGCAGATATGGGTATATCTACTTAATGAAGCACAAGTCTGAAACATTTGAAAAGTTCAAAGAATTTCAGAGTGAAGTGGAGAATCATCGTAACAGAAAATAAGAGTTTCTACGATATGATCGTAGAGGTAAAATATTTTGAGTTAGCGAGTTTGGCCTTCAGTAAAAACAATGTGAAATAGTTTCACTACTCACGCCACCTGGAACACCATAGTGTAATGGTGTGTCCGAACATCATAACCGTACTTTATTAGATATGGTGCGATCGATGATGTCTCTTACCGATCTACCACTACCACTTTTGGGGTTATGCATTAGAGACAGCTACATTCACGTTAAATAGGGCACCATCTAAATCCGTGGAGATGACACCGTATGAACTCTGGTTTGATGAGAAACCTAAGTTGTCATTTCTTTAAGTTTGGGACTGCGATGCTTATGTGAAAAAGTTTCAACATGATAAGCTCGAACCCAAATCAGAGAAGTAAATCTTCATAGGATACCCAAAAAAAATGTTGGGTACACCTTCTATCACAGATCCGAAGGCAAGGTCTTTGTTGCTAAGAGTGGATCCTTTCTAGAGAAGGAGTTTCTCTCGAAAGAAGTGAGTGGGAGGAAAGTAGAACTTGATGAGGTAATTGTACCTTCTCCCGAATTGGAAAGTGGAACATCACAGAAACTAGTTCCAGTGATTCCTACACCAATTAGTGAGGAAGCTAATGATGATGATCATGAAACTTCAGATCAAGTTTCTGCTGAACTTCGTAGATCAACCAGAGTTCGTTTCGCACCAGAATGGTACGGCAGCCCGGTTCTGGAAGTCATGTTACTGGACCATGATGAACCTACGAACTATGAGGAAGCGATGATGAGCCCAGATTCCGCAAAATGGCTTGAGGCCATGAAATCTGAGATGGAATCCATGTATGAGAACAAAGTATGGACTTTGGTTGACTTGCCCGATGGTCGGCAAGCCATTGAAAATAAATGGATCTTTAAGAGGAAGACTGATGCCGATGGTAATGTTACTGTCTACAAAGCTCGACTTGTGGCGAAAGGTTTTCGACAAGTTCAAGATGTTGACTAACGATGAGATTTTCTCACCCATAGCGATGCTTAAGTCTGTCCGAATCATGTTAGCAATTGCCACATTTTATGAAATCTGGCAAATGGATAACGAAACTGCATTCTTTAATGGATTTATTAAAGAAGAGTTGTATATGATGCAACCAGAAGGTTTTGTCAATCCTAAAGGTGCTAGCAAATTGTGCAAGCTCCAGCGATCCATCTATGGACTGGTGCAAGCATCTCGGAGTTGGAATATACGCTTTGATAAGTTGATCAAAGCATATAGATTTATACAGACTTGCGGTGAAGCCTGTATTTACAAGAAAGTGAGTGGGAGCGCTACAACCTTTCTGATAAGTATATGTGAATGACATATTGTCGATCAGAAATGATGTAGAATTATCTGGAAAGCATAAAGGAGTGTTTGAAAGGAGTTTTTCAAAGAAAGACCTTGGTGAAGCTGCTTACAAATTGAGCATCAAGATCTATAGAGATAGATCAAGACGCTTGATAAGACTTTTGATGAGTACATACCTTGATAAGATTTTGAAGTAGTTCAAAATGGATCAGTCAAAGAAGGAGTTCTTGCCTGACTTGTAAGGTGTGAAGTTGAGTAAGACTCAAAGCCAGACCACGGCAGAAAAATATAGAGAGAATGAAAGTCATTCCCTATGCCTCAGCCATAGGTTCTATAAAGTATGCCATGCTGTGTACCAAACATGTTGTGTACCTTGCCATGAGTTTGACAAGGAGGTACAATAGTGATCCAGGAGTAGATCACTGTACAGCGGTCAAAATTATCCTTAGTAACTGGATGACTAAGGAAATGTTTCTCGATTATGGAGGTGATAAAGAGTTCGTCGTAAAGGGTTACGCCGATGCAAGCGTTGACACTAAATCCAGATGACTCTAAGTATCAATCTGGATGCATATTGAAAGTGGGAGCAATTAGCTAGAGTAACTCCATGCAGAGCATTGTAAACATAGAAATTTGCGAAATACATACGGATCTGAATGTGACAGACCCGTTGACTAAACTTCTCTCACAAGCAAAACATGATCACACCTTAGTACTCTTTGGGTGTTAATCACATAGCGATGTGAACTAGATTATTGACTCTAGTAAACCCTTTGGGTGTTGGTCACATGGCGATGTGAACTATGGGTGTTAATCACATGACGATGTGAACTATCGGTGTTAAATCACATGGCGATGTGAACTAGATTATTGACTCTAGTGCAAGTGGGAGACTAAAGGAAATATGCCCTAGAGGCAATAATAAAGTTGTTATTTTATATTTCCTTATATCATGATAAATGTTTATTATTCATGCTAGAATTGTATTAACTGGAAACTTAGTACATGTGTGAATACATAGACAAAACAGAGTGTCCCTAGTATGCCTCTACTAGACTGGCTCATTGATCAAAGATGGTTATGTTTCCTAACCATAGACATGAGTTGTCATTTGATCAATGGGGTCACATCATTAGGAGAATGATGTGATGGACAAGACCCATCCGTTAGCTTAGCACTATGATCGTTTAGTTTTACTACTATTGCTTTCTTCATGACTTATACATGTTCCTATGACTATGAGATTATGCAACTCCCGAATACCGTAGGAACACCTTGTGTGCTATCAAACGTCACAACGTAACTGGGTGATCATAAATATGCTCTACAGGTGTCTCCGAAAGTATTCGTGGTGTTGGCATAGATCAAGATTAGGATTTGTCACTCCGAGTGTCGGAGAGGTATCTCTGGGCCCTCTCGGTAACACACATCATAATAAGCCTTGCAAGCAAAAGACTAATGAGTTAGTCACGAGATGATGTGTTACGGAACGAGTAAAGAGACTTGCCGGTAACGAGATTGAACTAGGTATAGAGATACCGACAATCAAATCTCGGGCAAGTAACATACCGATGACAAAAGGAACAACGTATGTTGTTATGCGGTTTGACCGATAAAGATCTTCGTAGAATATGTAGGAGCCAATATGAGCATCCAGGTTCCGCTATTGGTTATTGACCGGAGATGAGTCTTAGTCATGTCTACATAGTTCTCGAACCCGTAGGGTCCGCACGCTTAACGTTTGATGACGATCGGTATTATGAGTTTATGAGTTTTGATGTACCGAAGGTAGTTCGGAGTCCCGGATGAGATCACAGACATAACGAGGAGTCTCGGAATGTCCGAGACATAAAGATTGATATATTGGACGACTATATTCGGACACCGGAAGTGTTCCAGAAAAGTTTCAGATTTAACTGGATTGCCGGAGGGGGTTACCGGAACCCCCTACGAGGGGGGATGGTCCATAGTGGGCCTTGAGGAAAGGAGAGAGGCAGCCCATAGAGGCTGGCCGGCGCCCCACCAGGGGATCCTAGTTGGACTAGGATTGGGGGGCGCCACCTCTCCCTCTCTTTCTTTTTCCCTCTCTTCCTTCTTGGTGGACTCCTACTAGGAATAGGATTGCAATCCTATTCCTAGTAGGATTGCCCTAGCCGCACCATAGGAGGCCGGCCGGCCCTCCCCTCTTGCTCCTTTATATACGGGGGCAGGGGGGCACCCAAAGACACACAAGTTGAATTGTTCCAGCCGTGTGCGGTGCCCCCCTCCACAGAAACACACCTCGGTCATACCGTTGCAGTGCTTAGGCGAAGCCCTGCGCCGGTAAATACATCATATCCGTCACCACGCCGTCGTGCTGACGAAACTCTCCCGTGAAGCTCAACTAGATCAAGAGCTCGTGGGACGTTATCAAGCTGAACGTGTGCTGAACACGGAGGTGTCGTACGTTCGGTGCTTGATCGGTTGAATCGCGAAGAAGTTCGACTACATCAACCGCGTCACTTGACGCTTCCGCTTCCGGTCTACGAGGGTACGTAGACACACTCTTCCCTCTCGTTGCTATGCATCTGGTAGATAGATCTTGCGTGATCGTAGGAAAATTTTAAAATACTACGTTCCCCAACAGGTCTAGCAACATGACTTCCAGAACTGGGTTGTCGTACCACTCTGGTGTGGAACGTACTCTGGTTGATCTACGACGTTCAGCAGAAACGTGATCCGAAGTTTCATGATCATCATCATTAACTTCCTCACTGATTGGTGTAGGAATCACTGGAACAATTTTCTGTGATGTACTACTTTCCAATTCGGGAGAAGGTACAATTACCTCATCAAGTTCTACTTTCCTCCCACTCACTTCTTTCGAGAGAAACTCCTTCTCTAGAAAGGATCCATTCTTGGCAACGAATATCTTGCCTTCGGATCTGTGATAGAAGGTGTACCCAACAGTCTCTTTTGGGTATCCTATGAAGACACATTTCTCCGACCTGGGTTCGAGCTTATCAGGTTGAAGCTTTTTCACATAAGCATAGCAGCCCCAAACTTTAAGAAACGACAACTTTGGTTTCTTGCCAAACCATAGTTTATAAGGTGTCGTATCAACGGATTTAGATGGTGCCCTATTTAACGTGAATGCAGCTGTCTCTAAAGCATAACCCCAAAACGATGGTGGTAAATCGGAAACTAGTAAAAGTGATGATCCTCTTTTGTGACAACACTAGAGCAATAGCCTTGGCGAAGGAATCCAGGTTTCACAAGAGCAATACCTATTTAACGTGTAATACCTAGTGCATCGGGTCCAATGAAAATCTTTTGTGACAACACTATAGCAATAGCCTTGGCGAAGGAATCCAGGTTTCACAAGAGAACTAAGCACATCAAGAGACGCTTCAATTCCATCCGCGATCTAGTCAAAGAGGGAGACATAGAGATTTGCAAAATACATACGGATCTGAATGTTGCAGACCCGTTGACTAAGCCTCTTCCACGGGCAAAACATGATCATCACCAGGACTCCATGGGTGTGAGGATCATCACTTTGTAATCTAGATTATTGACTCTAGTTCAAGTGGGAGACTGAAGGAAATATGCCTTTTATTAGGGCAGCTGCATTCACGTTAAATAGGGCACCATCTAAATCCGTTGATACGACACCTTACTAGTTTCCGATTTACCACCATCGTTTTGGGGTTATGCTTTAGAGACAGCTGCATTCACGTTAAATAGGGCACCGTCTAAATCCATGGAGACGACACCGTATGAACTGTGGTTTGGCAGGAAACCAAAGCTGTCATTTCTTAAAGTTTGGGGTTGCAACACTTATGTCAAAAGGCTTCGGCCTGATAAGCTCGTACCCAAATCGGAGAAGTGCGTCTTCATAGGATACCCAAAAGAAACTATTGGGTACACCTTCTACCACAGATCCAAAGGCAAGATCTTTGTTGCTAAGAATGGGTCCTTTTTAGAGAAGGGGTTTCTATCGAAAGAAGTGAGTGGGAGGAAACTAGAACTTGATGAGGTAATTGTACCTTCTCTCGAATTTGAAAGTAGCTCATCATAGAGAACCATTCCCGTGATGCCTACACCAACTAGAGAAGAAGCTAATGATAATGATTATGAAACTTTGGATCAAGTTGCTACTGAACCTCGAAGGTTGACCAGAACATGTACCGCACCGGAGTGGTACGGTAACCTTGTCCTGGAAGTCATGTTGTTAGACAACAGCGAACCAGAAGGTTTTGTCAATCCTAAGGGTGCTAACAAAGTGTGCAAGCTCCAGCGATCCATCTATGGACTGCTGCAACCATCTCAGAGTTGGAATATACGCTTTGATGAGATGATCAAAGCATATGGTTTTATACAGACTTATGGTGAAGCCTGTATTGTAGCATTTCCGATAAGTATATGTGGATGGCATATTGTTGATCGGAAATCATATAGAATTTTCTAGAAAGCATAAATGATTGTTTGAAAAGAGTTTTTCAATGAAAGACCTCGGTGAAACTGCTTATATATTGGGCATCAAGATCTATGGGGATAGATCAAGACACTTAATAGGACTTTCACAAAACACATACCTTGGTAAAGTTTTGAAGAAGTTCAATATGGATTAGTCAAAGAATGAGTTCTTTCCTGAGTTGTAAGGTATGAAGTTGAGTAAAGACTCAAAGCCCGATCACGACAAGAAAATAGAGAGAGAATGAAAGTCATTCCCTATGCCTCAGCCATAGGTTCTATAAAGCATGCCATGTTGTGTGCCAGACCTAATGTATGCCTTGCCACGTGTCTCGTAAGGGGGTACAAGAGTGATCCAGGAGTGGATCACTCGGCAGCGGTCAAAATTATCCTTAGAGGCATAAGGAAATGTTTCTCAATTATGGAGGTGATAAAGAGTTCGTCGTAAAGGGTTACGCTGATGCAAGCTTTGACACTAATCCAGATAACTCTGAGTATCAATCTGGATGCGTATTGAATGTAGGAGAAATTAGTTAGAGTAGTTCTATGCAGATCATTGTAGACATAGAAATTTGCAAAGTACACACGGATCTGAATGTTGCAGACTCGTTGACTAAAACCTCTCTCACAAGAAAAAAACATAATCACTCCTTAGAACTCTTTGAGTGTTAATCACATGGCGATGTGAACTAGATTATTGACTCTACTAAACTTTTTGGGTATTAATCATATGGCGATGTGAACTATGGGTGTTAATCACATGACGATGTGAACTAGATTATTGACTCTAGTGAAAGTGGGACACTAATGAAAATATGCCCTAGAGGCAATAATAAAATGGTTATTATTGTATTTCCTTAATCATGATAAACGTTTATTATTCATCCTAGAATTGTATTGACCGGAAACTTAAATACATGTGTGAATACATAAACAAAATATCTTGTCCCTAGTAAGCCTCTACTAGACTAGCTCTTTGATCAAAGATGGTTAAGGTTTCCTGACCATAGACATGTGTTTTCATTTGATAATGGGATCACATCATTAGGAGAATGATGTGATGGATAAGACCCATCTATTAGCTTAGCATTTGATCGTGCCATTTATTGCTACTGCTTTCTTGTATGTCAAATACATATTCCTTTAACTATGAGATCATGCAACTCCCAGATATTGGAGGAATGCCTTGTGTGCTATCAAACATCACAACGTAACTGGGTGATCATAAAGATGCTCTACAGGTATTTCCGAAGGTGTTTGTTGAGTTGGCATGAATCGAGGTTAGGATTTGTCACTCCGAGTACCGAAGAGGTATCTCTAGGCCCTCTCTGTAATACACATCATAAGAAAAACTTGCAAGCAAAGTGACTAATGATTTAGTTGCAATATGATGTATTACAGAACGAGTAAAGAGACTTGTCGGTAACAATATTGAACTAGGTATGAAGATACCGACGATCAAATCTCGGGCAAGTAACATACCGATGGACAAAGGGAATTACGTATGTTGTCATAAAGGTTCGACCGATAAAGATCTTCATAGAATATGTAGGAGCCAATATGGGCATCCAGGTTCCGCTATTGGTTATTGACCGGAGAGGTGTCTCAGTCATGTCTACATAGTTCTCGAACCCGCTGGGTCCGCACGCTTAACGTTCGTTGATGATATAGTGTTATGTGAGTTATATGATTTGGTGACCGAATGTTGTTCGGAGTCTGGATGAGATCACAGACATGACGTGGAGTCTCAAAATGGTCAAGAGGTAAAGATTGATATATAGGATGATGGTATTCGGACATCAAAAGAGTTTCGGAGTGCATCGAGTAGTCATTGGGTCACCAGAAGGGGTTCCGGACACCCCCGGTAAGTGTATAGGCCTAATGGGCCAAAGGGGGGGCAGACCAGCCCCTGGTGCACCCCTTCCTTGGACAACAAGTCCTAGGGGAAGGAAAGGAGAGGGGAGGCTCCTCCTTCCTTTCCCTCCTCAAGTGGGAAAGAAAAGTGGGGGGCACCCTCCCCTGCCTTTTCCCCGCACTTATACAAGGCAGGGGGAGCGCGCGGCTTAGGAGAGACCCCAAGTAGGATATTCCTCCTACTTAGGCGCCTCATATAGCTGCTCCTCCCTTTCAACCACCTATATATATATGGGAAGGGGTGCCTAGCACATAACAGACAATAATCTAGCCGTGTGCGGGGCCCCCGTCCACCGTTTACTCCCTCGATCATATTTTCATAGTGCTTAGGCAAAGCCCTACAGAGATCGCATCACCATCACCATCACCACGCCGTCGCGCTACCAGAACTCATCCACTACCTCGCCTTCTTGTTGGATCAAGAAGGCGGAGGACGCCATCGAGCTGAACATGTGCTGAACGCGGAGGTGTCGTACATTCGGTACTCGATTGGTTGGATCGCGAAGAAAGTTTGACTACATCAATCGCGTTGTGAAGCGCTTCCGCTTACGGTCTATGAGGGTACGTAGACACACTCTCCCCTCATTGCTATGCATCTCCATGGATAGATCATTGTGTGTGCGTAGATTTTTTTCCATGCAACGTTCCCCAACAGCGGGGTCAAGGGACATCGCTCCTGGGGGAGTCGAGGGGGTTGGCCCCTTGCGGTGTCACCAAGGGCGGAGCTGGCCCCCGGCACCGAGGGTCCAGGCCCGATGCGTGGGAATTTTTTCCAGCTAGTATGTATATGGAAATTTTTTGGGGTCCCGGGGTATAGCCCAGTGAAAGGACGCTCGAAGCCAGCGATCCATGTAGCGTACACGCGCGCTACACATATACCAACCACCAGCCCATGACCGCAAACCGCACGCATGAATGCACGACCAAACAACACATGACTCAATCGTATCTAGCGATTGTGCCACCGCCTGCCTGCCCATCCATTGTGGCTCCGCCGCCATCCAGCGTACACTGACGACCACCATCCACTTGTCGAGGAAGGACCATGCTACCCTGGTCCCTCCGTGGCAGCCAAGCATTGCCCCTGTGTGCACCATTCCCTGCCTTGCGCCATCCCCTTCTTCTCGTGCATTGCGTAATCTAGATAAATTTATTTGATCTTTGCGTTTGTACTTGTATTGTGTTCTACAATTTAACCTACTAGCCTCTGTGTATGAACTACATTGAACTAAATTTAATTAAAAATGTGTGTGTGTGTGTGTGTGTGTGTGTGTGTGTGTGTGTCTGTGTGTGTGTGTGTTGAGTACTTATTAGTCATGGAGGAAGAAGGAAAGCCAATTGCAATTTCACTATTGGAATGTATCTTGTTGAACTCAAATTGATGTATTGTTGAACTCAAATTGATGTATTCGCAATTTCATTTATGTTGTAAAAATATATGATTAATAGATTATTTTTTCGTCGATACCCACAATAGAGGTGTCTTGAAGGTGTATTTCCAAATATTGACGATGATGATATTTTATATCGCTTTCAACCATATAGGTCTCACAAAGGGGAAATGGCTTTTACCTTGACGAAGTTGTAAGTATTGAGATTTGTTTCAGTGTTAACTGTTTCAATTGATGTTTATGCTTTTTTGAAACTATATATTTTTACGGTAACTTGCACGGATCTCCTTTGTCATCGCGGTGGTGGACACCATGGCGACGCCCACAAGGTCGATACTGGTGTGCGTCGAGGTAGCGATCTCGGAAAAAATGTGACTGTGTGTCCTTTGGGACGAGGAGTCGACTCAGTATTTTGCGGGTGACAACCTTGTCCTGCTAAGGTGATGGACGACATCAAAACTACCAATAAGTTCTTATATTGTTCTGCCAGGGATCAAAACACTTCGATCACTCGGACATGTGTCCTGATGGCGTCCCTCCTCCGTAGGCATGGGCTTTTCCTGACATGTTCCCCTTTCAGGTCCTCGGGGAGGCTGGCTATAGCAAAGAAGCGTGCATGCCTTGAGGAGGCAGGTGCTTATCAAGATCGCGAACACCCCTTTAAGCTTGCCCATTCGGATGTTAAGGTTCGTTACGGAGGCCTCCTTTTCGTGGTGGAGCTGAAGGAACCCCGTCTCCGTCAAAAAAGGTGGACTAACTTTGCGTCATACCAATGGTTGTGATTTGTGGATGGTTGCCTGCACTTTTGGTTGTGGTCGCCTAGATTGTGCGGCATCGCGGCTCGAGTGCGAGTGGCGACTAACATACTCCCTCCGGTCCTTTTTACTCTACGTATTACATTTGTGTCAAGTCAAACTTTGCAATGTTTGACCAAATGTATATTAAAAAACATCAACATCTACAATAAAAAAAATATATACTATGAAACTACATTTCATAATGAATCTAACAATACTGATTTGAAATTGTAAATGTTAGTACTTTTTTCCTATAAGTTTGGTCAAAATAGAGATACTTTGACTTCGGAAAAAAATTATATGCAGACTAAAAAGGACCGGAGGGAGTACAATATATCTAGAAGATTCTACTTTAATAGAGTGAGTTTGGCCTTGATAGATCAGTTTTCACAGCTAACTGGGCAACAATTTACTCCTTAGTTAATGAAACATGCAAAGCTTTTGTGTCCTGTTTTAAAAATTGGAGCATAACTTTGTATTGCACTAACAGGCTAGCACATGATGCCAAGTGGAAGTAACACATGTGTAGTGATCCGCTGAGGGTGCCTCTAATCTGGATCATCAAACGAACATCGTCAAATATTTGTGGATACGTTCAACCATGTCCGTGGAAACTTGATAGAGTGGAGGACATCTAATCGGAGTCACCAAATGTTCGTCCTTCTTCCTTTTCTATTTAGAGATCAATAACAATCTAACCATACATTTAAATATCTGCAAAAAATGCAACAACTACTAAAAGCACGGGATGTTCATCACATTGTATATATCAATTGATCCAAAAGCATCCAGGTCGGTTGTCCGTGCCAAAGACCTCAAGTTCGACATCCTTTTCGCCATCCTTTTGCACAAAGTATTTGTACATGCTAGCACGGAAGTCTTGAACAAACTTAGCCATATCGAGATTTAGGCTAGTCACCTTCATGAGCAACAAATTTTACTCCTCAGATGCGGTCTTAATTGCAATGTTCATCTTCTCGAGCCTAATCTTCTTGTTTTGCATCTCCATGAAGATGTCAAACATCTACGCTTTCTTTTCCTCCTTCGTCTTATTGTGCTTGGCACATGCCTCCTCTTTCTTCGCCATGATGTCCTCGAACTTCTCTCACATCTTGGTCGCCGCCCCTCTCGCTTCTCCATCTCTGTCTCATACTTCCTGCCCCTCGACCTAGCCACACTGGTGGCAAGTGTAGTCCCTGCGACTATTGGATCAACACCATCATCCTACCAGTGGCTTTGGCATTGGTAGTACAAGTTATGTGCCCGGTTCGGCTAGTAAAGCAAGAGAACGACATGATCAACAAGTTGCAACATAGAGTAGATCAATCAAATGACAAACAACTCAAGGATTGGCATGCCATTTGACCACCGTTTTTTCGTTCGTGAATACAGACCGCAATACTTGCTGACCTCATGTTGAATGATGTACCGTCGATGGCGTGGCAACATCGCATTGCGGTCATGGATCACTCCTTTGTCGCTCGGAGGTAGTTCATTTGGTCGTGAAAGAAATCATGCACAACTTGCCAAAAAGCCAGGCCCTTTTGTTATGTACCATGCATCAGATCAACACTCGTGCCCAACCATGTGTTGCACAACAACTCATCCTCTTTTATCAAGTACGATGAACCTCCCGCCTTCTTCTTGTTCAGATTAGGCACGTCTAGCTGCGGCTGTGCCGAGTAGTAGTCGTCGAATTGTCAGTCCTCGTGGCCGCCATTATTGTGAATCAGATTTATCATTACCTCGTCGGTAGCCGCCAATCGACCTCGGAGATACCTTCCTCCGAACAGTGACCGGTCACTGTCGAATGAGGGCTCCACAACCATACGAGTCGTGGAGACTGCGACTTTGTGAATGTGTAGTCCGTGTTGAGATCAACGGTGTACGGTGGAAGGCGTCTCACGCTAACTGTTTAGACACGCCACCCCTGCCGTTCAACGGACCGGGCCGTGCGAGCGGGCTTGTCCGGGTCGGGCGGGACGACGAACATCTTGAAGGGTTCCCGCTGTTCCATCGCAGCGGTGGCAGACGGCGGAACGAGCAAGGGCGGGGGTGGAGGCCTAGCCGCCTAGGGCTGTTTGGTCAGAACAATTGCATGTGTTTTGCGCGTTGGAGATGCCTTTACAAGACGTGCAATTAAACGGAATTTTATTACGGTGTAAGGAGACGTCCCAGAAATGATACGGGGAATCCGCATTACGTACAGATTGCCCCCAAGGTTCGTTAGCGTGGACGTGTCGTCCGATCGTATCCAGACGTACGCAAGGAGGCGTCCAATGCAAGTGCCGTAGGCAAGCCTACGCGCGCGAGCCCGCACGAAGGGGGGCGCACTAGAACCGCCGGTGCGCGCGTGCGCATGACGTCCACCATACGGCGACCGGCGAGCGGGCGGGGCGACATCCATGGCCGCGAGCGCGACCCGTCTCGTCCGATCGGCATGGCGCAGAGCAGCGGCACCGAGCACAAGAGCCGTGCACTGTACGTGGTGGTGGGAACGGCCGAACGGAAAACCGGAACGGGTGGGGTGCGGTGCGGTGGGAGAGAGCGACGTCTCCGCGGCGCTGTCGGAGGGCCGGCAGCTCTCGTGTCGGCAGCTACGCGCGCTGCGCCCCGGCACCACAACCGCTCTGCGTTGCCTTGCGCGCTCGTCAAACCGGGACTATTTCGTTCGCCACACGTGGAGCCAAATTAGGCTGAACTTGCGGGTGATTTTCGGCCCAACAAATCAGAAGAGAACAAACTTGCCTTAGAAGGTTTCGAACGTGCATCATACGTACTCCCTCTGTTCGGAATTACTTGTCTCGAAAATGGATATATCTAGAACTAAAATACGTCTAGATACATCTATTTCTGCGACAAATAATTTCGAACGGAGGGAGTACGTCCCAACATGTCGTAGGAGAGAACGTAACATCGCGTTTATGCTCTCGGTTGTCACCTGCAACTGCAAGCCAACATGTCTTAGTAGAGAACGTAACATCGCGTTTATGCTCTCGGTTGTCACCTGCAACTGCAAGCATTTACAAGACAGTTTCCTCTGACGGGGAAGCTGTCACCTCCTAGCTGGAGCCATTAGCAGACAAGTCCCTCGCGACACCCAGTGGTGCGGACGCCGGACGGGCCTAGCTCCGCGCGTGTGATTAGTCGATGTTGAGGCAGTTATCAAGCAGCGCCATCCAATGGCCGCACTTTACAATAACCAAGAGGACTAAACTATCAATTACTACAGCAGTACACAACTAAATAAAAATAAAATTTGTACCTCTTGCTTTGACTTGTTGCTTCGTCCGAACAATGGTCGAACTGTACTCGTCGAGACGCACACAAACAAGGTGGCGCAGGCAGGCAGAGGCGACTGCCGGAGCGCACAAGCGGCAGCAGACAAGAGGACAAGCGGACAACGGCCACGCATAAAGAAACCCCCGGGCAAAATAAATCCTCCCGGTCGGCCACTTTTATTAACAAGTCGTCTCCCACTCCCCTCCCCACTCGCCTCCCTCCAAAGCATAGAGAACCTCTCCTCCCCCTCCCCTCCGCTCCCCCACCCCACCCCACCCGCTCCAATGTCGCCGACCCTCGAGCCGCACGACTACATCGGCCTCTCCGCCCCCACCTCCTCCTCCTCCTGCTCCTCCTCGCCCAGCCCCGCCGGCGAGGCCGGGCCCCGCCTCACGCTCCGCCTCGGCCTCCCGGGATCGGAGTCCCCCGACCGCGACGGCTCCGCGGACGACGACGTCGCGCCGGCGCTCACCCTCGGCCCCGCCTCCCACAAGGCCGCCTCCAAGCGCGCCTTCCCCGACGCCTCCCCCCGCCGCGGGTGCTCCGCCGCCGCCAGGGGCGACGAGAAGCCGCCCTCCGCAGCCCCGCCGGCCGCCAAGTAAGATTCGATTCGCCTCTCAAATTGGACGCGCTCTTGGTTGGCCGCTGCTGATCGACGGGGCCTTCTCTTGCCCAGGGCGCAGGTCGTGGGATGGCCGCCCGTGCGCAACTACCGGAAGAACACGCTGGCGGCGAGCGCCTCCAAGGCCAAGGGGGGCGACGACGCCGCGCCTCACTATGTCAAGGTGAGCATGGACGGCGCCCCGTACCTCAGGAAGGTGGACCTCAAGATGTATTCCAGCTACGAGGATCTCTCCATGGCACTTCAAAAGATGTTCAGCTGCTTCATCACTGGTTAGTGTTCACTTCTACTACTACTAGTACTCCCTCGGTCCGGAAATACTCGTCATCAAAATGAATAAAAGGAGATGTATCTAGATGTATTTTAGTTCTAGATACACCCTTTTTTGTCCATTTTGATGACAAGTATTTTGAGACGGAGGGTAGTTTCCATCTTTGCGTTTGAACGGATCCAGTGGTATTACCTAGGTGTTCAGTTCTACTACTACCAGTAGTTTCCATCTTTGCCAACTTGCTAAAGCCTGGACGTTGGAAGGGTAAAATTACTATTTGCGACTAATAACATCCACCTCTCTTGATTCTAAAGGTCAAAGCTCGCTGCGCAAACCATCAACCAAGGACAGGCTCACTAATCGTTCAAATGTTGATTCCCTCCAAGATCAAGAGTATGTCCTTACATACGAAGACAAGGACGCTGACTGGATGCTTGTCGGTGATCTTCCATGGGAGTAAGTTCCTTTAATTGCTACTCCTATTTACTGTGGACGCCAGTTCAAGGAGTAGTCCCATAATATCTTTGAGTGTCTTAAATACAAATCTCGTCGAACTTTAATCTCTATTGCAGATGGAACTACTCCCTCCAACCCAAATCAACTTTAGTCGAAACCAACAACACTTTAGTAGATTCCAGTAGCCAATTTAACATCAGGGCCACATACATGTACAAAGTTAAGACCCTTATTTTGGGACGGATGGAGTACCAGTTAAGATTCATTTATTGTTATTAGGTTGGTCTGAGGCTCATTATGAAAATACTATGAGCATGATGTCATTTACTATCTGGCAGATATTAGGGCTCCACCGTTTTTTTCCATCTACATGTGTTGCCTCACAATCTCTGATCGCACTAGTAGTCACAGTCGATAAGGGATCTGTTTTACAGAATGACTAATTCACATCTAGATGTTTTTTAAGGATGTCACATCTAAGTAGTTCACCACATAATTAGGGGCTTCAAGATTTGTACAAAATGTTTTTTCTCTGATGTTGTGTGATGTCATACTTAGATGTGACATAGTTATGTCACATCTAGATGAGTCTCATGGGTTTTGCACCAGCGCTCCCCATACTGAAAATTGTACCCATCCTCGAGGAAAAGAAGACTTAACCGTAGATACTGGATAACTTATAGAAGAACAAGCTTGTTATATATCCTTGTCCCTTGAAAGAAAGCAACGAATCTGCCAGGCTGGCCTCACAATTGGGCTATATCTACGATGCTCAATCTCGGTTGCTGTTTTTCTCTGAAACCTCGAGTATGAAGCCCATTGTTTGCCAAATTAACAAACCGGATTATGTAGCCATTTGCAAAAAAATTGAGGCAATCTCACATGGATCTTCACTGGCCTAAAAGCACTCGATAGAAAGCTTATATTTATTAATATGCTGCTAATAAAAAAATGTTGATTTAGGATTCATGAACTTTTATTCTCATCTTTGAAAAGATAGTTTGGAGATATAAATTTATATGCGCCGGCCCCTTTACCTTCTTTTAGTGAAAAATCATGCATGTGGCCTTGATGTTAAATTGGCTACTGGAATATACTTAAGTGTTGTTGGTGAATTTTCGAAATTGATTTCCATGTCATATTGCCTTAGCTTTCATACATGTATTGGCTACGGAAGTCAAGTTCTAACAGTTCCAATAATTCCTGACCTTAAATTCTTCCTTGCAGTTTGTTTACCACAATATGCAGGAAACTGAAAATCATGAGAGGATCTGATGCAGCTGGAATAGGTATTTGCCGTTTTTACCATATGGAACAGTACTTGTATTTGTGTTTCCGATTGTGTTGCTGTTGCATATGATTTATTTCCACTAGTGTCAACCCTGTGCAAGTAAAAATAAAAATGTATAGTGATTGATGATAGTGGAACCTAAATTAAAATATTATAGCTGGTAAAACACTTGTATGCACAAAATAGTTTCTCTTGGCTACCATAACTCCGTAAGTGACAGGAACCTTGGCTGATATAATAAACTGTTGGCTGACAGAAACCAATAGCTGGGATATGTTGGAACCTGAAACTTCAACTTATAATGTACTTTGGCCATCAAAGTTACCAACACATTGCATGTTTAACCTTTATACCTCAACATTAGGTTTGTCTAGATTATATCATTAGGGAAAACTTTTGATTACAAACATGCTCTGAACTGAGATGTGTCCATCTGCCTGCAGCTCCAAGATCCCTAGAGCAGACAGGTCAGAACAAATAAGATTGCTGAGATGTGTCCTTCTTCCGGAGTAAAGAAAATGAACCGAGCTAAGTTGCGATGATGTCGATGGCCTAAATTATTCATGTCAAGTACCTCAAATATCCCAAATGTTAGTGTAGTTACACGTGTTTCTTAGACCTGTGTGTCAAATGTCTGTAATGTGATCTGCTGAGGTATCACAATTGTGGTTGCCGTAGTTTCACTTGGAAGAAGCTCATGTGAGGAAGCTCTGCACTTCCCGAATGCAAGCTTTCGACCAGTATTATTTCATATGTATATTCAAGTGTTGCACTACGTATTATGCTCTCTTGCAATTATCCTATTGGCAAAAACTTTGTGTTGGGTACTGTCAATGCAATGCTCTGTTCTGATCAATCAGCCACATGAGAAAACTGCTAATACATTGTTGTACAATTTATTTGCGATTGAGAAAACTGCTAATGTACAATTTGATCAAGTTGCTGAACGATTTCTTTGTACACCAAGAAGTACAACAATATGACAAACGATGCCTATATGTACCTAATCCGATGTGCATACTAAGAACGAAGAGTAAATTGCAAGCAGAATCATGTTTCCCCCCCTCTTAACCTATCCCCTCCCCTGGTGGTGGATACAAAATTCGCTGGGAAAGCATGTTTCAGGAGAAGACTGGGGATCATCTATCTGGTTGTCTGGTGACTCAACTAAGAGAGCCGGACTAGACGAACTGGTAGAACGTTCTGGCGCGTCCTGAAGATTCACCTGCTCTGTGGCAATGGGGTGCGCCGGACTCGCCGGTCATAGGGTCGTCCTCATCAAGATCCGTCTCCGATCCGTCTTCCTCCTCGGCAGCAGGATCCAGCCCACATCGAGCGCATGCCGCGCTGGTGCTCTTCTTGCGCCCAGACGTCGCCGGCCTCGTCAACTTCAGGACACCGCGCGCGGGCCTCATCACGGGACCGGAGTTCCTGCTGTGGGTCTTCCTCTTCTTGTGCCCAGAGGAGGAAGATGTGGCCGCCGCCGTAGACTTCCTGGCACCGGGCGCGGGCCCCAGCGTCAGCACGGGCGCCGCTGAGCCAGAGTAGCTGTCGCCGGATTTCCTCTTTCGTCCAGCCGCCGCTGGGAGTTCCACCGGTCCGGCGCGCGGGCTGCGGTACACCTTGCACAGGACGAGCTCGTCCGAGGGGCCCTCCTCTTGGCCATGGTCGAGGCCGATCTCAACCATGATCCATCCCGACCGGATGCTCCGGAGACGCTGGCCTTCCTTGGTCATGAAGGAGAAGAACTGTCGCCATCCTATCGGATGGTCGCCGTCGAGAACAGGCTTCACGCCGGCCTCCGAGTGCCAGCACCCCTCCCCGGTGCCCACCGTGCGCGGCCGCCGCTGGCCGTGGGCGCTCTTGGCCGGCAGGAGGGTGAAGAAGTACCAGGCCTTCTCGCCGTCGCTTGCCATCGCCGGGGAGTACTTCCTGGTGAGGGCGCCGGGGCTGGCGGTGTAGACGTCGACGTCGTGCGTGAACTGGCACGGGTGTTGGCCGGAGGCGACACGCGGGGTGAGGTAGGACTTGATGAGCACCTGGTCCGATGGGTGAGAAGCGAAGTCCGGGCGCTGCGCCGCGGGAACCGTCGGGATTCGGGTAAGATGAGCAGCTCGAAGGGCCTCGGAACGGGGAACCCGAGGCGGAGTGGCGGACGGCGACGTGCCAATCACTCCGCCGTGTTGGCTGGTCGAACCCTGCTCGGAGTCGGACTCCTCCATGGACAGCGTACCTGAAGTGGACGCGGAGACTCGAGCGGGCTGCTGGGCCGAATAGCAGCCGGGCCCAGCAGCCCTTGGCGTCCCCTCTTCAGACGAGGTAGAGTCCTCCTCGCTCGCCTTTCCCCTTCCAATCCTGACGGGTCCAACTCCGGTAGCGGCCGGCGCCGTAGATCTCTTGCCTGTCCCGACGCGCGGGCTCCGATACACCTTGCAGAGGACGAGCTCCTCCTCCGAGGAGGCGTCGGGGTTGAGGCCGATCTCGGCCATGAGCCATCCCGAGCGGACCAGGCGGCCGTCCTCCTTGTCCTTGGTCGCGAAGGAGAAGGCCTGGCGGTACCCGATCTGGCGGCTGTGGCCGATGCCGGCGTAGAGGGGCTTGGCGGCGCGCTCCGAGTGCCAGCAGCCGTGGTCCCCGGATCCGACGGTGCGGGACTTGCGCTGGCCGCGGCGGCTCTTGGCCCGCAGGGTCGTGAAGAAGTACCAGCTCTCCAGGCCGTCGCTGGCCGTGGCCGGGGCGTAGGCGCGGGCGAGGTCCTGGGGCGTGGCGGCGTAGACATCGGCCTCGTGGACGAACTTCCAGGGCCGCTCGCCGGTGCTGACCCAGGGGACGAGGTACGTGCTGATGAGCTCGAGGTCAGAAGGGTGGGAGGCGAAGTCCGGCCGCTGCGCGGCGCGTCGGATTGGGGCCATGGCGACTTGTTGGGCGGGGCGAGAATTATGAAGGGAGGGAGGAAGGAAAGAATGGCTGGGGATTTTCGGAGGAAAGTCAAGCCTATATATTAGCACCGGCGAGGACGCGTTTAAGCCTGACAGTCCGAGTTCGCCTCGGCATCCAGGCGTACGAACTACGCCAACGTCGCCTGGATTACTACTGTTGATCTCCTGAAATCCGAGTTCGACCTCTGGAGCCGTACGAGTTTGGCAACCCCGGGGTTGGTAGATTGGAATTCGACTCGGAGTCGGTTTCCTTCACTCTGATGGGCTGGGCCTAGCAAGTAGCAAGATCTCCAGGCCCAGTCAAGCGATCTGCATTAATAACCCGCCGCGGATAGAGGGATGAGCGTTTCTCAACAAAAAAAAAAGGAGGGATGAGCAATTGTTCTCCAAAAGGAGAAGGATAGGGATGAGCAAGCTCTAAAAATATCAATATCATTAAACAATGGATGAGCACGATGCGAAATTTGCTCGTAGTACCGCAAAAAACGGAAACCGAGACAAAACTATAGAAACTGAAAAAGTTTTTTGTGAAACGGAAACGGAAGTAAAACATATGGTCCCCTTCTCGCGTGAAACATGTATGGAGCCGGAAATTTGCATGTACATTTTACCTATATGCAGCCAATTTTAAAAAGCTAAAGCCCAAGCCCAACCCACTTCTTTGCACACCTAAACCTGACCGCTCCGTCGTTCTCCCCTAATCAATGCCTCATTAGGTCTTGAGCTGCTACTGTTCGAATACACCTACACCCAAATGACTAGTGATATGCCTCGGCTTATGACACTCACAATGTTAAGTGCGTTATCAAAATTCTCACAATGACGGAGAAGTGTTCCACCTCCCGAAGGAGGCCGCATGAGTCTGTTGATATAGATGGGAATCGATCACGAAGGGCTTCTTCATCATCCTTGCTGCCTTTCGATGATGCGTGAGTAGCTCACCACTGACCTATGGGTCCATAACTAGTAGCTAGATGACTTATTCTCTCTCTTTGATCTTCAATACAATATTCTCCTCGATGTTCTTGTAGTTCTATTCGATGTTAATCTTATTTTGCAGTGTGTCTGTTGGGATCTGAAGAATTGTGGGTTTGTGATCAGATTATCTATGAATATTAATCGAATCTTCTCTGAATTATTTTATGCACGATTATTATAGCTTTATATTTCTCTTCGATCTATTCGTTTGGTTTGGCTAACGAGATTGATTTATCTTGCAATGGGAGAGGTGCTTTGTAACGGGTTCAATCTTATGTTGCTCTATGTCCGAGTTCCCTAGTCACTGCCTCATTACGTCCTGAGCTGGCACTGTTCAAATGCACCTACACCCAAACGACTAGTGATATGCCTTGGCTTATGACCATCACAATGTTAAGTGCTTTACCAAAATTCGCAAAATGACGGAGAAGTGTTCCACCTCCCGAAGGAGGCCGCATGAGTCTATTGATATAGATGAAAGAAATCCCCCATCCAGACATTACAAGGAAGGTGAAGCACGATGCATTAATCAAGGAAGGTGAAGCACGATGCATTAATCAAGGAAGCATCAGCTAAAACTTTGATTGTGCTAGTTTGCATGCATGTGTTGGACAGTACAAGTGACTTTAGAGCCCACGAGAGATTCTATACAAATTCAAACAACCCCCTTAATCACTTTCTTCAGTTGAGATTACGTGTGAATGATTTTATGTCCCTTGTTGGTAGAGCCTTTGTGAAACCATATGCAACCTCATACCCGAAGTGGATAAACTGAATCTCTAATATCTTTTGTGCTTCTATTCTCTCACAAAATGATATCTATCACTATGTGTTTTGTTCTGGCATGGAAGACATGATTTGCTTACAAATATATGGCACCCGAATTGCCATACCAAAGACATGGAGTTTGATCTTGTGTTAATACAAGTCCCTTGAGCATAGATTAAACCCAAATAATTTTTGCATATGCATTCAAGAGCTTTATATTCTGCTTTAGTACTTGACC
Organism: Secale cereale; assembly: GCA_902687465.1. Lineage (NCBI taxonomy): Eukaryota > Viridiplantae > Streptophyta > Magnoliopsida > Poales > Poaceae > Secale > Secale cereale. The sequence goes on along the minus strand of LR738711.1, from coordinate 691,321,275 downwards.
TTGACATGGTTGTTTGTTTCTTAGCACACTAAGATATCGCCGCTGCCCATACGTACGAACTACGCCAACGTCGCCTGGATTGCTATTGTTTGATCTCCTCAAATCCGAGTTCGACCTGGAGCCGTACGAGTTTGATAACCGCATGGTTGGTGGATTAGAATTCGTCTCGGAGTCGGTTTCCTTCACTCTGATGGGCTGGGCCTAGAAAGATCTCTAGGCCCAGTCAAACGATCCGCATTAATAACCCGCATTACGACTGCGCCGCGGATAGAGGGATGTGCGTTTCTCAACACAAAATAAAATAAAAATAAAAAATGGAGGGATGAGCAAGTGTTCTCCAAAAGGAAAAGGATAGGGATGAGCAAGCTCTAAAAATATAGATAACATTAAAAAGGGATGAGCACGATGCTGAATTTGCTCGTAGTACCGCAAAAAACAGAAACAAAGAGAAAAATATAGAAACTGAAAAAGATTTTTGCGAAACGGAAAGGAAGTAAAACATGTGGTCCCCTTCCTGTGTGGAACATGCATGGATACGGAAATTTCCATGTACATTTAACCTATATGCAGCCAATTTTAAAAAGCTAAAGCCAATATACCTCTAGCTTGGCCCAAGCCCAACGCAATTCTTTGCCCATCTGAACCTGTGACACCCTGAGTCCGATGCGCCAGGTGTCTTTCTCTTATTCGCTGTTGTTGCCATGTCATTTGCTTGCGTGTTGCATTTTGACATGTCATCATGTGCATGTCATCAACATGTTTTCAAAACTTGTATCCGTCCGAGTCCCCTCGTACTTTTCGTTATCCGTTCTGAGCCCAGACACACTCGCCCGCGCCTGCGGCACCCCTGAATCCTCATTTTGTAAGTGGCCGAAAAATATTCTTGGAATGAGATGAAACTTGGCGTGTGGTCTTATTATAGTGTAGACAGACCGCCTGCAAAATTTTGTCGCATTCGGAGTCCGTTTGATAGCCCAACAGTTAAACTATAGCGGCAGTCACCGGTTAAAAACGTCGGACGTTTCGGTCACCGAAACACCTGCCGGGCCTCTCTCTCCCTTCTCTCCTCCCAGCCCAAGACCTCTCTACACAGACCACCTATGGCACAACTACCCCCCTTGCGTTCGGAATCGTTGCATCATGATCCGATGGTCCGAAAACGGATGTTTTCCCCTAACCTAGCCATCTTCCTATAAATAGACAACCCTTCCTTCCCCATTTGGAGACCTACCCTAGCCTCCTCCCACCTCGGGATCCACGCCGCCCGCCTCCCACCACCGAGCCGCCATCTTCTCCTACAAATCCGGCCAGCCCAGCCCGCAACCGCCACATGGCGCTCTTTGGTTGGCCAGCCGCCTCCGCGCCAGCGCTCTCCAGCCACTCCGCGGCTGACACGTGTCTCCGTGTCCCCTTCCCCGCGCCTCCAGCCACCGCGGCCCGCCCAGGCCCAGGCCAGGCACGTCGCGGGCCGAACCGGGCCCGACCCCGAGCACCGCGCCTCCCTGCTCCTTCGTCCCCGTCGCCTCGCTCGACTAGCGCCGCCGCCGTTCATCGCCGACCTCCTAGCCGCTCGCACCCGGGGCCTTTCGCGCCGCCTCCTCGTCGTCCGTCGCCGGCGTTGGCCGGATTTGGTGCCTAGCTGCCGGATCCGCCCGCCCCGACCTCTCTCTCGTCGGTTCCCGACCGGCCTCCGTCGCCGCACCTCCGCGTCGTTGCTCGCCGGAGTCGACACCCCTGCGCGTCATCCTCGTCACCTGCAGCCGCGCCGGACATGTCGGATGTGGCCCGGACATGTCCGACCTCCTCCTCGCCTTGTGCCACTGCCACGTGGGCCCCAGCCGCCGGACATGTCCGGCCGGGCACGGACACGTCCGCCTAGTCAGCCCCGAGGTACAATTTTTCCTCTAAGTCCCTAAAATTTCATAAAATGTTGCATACTTTGAGTGGCCATATCTTGGTGCATGTTTGTCCAAATGTGATGTATAATATATCAAAATGTTTGTCTCTTGATGCTATAGAGGATGGTGTAGTTTTAATGCATGTTACTGTTCATCTTGATGCCTTAATATTCGTTGTAAAACTGCTATGTGATGTTACTGCTCAGTCTTGGTTGTCTGTCAACAATATGTATGCATGTTTAACATGGTGTAACTTTGTGCATGTTGGTCCAAATGGAGTGTTTGATATGTCAAATTGTTCATCTAGTGATGCTCTACATGATGGTTGCATTTGCATACATGTTAGAGTACATAATGCCATGTTAATCTCTGTTGCAGAAGTGAATGTGTCTGTTAAGTGTTGAAAACTATTATAAGATGTTGATTTGTCTTTTTCATATCTTTACGTGTGATTTTTTTGAGCATCATGTCAACATGAGTTAGGTGCACAATCATGTCATCTTTGCTGTGGTGCAATCCATTTTTCATGACATGTCTTGTGTTGAGTGGAACAAGCTTGTAAAGTGACCTACTCGATGTTTGCTGCTTTCTGAGACTTGTTAAAAACTGCTAAGTCTGAAACTGTTATATTGTGATGCCATGTTTTCTTAATGCTATAGTCAAATTCATGCTTGTTTTGGAATGAGAAATGACCATGTCTTGAAGTCCATGTTATGCTCTATTCATCCATGTACTTGTTTGCAATTATAGGTTGCTGTAGCTTGTTTACTTCTTGCTCTCAAATTGCTATAAAATGTTTCTGTCAGCCTGTTAACAGTAAGTTCAGTTTTGCCATGTGAATATCTAGTGTTCTATGCATCCTACGACCATGTTCTTGCCATGAGTAGCTTCATAAACATGTCTTCTTGCTGTTGGTTATATTCACTTGCCATGATATGCTTTGAGATGAGTTGCACGAGCTTGCAAAAATGCCTACTTGTCGTTGCTGCTGTCATGTTCAGTTTATTTCACCAAGTCTGTGAAACTGTTATCTTTTGCAATCTTGCCATGATGTTTTGAGCATGTTATACTTGTGTTTGGTAGTAGCTCAGTGATCATGCTTGTAGTGCTTGACATGTACATGCTTGCCATGCCCTTTGATGCCATGAAATGTTCCTGTAGCATGTTGTTTTGATGATTGCAAAGTGCTTAGTGGCTGTTTTGGGACAGCTTGTCCTTTAATCTTGTTTCGTGTGTATGTGTTGAACCGTTGCTCCGTTTTGAGCATGCTCTATATGAAACTTGGGTGTTTTTGCATGTAGACGCATAATAACATGTTGTATACCTGTTTGGAGTGTGTTTGCTTGTTGTTTGAATGCTTCTTGCATCCTTGCCATGCTAAAACTTGTTTTGCTCATATCTTCTAGGCCGTAGCTTCGAATTAAAAGAACTTTATATGTAACTTGACTAGAATTTTGAGTAGATCATCATGGTGCATGTTAACTTGCTGTTTAACAACTTGAACTTAAGGTTTGTTCAGATCTGGACCAATTTCGATATTTGCATATGAGGACTTACCGGAATTGTTATATGTTGTTTCCGACCTCATTTAAACTTGCTTTGTTGTGTGGTCTTGTATGCATCATTTCTTGCCATGTTTAGTATCACGTAGCCTTGTCATGCATCATACTTGGTTGAGCATCATGACTGGTTCTTGTGTTGTGTATTTACCATGTTGTTTGCTTCTTCTCATTAGTTCCTATTTCGTTGCGATCGTGAGGATTCGTTCGACTACACTTGGTTCGTCTTCGTGGCTTCTTGTTCTTCATGGACTCGCTCTTCTTCCTTGCGGGATCTCAGGCAAGATGACCGTCACCTTGGATCTCATTACTATCATTGCCATGCTAGTTGTCTCGATGCTAACGCTATATGTCGCGCTACCTATCTATTTGTTGTCAGCCTCTCCTTGTTGCCATGAAACACCCTCTAACCGTTGACACCATCCCAGCAAACCGTTGTGTGGCTATGTTACCGCTTGCTCAGCCCTTCTTATAGCGTTGTTAGTTGTAGGTGAAGTTGAAGACTGCTCCATGTAGGAACTTGGATTATTGGAATATCACAATATCTATTATTATAATTAACACACCTATATACCTGGCAATGGGTGGAAGGCTTAGCCTTTTGCTCGGTGTTTTGTTCCACTCACGCCGCCTTAAGAACCGATAAACCGGTGTTATGTTCCTTGATTTTGCGTTCCCAACGCGGTTGGGTATATGGGGACCCCTTGACAGTTTCCTTCGAATAAAACTCATCCAGCAAGGCCCAACATTGGTTTTAATTTGCCTCATAATAAAAAATTAATTTATTAATTAAATTGCATAGGGGGTCGCGTCCCCGGGTTATTAATTCCACATAACAGGGGGGGCCAGTGCCGGTTGTGTTGGTCCCAAAATAGAGCACTGTGCGGGGCCACCTAGTTACTGGGGCCTCCGGTTCTTGTACGCGTCGCTTATCCGGACGTGGCCCGAGACGAGATACGCGCGGCTACTATCAGGGTGTCGGCACGCCGGGAGGTGTTGCTGGACTTGTTTTACCATTGTCGAAATGTCTTGTGCACCGGGATTCCGAGTCTGATCGGGCTGTCCCTAAGATATGGTTTTTTTACCTCTTCTGATCGTGAGAGCTTGTGATGGGCTAAGTTGGGACACCCCTGCAGGGTTATGATCTTTCGAACGCCGTGCCCGTGGTTATGTGGTAGATTGGAATTTGTTAATGTCCGGTTGTAGAAAAACTTGACAGAGGATCCGAAATAAAATACACAACCGCGTGAGTAACCGTGATCGTCTCTTTTCAATTTGAGAAGAGAACACGGTGGGGTTATGTTTGACTCGTAGGTAGTTCATGATCTCTTAGTGATCATTACTAGTTTGCGACCGTTTGCGTAGATGCTCACCTTTTTCTTGTACTCATAAGTTAGCCACCATGCATATGCTTAGCCGCTGCTGCAACCTCACCACTTACCCTCTCCATACCCATTAAGCTTTGCTAGTCTTGATACCCATGGTTATGGGATTGCTGGGTCCTCGTGGCTCACAGATACTACAGCAACAGTTGCAGGTGCAGGTTTCCGATGACTTGACGTGAGAGCGATGTTTACTTGTGATGGGGTTCTTTCTTCTTCTTCGTCGTCAGTCTAGGGATATGTTCCTGGTCGACAGCCTGGGATAGCAGATGGATGTCGTTGTGCTTTTCATGTTTTCATCCGTAGTCGGATGTCTTGTATATGATGTGTAGTATTCATGTAGAGCTGTATGAATTGTATGTTTCCCCATCTATGTGTGTAATGGTACGATGTATTGATATCCATCTTGCTAAGCGCCCGAAATGCGGTTGTGCCTCAATCACAGGTTTTTATCTAGTGATCGAGATAGAATCGCATCTTGGGCATGACAAAACCTAACCTCTTGGTCGTTCTCCCCTAGTCACTGCCTCATTAGGTACCGAGTTGCCACTGTTCAAATGCACCTACACCCAAGCGACTAGTGATATGCCTTGGCTTATGATCATCACAACGTTAAAGTGATTTATCAAAATTCACAGAGTGATGGAGAAGTGCTCCACCTCCCGAAGGAGGCCGCATGTGTTTATTGATAAAGATGAAAAAAGAACCCCATCCGAACATTACATGGAAGGTGAGGCACGATGCATTAATCACGGAAACATCTGTTACAACTCTGATTGTGCGAGTTTGCATGCATGTGTTGGACATTACAAGAGACTTCTAGAGTCCACGAGAGATTCTATACTGTGACGCCCCTGATTTGAACATACACTAATCATGCACGCAAATGTGTACGACCGAGATCAGGGACTTACGGGAAGATATCACAACACAATTCTTAACACAAATTAAAGTTCATACAAGCTTCATATTACAAGCCAGGGGCCTCGAGGGCTCGAATACATAAGCTCGATCATAAACAAGTCAGCGGAAGCAACAATATCTGAGTATAGACATAAGTTAAACAAGTTGCCATAAGATGGCTAGCACAAATAGGGATACAGATCGAAAAGGCAAGGCCTCTTGCCTGGGATCCTCCTAAACTACTCCTGGTCGTCGGCAGACTTCACATAGTAGTAAGCTCCGTCAGGGTTGTAGTAGTCGTCGGTGAAGGCATCTGGATCCTAGGCTCCACCATCTGGTTGCATCATCCGAGAAGAAGGAACAAAAGGGGAAAGGGGGAGCAAAGCAACCGTGAGTACTCATCCAAAGTACTCGCAAGCAAGGATCTACACTACATATGCATTGGTATATGTATAAAGGGATAATATCTGTGGACTATACTGGAGAATGCCAGAATAAGAGAGGGAAAGCTAGGCCTATCGCAGACTACGCTTCTAGCAGACTCCATATTGCAGTAGTAGAAGAGAGTAGCTAGAATAGTATCAAGTATCAATGCTTCTGGCAACCTCCGTCTTGAGTAGCTGAAAAGTTCACCAAGTAACATCGTATAGCATAATCCTACCCGGTGATCCTCTCGTCGTCGCCCTGTGGGAAAGCGATCACCAGGTTATATCTGGCACTTGAAAAGGTGTGTTTTATCAAGTATTCAGTTCTAGTTGTCGTGAGGTCAGAATACAACTCCGGTTGCCCTGTTACCGTGGACACGATTATTCAAATAAATTACTTCTATGAAGTGGTGCACCACATAACCCGACATGCTCGATCCCTCTAGCCGGACACACTTTCCTGGGTCATGCCCAACCTCGAAAGATCAACACGTCGCAGCCCTACCTAGGCCCGACAGAGAGGTCAGCACGTCGGTCTAAATCCTATGCGTGCAGGGGTCATGGACCATCGCCCTTTGCACTCCTGCACGTTACGTACGTGGCTGACACGTCTCAAACGTATCTACTTTTCCAAACACTTTTGCTATTGTTTTGACCTCATTCTTGCATGATTTGAACTAAACTAACCCGGACTGACACTGTTTTCAGCAGAGCTGCCTGTATGGTTTTATTGTGTGCAGGAAAACGGATTTTTAGGTATCTCAGAAAATTCCACGAAAAATCACAGAAAATCCACGCACCCGAAGGAACCTGTTGCCAGAAGAGGGGCCAGAGGGGGGCCAGGGGGGCTCCAGGCGCCCTGGTGGCGCGGCCCACCCCCTGGCCGCGCCGGGAGGCCGCCTGGGTGGGCCCCACCTCCCCTGGTGCCCTACTTTGACCCGTATTTAGCCCGTGACGAGAAAATCCGAGATCAGAAGTTGTTTTCCCATTTTTCGTCGCGGAGCCGCCGCCGCCCTCTGTTCTTCTTCGGGAGGGCTAATCTGGAGGCTGAATTGGCCTCCGGAGAGGGGAGATCATCACCATCGTCATCATCATCACCACTCCATCCTCCCTCCATGACTTCTCCTTCCATGTGTGAGTAATTCCCTGCTATAGGCAAAGGGGATGGTAGGGATTGGATGAGTTAGATCATGTAATAGTTTGTCAGATCGTTGGGGGCATGTTGCCTATCATCTACTATGGTGTTTATCATCTTTGCTTCAACTTGTTACTCTTAATGCTTGTCACTTAGGGCCCGAGTGCCATGATTTCAGATCTGAACCATATGTGTTTGCATGGATATATTTGTGTTCTTGATCCTATCTATGAGTTGTTTGCACCTATTACGGTCCGGAACCGGCGATCCCAAAAGTGACAGCTTGGGACACCAAAGGGGATGGTCCATAGTTTGAGGATTACATGTATCCATTGAGTTCATTGCTTTGTTCCGATGCTCTTTGACAGGAGCACCTTAATCTCCATAAGTTCATTTTGGCCCCGTTCGTAGCGGGATGGTAGGACAAAAGATGTTGTGCAAGTTATTATTGCAAGCACGTACAACTACCTATGGGATACATGCCTAATGTTTGATATTTGCCTAGATGATCATTACTTTTCCGTGTGCCTTGCCCCAAGTTAGATTCATGATATATCTCATCCATGCAGCGCCCAACCATCCGTCTCCCTAGCCTACAGTGTTTTAAATCCTGCTGGTTACTAGTTGCTACTTTTGCTATTTACTTTTGCTGTTTACTTTTACTATCACCACCATCACTATCATATCACCGTTACCACTTATCTTTTGTTGCAAGTAAGTATATTTCAGGTGCGGTTGAATTGACAACTCAACTGTCAAATCTTATAAATACTCTTTGGCTCCCCGTGTGTCGAATCAATATATTGGGTTATTCTTACCCGCGAAGACTATCTCGATCCCTTACGGTTGAGGGTTATCAAGTACCGTTTTCTGGCGCCGTTGCCGGGGAGCATAGCAATATTTACAAGTCTACTTGGAGTATCCTACCTGCTGCACTTCATCCGCTATGGGTAAGAAAGGAGACCCCAAGGTTCCGATCTTACTATCCACTACAAGAAGAGGTACTGTTCTGAACACTAGTGCTACACTTGATTCACCTTCTGTTATGAGTAAGTTTGCCTCACCGCCACCACATGATGCTCCTACTGAATCAGCTACTATGTCCGATACTTTTGATGATGCTTATACTACTCTTGATGATATTAGTTCACTTGATTATGCTCTTGAGAAACAGATCGCTGCTGCTGCAAAAAAATCTGGAATTGAAATTCCTGTTGCTCGCTACCCTATTGGTGGAACTTATGATTATCCTGACTTGAGTAAACTCAAGGAGAGACTCCTTGATGATGATTACATTATGCTTGATGATGATTTATGCAGGGAACTGACAGAGTTTGCCGGCTCTGACCCTGAAGCTATTAAGAAGCTGCTTGAAAAACACTCTTTGAAGAACAAGACTGTTCCTGATCCTGAATTTGCTACATCTCATATATGCATCGATGATACTGATTATGATTTCTCTGTTGATCTTTCACTTATACCTATGGTTGAAGCTGACCCCTTTTATGGCAGAGAAAATGATGATGCTATTGCACACCTGACCAAACTCACTGAGTTGGGTGGCTTGTTTACCACGGATGAGAAGAAACGAAACTTTTATGTGACTAAGCTTCTTCCTTTCTCTTTGAAGGAAGGTGCTAAAACATGGTATGATTCACTCCCATGTGGTTCCATTAAGAGTCCTCAAGACTTAGCTCACTCTTTTGTTGATAAGTACTTTCCTGCTCATATGCAACATGCTGCTTTACAAAGAATTTATAACTTTAAACAGTTGCAGGATGAGCACCTCCCTAAAGCTTGGGGGAGGTACTGTGGTCTGATTCGGGCTAGACCAGGACATGGAGTCCCTAAGAATGAATTAATCGATATATTTTATGCTGGTCTAACTGATGAATCCAGGTCCTATTTGGACAGTTGTGCTGGTTGTGTTTTCAGGAAAAGAACACCGGACAATGCAGAGGATTTGATGGGCAGGATTGCCAAAAACCATGAAGATTGGTCCGTCCCTGAACCACCTCCACCACCAAAGAAGAGGGGCATGTTTGTTCTAAGCCCCGAAGATATGCGAGAAGCAAAGAAGTCTATTAAAGAGAAGGGTATTAAAGCTGAGGACATAAAGAATCTACCCCCTATTGAGAAGTTGTGTGAGCCTACCACTCACCCTCCTATGGTAGAGGTACACTCTCTTTTAGATTTCAACGCAAGTGACATCCCTCATGGTAAGCCTCCCGATCAATGTTTAGATGAGTTTGATAATTTTATTATGAAACAAAATCATTTTAATGAGAGGATACAAAGTCAATTGCATGATGATTCCCTTGCTATCAAAAGTTTGCTTGATGTTCTAGGAAGAACAGTTAATGCTGTTAAATGTCTTGTGAAGCATTTTCATATGGTTCAAACTCAGCTTGAACAAATTTCTAATGTGCAAAAAGATTTGCTTGCTAACAATGCCAAACAAGATGATTTGCAGGCCTTCGGGATTAAGACCCGAGGAGGAACTAGCACTCAAGATCCTCTATATCCAGAGGGGCATCCGAGGAGAATCGAGCAAGATTCTCAAATGCAGGAAGAAGAAATTGTTGGCTCTCCAAAGAAGAAGAAGAAGAAACATAAGGAGGCTGACAATTCCAATGACCCTATTGCATATGAAGAGCCATCCGTTGATCCCAACAGTGTATCTATCTCCGATGCTGAGGCCGAAGACGGTGCAGAACCTGAAGGTAAGGATAATGAGAAGAATGATCCGCCTGAAGTTCGAGAAGAAGAAGCACCTGACAAACGTAAGAGGTACACTAGAGAAGACTTCCTCGCAAGAAGACACGGGAAGGAAAGGGAACCATGGATACAGAAACCCATGCCCTTTCCAGATAAGTCTATCAAATCTAAAGAAGAAGAGCATTACAATAAGTTTTGTGAGTGGATTAAACCTCTTTTTCTTCAAATCCCTTTGACTGATGCTATTAAGTTACCTCCCTATTCGAAATATATGAAAGATATTGTCACTAATAAAAGAAAAGTTCCTAATGAAGCAATATCTACTATGCTTGCTAACTACTCTTTCAGTGGCAAGATTCCTGAGAAGCTTGGTGATCCAGGTATACCCACTATTCCTTGCTCCATAAAGAATAATTATGTCAAAACTGCTTTATGTGATCTTGGAGCAGGAGTGAGTGTTATGCCTTTCTCTCTTTACAAGAGGCTTTGTTTAGAGAAACTAATTCCTACAGATATCTCTCTTCAGATGGCTGACAAGTCAACCGCCGTTCCGATAGGTATTTGTGAGGATGTTCCCGTAGAAGTTGCTAATTGTTTGATCCTTACTGATTTTGTTGTGCTTGACATGCCCGAGGATGGGAGCATGTCCATTATTCTTGGTAGACCTTTTCTTAACACCGCAGGTGCTATTATTGATTGAAATAAAGGGAAGGTTACCTTCAATGTGAATGATAAAGAACACACGATGAATTTTCCAAAGAAGACCGACAGGAGGCATGGCCTCAACTCTATAGAAAATATCGAGACCGTGAAGATTGGAGAATGGGATTGTCCACTACATGTGCACCACAAATACAAAACTATTATGGTGGGGACAATGTCCATTAAAGTAAAGGTTCAGTGATCACTTCGTAAGAGGTGAGACTTTTTGCTCTATATATCGCCTGTTTGTTGGTAAGACTTGATCAACCTTAGTAGTGAACATGCTTTATATAGATAAAAAGTTGAGCTTGTTATGTTTTCATTTGTTTTAGTTTTTGTTCTCCTTGCTGTACCAAGTGTTTATGTTTTGAAGCTTCACAATACTAATCACTGCTTTAAGTTTTCAGAAAGTCTTGCAGCCTTTTTGAACTTCGAAAAAATTTCAACAGTGAAGTTTTCAGAAAAAATCCAGAAAAATAAAAATAAAAATTTCCATGTCGGGATTGACCCAGAGGTACCTGGGGCCGACCAGGGGGACCCACCAGTGGCCCAGGCGGCCAGCTGGCGCGGCCTGCCCCCTGGCCGCGCCCACAGGGCGCCTGGGGCCCACAAGGCCCCCCTCCAGGTAAGTCTTCTTCCTCCCTCTCTCTTTCTCTCCAAAAACACGAGTTCTGCACTTGTTCTTGCGTTCTTGCTGCTCTTGGAGGCGATTCTTCGATCTCTCTCTACAGCCTATCATTTGAGCTGAGATTTTGAACAAATACTCCCTGGTATGTAACTCCTCCACCCCTCTAATTAGATTTCTGATTGGTGGCTTCATTTGTGAGTATTTAGTAGTTCTTGGTGTTGTGAAGATGAGCTTGCATGCATGTGTAGAAATTTATTTTCCAAGTTTTGATGCAAGTTTATACCTTAGGTAAGTAAGTTGAGTAGTTTGCCTTAACCCACTTTGTTTAAATCCTTGTTTTTGTAATTTGCCAAAAATTTCAGAAATGAGTTTGTTAGGAAGGGCAAAGGGGTGGCTTGAGAAGAAGAGGCCCACACACTCCGATCGAGTTACTAGAGCCGCAGCTTCACCCTCGACTGCTAGGGTGAGCTACAATGAAGATCATGTGCCCCTAGAGTTGTTGGAAGACACAAGTCCAGCACATGCTATGATGTTTCCATGTGATGAATTCCTTGAAGCTGCAGGAATCAAGGATGAGTTTTATAATCTTTGTGCTAATGCAGGTCTGACACGGCTCGTCACGTGCTGTGTTACTCAGTATCAAAAACTCACCTCCGGTTTCATTAACAGTTTTAGATATAACCCTGACTCTGGTGCTATTGAGTTTAAAATTTACAATGATCTTATCATCATGCCCTTGGAAAAGTTTTGTGAAATAATAGGTGTGCCAAACGTTGGGCGGACGGCTAGGATGACCTCTCAGCCTTCCGAGCTGAAAACCGTCTTCAGCTCCCTCTGCAGCACGGGTACGAGGGATATTCATCGGTCAAAAATCTCCAGCATCTTATTCCCTCACCTCAGGTATTTTGCATATTATGTTGCTAGAGGGGTGTTAGCTCGTGACAACACGAGCAACATTTCTGCGCCAGATATTGCTATCCTGGCAGCCGCCCTCTCAGGGAGGTTTGATTATAATCTTGGTGCCTTAATTGCTCGACGCCTTGCTATGAACGGTAACAGGGGAGATTTATTTGGTGGCGTTTATGCCACACTTATCTTAGAATATCTTGAAGGCACCCCACACCCTGATGATAAGCCTTTTACTTATTTAAGTTTTGATCTTGCTGCTATGAAAAGGCATAAGTTTGTTACCATGACTTCTGAGCTTGATAATCTTGTTTATATCTTGCGTTTCGGAACTGCCGCTGAACGCGAGATCCGTCTACCTGCACCTCTTTTGTTTGATTTTTCTCGCAGGAACGGATGGTACTTTGATGTTATCGAGTTCGATGAGTTCATGGCCCAGCATCTGTTTCATAACCCCATGGAGGGGGTTGTGCCCGACGAGGAGGAGCACAGTGAGTTGCCACCTTTTCAGGAGGAGACCGTCACCCAGTTTGGTGAAGGGTCTTCCTCTACTTGGAGTACGGACCCTTCCTCATGGGAGGATCCGAGGAGTTCGGTGTACGCGCCGGAATCCTTCTATGACCCTTGGACTCACCAGCATTCCCCCGGAGTAGGAGGCTCCTGGGGGCAGTAGCTACTACCAACTTAGGCCAAAAGCCTAAGCTTGGGGGAGTACGTGCCCTTCTCACTTTTCCATTGTATTATCCATTTTATTCGTTTGATCTTTTCGAAGCTTTTGCCCGTTCTTCTTTATTTCTTTCTTTGCAAAAACAACAAAAAGATTTTCTCTTTCTTTTGCTTTCGTTCAACCTTTAAAATAATCCAAAAAGATTTCCTTTCTCTATCTAGTTTGCTTTGTTTTCAGAGTTCAGCTCGAGTCCGTGATGGCATTTAATTATATTTCCTACGTTCGATCGTTCAAGTGACGAGGCAGTAATGACGAAGATCGACTGAAGGGAAGCAACAAAGGAAAACCGGTATGACTCTTTTTGTTTCTACTTTTGTACATATGCATGTACTTATGATCTAGAGACCAGCTTGTAGCGACATAGTGCTATGTTTACAATGCTCTCCCAGTGGTTCATGCTTTCCTTGTGGCTAGTCTCGAATAGCTAGAATATATAATGTGTTATTGAAATGATTTACATGCATTGCACTGTTCATAGTTTGGTATGCTAAGGTGGTATTTCCCTTTGGAGAATTCTTGGATTGACTTGGCACATGTTTACACATGTTTAAGACTAAAAAGTATGCTCTGCCTTGATGATCTTTGAGTTTCAGAATAGTTATATCACTTTCATGCCCGATTCAATGTTGCTTTGTCGCTCTGCATGATTATGGCCGTTATTGCTCTCTAGTTGGTCGCTTCCCAGTCTTTTGCTAACCTCCACCTATACTAAGCGGACTGACTGCTTGTGCATCCAAAATCCTTTAAACCAGTTATGCCATATGAGTCCACCATACCTTCCTATACATGGTATTTACCTGCCATTCCTAACGAAGACTATCGTGTACCATCTCGAAATTAATCAAAAAAGCATTTCCCTTTTGTGCCTCTGTTTTAGCTCATGAGGAAGTAGTAGTTAATTCATGATCTTTTTAAGTTGGACAAGCTTCACCCCGGGATTGCATGTCTAATGTGCAAACCCCTAATACGAGAAGGAACTGGCAAAGAGTGCGCCCGGCTCATTAAAAAATATACAACAAACAAACCCTCCTTCACGCTTTGTTCATGAGAAATCAGAAAACTTTGGCAGTGATAAACAAAGGAGATTAAGAGGATGTGATCGTCCTCATGCGGGAGCCGTTCCTCGAAACTTGTCCAGCTCGAGAAGTAATTGAGTTATCTGCTAGCATTCGTTGACGAAATATGCATCTCTAAAATAATAATTATTACCTCTGTTTTTAAAAACCAAGAGCTCTGGTACATGTTTAGTTTTTGTTTCCGACCACGGATTTTCAACCTCGCCATCAAATTCCACGGTTCGAGAGTCTCCACCTTCTTTCTTCAAAGCACCAACTAGGAGAGCATAATTTTCATTTTGAGTGTAATGTGCATTGTCCAAAGTATTACATTGTCTTCTGCATGTTTGTGATATTATTTATTCTGAAATTCTTAGTTCTAGTCTCCTTTAAAACTCTGGAGGAGTTTCTGCATTTATGTTTTGCTTCACTCATGGAGGCTAGCGAGATACCACTCTAATATGCTCAAGCTATGTGCAATGTAATCTTGTCTTGATTTTCAGTAGTATATTATTTACTTTTAGGTATTTGTGATTGGCCACTTGAAAGAAGGATTGCTCCGTGCATTGTCCTCATAGCATTGTTTCAATACTTGCTAGACTCTTTTCGTAGTACATGCTTATATACATCTAATGAAGCAAAAGAGTTTGTCAAAGTTTTCTTTGTCGCGTCCAGTTCGTTGAACTGAATTGCTTGAGGACAAGCAATATGCTAAGCTTGGGGGAGTTGATACGTCTCAAACGTATCTACTTTTCCAAACACTTTTGCTATTGTTTTGACCTCATTCTTGCATGATTTGAACTAAACTAACCCGGACTGACGCTGTTTTCAGCAGAGCTGCCTGTATGGTTTTATTGTGTGCAGGAAAACGGATTTTTAGGTATCTCAGAAAATTCCACGAAAAATCACAGAAAATCCACGCACCCGAAGGAACCTGTTGCCAGAAGAGGGGCTAGAGGGGGGCCAGGGGAGCTCCAGGCGCCCTGGTGGCGCGGCCCACCCCCTGGCCGTGCCGGGAGGCCGCCTGGGTGGGCCCCACCTCCCCTGGTGCCCTACTTTGACCCGTATTTAGCCCGTGACGAGAAAACCCGAGATCAGAAGTTGTTTTCCCAGTTTTCGTCGCGGAGCCGCCGTCGCCCTCTGTTCTTCTTCGGGAGGGCTAATCTGGGGGCTGAATTGGCCTTCGGAGAGGGGAGATCGTCGCCATCGTCATCATCATCACCACTCCATCCTCCCTCCATGACTTCTCCTTCCATGTGTGAGTAATTCCTTGCTGTAGGCAAAGGGGATGGTAGGGATTGTATGAGTTAGATCATGTAATAGTTTGTCAGATCGTTGGGGGCATGTTGCCTATCATCTACTATGGTGTTTATCATCTTTGCTTCAACTTGTTACTCTTAATGCTTGTCACTTAGGGCCCGAGTGCCATGATTTCAGATCTGAACCATATGTGTTTGCATGAATATATTTGTGTTCTTGATCCTATCTATGAGTTGTTTGCACCTATTACGGTCCGGAACCGGTGATCCCAAAAGTGACAGCTTGGGACACCAAAGGGGATGGTCCATGGTTTGAGGATTACATGTATCCATTGAGTTCATTGCTTTGTTCCGGTGCTCTTTGACAGGAACACCTTAATCTCCATAAGTTCCTTTTGGCCCCGTTCGTAGCGGGATGGTAGGACAAAAGATGTTGTGCAAGTTCTTATTGCAAGCACGTACAACTACCTATGGGATACATGCCTAATGTTTGATATTTGCCTAGATGATCATTACTTTTCCGTGTGCCTTGCCCCAAGTTAGATTCATGATATATCTCATCCATGCAGCGCCCAACCATCCGTCTCCCTAGCCTACAATGTGTTAAATCCTGCTGGTTACTAGTTGCTACTTTTGCTATTTACTTTTGATGTTTACTTTTACTATCACCACCATCACTATCATATCACCGTTACCACTTATCTTTTGTTGCAAGTAAGTATATTTCAGGTGCGGTTGAATTGACAACTCAACTGTCAAATCTTATAAATACTCTTTGGCTCCTCGTGTGTCGAATCAATAAATTGGGTTATTCTTACCCGCGAAGACTATCTCGATCCCTTACGGTTGAGGGTTATCAGCGGCCGGTGAGCAGACCTAGCAACCTCCATTTCAAACGAAGTTATGTTACGCGGTCCAACTCGGCGTGCGCTGCTAAGTCACTGACGTTCGGAGGGCTTCGGTTGATACCACGATGCCGGTTCCCCATATCTTGTCCCGCGTTGCAGTTAGTGCGTATAAGGCCAACGACCCAACTCAGATCAAATATCCAAACTCGTTAAGCAGGTTATTATGAAATAACCGCGGACAACGACCAGGGCCAGGCCACCTCTCACCTCGGTGTCTCAACCTGCCCTATCGCTTCGCCATAAAGAATCACTCAGGGGGCCGTCAGGAACCTAGGCCCACCACTACCTGGATGGAAGCACCTGTCCTTTCAGCCCCCATACCGGAATCACTTGCGGGTACTCTACGAGCCGAGCCGACTTTAGTCACATCATGTATCATGTAAAGTATGTATTTAGTATATACCCGTGATAACCACCCGAAGTGATCACGACCCAATAGTACAGCATGGCAGATGAACAAGAATGTAGGGCCACTGATGGAATACTAGCATTCTATACTAAGCATCAAGATACTAGGTAAAGGTATCAACAGTTGTAGCAACAATGACATGCTATGCAACAGAATTGGAGTTATCGAATCATCAATAGTAGAAAACCTAATGCAAGAATAAGAGAGTAGAGAATGGGCGATATCTGGTGATCAAGGGGGGTTGGCTTGCCTGGTTGCTCTGGCAAGAAGGAGGAGTCATCGTCGATGTAGTCGATCACGTGGTATCGACAACAGTCTCGGGGTCTACCGGAAAGAAGTAATGGAGGGGGAACACAATAAATAACAGAGCAATCAAAGCATCACAAAGCATAACGTGGCAATACATAGTGCTAGGGGTGACCTAACACACGGATAGGTGATACCGGCAACGGGGGGAAACATCCGGGAAAGTAATCCCGGTGTTACGCGTTTTCGGACATACGGACCAGAGGGGGACGGTTGCAGGTTCGCTATGCTGGGGACGTGTGGTGCACGAACGGCCTGCGTATTCGGATTCGTCTCGTCGATCTGAGCAACTTTCATACATAAATTATTTTCATTCGAGTTATGGATTAATTTATATCATTTTCCAAAATTGTAATCAGTTTTTGGAACTATTATAACTATTAAATTCGATAGAAAAGGAATATGACGTCACCATGAGGTCAGAGTGATGTCAGCAGTCAAACCCAGCTGGTCCAGGTCAAACCTGACCAGTGGGACCCACCTATCAATCACAGTGGGTTAACATAATCTAATTTAAACTAAACTAGAGTTAATTTGGGAGAGGGGCCCCACATGTGAGTGACTATTTAGTATAACAAATTAAGTTATTTTATAAAAATATATTTACACTAATTAATAGAGGGGGACCCACTAGTCGGGGTCAACCGTGCACAGTCAGCATAGTTGACCGGTCAACTAGCCAACTGGGCCCGTCGGGACCCAGCTTCTAGTGACCCAAACGCGGCCACGTGGGCGCCGACACCGGAACTACTCCGGCGAGGCCTTTTCCGATGGCCGAACACCGGCGAGCCTCGGATTCACGCTACGATGGGTCTCTGGGCCCGTGGCTAGGGCGTTCGATGCGACTCGATGTCGCGCGCGTGATGGTGCTACCGGTTGGACTCGGGGATGGCCGGAACGTTGCCAGCGACGAGAGTTGCGGGGACCTGGAGCACGGCGAGCTCGCGCGCGATGAACCTGGCGGCAAAACATGCGGCGCACAACTTCTACGGTGTCTACTCGACGCCACAAACGCGTTGGTGAGCTCGGCGGACCGTGATAGGCACTACTGCGACAGCAGCAAGCTCGACATCGGAGCCAGAGCATGGCAATGGCTGCGCGTCGCTAATGGCTAGCTACGGCGCTGAAAGAGAGCACGACGGGGAGAGGAAGGGGTGGAGCTCACCGAGCGGCTCACAAAAGGCCCATGGGGGAACGGGAGCGCAGAGGCGAGGCGGAATCGACGGTGATTGACGGCAGCAAGGCGAAAGGGGAACGCCTTGATCCGGCTCTGCAGGGTTCCCCAGCTCCAATGGCTAGATGAAGAAGATGAGGACAAGCACGACGAGGCCTCCAGACTTGGCGGAGGGAAGCAGGGGTGGCTGTCGCCGTGATGGTGCACGCCGGTGTCCTCGGGAGGCGTTCAGGCGCGTGTATCTGGCGAGGGAGGGGGAACTGGAGCCTAGGGTTAGGGTTGCGCCAGGGAGGTTGGTCAGCGTCTTGAGGTCACCAGGGAGTCACCGGATGGCCGCCCCATGGACGGCGCACGGATGTCCACTGCGCTGCGATGAACAGAGGTAGGGGATGGCTTGGTTGTTGGGCTGGGCCGATCACTAGGCTAGCAGGCCTAAGTGCACAGTGCACTTAGGCCTTTTACAATTGTTTCTTTTTATATTTCTTTTTCTTTTTATTTGTTCTGATTTTTGTTTTCTCTCCTGTTTTACATTACCTTGGGCTATGAATTATACTTTATTTATTATGATAGTTAACTCATAAATACTTTGGAATATTCTATACTTGCACAAAAAGTTTAGGGCCAAAATAATTTACAAATTTTTAAGTTTATATTTAAATGGGATAAATGTTGGGGAACGTTGCATGGGAAACAAAAAATTTTCCTACGCTCACCAAGATCAATCTAGGAGATGCATCTACGAGGGGAGAGTTGGATCCACATACCCTTGTAGATCGCTAAGCGGAAGCGTTCAAGAATGCGGTTGATGGAGTCGTACTCGCCGCGATTCAGATCGCCGAAGATCCTAGCACCGAAGCAACGGTGCCTCCGCGTTCTTCACACGTACGGCTCGGGGACGTCTCCTCCTTCTTGATCCAGCAAGGGGGAAGGAGAGGTTGATGGAGACACCGGCAGCACGACGGCGTGGTGGAGATGGTGGTGGAGGATTCCAGCAGGGCTTCGCCAAGCACTACGGAGTTCGCGAAGATGGATGTGGGAGAGGGAGGGCAGCGCCGAGGCACGAACGTGTGTTGCTGCCCTCCCTCTGCCTCTCTTTATATAGGGGGAGTAGAGGGGAGGGGCGCCCTAGGGTTTATCCCTAGGGGCGGCGGCCAAGTGGAGATTGGGGGGGGGGCGGCGGCCAGGGCTGCGGCCAGGGTTAGGGCTCCCCCCCCCAGGCGCCTTGCCCCCCAAGCTAGGGGGTGCGGCAGCCCTAGGAGGGGCCAGCCCCCCTTGCGCATGAGGAGAGGGCCCTAGGGGGGGGCGCACAGCCCTATGAGGGCTGTTGCGTCTCCCCTTTGTGGCCCATTAGGCCCGAAACTCTTTCCGGGACCCCGAAAACCCCTTTCGGTCATCCGCCGACTTCCCGATACTCCCCGGAACACTTCCGGACTCCGAACACTCTCATCCTATATATCAATCTTCGTCCCCGGACCATTCCAGAGACCCTCGTCACGTCCGGGATCTCATCCGGGACTCCGAACAACCTTCGGTAACCATGCACTGTTCTCACTAATAACCCTAGCGTCACCGAACCTTAAGTGTGTAGACCCTGCGGGTTCGGAAACCATGTAGACATGACCGAGACACTCCCAGGTCAATAACCAATAGCGGGATCTGGATACCCATATTGGTTCCCACACGTTCCTCGATGATCTCATCGGATGAACCACGATGTCAAGGATTCAGGCAATCCCGTATACAGTTCCCTTTGTCTCGTCGGTATGTTACTTGCCCGAGATTCGATCGTCGGTATCTCTATACCTAGTTCAATCTCGTTACCGGCAAGTCTATTTACTCGTTACCGTAATACATAATCCCGTGACTAACTACTTAGTCACTTTGAGCTCATTGAGATGACGTATTACCGAGTGGGCCCGGAGATACCTCTCCGTCACATGGAGTGACAAATCCCAGTCTCGATCCATGTCAACTCAACAGACACCTTCGGAGATACCTGTAGAGTACCTTTATAGTCACCCAGTTACGTTGCGACGTTTGGCACACACAAAGCACTCCTACGGTGTCAGTGAGTTACATGATCTCATGGTCATAGGAACTTATACTTGACATGCAGAAAACTATAGCGATAACTGATACGATCAAAAGCTATGTTTAACGTTTGGGTCTCGTCCATCACATCATTCTCCTAATGATGTGATCCCGTTATCAAATGACAACTCATGTCTATGACCTGGAAACCGCGGTCATCTTTGATCAACGAGCTAGTCCTTAAGAGGCTTACTAGGGACACAAAGTTTGTCTATTTATCCACACATGCATTTGAGTTTCCAATCAATACAGTTATAGCATGGATAATAAACGATTATCATGAACAAGGAAATATAATAATAACTCTTTTATTATTGCCTCTAGGGCATATTTCCAACAGTCTCCCACTTGCACTAGAGTCAATAATCTAGCATTACAAGGTAATGAATCTAACACCCATAGAGTCTTGGTGTTGATCATGCTTAGCCCGTGGAAGAGGCTTAGTCAACGGATCTGCAACATTCAAATCCGTGTGTACTTTGCAAATGCTTATGTCCTCCTCCTTGACTGAATCGCGGATGGAATTGAAGCGTCGCTTTATATGTCTGGTCCTCTTGTGAAACCTTGGTTCCTTGGCCAGAGCAATGGCACCAGTGTTGTCACAAAACAGAGTCATTGGGTTTAGTGCACTAGGCACAACTCCAAGATCTGTCATGAACTCCTTCATCCAGACACCTTCCTTTGCCGCCTCCGAGGCAGCTATGTACTCCGCTTCGCATGTAGAATCGGCTACCACGCTTTGCTTGGAACTGCACCAGCTTACCGCTCCCCCGTTGAGAATATATACGTATCCGGTTTGAGACTTAGAGTCATCCGGATCAGTGTCAAAGCTTGCATCGACGTAACCCTTTACGACGAGCTCTTGATCACCTCCATAAACGAGAAACATCTCCTTAGTCCTTTTCAGGTACTTTAGGATATTCTTGACCGCTGTCCAGTGATCCATACCAGGATTACTTTGAAACCTTCCGGCCATACTTATGGCAAGGCTGACATCTGGTCTTGTGCCCAGCATTGCATACATGATAGAGCCTATGGCTGAAGCATAGGGGACGACACTCATCTTTTCTCTATCTTCTGCAGTCACTGGGCATTGAGTCTTACTCAACTTCGTACCTTGCAATACCGGCAAGAACCCCTTCTTGGATTGATCCATTTTGAACTTCTTCAAAACTTTATCAAGGTATGTACTTTGTGAAAGTCCTATCAAGCGTCTTGATCTATCTCTATAGATCTTGATGCCCAATATGAAAGCAGCTTCACCGAGATCCTTCATCAAAAAACTCTTGTTCAAATACCCCTTCACGCTATCCAAAAATTCTATATTGTTTCCAATCAGCAATATGTCATCCACATATAATATTAGAAACGCTATAGAGCTCCCACTCACTTTCTTGTAAATACAAGCTTCATTATAAACTTGTACAAACCCAAATGCTTTGATCACCTCATCAAAGCGAAGATTCCAACTCCGAGATGCTTGCACCAGCCCATAAATGGAACGCTGGAGCTTGCATACTTTGTCAGCATTCTCTGGATCGACAAAACCTTCCGGTTGTATCATATACAACTCTTCCTTAAGAAAACCGTTAAGGAACGCTGTTTTGACATCCATCTGCCAAATTTCATAATCGAAATATGCAGCTATCGCTAACATGATTCGGACGGATTTAAGCATCGCTACGGGTGAGAAAGTCTCATCGTAGTCAATTCCTTGAACTTGTGAAAAACCCTTTGCCACAAGTCGAGCTTTATACACGGTGACATTGCCGTCAGCGTCCGTCTTCTTCTTAAAAATCCATTTATTCTGAATGGCCTTCCGACCTTCAGGTAATACTTCCAAAGTCCATACTTTGTTTTCATACATGGATCCCATCTCGGATTTCATGGCCTCTAACCATTTGTCGGAATCCGGGCCCACCATCGCTTCTCCATAGCTCGTAGGTTCACTGTTGTCCAACAACATGACCTCCAAGACAGGGTTACCATACCACTCAGGTGCAGTGCGTACCCTTGTCGACCTACGAGGTTCGGTAGTAACTTGATCAGAAGCTTCTTGATCATCATCATTGGCTTCCTCTTCAACCTCTGCAGGCTCCACAAAAACATCTTTCTGTGCTGCACTACTCTCTGGTTGAAGCAGAGGTTCAATAACCTCATCAAGTTCTACCTTCCTCCCACTCAATTCTTTCGAGAGAAACTCTTTCTCGAGAAAGGACCCGTTCTTAGCGACAAACACTTTGCCCTCGGATCTGAGATAGAAGGTGTACCCAACCGTTTCTTCTGGGTATCCTATGAAGACACATTTGTCCGCTTTGGGTTCGAGCTTTTCTGGCTAAAGCCTTTTGACATAAGCATCGCAACCCCAAACCTTGAGAAAAGACAACTTAGGTTTCTTACCAAACCATAGTTCATATGGTGTTGTCTCAACGGACTTAGATGGAGCCCTATTTAAAGTGAATGCAGCTGTCTCTAACGCATATCCCCAAAACGATAGTGGCAAATCGGCAAGAGACATCATAGAACGCACCATATCTAATAGGGTTCGATTACGACGTTCGGACACACCATTACGCTGTGGTGTTCCAGGTGGCGTCAACTGTGAAACAATTCCACATTTTCTTAAGTGATTGCCAAACTCATAACTCAGATACTCACCCCCTCGATCAGATCGTAGGAACTTGATCTTCTTGTTACGATGATTCTCAACTTCACTCTGAAATTGCTTGAACTTTTCAAAAGTTTCAGACTTATGCTTCATTAAGTAAATATACCCATATCTACTTAAGTCGTCAGTGAAGGTGAGAAAATAACGATATCCACCGCGCGCCGTGACACTCATCGGACCACACACATCAGTATGTATGATTTCCAATAAGTCACTTGCCCGTTCCATTGTCCCTGAAAACGGGGTCCTTGTCATCTTGCCCATGAGGCACGGCTCGCATGTGTCAAGTGATTCAAAATCAAGAGACTCCAAAAGTCCATCAGCATGGAGCTTCCTCATGCGTTTCACGCCGATATGACCCAGACGGCAGTGCCACAAGAAAGTGGTATTATTGTTATCAACTCTACATCTTTTGGCATCAATGTTATGAACATGTGTATCATCACTATCGAGATTCAATAAGAATAAACCCCCCACTTCGGGTGCATGACCATAAAAGATATTACCCATATAAATAGAACAACCTTTATTCTCTGATTTAAATGAGTAACCGTCTCGCATTAAACAAGATCCAGATATAATGTTCATGCTCAACGCAGGCACTAAATAACAATTATTCAGGTTCATAACTAATCCCGATGGTAATCGAAGAGCGAGCGTGCCGACGGCGATCACATCAACCTTGGAACCATTCCCCACGCGCATCGTCACTTCGTTCTTCGCCAGCCTCCGTTTATTCCGTAGTTCCTGTTTAGAGTTGCAAATGTGAGCAACCGAACCGGTATCAAATACCCAGGCACTACAACGAGAGTTGGTAAGGTACACATCAATAACATGTATATCACATATACCTTGCTTGTTGTTGTTGTTGGCCCCCTTCTTGTCTGCCAGATACTTGGGGCAGTTCCGCTTCCAGTGGCCGTTCCCCTTGCAATAGAAACACTCAGTCTCTGGCTTGGGCCCAGCCTTGGGTTTCTTCACTGGATGAGCAACTGCCTTGCCACCCTTCTTAGAGTTACCCTTCTTGCCCTTGCCATTTTTCTTGAAACTGGTGGTTTTATTGACCATCAACACTTGATACTCCTTCTGGATGTCTGCCTCAGCGACTTTCAGCATTGAAAACAGCTCGACGATGGACTTGTTCATCCCTTGCATGTTGTACTGCTGCACGAAGCTCTTGTAGCTAGGTGGGAGTGACTGGAGAATTCTGTCAATGATAGCCTCCTCCGGGAACACAAGTCCCAGATCAGCTATGCGGGTATAGTACCCAGACATCTTCAGCAAGTGTTCACTGACAGACGAATTCTCCTCCATCTTGCAAGCAAAGAATT
Organism: Secale cereale; assembly: GCA_902687465.1. NCBI lineage: Eukaryota > Viridiplantae > Streptophyta > Magnoliopsida > Poales > Poaceae > Secale > Secale cereale. The sequence continues at coordinate 691,297,091 of LR738711.1, read as the reverse complement.
TATCGGTGGTCTCATACCTCTCGATCTTAGCATTCTTTTCAAAGATGAACTTCAACTCCTGGAACATCATATGCTCCATGACGTTCAAAACGCCTTTGAAGTCCTCCTTCCAAGCTATACAACATGGCACACTGCACTACTGAGTAGTCATCCGAACGCGTCTGCCAGGCGTTCATAACGTCCACAGAGGCCGGAGCGGGGGGTTCACCTAGCGGTGCACTTAGGACATAAACCTTTTGGGCAGCTGTGAGGATGATCCTCAGATTGCGGAGCCAGTCCACAAAGTTGCTCCCATCATCTTTCAGTTTAGCTTTATCTAGGAACGCATTAAAATTCAGGGGAGCTACTGCGCAAGCCATCTACAACAAAAGATTTGCAAAGACATTTTAGACTATTGTTCATGATTAGTGAGTTATTACCTAATCAAATTATTTATAACTCCCACTCAAATTGACATCCCTCTGGTCATTCGAGCGTGACATGATCCAGATCCACCAACCCAAGTCCGATCATCACGTGAGATGAGGTGGTGTCAATGGTGAACATCTACATGTTGATCATATCTACTATATGACTCATGCTCGACCTTTCGGTCTTCCGTGTTCCGAGGCCATGTCTGTACATGCTAGGCTCGTCAAGTCTAACCTGAGTGTTCTGCATGTGCAAAACTGGCTTGCACCCGTTGTATGCGAACGTAGAGTCTATCACACCCGATCATCACGTGGTGCTTCGAAACGACGAACCTTCGCAACGGCGCACACTCGGGGGGAACACAATTTTATCTTGAAATTTTAGTGAGGGATCATCTTATAATGCTACCGTCGTCCTAAGCAAAATAAGATGCATAAAAGGATTAACATCACATGCAAATCATAAGTGACATGATATGGCCATCAACTCGTGCTTTTGATCTCCATCTCCAAAGCACCGGCATGATCTCCATCGTCACCGGCGCCACACCATGATCCCCATCATCATGATCTCCATCATCGTGTCGCCATCGGGGTTGTCGCGCGCCCACCATGCTCTTACTACTATTGCTACCGTTTAGCGATAAAGTAAAGCATTACAAAGCGCTTAACGATTGACACGCAGGTCATACAAAAATTAAAGACAACCCTATGGCTCCTGCCGGTTGCTGTATACATCGACATGCAAGTCGATATTAACTATTACAACATGATCATCTCATACATCAAATATATCTCATCATGTCATTGGCCATATCATATCACATACATACCCTGCAAAAACAAGTTAGACGTCCTCTAATTTGTTGTTGCATGTTTTACGTGGCTGCTATGGGTATCTAGCAAGAACACTTCTTACCTACGCAAAGCCACAACGGTGATATTTAAGTTGCTATTTAACCTTCTACAAGGACCGCCTTTTTCTATTCCGATTCAACTAAGATAGGAGAGACAGACACCCGCCAGCCATCTTATGCAACAAAAGTCACATGTCTGTCGATGGAACCGGTCTCATGTACGTGGACATGTAAAGTTGGTCCGGGCCGCTTCATCCCATAATACCGCTGAATCAAGAAAGACTAAGGAGGGAAGCAATCTAAACATCAACGTCCACAAACCCTTTTGTGTTCTACTCGTGAAAGCATCTACGCAAGATCCTAGCTCATGATGCCACTGTTGGGGAACGTTGCATGGGAAACAAAAAAATTTCCTACGCTCACCAAGATCAATCTAGGAGATGCATCTACGAGGGGAGAGTTGGATCCACATACCCTTGTAGATCGCTAAGCGGAAGCGTTCAAGAACGCGGTTGATGGAGTCGTACTCGCCGCGATTCAGATCGCCGAAGATCCTAGCACCGAAGCAACGGTGCCTCCGCGTTCTTCACACGTACGGCTCGGGGACGTCTCCTCCTTCTTGATCCAGCAAGGGGGAAGGAGAGGTTGATGGAGACACCGGCACCACGACGGCGTGGTGGAGATGGTGGTGGAGGATTCCAGCAGGGCTTCGCCAAGCACTACGGAGTTCGCGAAGATGGATGTGGGAGAGGGAGGGCAGCGCCGAGGCACGAACGTGTGTTGCTGCCCTCCCTCTGCCTCTCTTTATATAGGGGGAGTAGAGGGGAGGGGGCGCCCTAGGGTTTATCCCTAGGGGCGGCGGCCAAGTGGAGATGGGGGGGCGGCGGCCAGGGCTGCGGCCAGGGTTAGGGCTCCCCCCCCCCCCAGGCGCCTTGCCCCCCAAGCTAGGGGGTGCGGCAGCCCTAGGAGGGGCCAGCCCCCCTTGCGCATGAGGAGAGGGCCCTAGGGGGGGCGCACAGCCCTATGAGGGCTGTTGCGTCTCCCCTTTGTGGCCCATTAGGCCCGAAACTCTTTCCGGGACCCCGAAAACCCCTTTCGGTCATCCGCCGACTTCCCGATACTCCCCGGAACACTTCCGGACTCCGAACACTCTCATCCTATATATCAATCTTCGTCCCCGGACCATTCCGGAGACACTCGTCACGTCCGGGATCTCATCCGGGACTCCGAACAACCTTCGGTAACCATGCACTGTTCTCACTAACAACCCTAGCGTCACCGAACCTTAAGTGTGTAGACCCTGCGGGTTCGGAAACCATGTAGACATGACCGAGACACTCCCAGGTCAATAACCAATAGCGGGATCTGGATACCCATATTGGTTCCCACACGTTCCTCGATGATCTCATCGGATGAACCACGATGTCAAGGATTCAGGCAATCCCGTATACAGTTCCCTTTGTCTCGTCGGTATGTTACTTGCCCGAGATTCGATCGTCGGTATCTCTATACCTAGTTCAATCTCGTTACCGGCAAGTCTCTTTACTCGTTACCGTAATACATAATCCCGTGACTAACTACTTAGTCACTTTGAGCTCATTGAGATGACGTATTACCGAGTGGGCCCGGAGATACCTCTCCGTCACACGGAGTGACAAATCCCAGTCTCGATCCATGTCAACTCAACAGACACCTTCAGAGATACCTGTAGAGTACCTTTATAGTCACCCAGTTACGTTGCGACGTTTGGCACACACAAAGCACTCCTACGGTGTCAGTGAGTTACATGATCTCATGGTCATAGGAACTTATACTTGACATGCAGAAAACTATAGCGATAACTGATACGATCAAAAGCTATGTTTAACGTTTGGGTCTCGTCCATCACATCATTCTCCTAATGATGTGATCCCGTTATCAAATGACAACTCATGTCTATGACCTGGAAACCGCGGTCATCTTTGATCAACGAGCTAGTCCTTAAGAGGCTTACTAGGGACACAAAGTTTGTCTATTTATCCACACATGCATTTGAGTTTCCAATCAATACAGTTATAGCATGGATAATAAACGATTATCATGAACAAGGAAATATAATAATAACTCTTTTATTATTGCCTCTAGGGCATATTTCCAACAATAAAAAGGTGTTGGTGGTCCACAATTTTAATTATCTTAGAGGCATATAAAAATTCACAAAGTGTTTTTTTTTGATATTTTTTAATTAGTTCATGAATATTTAAAACCTTTTGAACATTTTTTAATTCACCGTTTTATGAAATTATAATTTGACTTTTTAGTTGAATTTGAATTTGATCTTCGTGTGAAACAAGTGAGGTTTAGCAAAAGTTTAATTATGATGATCTCGCATCGTTAGCAAGGTTTTACTGTAGCTTAATGATACGTCTCCAACGTATCTATAATTTTTTATTGTTCCATGCTATTATTTATGAAGTCGTGGATGTTTAATGAGCTTTATCATACACTTTTATATCATTTTTGGGACTAACCTACTAACCCAAAGGCCCAGTCCAGATTGCTGTTTTTTGCCTGTTTCAGGGTTTTGCAGAAAAATAATATCAAACGGAGTCCAAACGGAATGAAACCTTTGCAAGAGATATTTTTGGAGAAAATCACGCACGGGGGACTTGAGAACCACGTCAGGTGATCAAGGGGCTGCCCACGAGGGTGGGGGGCGCGCCCCCTTCCCAGGGCACCCCCTGCCTCATGGGGCCCCCGAGCACCCCCCCCGGTGTCCTCCTTCTTCCTATATAAGTGTACGTACCCCGAAACCTTCGTGAACAGAGAGAAAACCCTAATTCCATCGCCATAACCTTCTGTTCCCGTGAGATCCCATCTTGGAGCCTGTTCCGGAGCTCCACCGGAGGAGGGTCCATCATGGAGTTCTTCATCATCATCACCATCGCCCTCACCATGAGTTGTGAGTAGTTTACCACAGACCTTCGGGTCCATAGCTAGTATCTAGATAGCTTCTTCTCTCTCTCTGGATCTCAATACAAAGTTCTCCTCGGTCTTCGAGGAGATCTATTCGATTTAATCTCTTTTTGCGGTGTGTTTGTCGAGATCCGATGAATTGTGAGTTTATGATCAAGATTATCTATGAAAGATATTTGGTTCTTCTCTGAACTTTTTATGTGTGCTCATAATATCCTTGCAAGTCTCTTCGAATTATTGGTTTGGTTTGGCCTACTGGATCTATAGTTCTTGCAATGGGAGAAGTGCTTGGCTTTGGGTTCAATCTTGTGGTGTCCTTTTCCAGTGACAGTAGGGGCAGCAAGGCACGTATTGTATTGTTGCCATCAAGGATAAAAAGATGGGGTTTATATCATATAGCTTGAGTTTATCCCTCTACATCATGTCATCTTGCTTAAGGCGTTACTCTGTTCTTATGAACTCAATACACTAGATGCATGCTGGATAGCGGTCGATGTGTGGAGTAATAGTAGTAGATGCAGAATCGTTTCGGTCTACTTGTCTCGGACGTGATGCCTATATACAATGATCATGCCTAGATAGTCTCATAATTATTCGCTTTTCTATCAATTGCTCGACAGTAATTTGTTTACCCGCCGTAGAATATCGCTATCATGAGAGAAGCCACTAGAGAACACTATGGCCCCCGGGTCTATTCTCAACATATCAATCTACATCTACTTTACTTTTATTGCTTTTATTTGCTGTTCTTATAAACCAAAAATACCAAAAATATAAACTATCAGATCTCACTTTCGTAAGTGACCGTAAAGGGATTGACAACCCCTTATCGCGTTGGCTGCGAAGTTCTTATTTGTTTGTGCAGGTGCGAGGGACTCGCGCATGGTCTCCTACTGGATTGATACCTTGGTTCTCAAAAACTGAGGGAAATACTTACGCTACTGTGCTGCATCTCCCTTTCCTCTTTGAGGGAACACAACGCAAGCTCGAGAAGTAGTAAGAAGAATTTCTGGCACCGTTGTCGGGGAGGCTTACACAAAAGTCATATACCAGGTACCTATCAGAAACCCTTATCCTTTGCATTACATTTTTTGCCTCTCGTTTTCCTCTCCCCCACTTCACCCTTGCCGTTTTATTTGCCCTTCTTCCGTCGTGTGTTTATCATTCGCTTGCTTCTTGTTTGCTTGTGTGTGTTGGATTGCTTGCTTGTCACTATGGCTCAGAACAATACCATATTGTGTGACTTCTCCAATACCAACAACAATGATTTTGTTGGCACTCCGATTGCTCCTATTACCGATGCTGAATCTTCTGAGATCAATGCTGCTTTGTTGAATCTTGTCATGAAAGATCAATTCTCCGGCCTTCCTAGTGAAGATGCCGCTACCCATCTAAACAACTTTGTTGATTTGTGTGATATGCAAAAGAAAAGGGATACGGATAACGATATTTTTAAATTGAAGTTATTTCTGTTATCACTTAGATATCGTGCTAAAACTTGGTTTTCCTCTTTGCCTAGAAATAGTATTGATTCGTGGAATAAGTGCAAAGATGCTTTTATCTCTAAGTATTTCCCTCCTGCTAAGATCATCTCTCTTAGAAACGATATTATGAATTTTAAGCAACTAGATCATGAGCATGTTGCACAAGCTTGGGAGAGAATGGAATTAATGATACGTAATTGCCCTACACATGGTTTGAATCTATGGATGATTATTCAGAATTTTTATGCTGGCTTGAATTTTGCTTCTAGAAATCTTTTATACTCGGCCGCCGGAGGCACTTTCATGGAAACTAGCTTAGGAGAAGCTACCAAACTCCTAGATAATATTATGGTTAATTATTCTCAGTGGCACACCGAAAGATCTACTAGTAAAAAAGTGCATGCTATTGAAGAAATTAGTGTCTTGAGTGGAAAGATGGATGAACGTATGAAATTGTTTGCTGCTAAGAGTGCTTCTTCTGATCCTAATGATATGCTTTTGTCCACTTTGATTGAAAATAGCAATGAATCTTTGGATGTGAATTTTGTTGGTAGGAATAATTTTGGTAACAATGCTTATAGAGGTAATTTTAATCCTAGGCCTTTTCCTAGTAATTCTCTAATAATTTTAGTAATTCCTACAACAACTCTTATGGAATGATGGCTTCTGAATTTGAAACTAGTGTTAAGGAGTTTGTGATCTCGCAAAAGAATTTCAATGCTATGCTTGAAGAGAAATTGCTTAAGATTGATGAATTGGCTAGAAGTGTGGATAGAATTACTCTTGATATTGATTCTTTGAAACTTAGATCTATCCCACCTTAGCATGATATCAATGAGTCTCTCAAAGCTATGAGAATTTCCATTGATGAATGGAAAGAAAGAACCGCTAGGATGCGTGCTAAAAGAGAGGATTATATTAATGCGTGTTCTTCTAGTTATCATGAAAATAAAGATGAAGATCTGAAAGTTATTGATCTATCTCCTATTAGATCCTTGTTTTCTCGTATAAATCTGGATGAAGATAGGATTGGAGATGATTCTGCTTTAAAGTGTCCCAATGATTCAGAGTTTTTAGATCTTGATGCTAAAATTGCTAAAAGTGGGAGTGAAGAGATTAAAACTTTGCATAGTGATGAACCCACTACTTTGGATATCAAGGGATTCAATTATGATAATTGCTCTTTGATTTATTGTATTTCCTTGTTGCAATCCGTGCTAAATTCTCCGCATGCTTATAGTCAAAATAAAGCTTTCACCAAACACATAGTTGATGCTTTGATGCAATCTTATGAAGAAAAACTTGAGTTGGAAGTTTTTATCCCTAGAAAGCTTTACGATGAGTGGGAACCTAATATAAAAATAAAAATAAAAGATCATGAATGCTATGCTTTGTGTGATTTGGGTGCTAGTGTCTCCACTATCCCAAAAACTTTGTGTGATTTGCTAGGTTTCCATGAACTTGATGATTCTTCTTTAAATTTGCATCTTGCGGATTCCACTATTAAGAAACCTATGGGAAGGATTAATGATGTGCTTATTGTTGCCAATAGGAATTATGTGCCCGTAGATTTCATTGTTCTTGATATAGATTGCAATCCTTCATGTCCTATTATTCTTGGTAGACCTTTCCTTAGAACGATTGGTGCAATTATTGATATGAAGGAAGGAAATATTAGATCCAATTTCCGTTAAGGAAAGGCATGGAACACTTTCCTAGAAAGAAAATCAAATTACCACATGAATCTATCATGAGAGCCACTTATGGATTGCCTTCCAAAGATGGCAATACCTAGATTTATCTTGTATCGTCCCTAGCTAGGGGCGTAAAACGATAGCGCTTGTTGGGAGGCAACCCAACTTTATATTTATTGTTTTTGTTGCTGTTAGGAAATAAATATTGCATCTAGCCTATGATTAGACGTGGTTTCATGTTTTGTTTAGTGTTTGTGCCAAGTAGAACCTTTGGGAAGACTTGTGGGAAGTATATGTGATCTTGCTGTGAAAAACAGAATCGTTAGCGCTCGATAAAGAGGTCGTCAGATTTTACTGAAATGTGATATTTAGTTGATTATTTTTGCAGATGATTAATAGACAAATTCCGTAAATTTACCAATTTAGTTTTAATTTTTTGGAGTTCCAGAAGTAGGCGAAAGCTGCAGATTACTACAGACCGTTCTGTTTTTGACAGATTCTGTTTTTCGTGTGTTGTTTGCTTATTTCAATGCTTCTATGAGTAGTATTGGAGGATATGAACCATAGAGAAGTTGTAATACAGTAGATTTAACACCAATATAAACAAAGAATGAATTCATTGCTGCACCTTTGAGTAGTGGTTTGCTTTCTTATACTAACGGAGCTCACGAGAATTTTTGTCTAAGTTTTGTGTTGTGAAGTTTTCAAGTTTTGAGTATTGCTTTGATGCACTATTGAACAAGAAGTAGCAAAGGCCTAAGCTTGGGGATGCCCATGGAACCCCAAGTAAAATTCAAGGATAATCAAAAGCCTAAGCTTGGGGATGCCCCGGGAAGGCATCCCCTCTTTCGTCTTCATCCATCGGTAACTATACTTGGAGCTATATTTTTATTCGCAACATGTTATGTGTTTTGCTTGGAGCGTCTTGTATAATTTGAGTCTTTGCATGTTAGTTTTTCACAATCATCCTTGCTGGAAACACATATTTGAGAGAGTTAAATATGGCCTAGAAATTGTTAGAACACTCTATGTGCTTCACTTATATCTTTTGAGTTGAATAGTTTTTTCTCTAGTACTTGACTTATATGTTTTAGAGCTGGTTATATTTTGTAGAAATTGTTGAACTCTCATGCTTCACTTATATCTATTTGAGAGTCTATTAAAACAGCATGGTAATGTGTTTAGGCTAAAGAAACTAGTCTTCACATGATAGACATCCAATGTCAATGTAGTAAAAAAATTCACACCAAGTGCATTGAATAGAATGAGATGTTGGATGCTTGATAATTGTTTTGAGATACGAGGATAGTGATATTAGAGTCATGCTAGTGGAGTTATTATGAAATTGAGAAATACTTGTGTTAAGGTTAGTGATTCCCGTAGCATGCACGCATGGTGAACCGCTATGTGACGAAGTTAGAGCATGAGGTATTTGTAAAGTGCCAACCTTTGTGTGGAGGTCGGGGGCACGCGATGATTAACTCCTACCAACCTCCCCCCTAGGAGCATGCGTTGATTGCTTTGTTTTGATGACTCGTAGATTTTTGCAATAAGTATATGAGTTATTATGACCAATGTTGAGTCCATAGATTATGCGCACTCTCACCCTTCCACCATTGCTAGCCTCTCTTGTACCGCGCAACTTTCGCCGGTGCCATAAACCCACTATACATCCTTCCTCAAAACAGTCACCATATTATTCCTCAAAACAGCCACCATACCCACATATCATGGAATTTCCATAGCCATTCCGAGATATATTGCCATGCAACTTTCCACCGTTCCGTTCATATGACACACATCATATTGTCATATTGACATGCATGATCATGTAGTTGACATCGTATTTGTGGCAAGGCCACCATGCATAATTTTCATACATGTCACTCTTGTTTCATTGCACATCCCGGTACACCGCCGGAGGCATTCATATAGAGTCATACTTTGTTGTTGTAGTATCGAGTTGTAATATCGAGTTGCAATGAAACAAGAGTGACAATTGCTACTATATTTTTTCCACACTTGTGCTTCAAAGTAGCACCATGTTCTTCATTGTAGAGAGTCTCATGTTTAGTCACTTTCATATACTAGTGGGAATTTTTGTTATAGAACTTGGCTTGTATATTCCAACGATGGGCTTCCTCAAATGCCCTAGGTCTTCGTGAGCAAGCAAGTTGGATGCACACCCACTAGTTTCTTTTGTTGAGCTTTCATTCATATTTAGCTCTAGTGCATCCGTTGCATGGCAATCCTTACTCACTTACATTGATATCTATTGATGGGCATCTCCATAGCCCGTTGATACGCCTAGTTGATGTGAGACTATCTTCCTCTCTTTTTGTCTTCTCCACAACCACCTCTATTGCACCCATAGTGCTATGTCCATGGCTCACGCTAATGTATTGCGTGAAAGTTGAAAGGTTTGAAAGAATAGAGTATGAAAACAAGTGCTTGGCTGAAATTGGGGTTGTGCATGATATGAATAGTTTGTGTGATGAAGAGGGAGCATAGCCATACTATATGATTTTGTAGGGATAACTTTCTTTAGCCATAGTATTTTGAGAAGACATGATTGCTTTGTTAGTATGCTTGAAGTATTATTATTTCTTATGTCAATATAGAATTTTATCTTGAATCTTTCAGATCTAACATTCATGCCACAATTAAGAGAATTACTTTGAAAAACTATATTGGTTAGCATTCCACATCAAAAATTCTTTTTTTATCATTTACCTACTCGAGGACGAGCAGGAATTAAGCTTGGGGATGCTTGATACGTCTCCAACGTATCTATAATTTTTGATTATTCCATGCTATTATTTATGAAGACTTGGATGTTTAATGGGCTTTATCATACACTTTTATATCATTTTTGGGACTAATCTACTAACCCAAAGGCCCAGTCTAGATTGTTGTTTTTTGCCTGTTTCAGGGTTTTGCAGAAAAAGAATATCAAACGGAGTCCAAACGGAGTGAAACCTTAGCAAGAGATATTTTTGGAGAAAATCACGCTCGGGGGACTTGAGAACCACGTCAGGGGATCAAGGGGCTGCCCACGAGGGTGGGGGCGCGACCCCCTGCCTCGTGGGGCCCCCGAGCACCCCCCGGTGTCCTCCTTCTTCATATACAAGTCTACGTACCCCGAAACCTTCGTGAACAGAGAGAAAACCCTAATTCCATCGCCGTAACCTTCTGTTCCCATGAGATCCCATCTTGGAGCCTGTTCTGGAGCTCCACCGGAGGGGGATTCATCACGGAGTTCTTCATCATCATCATCATCGCCCTCACCATGAGTTGTGAGTAGTTTACCACAGACGTTCGGGTCCATAGCTAGTATCTAGATGGCTTCTTCTCTCTCTCTGGATCTCAATACAAAGTTCTCCTCGGTCTTCGAGGAGACCTATTCGATGTAATCTCTTTTTGCGGTGTGTTTGTCGAGATCCAATGAATTGTGAGTTTATGATCAAGATTATCTATGAAAGATATTTGGTTCTTCTCTATTCTTATGAACTCAATACACTAGATGCATGCTGGATAGCGGTCGATGTGTGGAGTAATAGTAGTAGATGCAGAATCGTTTTGGTCTACTTGTCTCGGACGTGATGCCTATATACAATGATCATGCCTAGATAGTCTCATAATTATTCGCTTTTCTATCAACTGCTCAACAGTAATTTGTTTACCCGCCGTAGAATATCGCTATCATGAGAGAAGCCACTAGAGAACACTATGGCCCCCGGGTCTATTCTCAACATATCAATCTACATCTACTTTACTTTTATTGCTTTTATTTGTTGTTCTTATAAACCAAAAATACTAAAAATATAAACTATCATCTCTATCAGATCTCACTTTCCTAAGTGACCGTAAAGGGATTGACAACCCCTTATCGCGTTGGCTGCGAAGTTCTTATTTATTTGTGCAGGTGCGAGGGACCCGCACGTGGTCTCCTACTGGTTTGATACCTTGGTTCTTAAAAACTGAGGGAAATACTTACGCTACTGTGTTGCATCTCCCTTTCCTCTTCGAGGGAATACAACGCAAGCTCGAGAAGTAGCACTTAACTATCGGGGTGTCACAAATTCAAACAACCCCCTTAATCACTTTCTTCAATTGAGATTACGTGTGAATGATTTTGTATCCCTTGTTGGTAGAGCCTTTGTGAAACCATATGCAACCTCATACCTGAAGTGGATAAACTGAATCTCTAATATCTTTTGTGCTTCTATTCTCTCACAAAATGATACTATCACTATGTGTTTTGTTCTGTCATGGAAGACATGATTTGCTTACAAATATATGGCACCTGAATTGCCATACCAAAGACATGCAGTTTGATCTTGTGTTATTACAAGTTCCTTGAGCATAGACTAAACGCAAATAATTTTTGTATATGCATTAAAGAGCTTTATATTCTGCTTTAGTACTTCACCTTGACATGGTTGCTTGTTTCTTAGCACACCAAGATATCAAGTTTATTCCAAATAAAACAACAAACCTACCAATTGACCTTCTATCATCGACGCATCCAACCCAATCTGCATACGAAGAAGCACTCACCAAGGTGGATGATGATTTACAAAATATAAGTCTAAGCCTCAAAGTGTTCTCGACGCTCCTTAAGATGCGGTTGCCAATGTACTATGGTTGGTGCATATAAATACCGGCACACTTTGTTAACTGGAAAAGAAATTTCAGTTCTCGTAAGTGTCAAGTATTGAAGGGCACCAACTATGTTTCTATATTCTGTAATGTCTCCCTGTCCCAGAAGTTCACTATCAAAATATGATAATTTCTCGGTGCTGGAAAGAGGTGTAGCCGGTGAAGGCTTGCTACCTTGCATTCCAGTTTTAGCCAAAAGATCATAGGCATATTTTTCTTGGATCAGAAATATCGTACGTCTCCAACGTATCTATATTTTTTATTGTTCCATGCTATTATAGTATCAATCTTGGATGTTTTATATGCAATTATATATCATTTTTGGGGACTAACCTGTTAACCTAGTGCCAAGTGCCAGTTGCTGTTTTTTTTGCCTGTTTTTGGTTTTCTAAAAATTCTGTACCGAATGAAGTCCAAACGCTACGGAATTTTTTGAATTTTTTTCTGGGCAAGAGAGACCCTATAAGCTTCGGGG
>LR738711.1:691232930-691284439 GCA_902687465.1 Secale cereale | reverse complement strand
GGGGGGGGAGACTTGAAGGCAAACGAGCAAACGACAAGTCAACATGGCACGCCCAGGGGGTAGGCATGCCCTGATGCCTTGTGGGCCTCTCATGGCTCTGTTTGACCTAATTCCGGCTCTATAATTTCTCTAAAATCGGGAAACCAACAGAGAGCCACCCCCAAATACTTTTCCCGTCGCCGCAAGTTTTTGTTCTTCCACGATTCCATCTGGCGGCCTTTTTCGGTACTCTGCTGGAGGGGGAATCGACCACGGAGGGCTTCTTCATCATCCTTGCTGCCTTTCAATGATGTGTGAGTAGTTCACCACAGACCTACAGATTCATAACTAGTAGCTAGATGGCTTGTTCTCTCTCTTTGATCTTCAGTACACTGTTCTCCTCAATGTTCTTGGAGTTCTATTCGATGTGATCTCCTTTTGCGGTGTGTTTGTTGGGATCCGATGAATTCTAGGTTTATGGTCAGATTTCTATGAATATGAATCAATTGTTCTATAAATTCCTTTATGCGTGATTATTATAGCTTTGTAATTCTCTCTGATCTATAGGTTTGGTTTGGCCAACTAGATTGATTTATCTTGCAATGGGAGAGGTACTTTGTAATGGTTTTGATCTTGCTATGCTCTATATCCCAGTGATAGAAGGGGACAAGACACAAATTTTTATTGTTGCCAGTAAGGAGTACCAAAGCATACATCAAGTGAATCAATAGAACACCCCATTCTCACCACGGGTATCCATATGCAAAACAAATATCAAGTGTTCTCAAATCCATAAAAGTATCCAACCCGATAATAGTGAAACCTCAAATGTAAAAACTCAATTCATCACAACAAGATAGAGAGAGGGAAACACCATATGATCCAACTATATAAACAAAGCTCACGGTACATCAAGATCGTGTCAAATCAAGAACAAGAGAGAGAGAGAGAGAGAGAGAGAGAGAGAGAGAGAGAGAGAGAGAGAGAGAGAGAGAGAGATCAAACACATAGCTAGTGGTACATACCCTGAGCTCCGAGGGTGAACTACTCCCTCCTTGTCATGGAGATCGTCGGAATGATGAAGATGACCTCCGCTGATGATTTCCCCCTCCCACAGGGTGCCTTAATAGGGCTCCAAATGGGATCCCTTTGGTAAGGCTTGAGGCGGCGGAGTCGAAGTTCTAGGTTTACTTTCGAGGGTTTCCCTATTTATAAGTATTTTTAGAGTTCGAATCACGCGAAAAGGAGTTATGATGGGCCCACAAGGCATTTGGGCACCATCATCCCCTGGGCGCACCCAAGTGGCTTGTGGCCATCTCATGGCTCTTCTGGTGGGGCCTCATTTGCAACGATGTGTGGTTGGGCCCTGCAACACCGAGCGCCGGTTACAAGCATTGGCTAGGTTGCAACGATAATGTGCAGGTTTAACAATAGGCATGAGACAACAACATTTGCAATATCTCACAAGGAAGGAGCTAATGCGGGCAAGGAAGTGTTAACACTGGTTACAATGAGAGTATCATAGATAGTGTCATGCATTGAACTAGATATTGTTGCTGAGATGCTAGACAATTAAATTAGGAAAGAAAAGATTGAGTATCATGGTATGATACTATATACTAGTAAATGATCTATTAATATGTGTCATGCATGACAACAAATAAGGTCACTATGATATCAAACTATAATAATATGCACCATCAAGATAGTAGCATACATTAATATCATATGCATGATACTAGAGTATGATACTACTTTCCACGGTGACCAACCTAAGGCAAAAGGAAAAGTAGTGTGTGGGCCCATTGGGCACCTATCGCATGCACAAGGCACAGAACGAGGCTCGTGACCAGTTGGTAGATTAGAGAGACATCCTCCTCAACGCTTACATTGTTGGTTTTGCACCCGAGCGCTCATGCGAACGTTCGATTGGGCGCCCATTAAGCACCTCTCGGCTGTTCACTCTCTTGATGGCTGGACCACGCCAATTTGATCGCTAGATCGAGCTCGCTTGATTGCCAGTCCGATCTGTTGGTTTGCTCGCTTATTGTTTGTTAAAAAAAAGCACTGATAGTTTGAGGAGGAAAACCGTCTCCCAGTTTTCTGTAGACTGAAAAAATCATACTTTTAAAAAATGTTCACAAATTTGGAAAATGTTTGTGAATTCCAAAAAAGTTCACAAATTTGAAAAGGAAATTCGTGGATTTGAGAAAAAACCCGTGAATTTATAAATTTGTCAAAAGTTTGGAAAAAGTTTGCGAATTCAAGAAAATATCATGAATTTGGAAAAAGTTCTCAAATCTGAACAATATTTGCAAATTCGAAAAATTTCAAGAATTTGATTTTTTTCGTGGATTTAAGAAATATTCACAAATTTTAAAAATGTTTGGGAAGTCAAAAAAATTCAATAATTTGGTAGAAAGTTCATGAATTTTAAAAATGATCACGAATTTGAAAAAGTTAACCATTTGAAAAAAAAGAAAAGAAAATAATCTGAAAAATGAAAAAAAGAGATGAAAACCAGAAGAAAAACAGTAAAGAGAATAAAGAGAAAGACGAATATGAAGAATACAAAGCAAACGCAGGTGGAATCTTCTTGAATGTTCACAAAACCAGATTCGAGCTCTACCGTACGCTCGGCTGAAATGGGCCGGCTCACTGTGTCGGTGGGGCTTGCCCTTCCTACGAAATATGCACACTATTTGGCGCGTAGATATGACGTGCCGGCACATCGGCACATGGCAGATTCGAGCTCGTGTGGCTTCTGCGGAGCTGAGGACTCCTGAAAACATTCTTTGATTGATTGCACCATGTCTAGATGCACCTAGGCATTGGTAAATGAGAAGTTGGCACACGTGATCGCGACGACCACTGAACCGAATGCAAAACAATGGTTATTTACACATATAGAGGCTCTTCCCCATGAGCAGTTTGTCAAGCTCTCGGTTACTTTATGGGCGATATGGGCTGCGAGAGGTAAAGCCATTCATGAAGGGATCTTCCAGAGCCCACATGCGATATGCAGTTTTATTAACCGCTATCTTCATAACTGAACATGATCAAGGAAGTTGTGAAGCCTCAATCTCAAGCAGCAGTTGCTCCCAGAGGTGAGCCGGCGAGAAGACCTAAAGCACCACCGTCTGGGTATTGCAAGATTAAGGTTGATGCAGGAGTTCACTTCATCAGAAGGGGTTCAGCCGTGGCAGTATGCAGGAATGGAGCGGGAAAGTACATGGGTAGCTCAGCCCTTGTCATAGAGGCAATGCACAACCCAGCTACGTTGGAGGTGATAGCATGTAGGGAAGCGCTGGCTTTAGCGGCTGACCTAAATATTCACAACGTGGTGATAGCCTCTGATTTCAAACAGGCGGTGAATGACATCAGTAACGAGGCGAGGGGGAGCAGTGGAGCAATAATCAGAGAGATTAAGTCTAGGTCTTTGCATTTTAATTATAACTTTATTTTTGAGAGTCGTGCTACTAATTATGAAGCACATGCTTTAACCAAACATTTTCATAGGCTTCAACACAGTCGTCATGTATGGTTTGATCAACCTCATGACCAAACTTGCATCCCACTATCTGTGGTTTTCGATGAATAAAATCTGGTCGTTCCCTAAAAAAAAATAAAAAATTTTGGCGCGTTGATTAGAAGCCTTTTTCCTGATATTTAATCCTGTTCCCACAAATATCGATTCGATCCAGCTCCAGTCTGATGTCTCTTCTCTGTTCTCGCGCGGCGACAGAGCGCGTTTGTAAGCTTATCTCCAAACCTATCTGTATCACGTAGAAACTGCACAGCCATTCGCTTCCACGCCTCATCCGCCATGGCCGCCTCCTTCCTCCGCCCTCTCCTCCCTCCCAAACCTTTCCTCTCCACTCCCAAGCCACAAGTCCCTATCGCCCCCATCACCGCCGTACGCTGCACCGCGGCTCCCAAACCGACCACCTCCACCCCAAAGCCTGCCCAGCAAGAGGACAGCCAGGAGCAAGAACCCACTCCCGATGAGATCGACGCCAATCCCCACCGCATCCCCGACGACGAGACCCCGCCGTCGGCAACGGCGACCACCTCCTTCTCGGTGGTCCGGCGCGTGCCGTCGGCCATCTCGACGGACGGCCGCCTCCGCCGGACGGCGCTGACGCAGGAGGAGCCGCCCAACTACGAGATCGGGTGGAAGCGCACCAAGAATCTTCCCCTGGAGAAGCCCAAGGGGTGGGCCATCGCCGACTTTCTGGAGAAGCTGGAGGGGCTGATGGAGCGCGGGCGGTACGGGTCGGGCGCACTGCTAGGCACGGTGGCGGGCGTGGTGACGGAGCGCGCCCGGGAGGAGGCGGAGATCCTGATTGCCGAGGGCGGCGTGGACGAGCGCGTGGCGACGGAGCTCTTCCGCGTGCTGCGGCTGGTGGAGATGGACGTGGAGATGGTCAAAGCCGCCGTCAAGGAGGAGACCGTCAAGGAGCGCGTCGAGACGGCGCGCGCGCGGTGCCGCCAGGCCATCCTCGTCGCGCTCTCGCTGTGATCGTGCACGCACGCTTAGGGACGGGTTGTGATCACGTCTAAGTATACTGCTAGCACTCAATGCTGTGCATGCCAACACGTACTAGAAATTTTGTTATCAAGTGGTGCAATGAGGTCAGTCTACTCAAGCTGCAGCAAATCTGAATGTTCTGCACCGGTCAACTGTACGCCGTTGCGTCTCATTCCGCGAGAAGGCAGACAACACGGTCACAGAGACACAGACTCGAGCAGCCTACGGTAATGCCATGGCCTGATCAGGATCTCTCCGCAGAAGATTTGAGTTATAGATGACGAGACATGGCACCATCTTTTCTGAGGGTTGTAAACGAATCAGGTACAGTTCAGGCTAGCTGTACTTTGCATTTGATGCTTAGTAAACAAGCTCTGTCTATTGCTAGGAAAAAAGCGTCGGCTGCTTCTAAACATATCTTAACCTTTTTCTTGGGCAAACTTGCGAAGCTTCATTAAGTCATCACACTGTTTATACAGGAATGAAAAGAAGATCACCCGGCTGTCCTAACCAAGCATGCCGTCAGCCCCTAAAATTAAAGCATGCTTCGCAATGTTGTCAGCCTTGACATTCAAGCTCATATATATTCATGAACTATATTACACGAGGGAAAGAGAGTTGATCGATCAACAATTACTCCGATAATCGCCCCATAGTTTGTTGCACTTCCTCGTTTGAGGTCATCCACCACAATCTTACAATCCGAGGCCACCAGAATTCTATGAACATAAAGATTCTCGGGTTGTGCTAGTGCTTCTCTCAGTGTCATTGCATCTAAAATTGTTGGACCAGTAATACCGCTAAATACAATAGCAGAGGCGCCTAAAAATGCGTCCAAAAGGACTCTGCACGCGGCACCCACTGCACCGAAACCATCGTCCCTTGACAAGGTCATGATGAGTCCAAATTATGTGATTATTTTGTTAGTATTTATGTGCCTACTTAGTAGGATTTGTGGATTTTAGCACCTTCGCACACTTCTTTTTGTTGTTGTTTTCCTCATACAACGTTTTTTGGACAAAAAAATATTATATGGAAGAAATCTCAGAAAATGGTAGTGGAATCACATAATTAAAGTGATAATCACCTACCATAAAAGAAGGAAGCAAAATGGGCAAAGAGGCAATCGTCCCAGAATCTCTAGGGCAAAAGACGGTGTTCCATACGACTACGCCGGCCGGTATGAGCGGTCGTATGAAGTGCCATCGCCAACGCCTCGTCAACTATATTCACCCCGTGAAGACGGATCATGGATTAGACGCCCAGAGACACTAGAAACTCGTCCGGAAGCAGGAACCCTAGCCGTCGGAGTGATCCAGAGGGAGGAACCGACAAGATGAGGTCATCACCTCCACCATCTTCACCAAGTGGGCTCCTACATCATCCCCACTGTCATCATCATCACCACCTACCTTTTCCCTATTGTAATCTCGGGATCCCTAGACGGAGGGCAACTTGTATATTACATGTGAGATTTGTTCATGTCCTTTACATACGATGTATGATGATTGTTGACTTCATGAGTGAGTAGATCCCTTAGTTCTCGTGGATATGAATGAACCCTAGTGTGTAATAGATCGTTGATATTAAGATTTAATATGGCATGTTCATGTTAATAGTCTTCTTGACGTTGGGTGCAGTCGACCATCCAATATATGCCAGTTTTGGACGGAAGGTCATTACTGTTGGCAGACCGTGTGGTTGCGGAAGTGGGTGACGTGACATGGCCCATTTCCCATCGTAGCGGATTGTTGCAGCAGGGGATAAAATAGGGTCCACCTATAGGCTGCGTCCAAGGGACTTTTCCCCTTAATCACCGTTTGGTAACTTGATTGGGGAAGAACGGTGGTGCCGTATGTGATACGGGGCTGCCTAGAGTATGCACGTATCTGTCCCAGCTCTGCCCACTAAAAGAAACATGTAAAGTGGCTTAGGAACCCGAAGTATCATTGTGTTTTGACATCGCTATAGATGCACACTAGAGGGGATTTCGGACTCGCTGAGAATGCTTTAATCCCATTTGTCTCAAGCCTCTTATTTACAATTCTAGTTATTTACTTTTCGTTGAAATATTCAACTTTACGCTTGCAACATCATTTCCATTTTCATACTTCTGCTTTGGATCACTAACAATTTACAGGCATTTTATTTGCACGACTCAAAAGACGAAAGATTGATTCCTGTGCTCCTTGTGGGATCGATAGTCTTACTTCCAAAAAGCTACAACCAAACCATGTGAACTTGCAGGACATCAAGCTTTTTCTGGTGCCGTTATCGGCATGCTGAGCTCTTTTGGTCTTAGACTTGAGTTTGGTTTGAATTTTGTGTACTAAGTTGTTTGTAGATCCGGAGCAACCATGGCCGAGTATGGACACAACTATCAACTACCGGTCATATGTCTTACGGGACCACCTATGCGAGAAATGTTCACACTGTTGGTTCCTAATCCCACTGGTGTCACTTACGAGGTGAACCCAAGTATCCTATAATTATTGCACAATAAGCAATTTAAAGGTGAGGAAGGTGAAGATTCTTATCAACATTTGATTTTTTTGAAGACGTATGTGAAACATTTAAATTAAATGTTTTTAGCCCTGATGATATGAAACTGTAATTTTTTTCTCACACTGTGGCTAATAAGGCGAAGGATTGGTTAGTGTCTCACCATGCATGTACCTTTGATACTTGGGGTAAATTAGCAGAAACCTTCTTACCGGATTTTTATCTAGAAATAAAATGTTATGAAGCAAGGAGGAGGATCGTAAACTTCCGACAAAGACCTAGAGAAAGTTTGGTAAATGCATACCAAAGGTATAAAACTTTATTAAATGATTTCCCTCATCATAAGCTTCCCGAATGGCTGGTTCTAAATCTTTTTCATGGAGGACTGCAATATGATTCAAAAGAAGAACTAGATTTAGCTTCTGTAGGTTCATTCGTTACTAGCAAAGTCCCTGAAGCACATGAATTATTAAAAGTAAACTTTATAATTACAAAGCTTGGGGAGTGATGAAGGAGAAGAGGGTAAAGTAGAATTAATTTTTGACTGCATACAAGCTTATTTAAAAATTTAGGGGGAGTAGATAAAATCAGTAATGAATTGTACCTTGGCCCTGATGTTGTTTTGAGATTTGTTCAAAGCTATGCGGAACAAATGGAGTTCCAAAGAGGAAATGGGAGAGTTACACTGATGAGTATCCTAAGGAAGAGGTCATAGTGGAGACCTTGGAGGTGGAAACATAGGTGGCTCCCATGGAGGATAATTACGAACCTACACCGGTGTTGGCATATCCAATCAGGAAGGCACAACTTGAGTATTTAAGCAAAGAACACCCCGAAGATGAAGATAAAGATAAATGTAACATTCAGGTAAAGCCCAGAAAAGGAGAAAGCAAGAAAAACCAATTGAAACAATGGATGAAGAGGTAACTTATTTTGTGAAAGGTTCATGAAAGCAGCCGACACTGGTAAACCAGCAGTGCCTTGTTCCTTTGGTAGCACTTATTGTTTTGGTCATTGCAATATAGGCTCTTCTATTAATGTGATACCTTACACTCTTTACACCAAGCTTTGTGATGAAATTTATGCTTGTGACTTGCAGCCTACTGATATGGACATAAAATTAGCTGATGGTACCCTTAGGAGGCCTTACAGGATGGTATATGATGTTTATGTCATTTTGGAAACTTTCACTTATGAAGTGTACTTTGTTGTGATGTTTAGATGAAACTAATAAATATCATGTTATCATCAATGCTAACCTTTCAGATGAAAAAAGATTAATGGATAATTTAAGGAGACATAGAAAAGCATTTGAATATTCAATGGATGATTTAAAGGGCGTTAGCCCCTCTATATGCACTCACTGTATATTCATGGAAGAGGGCGCTGGACTAGTTCATGAGTACGAGAGGAAGGTGAACCCTGAAATGAAAGAAGTTGTAAGAAAAGAATTTGTCCGTCTACTTGGTGTAGGAATTATATATCCAATTTTTGAAAGTAAGTGGGTGAGTCCAGTTCATTATGTATCTAACAGGGGTGGATTTACAATAGTACCTAATAAGCATAATGAACTAATCCCCACTAGAACAACAGTTGGGTATAGAATGTGCATTGATTTCAAGAGGCTAAATAAGGAAACCCATAAAGATCATTATCCTTTACTACCTCCGTATGCATAGACATAAACAGAGTGTCCCTAGTATGCCTCTACTTGTCTAGCTCGTTGATCAAAGATGGTTATGTTTCCTGACCATAGACATGTGTTGTCATTTGATGAACGGGACCACATCATTAGGAGAATGATGTGATGGACATGACCCATCCGTTAGCTTAGCATAATGATCGTTTAGTTTTATTGCTATTGCTTTCTTCAAGACTTATACATGTTCCTCTGACTATGAGATTATGCAACTCGAATACCAGAGGAACACCTTGTGTGCTATCAAACATCACAACGTAACTGAGTGATTATAAAGATGCTCTACAGGTGTATCCGAAGGTGTTTGTTGAGTTGGCATATATCGAGATTAGGATTTGTCACTCCGTGTATCGGAGAGGTATCTCTGGCCCCTCTCGGTAATGCACATCACTATAAGCCTTGCAAGCAATGTGACTAATGAGTTAGTTATGATATGATGCATTATGGAACGAGTAAAGAGACTTGATGGTAACGAGATTGAACTAAGTATGATGATACCGACGATCGAATCTCGGGCAAGTAACATACCGATGACAAAGGGAATGACGTATGTCGTTATGCGGTTTGACCGATAAAGATCTTCGTAGAATATGTAGGAGCCAATATGAGCATCTAGGTTCCGCTATTGTTTATTGACCGGAGATGTTTCTCGGTCATGTCTACATAGTTCTCGAACCCGCAGGGTCCGCACGCTTAACCTTCGATGACGATTTGTATTATGAGTTATGTGTTTTGGTGATCGGAGTTTATTAGGAGTCCCGAATGAGATCACGGACATGACGATGAATCTCGAAATGGCCGATAGGTAAAGATTCATATATAGGATGATTGTATTTGGACACGGGAAGTGTTACGGGTGATACCGGGTCACTGGAAGGGGTTCCTGGCAACCCCCGACAAAGATATGGGCTTAATGGGCCAACTAAGTAACACACCAGCCCATAAGGGGCTGGTGCGCCTGCTATAGGGCCAGCCACGTGGGGAGAAAGGGAAAGGAGAGGAGGAAAAGGAAAGTATGAAGTAGGACTCCTACTTCCTTCCCCTCCCCCTCCTATCTTTCCCCCTTGTCCTAAAATGGTAGGGGGGGGGGGCGAATTGGACTAGGGCCCCAAGTAGGATTCCTCCTACTTGGGCGTGCCCTAGGCTAACTCCCTCCCTCTCCCTTCTTTATATACATGGGGAGGGCACCCCTAGAAGAGAGATCAATTGTTCTCTTAGCCGTGTGCGGTTCCCCTCTCCACAGTTTGCTCCTTAGGTCATAGCATCGTAGTGCTTAGGCGAAGCCTGCTACCTCTCGAGCATGCGTTGTTTTTTCCTTGAAGAGGAAAGGGTGATGTAGCAAAGTAGCGTAAGTATTTCCCTCAGTTTTTGTGAACCAAGGTATCAATCTAGTAGGAGACTACATGCAAGTCCCTCATACCTGCACAAACAACTAAGAACCTTGCAACCAACGCGATAAAGGGGTTGTCAATCCCTTCTCGGCCACTTACAAAAGTGAGATCTGATAGAGATAATAGGATAAATATTTTTGGTATTTTTGTTGTACAGATTGAAAAGTAAAGATTGCAAAATAAAAGAACAGTAAAGATAACTAGTAGATGGAAGATTAATATGATGGAAGATAGACCCGGGGGGGGGGGGGCATAGGTTTCACTAGCGGTTTCTCTCAAGATAGCAGATTCTACGGTGGGTGAACAAATTACTGTCGAGCAATTGATAGAAAAGCGCATAGTTATGAGAATATCTAGGCATGATCATGTATATAGGCATCACGTCCGTGACAAGCAGACCGAAACGATTCTACATCTACTACTATTACTCCACACATCGACCGCTATCCAGGATGCATCTAGAGTATTAAGTTCACAAGAACATAGTAACGCCTTAAGCAAGATGACATGATGTAGATGGATAAACTCATGCAATATGGTATAAATCCCATCTTTTTATCCTCGATGGCAACAATACAATACGTGCCTTGCCGCCCCTGCTGTCACTAGGAAAGGACACCACAAGATTGAACCCAAAGCTAAGCATTTCTCCCATTGCAAGAAAGATCAATCTAGTAGGCCAAACCAAACTGATAATTCGAAGAGACTTGCAAAGATATTTAAATCATGCATATAAGAATTCAGAGAAGAAACAAATATTGTTCATAGATAATCTCGATCATTGAGGGAGTCCTGGATCGGGGGGGGGGGTCTTCATGTGGCCGGACAAACTCCTGGTGGGCCGGACTGGTGGGCCGTGAAGATTATTATAGAAGATCATCTCTCGTATCCGGATAGGACTCCTGTATTCCTGTAATGGCAAGTTTAGGTTCGGGTGTAGATTTTCCTTCCTCTGCAAGATGAAATGTACAAACCCTAGGCCTCTCCAGTGTGTATATAAACCGGAGGGTTTAGTCCATAGAAGCTAGAGAAGAATCATAATATCTTCATAGGCTAGACTTAGGGTTTAGCCATTACGATCTCGAGGTAGATCAACTCTTGTATTCATATTCATCCATACTAATATAGCAGGAAGTAGGGTATTACCTCGATCGAGAGGGCCTGAACCTGGGTAAACATCGTGTCCCTAGCCTCCTGTTACCATCGATCCTCAGACGCATAGTTCGGGACCCCCTACCCTAGATCCGCCGGTTTTGACACTGAAATTGGTAGTTTCATTTAGAGTTCCACTATGTAGTTGACGGAAGGACTGATGGATCATGTCGTCAACTGCAACGGCGACGCCGAGGGAATTTTCCCTCCCGACCAACTTTTCTTGTTCAGCGGCTTCGCGCTTCATGCCAACACTGAAGGCCACCTTGAGCAGATCGAGAGCTACGCCCCTGGCCATCATGTCAGATTCGGGAGCTTGAACTACGTTGCTGATATCCGCGGAGACTTGATCTTCGCCGGATTCGAGCCAACAACAACCTCTCTCTGCCACCACGATGATCATGACAAAACTCTATCATCGAGTGTGGAAATAGCACCTGCAACAGTTCTAGCCCTAGATCCAGAATAGATCATGTCACCCGAAGATGGGAAGCTCAACCCCACCACGGGAGCTGCAGACTATACGGCGTTGGAGCCGCACACGAACCCGACTACGAGCGAGGTCTGTGTTACCGGAACCCCGGACTCAACTTCGGTCTCTGATTCCGAATTGCGCGTAACCGCGCCCTTCAAATCCGATCAGGCGCCTATCGCGGAATTCTGTGCTACAGATATTTCCCAGCACTCGCCCCTTGGCGACATGTTATGGTCATTAAGATCTCTCTCCTTGGCTGAGAGCACACAACCGAATTATATCCCATTTGTAAGGGCATATTTCTCCCTAAGTAGTTTCGGTGATTGATGACAATGCATTTGCGGACTGATCATGTGCTCTAAGCTCATGCAGGTATATCTCCCTTATGGCACAAGACGATTGCTTGCCCCTCGGATTCTATGAAGGACGGTGTTTTGTTTTTGCTCCCTGTCGATGGCATTGAGTAATAGGAAAGCCGTACTATTAAGAGGGGGTCCGCGTCGGAAAGGTTTGGGTAGAATCAACACGTACACATCTTTCTCCCACACCACCTTTCCTTGCTTCTCTGGAGGTCCAACCGGTTATCTTTCGTTGTGGCAAATCTGTGGCTTCTGTACTGATCAACTGCCTAGCAAGCGGTAGTACCGCTCTACCAAGCGGTAGTACCGCGCAGTTACACGGTAGTACCGCCTGCCGACACGGTAGTACCGCTCCCGCGGTAGTACCGCGTCCCCAGAGCGGTAGTACCGTGTATCTGGCCCAGGCGCTGAGTCTAAGTATAGAAGTGGATGCGGAAGTAATTTTTTACTTCCGCATACAACGCGGTAGTACCGCTTAACTTAAGCGGTAGTACCGTGTCGCGTTTTGCTACTTCCGTTTTCCCCTGCGGATGTAGCCACAGATGTAATTTATTTCATCCGTGGTTGTCTATCAGGTCGCAATCTTTTGCCTATGCGGTAGTACCGCTTCCCAAGCGGTAGTACCGCTCAGCCAGCGGTAGTACCGCAACTCATGCGCGGTACTACCGCTCTCTGCGGGCTGAAACCTCCAATAACGGTTGGATTTGTCCCCCCACTATATATAGGGGGTCTTCTTCTCCAAGAAGACTTACCTCTTCGCCCACTACTCCATTGTTGCTCCAAAAGCTCCATTTCCGCCCGATCTCTCTCCCTAGCCAATCAAACTTGTTGATTTGCTCGGGATTGCTTGAGGAGGCATCGATCTACACTTCCACCAAGAGATATTTGATTCTCCCCACTAATCCCTTGCGGATCTTGTTACTCTTGGGTGTTTGAGCACCCTAGATGGTTGAGGTCACCTCGAAGCCATATTCCATTGTGGTGAAGCTTCGTGGTTTGTTGGGAGCCTCCAAGTTGTGGAGATTGCCCCAACCTTGTTTGTAAAGGTTCGGTTGCCGCCTTCAAGGGCACCACTAGTGGAATCACGGCACCTTGCATCGTGTGAGGGCGTGAGGAGAATACGGTGGCCCTAGTGGCTTCTTGGGGAGCATTGTGCCTCCACACCGCTCCAACGGAGACGTACTTCCCCTCAAAGGGAAGGAACTTCGGAAACACATCCTCGTCTCCTCCGGTTCTACTTGTGGTTATTTCTTACCTTTACTCTTGCATGCTTTACTTGTTTAATTCCTATAGCATGCATGTGTAGTTGTTGTACTTCTTTATATTAGTTGTCTTCCTAGTAGAATATCTAGACAACTTATTTTGTCGCTTAATTTTAAGTGGTTAAGAAAAGCTAAAAATTGTTAGTTGCCTATTCACCCCCCCTCTAGTCAACCATATCGATCCTTTCAATTGGTATTAGAGCCTCGTCTCTTTTTAAGGACTTTACCGTCCGAAGAGTATGGTTGACAACGTAGTCGAGACGGAGGACCACTCCGGTGGAAATCCGTCCTTGCCTACGTTAGATGGGGGAGCCTCGGTCACTCGTGAGGAGTTCAATGTGGCCTTGACCACATTGAAAGAATCACTAGCGAGCGAGGTCAAAGGCATGTTTAAAGAAATGCTTGAGGGGCTTAAATTATCCACCTCACCGTTGGAAGTGGGTCGCCCCGCTACCAACGTGTCGGAGGCTAATACCGACAAGGGAGAAGCTAGTAGTGAGCAAGCCCCGGTCACTAAGAATGGGAGTGGGAAATTTGCCCAATCTGCTCCTCTTACTCACTATGGAGGACCCGTTCCCACACAACATTTAAATTCTGTTGGGCCCCCTCCCAAGTTTGTTAAAAATACTGATTTTGCTACTTGGGTGTTTCGTTTCAAATGTCATATTAATTATTGTTCCACTAATCTTTGGAGAATCATTGAGCAAGGTTTTTATCCGTATGATCCCGACAACATGACTCCAAGAGAAACTGCCGACCATCAGTCCAACGAGTCCGCACTTTGCATTCTTCAAGATTCCATCCCTCCTGAAGACATTGCTCATCTTCATCCATTCACTGTGGCCAAGGAAGCATGGGAGCATGTCGGCACAATGTACAAGGGGAGCACAAGTATTCAACGCTCCAACTATGAAGTGGTGCAAGATGAGGCTGATGAGTTTGCTATGATCGAAGATGAAGATCCTCGTGAACTTTATCGAAGACTAACTATTCTTGCAGTATCTCTTCGAGATCATGGCAGTAAGGATACGGATGACAATTGGATCAAGCGCAAGTTCCTCAAGGCCATGATGCCCTATCATAAGGCCATGTCCTCTGTTATTCGTCAGAGACCGGACTTCCACACTTTATCCTCAAACGAAGTGTTGGATGAATTTGTTGCCATGAGGATCCTTGACGTAACCGCCGACAATGCGGTCCTAAGAGCTCAACGATCCAAGAAGCCTAATCTTGCTCTGAAGGCCAAGGCTTGTGTGGAAGAGGAGGAAGTGGAAGATGATGATGAGTGTTGCCCCGAGGACACCAAATATGCCTATCACGAGCACATGGCTCTTGCTTCAAGGCAATTCTGGGGCAAGAAGAACTCAAGGTCCAACTTTAACAAGAACAACTCCAGTGGGAACAAAGGGAAGCAACGAGTAAGGACATGTTTCAACTATGGAAATGTAAGTCACTTCATTGTGGATTGCCCATATGAGAAGAGAGAAGACTTTGGAGGCAAGCTTATTCGGAAGGACAAGTCAAAGTCCTATCCCAACAAGAACAACTTCATCAAGAAGACTCCTCCGAAAGTGTTGGTGGCTCAAGAAGAATATGTGGAGGATGATGACAATGATGAAGACGATGAGGTGACCACTATGGCCACAATTGCAATTGCTACCACTCCGCACTCATCTCTCTTCAACTCACCAAACGAGAACATCACCGCCAAGTGTCTCATGGCCAAGGCCACCAACAAGGTAACCCCAAACATCAATACTACTATCTCTCCTAAGCCCTCATTGACTAATTGTATTGATGAGGGTGAGGGTATTAAGGAGGGAGAAAATGAATTTGATGTGTTCATAAAGAATCTCAAGGGCAAATCCAAGAAGCATGTTGTTGCTCTCTTGGAACAACTCGGTGAGGCCAATGACATTATCGAGGCTCACGAGGAAACCATTACTAAAATGGAAGGGCATAGTCGAGACTATGCCGATGAGATATCGGATCTCTCTAACGCCCTAGAGGAAGAGCGTGGTCTTCGTTTGACTCTTGAGGAGTCACACAACAATGATCATGCTAAATTAAAGAAAGATCTTGATCATGCTTTAGTTGTCTCTCGTGTTCTTAACTCTGAGAAGGCAAAACTTGAGGTTGACCATGTTAAACTCAGAGAGGAGTTTAACATACTTGACAAGGCTCACAAGGCCTTGAAAGGGATGCATGCTACTCTCAAGGAGTCTCATGATCAACTCCAAGTTTCGCTAACCAAAGAAAAGGCTATCTTTCCTCGCATGGTTTTAATTGATAATGCAAATGCTACTAACCCATGTTGTGAGCATGTGCATCTTGTTGAAGAGAATGCCGAATTAAAGAAGCAACTTGAGAAAGGCCTTGTGACTTGCATACAAGGTGAGAAGAACCTCAACGCCCTTTTGAGCAATCAAAAGGAAGTTGTGGCAAAGGAAGGAATTGGGTTTGTTCCTAAGCCCAAGAAGAAGAAGAATGACAAGACAAAGCAACCACCCCCTCTCCGACAATCCTTTGTGAAAGAAGGAGAGGGCACGTCAACCAAGAAGAAAAGTGGTGGTGTCAAGAAAAACTCCACCACACCTTCAAACATGGCCGGCGATTTTAATCCTTCATATGTTTTATGTCGTGCTAGTGATGGCCATGTGTTTGCTAAATTTGTTGGTTCTTCTTATGAGTACATTGAATGGTCCATTTGGGTTCCTAAGACCCTTGTCACTAACCTCAAAGGACCCATTACCAAATGGGTACCTAAATCCAAGCATTGATCTATTGTAGGGGTTTGCTTCCGGTGGGGGATCATGGTTGCTCGATAGCGGAGCCACAAATCATATGACCGAAAGCAAAGACTTGGTGGTGGACGTGCATCTCGGTTCATCTATGGCCACCAACGTCGAATGGGGTGATGCTTCATCTTCTAAGGTATTGGGACTTGGCAAGGTTGTTGTCTCTCATGATCTCACGATCGAGAAAGTCATGCTTGTTGAGTCCCTTGCATACAATTTACTTTCTGTTCGCCAACTCGCACTCATGGGCTTTGCTACATTCTTTGATATTGATTCTGTGGCCCTCTTGTGGAGCAAGACTCTTAAAGTAGCCTATGTTGGGCATGTCGAGAACGGTCTTTATGTGGTTAACTTCTCGAAGCAACCCACTAAGGTCGCGACATGCCTAATGGCTAAAGTTGATGTGGGATGGCTTTGGCATCGCCGTTTGGCCCACGTCAATATGAGATCTTTGCAAAGTCTTCTCAAGGGGGACCATGTCCGAGGACTAACAAATGTTAGCTTTGCCAAAGATCGTGCTTGCAGGGCGTGCATTGAAGGAAAATAACATGAGAAGGCTCACCCTCCCACGACTATCATCTACTCAAAGAGACCTCTAGAGCTCCTTCACATGGATCTCTTTGGGCCTCACACTTTTGATAGTCTTGGGGGTAGGAAATATTGCTTGGTGATTGTGGATGATTACTCAAGATATAC
Organism: Secale cereale; assembly: GCA_902687465.1. Classification (NCBI taxonomy): domain Eukaryota; kingdom Viridiplantae; phylum Streptophyta; class Magnoliopsida; order Poales; family Poaceae; genus Secale; species Secale cereale. The sequence continues at coordinate 691,267,595 of LR738711.1, read as the reverse complement.
CTGGATATACTTCTTCAAGAAGAGTGAGACCCAACAAACCGTCATCAACTTTGCAAATGAAGCTCAACGACAACATGAAGCAAAGATTTTGATGATCAGAAGGGACAATGGCACCGAGTTCAAGAACTACACCTTGGATGAGTTTCTTGGTGATGAGGGGATCAAACATCAATATGCCGCCCCGTATACCCCTCAGCAAAACGGTGTTGCGGAGAAAAAGAACCGAACCTTAATAGATGCTGCAAGAACCATGATGGCTGAATTCAACTCTCCATACAACTTTTGGGCCGAAGCCATCAACACCGCTTGCCATGCATCAAATCGTCTCTATCTCCGCAAAGGCTTGAACAAAACTCCGTATGAGATTCTTACCGGTAACAAGCCCAATCTCAAGTACTTCCGGGTGTTCGGGTGTAAGTGTTTCATTCTCAAGAAAGGTGTTCGTTTGTCTAAATTTGAATCTAGAGCTCATGAGGGCATATTTGTTGGTTATGCTACAAACTCTCATGCTTACCGTGTCCTCAACAAGTCCACTGGACTCATAGAGGAGACGAGTAACGTTGAGTTTGATGAAAATAACGGCTCCCAAGTGGAGCAAAGTGGTACTTGTGATACAGGTGATGAAATTCCTCCTCAAGCCATAAGAAGAATGGGTGTTGGATATATCCTACCCGTTGAGGAACCCCTTGTGGCCGAAGGAGAAGGACAATGTTCCACTCAAGTGGAACCATCACCTACCCAAGACCCACACGCTTCCGAAGAACAAAGTGAAGGCCCTCAGCCTGTTGAACAAGGCCAAGTGCAAGATCAACCTCAAGTTGGTGAAGAACCACCAATTGATGCACAAGGCCAAGTTCAATCCCCCGAGCAAGATCAAGGTCAAGAGGAAGCTCAAGATCAAAATCTTGCTCATGATGACGCTCAAGATGATCAACTCAATGCTCCTCAGTTATCTCTTGAAGAGCAATTAGAGCGTCGTGCTGCAAAAGTTGCCTCCAGGCTTGCTTCCAACGAGCATCACATCGAGAACATTTTAGGAAGCATCAAAAGGGGGGTAAGCACTCGTAGACAATTAGCAAACTATTGTGCTCATCAAGCTTTTGTCTCCTTTGTTGAACCTAAGAAGGTCTATGAGGCGCTCGAGGACCCTGACTGGCTCAATGCCATGCATGAAGAACTCATTAACTTCGAGCGCAACAAAGTGTGGCGTCTGGTGCCAAGACCAAAGGAGAACCATAATGTCATTGGAACCAAATGGATCTTCAAGAACAAGCAAGATTCCCATGGTATTGTCATCCGCAACAAGGCACGTCTGGTGGCTCAAGGCTACTCCCAAGTCGAGGGAATCGACTACGGTGAAACCTTTGCCCCCGTTGCTCGTCTTGAATCCATTCGTTTGTTGCTTGCCTATGCTTCCCATCATAACTTTAAGTTGCAACAAATGGATGTGAAGAGTGCATTTCTTAATGGTCCCATTAATGAGTTGGTGTATGTTAAACAACCCCCGGGGTTCGAGGATCCTAAGTTCCCCAATCATGTGTATCAACTTGATAAGGCACTCTATGGCCTTAAACAAGCCCCACGAGCGTGGTATGAGCACCTTACCGAGTTGTTACAAGATCGTGGGTTTGAAATTGGGAAAATCGACCCCACTCTTTTTACTAAGAAGGTCAAAGGGGAGTTGTTTGTATGCCAACTATATGTTGATGATATTATCTTTGGTTCTCCTAACAAAGCTTTCAATGATGAGTTCGCCGCACTCATGACCACACATTTTGAGATGTCCATGATGGGAGAGTTGAAGTACTTCCTTGGATTTGAGATCAAACAACGAAGAGAAGGCATCTTCTTCAAACAATCCAAGTATACTCAAGACATGCTCAAGAGGTTCAACCTTAGTGATGTCAAGCCGGCTACTACTCCAATGCCAACCAAATACCAACTTGACATTGATCCCAATGGTAAAGCGGTGGATCAAAAGGTATATCGCTCTATGATCGGATCCTTGCTTTACCTTTGTGCATCTAGATCGGATATTATGTTGAGTGTGGGAATTTGTGCACGGTTTCAAGCCTCACCTAAGGAAAGTCACTTTGTGGCTGTCAAGCGAATCTTTCGATATTTGGCTCATACCCCAAACTTTGGTTTATGGTACCCAAGAGGAGCAAATTTCAACCTTGTTGGTTTCTCTGATTCTGACTGGGCGGGAGACAAAGTGGATAGGAAGTCCACCTCGGGAGGGTGCCAATTTCTTGGTTGCTCTCTTGTTAGTTGGTCTTCCAAAAAGCAAAGTTGTGTATCTCTCTTGTCCACTGAAGCAGAATATGTGGCCGCTGGCAGTTGCTGTGCTCAACTCTTATGGATGAGGCAAACTTTAAAGGATTACGGTGTCACTTGTGACAAAGTGCCTCTTTGGTGTGACAATGAAAGTGCCATCAAGATTTCTCTCAACCCGGTGCTTCACTTCAAGACGAAGCATATTGAGATTCGGTATCACTTCATCCAGGATCACATAAGGCAAGGAGAAATCAAGCTTCACTACGTCAACACTCATGATAACCTTGCAGATATCTTCACGAAGCCTCTGGACGAAGCAAGATTTCGCGAGTTAAGGCATGAGCTAAATATCATCGATTTGAGCAATGTGGTTTGAATCTGTGCACACACTCCTCACACTCGACATAGCTATCTTGTCTAGATGTAGGCATGGACTTAGGGGGAGTATTGTTCTCTCAATGAACTATTCCTCCCCTTATTATGCATAAACTAACCAAATCTTCATCATTTGCCATACATAGTTGGCTTAAATGCTTCAAGTCGAGTTTGGATCATGGGCCCAAGGACAATTCTTCGCGGTGCCATATCTATAAAACTCAAACATAGGTGGCCTCGGCCACCGCCCTCTTATGAGGAATTTGTGTTCCGTGTTTTGCTTATGCACATGGTGTTTTTACTCTCTCTAGTGCTTAAAACCTCATCTTTTCGTGCATTTTCTTGGGAGAGCGGTACTACCGTGATCGGTTACGGTACTACCGCGGAGGACATGCGGTACTACCGTACCTCCAGCACGGCAGTAATTTTTTACTACCGCTGGTTGGGCGGTACTACCGCCCGGCGAGCGGTACTACCGCGCAAGCGGTACTACCGCGATGACCGCGGTACTACCGCACATATCGGAACGTGTGGGGGTTATAAGCAGGCAGGGGGAGTTTCATCTCCCCCATACCCATTCACTCCTAACCCCCACGTCGTCCCTGTCTCTCTCTCTCTCTCTCAAGAACGCCGCCGGAGGACCTCGCCGGATCTCCTCCCTCGGCCACTCCTCTCGCTTTCCGACCGGTGGGATCGTTCCCCACCACGTCCTCTTGCCATGGATGCAGGTTTCTCCCCTTTTCCCCTCTTCTTTTTGCCTTGCCTGAGTTTTTAGGGTTAGGGGAGATGCTTAGTGCTTTCTTGTGTTCTTCGTGATCTTATCCATGGATGCTTAGATTGTGGGAGAGTGTCTTGTGCTCTAGAAATATGCTTAGAGTTGTTGCTACGAAGTTTCTATGATCAGCCGTAGTACCGTGTGTCGATCTCGTTGGTAGTTTCTAGATCCGTTCTTCTCAGATCCGTTTCGTGCGGTACTACCGCTGGAGAACCGCGGTACTACCGCACGATGTAATCCAGATCTGATCTGACCTGAGCGGTACTACCGCTGTCCTCAGCGGTACTACCGCTCGGGCGGAAGTAAAAACTGTAGTACTGCGTGCCGAGCGGTACTACCGCGAGCCATTACGGTACTACCGCTCCGCATGCAGCACTAAGTTTTTAGTTCCGCCCCCTCGGGCGGAAGTAAACTTTTAGTACTGCTTGCCGAGCGGTACTACCGCGACCCATTGCGGTACTACCGCTCCGCATGCAGTACAAATATTTTAGTTCCGCCCCCTCGGGCGGAAGTAAATTTTTAGTACTGCTTGCCGAGCGGTACTACCGCGACCCATTGCGGTACTACCGCTCCGCATGCAGTACTAATATTTTAGTTCCGCCTCTTCTGGCGGAAGTAAAATTTTACTACCGCAGGGTATGCGGTACTACCGCTTGTGACATGCGGTACTACCGCTTACCCTGCGGTACTAATTTTTTACTTCCGCAAGGGTCAGCAGTACTACCGCTTGGATCATATTTTCTTTCGTAGCATGATCTCTTTTCTATTTCCCCTGGTTTCTCATGTCTTTCGAGGTTTTGGCATTGATTCTTCTTGCATTTGTGTTGTTGTTGTCTTGTGTTTGTGTTTTTAGGTGGTGGCTCCGGTTTTGAGGGTCGTCGTACCAACCCAGTCCGTGACACCGGTTCCAAGCGCCTACGTACCCCAAGTGATGTGCCTGAGAGCTCCAATCCCCAGCGCCGGTACAAGACTTCAGCCAACAAGCGCAAGGAATCATCAATGTCTATGGAGGAAATGTCTGCTGCTGAGTTCATGTCTAGAAGGAAGATCAACCCATATGGAGAACCCCGTGAGCACTTTCCTGGTGATGATATCTTCTGGACCAAGCAACAATATCGCATCTATCATGAGGTTCTCAAGACCAAGGCCAATCTCTATGTGGATGCTCACTTGGTGGATGTGGAGCACATGAGGAAGGATAAGAACCGGGCATACTTTGCAGAAGCCCTTGATTTGATCGAGCAGCTGGGTCTGGAGCACATCATCACATTCCAGAACAACTTTGACCCAGAGCTTATTGCACAGTTCTATGCCTCGGTCAACTTTCAGGCCAAGGAGGATCGTCCCATGACTTGGATGACCCATGGTCACAAGATGACCGCTACTTGGAAGGAGTTCATGGATCTTCTTCAGCTTCCTGATGAGGGTCTCCATAACCCAATTGGTTTTCGGCCTCACGCCAATCCTGAATCAGCTAACAAGGACAAACTACTTCCATTTTATGAGGCAAAGACCCTTGCTAGTGGCAAAACAACTTGGGTGTTGAATCCCTTCCTAGACATCATGTATCGGATTTTTCGCAACACGATGTTCCCTCGTGTTGGCGACAAGGACAAGGTCCATGCCTATCTGGTTGATATGCTTCTGATGTGTCAAGAGGCTCGCTCCGCCCAGGCTGCACCACTTGACATTTCCCACATCATGTGGAATGAGCTCCGGTTTGCCATCTACACTCGCAAGGTACCTATCTATGGTCGATTCTTATTTCTGCTCATCTCCAAGACTTGGGCGAAATTGTATCCAGAGGAGGAGTTCGAGGCCGACTGCTACCGCCATGATCCTATCAAGCTTCGCGTCAAGACTCGTTGGGCCAACACCACTACTCGGGCTCAGGCTGCTGCTGCCCAGATGGGCACTGAGGATGAGCCTGTGGAGGAGACTGCCGATGTCCGCTCTGGCAGATTTGCCCCCTCTTCTTCCTCTGCAGTGGAGAAGCCTTCGTGGGCTAAGAGGCTACAGCAGAAGATGAAGGCCCTCTTCTGCATGCAGGCTCAGGGGCAATACCGTGCTCATGTGACTGACAAGAAGACGCGTCAGCGGGACAAGAAGATTCTGTCTTTGTATGGAGAGGAGGTTTCCAATGGATCGGAGGACAACATCACTCCTGAGGCTACCTGGATGGCTCGCCAGGGATACAAGTGGTCAGATTCTGATGAGGAGTATCAGCCAGAGCAGCAGGGATCTGATGATGAGTATCAGGAGGAGCAGCAGCAGGGGTTTGATGACGAGTATGACGACTGAGCTTCTCCCGGGCTGCCACCCGTCTTCGTATCCTCTTTTCCCCTTTGTGGTGTCTCGATGACAAAGGGGGAGAGTAATTTGCCGTCTTGTGTCTTGAGTGTCGTGTTCGTGTGTTTATCGTTGAACTTGGTTTATTTTGCGTGTTTCTGTGAGACTATCATATGGTGTAAGACATATGCCCCGTTATCGTTAAACTTATTATCATGTCTTTAATGTTTATCCTGTGCAGTTAATGTCATATAGAGTATCTCGTGTGTAGAGTATAAGGAAGCACTATACCTAGTATGTGTGCTGTGCAGTCCAAAGCACAACCGTATGAAGGCACACATCCAGGGGGAGCTCACTTATACTCTGGGGCTTGTATTGCATACTCTATTACTTCTTTTCTGTGCAAATCTCGTGTTGTCATCAATACACCAAAAAGGGGGAGATTGTAAGGGCATATTTCTCCCTAAGTAGTTTCGGTGATTGATGACAATGCATTTGCGGACTGATCATGTGCTCTAAGCTCATGCAGGTATATCTCCCTTATGGCACAAGACGATTGCTTGCCCCTCGGATTCTGTGAAGGACGGTGTTTTCTTTTTGCTCCCTGTCGGTGGCATTGAGTAATAGGAAAGCCGTACTATTAAGAGGGGGTCCGCGTCGGAAAGGTTTGGGTAGAATCAACACATACACATCTTTCTCCCACACCACCTTTCCTTGCTTCTCTGGAGGTCCAACCGGTTATCTTTCGTTGTGGCAAATCTGTGGCTTCTGTACTGATCAACTGCCTAGCAAGCGGTAGTACCGCTCTACCAAGCGGTAGTACCGCGCAGTTACACGGTAGTACCGCCTGCCGACACGGTAGTACCGCGTCCCCAGAGCGGTAGTACCGTGTACCTGGCCCAGGCGCTGAGTCTAAGTATAGAAGTGGATGTGGAAGTAATTTTTTACTTCCGCATACAACGCGGTAGTACCGCTTAACTTAAGCGGTAGTACCGTGTCCCGTTTTGCTACTTCCGTTTTCCCCTGCGGATGTAGCCACGAATGTAATTTATTTCATCCGTGGTTGTCTATCAGGTCGCATTCTTTTGCCTATGCGGTAGTACCGCTTACCAAGCGGTAGTACCGCTCAGCCAGCGGTAGTACCGCAACTCATGCGCGGTACTACCGCTCTCTGCGGGCTGAAACCTCCAATAACGGTTGGATTTGTCCCCCCACTATATATAGGGGGTCTCCTTCTCCAAGAAGACTTACCTCTTCCCCCACTACTCCATTGTTGCTCCAAAAGCTCCATTTCCGCCCGATCTCTCTCCCTAGCCAATCAAACTTGTTGATTTGCTCGGGATTGCTTGAGGAGGCATCGATCTACACTTCCACCAAGAGATATTTGATTCTCCCCACTAATCCCTTGCGGATCTTGTTACTCTTGGGTGTTTGAGCACCCTAGACGGTTGAGGTCACCTCGAAGCCATATTCCATTGTGGTGAAGCTTCGTGGTTTGTTGGGAGCCTCCAAGTTGTGGAGATTGCCCCAACCTTGTTTGTAAAGGTTCGGTTGCCGCCTTCAAGGGCACCACTAGTGGAATCACGGCACCTTGCATCGTGTGAGGGCGTGAGGAGAATACGGTGGCCCTAGTGGCTTCTTGGGGAGCATTGTGCCTCCACACCGCTCCAACGGAGACGTACTTCCCCTCAAAGGGAAGGAACTTCGGAAACACATCCTCATCTCCTCCGGTTCTACTTGTGGTTATTTATTACCTTTACTCTTGCATGCTTTACTTGTTTAATTCCTATAGCATGCATGTGTAGTTGTTGTACTTCTTTATATTAGTTGTCTTCCTAGTAGAATATCTAGACAACTTATTTTGTCGCTTAATTTTAAGTGGTTAAGAAAAGCTAAAAATTGTTAGTTGCCTATTCACCCCCCCCCTCTAGTCAACCATATCAATCCTTTCACCATTCGAACTGGAAGCTGATGGAGAATTTCGTTCCCCACCCACCACCCACTTGGTAGCCACGGTTGAAGATCTAACCGATCTACTTGACTACGCTTTCGAAGACTTCGAAGGGATGAACCTCGAAGGTGAAGCGGATCCTGATCAAAGCCGGCCCATAACGGGGCGGTGGAAAGCTACGTCTTCATATGACGTGTATATGGTGGATACACCCAAAGAGGCGGAAGGCGACGACGAAAACAATCCCGTAGAGGATAAGCCCGCCGAAGAACTTCCCAAAACGTCGACACCTAAAACGCCGAACTAAATCCCGTAAAAGAAAGGATAGCAACACCATGACAAATGACGATGAGGTCCCGGAACAAATCGAAGACCCCACAGACCCAGCGATAGAGCAGGAGGAGCGAGAGGACGGCGAACAGAGTCCAAAGCCGTATGCCGATGACAGCGATGCCGAAGACGGTGACTATGAACTGATCTCCGAAGAAGAGGCTAGTCTGGATGACGATGAGTATACCGTCCGAGAAGAACCCTCCGAACAAAAACGCTTCCATCAGCGGCTTATAGCCACCGCACGGAGCCTAAAAAAGCAGCATAGACAGCTTCGAGCTGCACAAGACACGCTCAATGATAGATAGAACTAGGTGCTAGACGCCGAATAGAAACATGGCTTTAATGGCCAAACCAAAGGCTATCCTAAGCGCAAGCTGCTGCCCGAATTCGACGACGAGGTCGTTGCGCCCATCCCACCGAAAAATAACCGGACCGACCACCTCACGAATGGGATAGAGTCGCTAGCAATGGCGTAAACAAGCCCGCACCACCACCCCATAAAGGAAAGGAGGGTGTGGCCCAAGTCCAAAAACACGATCTGCGTGAGGACCTAAACAAAAAAGCTAGCAAGACTAGGTCTATATTCGGACCTAGGGACCGAGCTCCCGCACGGGACGACGGCTATCAAGCCAATCGCGTCGGTGACGTATCAGTTCGGGGTCAATACCGAACACCACAACCATCAGACATATGCCACGATATAGCAACATACAAAGGAGCTTCACACCCTCTATGCTTCACCGATGAGGTGCTGGGTCATGATTTCCTAGAAGGGACTAAACCCGTGAACATCGAATCGTACGATGGAACGATGGATCCCGCCGTCTGGATAGAAGACTTTATTCTTCACATCCACATGGCTCGAGGAGATGATCTCCACGCCATCAAATATTTACCCCTCAAGCTAAAAGGACCATCTTGGCACTGACTAAACAGCCTCCCAGAGAACTCCATTGGGAGTTGGGAAGAACTTGAGGACGCTTTTCGGGCCAATGTTCAAGGGACTTAAGTCCGCCCCCCGGACGCTGACGATCTAAGTCACATTATCCAACAACCCAGGGAGTCAGCCCAGCAAGCTTTGGAATCGGTTTCTTACTAAGAAGAACCAAATCGTGGACTGCCCGGACGCTGAAGCCTTAGCGGCATTTAAGCACAGTATCCGGGATGAATGGCTGGCCAGACACCTCGGACAAGAAAAGCCGAGGACAATGGCAGCCTTAACCACACTCATGACTAGCTTTTGCGCGGGTGAGGATGGCTGGTTAGCTCGTAGCAGCACCAGTGACCCTGGAACATCCGAAGTCAGGGATGGCAATGGAAAGCCACGACGTAACAAAAACAAACGTCGAAACAATTCTGGAAGCCCAGATGATACAGTGGTAAACGTTGGATTTAGTGGCTCCAGGCCCGGTCAATGGAAGAAGCCATTTAAAGGCAACAAAGACGGTCCATCAAGTTTGGATAGAATATTAGACATCCCTGCCAAATCCATGGCACCCCAGAAAAACCTGCCAACCACACCAACCGTAGCTGTTGGGTCTTCAAGCAGGCCGGCAAGCTAAACGCCGAACACAAGGGGAAGGAGCCTCAGAGCGAAGACGAGGATGAACCTCGCCAGCCTAATATAGGGGGACAGAAGAAATTTCCACCGGAGGTCGAAACAGTGAACATGATATATGCCACTCATATCCCAAAGAGGGAGCGCAAGCGCGCACTCCGAGATGTTTATGACGTTTGGCCTGTCGCCCCCAAATTCAACCCATGGTCAGCCTATCCGATCACTTTCGATCGCAGGGATCATCCGACTAGTATTCGGCATAGGGGTTCGACTACCTTAGTGCTCTACCCAATAATAGATGGATACCATCTAACCAGAGTCCTTATGGACGGCGGCAGTAGTCTCAGTCTGATATATCAAGACACTGTCCGCAAGATGGGGATCGACCCTTCAAGAATCAAGCCAAGCAGCACAACATTTAAAGGAGTGATACCGGGCGTTGAAGCCCGCTGCACAGGCTCTTTAACACTAGAAGTTGTATTCGGTTCTCCCGACAACTTTCAAAGCGAAGAGCTAATCTTTGACATAGCTCCTTTCCGAAGTGGCTATCACGCTCTACTCGGAAGAACGGCCTTCGCCCGCTTTAATGCAGTCCCGCATTATGCCTATCCAAAGCTTAAAATGCCTGGACCACGTGGTGTTATCACAGTCAATGGAAATATGGAGCGCTCTCTCCGTACGGAGGAGGACACTGCGGTCTTGGCAGCCAAAGTCCAATGCGGCCTATTCAAGCCGGATAATCTATCAATAGCAGACACAACTAAACGTGTCTGGCACACGCCTCAGTGCGGCAGCTCAGATGAACCTGAGCAAGATTGACAGCTATGCCCCCGTCGACCGCCCCATAAGGTGATAGCATATGTGCCTTGAGTACATAATTATGCCTTAAAAATTCCTTGGGCGGCGACCGGGGGCACCCGCATATTAGTCCATAGTTCGGCTAGACCCTATTCGTACTTTAAACCTACCTTCTTTAGGTTCATTAAACGAACCAGAATTGTTATGGCCACACCGGATTGATTTCTTCTTTTCCAGTTTTTTTTTCCTTTTTTCCTTTCTACAGATGGCCATCGTACTCACACCTTCAAGGACACATTACAGAGGAGGAAACGGCGCAGACGTGCAGCAGGGACCCGCACTAAGGTTTCTCTTTAGATTAAGACCGTGTGTAAACCTTTTTTCTCTTTTTTGTTATATACCTTCTTGGCATGTAAAATGTCCCAAAAAGGTCATCGGCATTATCTATAAAGTTTGCGGCTCACCGTACTATAGAGGGATATTAGTAGAACAGTTTTATTCGTATTATGTCCAGAGTTATTCACTCATCATGGAATGTTCTCTTCCCGCATCATATTGCCATATGTGCCTGTTGCTACTTCTCGAGCTTGCGTTGTATTCCCTCGAAGAGGAAAGGGTGATGCAGCACAGTAGCGTAAGTATTTCCCTCAGTTTTTGAGAACATAGGTATCAATCCAGTAGGAGACCATGCGCGAGTCCCTCGCACCTGCGCAAACAAATAAGAACTTGACAGCCAACGCGATAAGGGGTTGTCAATCCCTTTACGGTCACTTACGAAAGTGAGATCGGATAGAGATGATAGTTCGATATTTTTTGTATTTTTGGATATAAGAACAGAAAGTAAAAAACGGAAAAGTAAAGTAGATTGTAGATTGATATGTTGAGAATAGACCCGGGGGCCATAGGTTTCTCTAGTGGCTTATCTCATGATAGCATAATTCTACGGTGGGTGAACGAATTACTGTCGAGCAATTGATAGATAAGCGAATAATTATGAGACTATCTAGGCATGATCATTATATATAGGCATCACGTTCAAGACAAGTAGACCGAAACGATTCTGCATCTACTACTATTACTCCACACATCGACCGCTATCTAGCATGCATCTAGAGTAGTAAGTTCATAAGAACAGAGTAACGCCTTAAGCAATACGACATGATGTAGAGGGATAAACTCAAATAACATGATATAAACCCCATATTTTTATCCTCGATGGCAACAATACAATACGTGCCTTGCTGCCCCTACTGTCACTGGGAAAGGACACCGCAAGATTGAACCCAAAGCCAAGCACTTCTCCCATTGCAAGAACTATAGATCTAGTAGGCCAAACCAAACCAATAATTCGAAGAGACTTGCAAGGATATTATAATCATACATAGAAGAGTTCAGAAAAGAACCAATTTTTCTCATAGATAATCTTGATCATAAACCCACAATTCATCGGATCCCGACAAACACACTGCAAAAAGAGATTACATCGAATAGATCTCCTCGAAGACCGAGGGGAACTGGTATTGAGATCCAAAGAGAGAGAAGAAGCCATCTAGATACTAGCTATGGACCCAAAGGTGTGTGGTAAACTACTCACAACTCATGGTGAGGCGATGATGATGATGTAGAAGCAATCTATGGTAGATCCCCCTCTGGCGGAGCTCCGGAACAGGCCCCAAGATGGGATCTCACGGGATCAGAAGGTTGCGGCGGTGGAACTAGGGTTTTCTCTCCTCTTCTGATGGTTTCGGGGTACATAGGTATATATAGGAGGAAGGAGGGCACCGGGGGCCAGACGTGGGGCCCACGAGGCAGGGGGCACGCCCTGTAGGGGGGGGGGCGCCCCCACCCTCATGGACGCCACGTAAGCCCTACTCCGTGGTTCTCAAGTCTCCCGTGCGTATTTTGCTCCAAAAATATCTCTCCTGAAGTTTCATTCCGTTTGGACTCTGTTTGATATTCCTTTCATGTAAAACCCTGAAATAAGCAAAAAAAAAAAACAGCAATCTGGACTGGGCCTTTGGGTTAATAGGTTAGTCCCAAAAATAATATAAAAGTGTATAACAAAGCCCATTAAACATCCAAAACATCATAAATAATAGCATGGAACTATAAAAAATTATAGATACGTTGGAGATGTATCAAGCATCCCCAAGCTTAATTCCTACTCGTCCTCGAGTAGGTAAATGATAAAAACAGAATTTTTGATGTGGAATGCTAACCAACATAATTTTCAATGTAGTTCTCTTAATTGTGGTATGAATGTTCAGATATGAAAGATTCAAGACAAAAGTCTATATTGACATAAGAAATAATAATACTTCAAGCATACTAACAAAGCAATCATGTATTCTCAAAATACTATGGCTAAAGAAAGTTATCCCTACAAAATCATATAGTCTGGCTATGCTCCCTCTTCATCACACAAAATATTCATATCATGCACAACCCCGGTTTCAGGCAAGCACTTGTTTTCATACTCTATTATTTCAAACCTTTCAACTTTCACGCAATACATGAGCGTGAGCCATGTATATAGCACAATGTGGAATAGAATGGTGATTGTGGGAGATAGTCTCACATCGACTAGGCGTATCAACGGGCTATGGAGATGCCCATCAATAGATATCAATGTGAGTGAGTAGGGATTGCCATGCAAAGGATGCACTAGAGCTAAAAATGTATGAAAGCTCAAGAAAAGAAACTAAGTGGGTGTGCATCCAACTTGCTTGCTCATGAAGATCTAGGGCATTTGAGGAATCCCATCGTTGGAATATACAAGCCAAGTTCTATAATGAAAATTCCCACTAGTATATGAAAGTGACTAAACACGAGACTCTCTATCATGAAGAATATGGTGCTACTTTGAAGCACAAGTGTGGAAAAGGATAGTAGCATTGTCCCTTCTCTCTTTTCTCTCATTTTTTTGGAGGGGCTTCTCTGTTTTTTATTTTTTTATTTAGCCCCTCTCTATATTTTTTGGGCCATTTTTTTTATTTGGCCTTTCCTCACATGGGACAATGCTCTATAATGATGATCATCACACTTTTATTGATTTACAACTTGTCAGGGATATGACTAGCAGGTATAAACCAGCTATTGTAAACCGGCTTAGTTATATTATACTTGGTTGTAATATTTTAGTAGAAACTACGGCCCATGAGATTTCAAGGCCCATGTATAGAAGTGTGGTTTGTAAACCGCCAAGAGATGTAACTTGAGAGATAAGAAAGAAAAGACAGAGACCGAGGCGGACACAGATATGAGCTGGCCTCGGGATTCTGTAAACCGGACCAGGCGTTACCTCTATATAAAGGGACGACCTGGACGGTTCAGGGACAAGCAACAATCAACCCGTCGAGACATAGGTAAAGCGAATCCGCTCCCTGTAATCCGACGCCCAAGCAATACCAAACCAACTAGACGTAGGCTTTTACCTTCTCGAAAGTGGCCGAACTAGTATAAAACCCTCTGTGTCTTTTGTGTGCTATGAACCCTTTCAAGCTAACCCGTGCGATGGTTCCATCATCAAGTCCGTTAAACCGGACATCTGCCGTGTTATTTCCACGACAGTTGGCGCCCACCGTGGGGCCTGCGCACGATGGTTTCGAGTTCTTGAAAGGCGGCTTCGAAGGGCTCAAGGGTTACGCGGTCGGCCAGATGACCAAGAGTCGCCGCGGCCGGATCTACATCGACGACGCAGGTTGGGGACCGGAGGCCGATTCGATCGAATACGGGTACCGGGTCCCCTTCGGCGGCATCCAAGTCTTCATCGGCAAAATCGGTGAACCGGGACCTGAGCCGGACATCTTCCCCAACATCGTCGAGCCGGCTCAGCGTGCGAGATCGGCCCGGATTCAGCCCGCCGTGAAGCGCGTGTTCGTTGGAGCAATACACGGAGGTCGAGCCGAGAACGGATCGGAATCTGACGGTGCAACAATCGTCTACTCAGATGACGAGTCTTCATCCGTGGAAACTGAATCTCTATATCAGTTGCGGGACGGCCGGTCCGAGGGCGAGTCCGATGGAAACAGTATTCCGGGCCCCTTTGACCCACCAAACCGGGTGGCGGTCTTCATGGCCGGTTCACAGCCCCCGATGAACGGAACGACAGCGGAAGCTGGTGCAGGGGGAAGCGGTTCAAATCCCTCCCTTACTGAAGTTCTATCCACCTTGATCGAGGAGTTCACAGCTAAAGCAGTGGAAGACGTTGCTCCAGCAGACAAGGCGCATCATGATGCAGAGCTCCTTCAGTTGAAAGGCCGGATCGATCAGTTAAAGGAGGACCTAAGGGCAGAAAGAGAGATGATAGCAACGAGGCAAGCAGAATTGGATGATCAAGCTTTTTATCTGAGGATGGAGCAAGCTTCTATGGAAGGAGTAAGGGGACGGAAGTACCGGTCTCGTATACCCCCGGGTTATGAGTCAACGAATCTGTTCAGGACACCTGGGGCTGGGGCTAGTAATCATCCGGCTTTAAACTGGAGGACGCCTCTGGCCAGGGAGGAGCCGGTTCAGCAACCCACCGCAGAGCAAGAGCGCCGGATTACGTCAGCACCTTATATCCCCGTCCCTCCAGGTCATTATTCAAACCCTTTGGATAACATCGCTGCAGCAGCAGCGCGTTTGGCCGCTTTACCTGCGGAAGAAACATCTCCGGTGGCGATAGAGGCGCGCAGGGTCCAGAAGCTACTTAATATGGCGTTGATGCAGCAGCAAGCATATTCTCACAGCAGGGAAAGGTTACATTCGACACCACGTCCCAGCCGGAGTTATAGTAGGCATTGGGATGAGCCAGAAGTGTCTAGCAGTGAGCGCAGGAGACATCAACGCAGGCAGGATAATCCGGCAGGGGCAGAGATGCCAGCCCCAGACCTAAACCGGGCCAGATCAGGGGCCAGGGAGGAAATTCGTCAATCGACGCCGGTTCACACAGCCACTGCGGGAACAGGAGCTACGGCGAGTTCCTTCGGGGTACAACGTCTTGTCCCCGCTCTGCGGAGTGTTAAGCTGCCCAAGGATTTCAAATGGCCCCGCAAGGTACCTAACTACACAGCCGATTTACTGCCAGAAGCTTGGGTTGAAAGTTATGAGATGGCCATGGAGATGCTGGACGTGGACGAGTCAGCTTGTGCCAAATATTTTACTATGATGCTCGAGGGCACGGCTCGGACCTGGTTAAAAGCTCTACCCCCGAATTCTATTGGGTCATGGGGGGAAGTGCGCAGCCAGTTCATCAAAAACTTTAAGGACACATGCAAACAGCCGATGTCGGTGATAGACCTAGCAGCCTGTGTGCAAGGAGAGCAGGAGTCTACAGCAGCTTGGGTATGGAGGGTAGCAGAGATTTTACACTCTTCGAATGGTATTAATCCTAGTACGGCGATAGTGACATTGGAGAACAATTGCCGGTTTGAATCTTTGAAATTGAAACTCGGACGACTTAAAAGGGACTACAATGACATGGGGACTTTAATGAGTGCCCTGGTGAAATACGGAGACTCAGATAACACAAAGTATCCGGAAGCAGAAGGAGATAAAGCGGAGAAGGCCAGCAAGTCTGGTAAACCGGCGCCGATCAATCCGGTTACTTCAGGTTTTTTGGGCAAACGGAAGGCAGAGGGTGGTTCAGACTTCGTGGCTAACGCTCAAGTTCAAGGTGGTTTTCAGGGTAATCCGGAGGATTCTGCTTTCCAAACCGGCGGAGGAGCTCCGGGCTGGGAGCAGGAGTTGGATCGACCTTGTCCAAAGCATAGCGGAAAGGGGAAGATAGCGAAGCATACCATGAGAGAGTGCATACCCCTTATGAAGGCAGTAGCCGGCCGTTTCAATCCTCCTAGTCGACCCCCACATGGCGGTTCAGGGCCTGGATTTTATGGTTCAGGTCATCAGGGGAACAGTTCCGGATCAGGATATAGGGGCAATAACGATGGTTATCAACCCCGGGCAGGCGGCCAAAACAATCAAGGAAATTATAATGGTCAGGGGAATCAATCGCATCATCAAGGTGGTTACAATGGTCAGAATAATCAGCAGCAGGGCCAAGGAAGTTATAATAATCAGGGAAACCAGCAGCAACAACGTCCGCAACAGCAGCAGCAATCCGGATATCAGAGTAATCCGAAGGAGTTGAGCAGCGGGCAATATCATGTTTTCACCACAAGTTTATGTAAGAGAGACCAGAAGGTTTTAAAGTGGACTGTTAATGCAGTAGAACCGGCGACGCCACAATTTCTCCGATGGTCGGAGCAGCCCATTGTATGGAGTAGAGAGGACCACCCTATACGGGTGGATAATCCGGGACATTTAGCCTTGGTGGTAGCACCTCAGGTGGGAGGATACAAGTTTACTAAAGTCCTCATGGATGGTGGTAGCAGTATCAATATCTTATATTACGAGACTTTCCGTCGTATGGGTCTGACAGATAAAAAGTTAAGATCATCAAACACAGTGTTTCACGGAGTGGTCCCAGGTAAGTCAGCTTATCCGGTTGGTAAGATTGACTTAGAAGTTACCTTTGGAGATGAGTATGATTCCAGATCGGAGATGATCACTTTCGAAGTCGTCAAAATTAAAAGTCCATATCATGCTCTGTTTGGAAGGACGGTTTATGCTAAGTTTATGGCTAGGCCGTGTTACGTTTATTTGCAGCTTAAGATGCCGGGTCATAAAGGCACGATCACGGTTCATGGCAGTCGCAAGATAGCAGTGGAATGTGAGGAAGGTGATGCAGCTTATGCAGAAGCGGTATGTGCCACCGAGGAGCTAAAATTTTATAAAGATAATGTTGATCCGGCAGATATGACTCCGCTGAAGAAACCAACCACCGAGCATGATCCGGCGTTGAAGTTTAAGTCAGCTGAAGAGACCAAGCAGGTTGATTTTGTGCCAGGAGATTCGTCTAAACAATTCACTATCAGCGCTAACCTTGATCCCAAATAGGAAAGCGCGCTCATCGAGTTCATCCGTGAGAACCGGGATATCTTTGCATGGAAACCTTCTGACATGCCGGGTATACCGAGGGAACTCGCTGAGCACAAGTTAAACATTGATCCGAAGTTTAAACCGGTTAAGCAGTATCTGCGCCGCTTCAACGAAGAGAGGCGCAAAGCTATAGGAGAAGAGGTGGCCAGGCTTTTGGCTGCAGGGTTTATCGTGGAAGTTTTTTATCCGGAGTGGTTGGCTAATCCGGTGCTGGTTTTAAAGAAGAATGGGAAGTGGAGGATGTGTGTGGACTACACAGACCTCAATAAAGCTTGCCCAACTGATCCTTTTGCTTTACCTCGCATTGATCAGATTATCGACGCCACGGCAGGGTGTCAGCGGCTAAGTTTTCTGGATGCATATTCAGGGTATCACCAGATCAAGATGGCAGTAGAAGACCAAGAGAAGACAACTTTCATAACTCCTTTTGGTGCTTTTTGCTATGTATCTATGCCCTTTGGGCTCAAGTGTGCATAGGCAACTTATCAACGTTGCGTTCAGAATTGTTTGAAAGGGCAGATAGGGAGGAACGTGCATGCTTATGTGGATGACATTGTGGTCAAATCAAAGGAAGAAAGAACAATGATAGAGGACCTCAAAGAAACCTTTGATAATCTTCGAGCTTACAGGATGATGCTTAATCCGGAAAAGTGTGCTTTTGGTGTTCCGGCTGGTAAGCTTCTGGGATTCTTGGTCTCGAACAGAGGAATAGAAGCCAACTCAGAGAAGATCAAGGCCATCACATCTTTGACAAAACCGGTTTGCATCAATGATGTTCAGCGCATAGCTGGCCGGATCACGGCGCTAAGCCGGTTCATCAGTCGCTTGGGAGAGAAGGCAATCCCGCTTTATCAGATGTTGAGGAAAACAGACCGGTTTATCTGGAGTGATGAGGCAAATACAGCATTTGAGGATTTGAAACGGCAACTAGCAAAACCACCGGTTTTAGCTGCTCCCATTGATAAGGAGCCCTTGATGTTATATGTTGCTGCTAACACACGGGCAGTCAGCGTCGCGATTGTGGTTGAGCGCAAGGAAGCAGGGAAGGAACATCCGGTTCAGCGCCTGGTTTATTATGTGAGTGAAGTACTCATTGAGTCTAAACAGAGGTACCCTCATTGGCAGAAGTTGGTCTATGGGGTGTTCATGGCAAACCGGAAACTGAAACACTATTTCCAAGGGCATCCAATAACTGTGGTTAGTTCAGCTCCGTTGGGAGACATAATCCAGAACAGGGAAGCTACATGCAGGGTAGCCAAGTGGGCCATTGAGCTCAGCCCGCATGAGTTGAAGTATGTACCATGTACTGCTATAAAATATCAGGCATTGGTAGACTTCATCAATGACTGGACAGAGTTGCAGACTCCTGAGGAGAAGCCGGATCTTACTTATTGGACGATTCACTTTGACGGTTCAAAACAGTTGGAGGGATCGGGGGCTAGAGTTGTCTTAACTTCCCCTAGAGGTGATAAATTTTGCTATGTCCTCCGCTTATTATTTCCTTGTACTAATAATGCAGCAGAATATGAAGCATTACTTCATGGTTTGCGACTAGCAAAGGAGATGAATTTGAGCCGGGTTAAGTGCCTGGGTGATTCAGATCTAGTGGCACAGCAAGTTTCTGGCAAGTGGGATTCAAGAGATCCCCTCATGGCGGCTTATCGGCGAGAGGTTGAAGCGGTCGCAGGGTACTTCAAGGGATATCAGGTGGATCATATAGACCGGCGGAGGAACGAAGCGGCTGACGCTCTAAGCCGGCTAGGATCGCAGCGTAAACCGGTGCCACCAAACACCTTTTTGGATGAATTACACAATCCTTCGGTTCAAATACCTTCGGAAGAAGACCTAGCTGTTCCGGACCCAGAGGCACAATTAGTTGCAGCACTCCATAGTATTCCGGATTGGACGTTACCCTATTTGGCGTACCTAAGCCGAGGAGAGTTACCGGAGGACGAAGAGGAAGCACGGCAGATAATCCGGCGTTCTAAGTCCATGACTATTGCAAACGGAGAGCTGCACCATCGTAGTACTTCTGGAGTATTTCAACGGTGTGTTTCAGCTGAGGAAGGTTGTGAGATTCTAAGGGAGATTTACGAAGGGGATTGTGGTCATCACGCCGGTTCAAAATCATTGGTGGCTAAAGCATTCCGACATGGTTTCTATTGGTTAACCGCGCATGCAGATGCGGCAGATCTGGTCCGAAAGTGTGATGCTTGTCAGAAGTTCTCAAGACGTGCTCTTGTTCCGGCACAGGAACTCTGGATGATACCAATAACTTGGCCTTTCGCAACTTGGGGGCTTGATATGGTTGGGCCTTTCAAACGGTCCCAAGATAAAAAAACTCATTTACTGGTGGCGGTAGACAAGTTTACAAAGTGGGTTGAAGCGGAGCCTATAAGCAAGTGTGATGCAGCAACAGCGGTTAAATTCATCAAAAAAGTGATATTCCGATTTGGCTTTCCACACAACATCATCACAGACAATGGTACTAACTTATCTAAGGGAGAAATGAAGGAATTCTGTCAAAAGGAACATATTCGGTTAGATGTATCTTCTGTGGCTCATCCTCAGACCAACGGCCAGGCCGAAAGGGCAAATCAGGAGATTTTGCGAGGCATCAAACCCCGGCTTATGACACCTTTGCAGAGAACCCCAGGTTGTTGGGTTGAAGAGTTGCCATCTGTTCTTTGCAGTATTAATACTACACCAAACCGGTCTACATGCTATACGCCTTTCTTCATGGTTTACGGCGCGGAAGCAGTTCTTCCAAGTGATATCCGTCATGACTCACCAAGGATAACGGCCTATGTGGAAGCAGTCAATGAAGAGTCAAGACAGGACGGTTTAGACCGGTTGGATGAAGAGCGTGATACGGCTGCAGCGCGGTCGGCGATTTATCAGCAAGATCTGCGCAGATATCATAGCCGCCGGATTAGAACAAGGACATTCCAGGAGGGTGACTTGGTACTCCGGCTCATCCAAGATCAAACAGATATGCACAAGCTATCCCCACCATGGGAAGGGCCCTTTTTGGTCAGCAAGAATTTACACAACGGTTCATATTACATGGTGGACATTCGAGAACACAAGGATTCACGAACATCAGAAGAGGAGACGAAGAGGCCGTGGAACATCGCCCATTTACGGCCATACTATACTTGAGCTATGTGCTCCAATGTATCCTATGTATATATTATAAATAATGAATAAACCGGCACCCTCGATAAACCGGGGGCTCAGCCCTTTTTCCATATACAAAAATCCTGTGAAAAACAACCGTATAAGTTTACCATCAGATGCTATATTTCAAATCTTGGCCGGTTTAGAAACTAATTTTTTGCAGAATATGTGAAGGAGCAATAGAATTCTCAGGAACAGGAGATCATATCCGGTTCAAGAAGAGAAGACTCCATAAAAAACAAACCCACAGGTTCAGACGGAACCCTGGAGGCCCTCTGGGAGTTGGTATCATCCACTCCCAGTGATCGGATTAGTTTCATAGTTCTTTCAACCCTCTGAAAAGTTGGACAAGTCCATGTTCAGTGGTTGGTTTAGATTGACCCACCGGTTCAGGAGGAACCCTGGAGGCCCTCTGGGAGTGTCGGCCAATCCGCGTCCCAGTGATCGGAATAATTTTTCTTTCGACCCTCTGAAAAGTTGAATAGTACCACGTTCAGTGATTGGTCTAGATTGACCCACCGGTTCAGGAGGAACCCTGGAGGCCCTCTGGGAGTGTCGGCCAATCCGCGTCCCAGTGATCGGAATAATAGATACGATTCTTTCAGCCCTCTGAAAAGTTGGATAATTCCACGTTCAGTGATTGGCTAGGCCCTCTGGGAGTGTCGGCCAATCCGCGTCCCAGTGATCGGAATAATTTTTATATACGGTTCTTTTGGCCCTCTGAAAAGTTGGATAATTCCACGTTCAGTGATTGGCTAGGCCCTCTGGATGGTACCCGCATCCATTGATTGGCTGAACCTTGCTTTGAGCCTGGCAGCTCTTTGAAAAAGCCTCGACTACATGGTCTTACTTGCAAAAATTGCATGTTTTTTTGGTGTTTTTGTGTTCTATAACCTTTTAAACCGGAGTGGAACAGCTACACAAGTTGACCACATATCTATCAAATTGAAAGTCTGGATCATGTATATCAGACCAAGTAAACCGGTGTTCATTAAACCCCGGATCGCGTATCAGGCAAAAGTTACAACTTTCTGAAACAAGATGAACCGGATTTATCGTCAAAATGGACCGGAGAATTTCGAGTTCCTATTTGGATTCATGAAGACCGTCATAAAGTGACTTTAAAGTCCTACCGGTTTAAAACTGTATTGGCTACATAAGTCTCAGATATACAAGTTATCTTTAAAGGTATGCTTACTTGATGTTTTAAAAAGAGCAAATTAATCCGTCCAGTGGTGAGCCACTAGGACATATTTTTCGATATTGTTTTATGTATGAACAGAAGAAGGCAACCACATCAGACAACAAGTGAACCGGAGAGTATTTCATAAAGACAAAATATTCGGATTGAAGCACATTAAGTTTCGGCAAAACCTATTACAAGGCATGACAAGCCCAATAGTTTGGAAACATTATTTGACGGAATATCGATCATGGTTACAGCAATAGAATTCAAGATTGTGCTTCTCCTTGCTGAGATGGCTGGCCACCGCCTTGATCCGGAACATCTTCATCCTCGCGAAGCGGTTGGAAGTCCGGCGCACGCCAATCAATCTTCGCCAAGGCACGAAAATATACTTCATCGTTGATAAGCTCAGCAGGATCAATATCAGGAGCAAAGGTGTGAGGACGAACCGGCGGAATTAAGTTTACGGTATCGTAAACCGGTCGCTCCACCCGCTCGTTCTACAGATTGTATCCTGGATGATATCGGGACAAGTCAGATTCCGCCGCGAGCTTGCTGGCGAGGGGACGCATCTCCTTTGTTAGAGCATAAAGATCTTTTTCATTAAAGGCTGAACCGTCATCCTTGGTATCAGGAAATCCGGTTAACGCCTCCTCCGGATCAAGGTCCGGGACCCAAGCCTTAGCCCTCGTAAGGGCCAGAAGAGCACCCCCTCGAGCTGCCGATTTCTTCACTTCTTCAAGACGAGCCGGTAGAACGGACAACTTATTCAAAGTATCTTGGATAGTTGAAGGAGCCGGTTTACCAAATGAAGTGGCACTGATAATCCTTTGCGTTCCGGAGTATAGTTGTTCGACCAAGGTGTAGCAAGCTTTGATTTTTTTCCGAATGTCATCCCCAAGATGGGAGATACGGCGCCCTACACACAACAATCTTAGTTAAAACCGATACAAAACACAGGTTACAAAGGTAAAGCAGGTGTTCAGATCATACTTACCAAAGACAGCACAAGTCATCAAGTCAATTTGCCGCTTTAACCCGGTCAATTCCTCAGTAACCGGATTAAGTGCTCCTTCAGCATCCTGAACCCGTTTTTCAAGATCTTTTTTCTGGACCTCAAAAGTAGCACGCTCCTCTTCAAAGTATTTCTTCAAGTCTTCAGCGGTCTTTAAACTCACTTGAAGTTCTTTTTTAGCTTTTGAAGCGGCAGACTCTGTGTCAGTAAGCCGGCTTCGAAGCTCGTTAATCTCAAGAGCATTCCGGTTCAACTCAGCCTGCAGACAAAGTTCAAACAACAAGAGATGAAGTTTAGTCAAGTCTCAAGCACACAACCAAGTTGTCTACTTAACACTTGGGGGCTAATGGCAGTTGAAGCAGTGTAGCAAAGACAATTTAAAGTTACAAGTCTCAAACACACAAACCAGTTGTCTGCTTGACACTTGGGGGCTAATGTATAATTGAAGTATTGACAGCAATTTTTACAAGTATCAACTACATAAGCAAGTTATCTACTTGATACTTGGGGGCTAATGTATAGACCAACGGTTCAATCTACAAAGTTCCGGATCACCTTCAGTAAGCAGCTAAACCGGAACTTGGGGGCTATTATGAGATAGAGATGCATCAAAAGAACAAAGTCAGAAGAGGAAGTTTACCTCATATTTTTCCCTCATTAAGTTTACCAAACTGGCTTCATAATCCCGACTGCTGTGGAGCCGGTTCAGATACCCAGAATAAATGTCTTGCGCGCTCATGCCAGAAAGGCTGGATATGTCATTACTCCACTTACCGTTTTCTTGAGATAATTTTCCGCTTTAGCTGTGTCTTTTTCTAAAACGGTGGGTTCAGCTGGAGCAACGTAAGCGGTCCCAGTTACCACAACATCAGGTGAGGCTGGTACATTGGGGGGAGTATCAAGATGAGCCGGATCAGGAGACGCCGGATTAACCTGAGGAGAGTTAACCCGGGCCGGACTTGGCCGATTCTGGACATCTTCAGCAATAGGATGCTCAGGGGCAGAAGTTTGATCTGTTGGTGCAGGGTCTTCAACAGGAGCTACAGGTTCACCTTCTGGAGGAATAATTGTTGACGGATTAACAACCGGATCATCCGCAGTAGGATCAGCAATAGGCTTATTCGCCTTGGGCTTCTTGCTGGGTTTCGGTTTGCTGGAAAAATATGCAAAATGAGTTAGCATTATAAAACAAAAGGGAGATTATAAACCGGAAAAGGTGAGGAAAGTTACCCTGGGACGGTTTTCAAGGGAGGAAGCTGCGTGGCGGTTGATTCACCAAAGGAAGACAACGGAGTTTCCTGATAGTCAGGGTCAGACGGTTTAAGGGGTTTTCGGATAAGACCGGCCTTGGGATGAAGGAGGGTCGGAGAAAGTATCACCTCAGCACGGCGTTTTCGAACCGGAGTTAAGGAAATTCCGGATGACTCCACCGCCAGGCCGCTGTGGCGAGTGGTCCGGCGAAAAGCTTCGTGCTGTTGCTTCTTCAAAGTAAAGTTAGGGTCTAACTGAGCATAAGGATGAGAAAATTGATATTTCCTGACGGTCCGACGACCTTTTTGAGGAAGAGGTTCTGAGTCAGAAGAAAGAAGGGTTACCTCAATTTCAGCCGGGTTATCACCTTCAGGCAATTCCTGTGAAAAGGTATCATTAGATACGATTACAAGTACATGAAAGCAAGAATTTAAACCGGATTAAAGCATACCTCGGAGTCCGGATCATCGTCCTCAGTGGGAGAACCGGCGTCGATGGCTGCTTTCCTCTTTTTATTTGCAGGGGTTTTTCGGCGAGCCTGTTTGACGGTTTTTTCCTGAGGCTTTCTCCTCCAGAAAGGGTCATCAGCCTAATTGAAAAAAGCAAGAGCAATTGAAAGACGGTTCAAAGGAGACGGTTTACAAATACAGGGCAAAGAGAAACTTACTTCGGGCAGCTTATTCTTCTTGAAGTACGGAGCTAAACCAACCTTAGCACAATCTGCTAAAGAGACATTGGGAATCTTTTTGGCTGACTCCACTACCTCTGATTCAGAAAGCTTATCCTTGGAAAACCTTTGAGGATCATCCGGTTTACCAGAATACTTGCACATTAACTGAGAACGCCGGCTCAGGGGAAGGATACTCCAAGATAGCCAGCAGCGAAGGAAATCAGTACCGATCAGACCATTTGCTATAAAAGCTCTTAGCTTGGAAAGCTGTGATGAGAACCAGGTCCGTTCAGCAGCACTAAGCCGTGGTGGTAAGGGGTGATTCTCCGGAATACGGGTTTCGCGATAACCCGGCAAAGGGTTCTCCCCCTCAGGAGAAGTGTCAACACAGTAAAACCAGGACTTGTTCCAATCTTTTGGATGAGAATGTAAAGCGGCGTGAGGAAAAACTGCGTCTCTCCTCTTCTGAATACTAACCCCACCAAGCTCTTGATGTGGTCCGCTGGTAAACTCAGTGCGCCGGTTTAAATGAAAGAAATCCCGGAATAGATCAACAGAAGGTTCTTCTTGCAGATACACCTCAGAAAACACTTGGAAATCACAAATGTTTGAAACGGAATTGGGTCCGATATCCTGTGGGTGTAGCTGGAAAGCGACAAGAACATCCCGGAAAAAACTTTGAACCGGGGGGAGAGAAACCTCGAGATATATGATCCAAAAACATAATAACCTCCCCGGACCTAGGGGTAGGGGGACATTCATTACCCGGAGCCCGCCACTTTAATTCAGATTGAGGTCCTAAAGTGCCAATTTCAGACAGTTTGATTAAATCGTCCTCAGTGATGACCGAAGGAACCCAATCGCAGGAGACATACTGCTTAGCCATTGCGACGAAAGAGCAAGATACTGGAAAAGTAAAATGCAGAAAACGGATTATGAAGTTACAGCGGTATAAACCGGAAGCTATCTATGAAAGTTACGCAACGGTTTAAGCTGTGGACTAATGGTATGGTTAAACCGGCAATCGTAAACAAACTGCAACATTCCCGGTTAAATGGCAGTTGAAGGGGAACGACTAAACCATTGAGTTTAAGTTACAGAGTTTCACAAGAGCAGGGCATATCAACTTAAACCGGAACATAATTAGCAGATCTACCGAGGAGAAAAATAGGTTTTTCAAAAGACTGCTAAGGGGGAATAGATCTGAGCATGCTGAGGAAAAAGAAACTAATCTAAGAGTATGCAGGAAAAGCTGCAAAGACCTTATACTAAACAGATGGATCTACAGGCCAGACGGGAATAACGAAGATTTGAAGTATTTACAGCGGGGTAAATATGGAATTTAAAGGAGAAGATCGGAAAGACAAAATCATTAGAAATCATGGGCTCAAGATCGAACAAGATGAAGCTTTGTTAAAGCTCTAATGGCGGAGGTACAAGAAGAAACCCTAGAGGTTGTAGACCAATAGTAAAGAAGAAGAACATACCTGAGACAGCAAGAATCGACGGCGGAGGTTTTTCTGGTCGAGCTCAGGGTGATGCAGCGGCTGGGCGAGGACTTGTGATCCAGCGGTCGTCGGCGGCAGTTCGAGCTCGGGCGGCGACGGAGGAAGAAGACGGAGCGAGAAGAAGGTAATGAATGAGGGGTGGCAGTATTTATAACAAGGAGTCAGATCTGAAGCGACAGCTGCGAGAATCGAGGAGACAGAAAATTGGATAAAGATCCTGTGACGCCTCGATCTTCGGGATAACCCTTAAAATAAGCTACAGTACAGCTCACGGCGTTAAATGCGGAGATGATGTCATTGTCAGAATTTAATGATCTCGGAGGATGACGTCAGAGCCGGTTTACAAAAATATGAAGACAAAGAAGAAAATTATACAAGACAAGGAAGACTGATATGAACAAGTTCAAATCATTCTGGGGCCTAATGTCAGGGATATGACTAGCAGGTATAAACCGGCTATTGTAAACCGGCTTAGTTATATTATACTTGGTTGTAATATTTTAGTAGAAACTACGGCCCATGAGATTTCAAGGCCCATGTATAGAAGTGTGGTTTGTAAACCGCCAAGAGATGTAACTTGAGAGATAAGAAAGAAAAGACAGAGACCGAGGCGGACACAGATATGAGCCGGCCTCGGGATTCTGTAAACCGGACCAGGCGTTACCTCTATATAAAGGGACGACCTGGACGGTTCAGGGACAAGCAACAATCAACCCGTCGAGACACAGGCAAAGCGAATCCGCTCCTTGTAATCCGACGCCCAAGCAATACCAAACCAACTAGACGTAGGCTTTTACCTTCTCGAAAGGGGCCGAACTAGTATAAAACCCTCTGTGTCTTTTGTGTGCTATGAACCCTTTCAAGCTAACCCGTGCGATGGTTCCATCATCAAGTCCGTTAAACCGGACATCTGCCGTGTTATTTCCACGACACAACTCGATACTAGAACAAAGTACGACTCTATATGAATGCCTCCGGTGGTGTACCGGGATGTGCAATGAATCAAGAGTGACATGTATAAAAAATTATGCATGGTGGCCTTGCCACAAATACGATGTCAACTACATGATCATGCATGGCAATATGACAATATGAAGCGTGTCATATAAACGGAACGGTGGAAAGTTGCATGACAATATATCTCGGAATGGCTATGGAAATGCCATGATAGGTAGGTATGGTGGCTGTTTTGAGGAAGATATATGGTGGCTGTTTTGGGGAAGGTATATAGTGGGTGTATGGTACCGACGAAAGTTGCGCGGTACAAGAGAGGCTAGCAATGGTGGAAGGGTGAGAGTGCGTACAATCCATGCACTCAACATTAGTCATAAGAACTCATATACTTATTGCAAAAATTTATGAGTCATCAAAACAAAGCAATCAACGCATGCTCCTAGGGGGGAGGTTGGTAGGAGTTAACCATCGCGCGCCCCCGACCTCCACACAAAGGATGACACTCTACAAATACCTCATGCTCCAACTTCGTCACATAGCGGTTCACCATACGTGCATGCTACGGGAATCACTAACTTTAACACACGTATTTCTCAATTTCATAATAACTCCACTACCATGACTCTAATATCACTATCCTCATATCTCAAAACAATTATCGAGCATCCAACTTCTCATGATATTTAATGCACTTCATATTAAAGAATTTACTACATTCATCTTGGATGCCTATCATGTAAAGGCTGGTTTTATAGCCAAAGTACATTACCCTGCTGTTCTAATAGACTCTCAAAAGGATATAAGTGAAGCATGAGAGATCAACAATTTCTTCAAAATAAAATTACCATCGTGCTCTAAAAGGTATAAGTGAAGCCCTAGAGCAAAAACTATTCAACTCAAAAGATATAAGTGAAGCACATAGAGTGTTCTAACAATTCCTAGGCCATATTTATCTCTCTCAAAAAGGTGCGTCCAGCAAGGATGATTGTGGCGAACTAACAAGCAAAGACTCAAAATGATACATGATGCTCCAAGTAAAACACATATCATGTGGTGAATAAAAATATAGCTCCGAGTATAGTTACCGATAGATGAAGACAAAAGAGGGGATGCCTTCCCGGGGCATCCCCAAGCTTAGGCCTTTGGTTGTCCTTGAATTTTACCTTGGGGTGCCTTGGGCATCCCCAAGATTAGGCTCTTGCCACTCTTTATTCCGTAGTCCATCAAAGCAATACTCAAAACTTGAAAACTTCACAAAACAAAACTTAGACAAAAATCTCGTGAGCTCCATTAGTATAAGATAACAAACCATCACTCAAAGGTACCGTAATGAACTCATTCTTTGTTTATATTGGTGTTAAACCTACTGTATTCCAACTTCTCTATGATTCATACTCCCCAATACTACTCATAGATTCATCAAAATAAGCAAACAACACGCAAAAACAGAATCTGTCAAAAACAGAACAGTCTGTAGTAATCTGTAACTTTCGCATACTTCTGTAACTCCAAATAAATTGAAATAAATTGGTAAATGTGAGGAGTTTTTTAATTAATTATCTGCAAAAAGAATCAACTAAATAGCACGCTGCAGTAAAATCTGGTGACTATACTAGCGAGCGCTAACTATTTTCACAGCAAGATCATATAAACTTCACACAAGTCTTCCCAAAGGTTCTACTTGGCAAAAACACTAATTAAAACACAAAACTACTTCTAAACAGAAGCTAGATGCAATATTTTTTCCTAAACAGAAGCAAAAACAAAATAAAATAAAATTGGGTTGCCTCCCAACAAGCGCTATCGTTTTACGCCCCTAGCTAGGCATGATACAAGGATAGATCTAGGGATTGCCATAATGATACGATATATCGCGAAAACTCATCTCATATTCCCTATGTTCAACAACAAGTTTTCTCTGTGGCAAGCAAAAGTAATCAAAAGGGCTAAATTTAATGGGACAAAAGTCCCCCATATCAAGCTCAGGAGGTATAGGTTCCTATTTTGGCCCTTTATAGTGTACAACCAGTTCATCATTATAGGCATTCTTTTGGCAGAAGGTCATGAGCCTTCGTTCAAGGGAGAAGCCCAACCCATTGTTTTGAATAGCAAAATCATCATTCAACTCAGAAATTCTATAAAACCAATACATCAGTAGGAACCTTTTTTCTAAGGGTTTCATTAAAAGCAACATGATCAGGAGATCGCAAGCGCATTATGTCTTCTTGATTAAATAAGATAGCCTCTATGGGAGGTCGACCAGCATCTACCCCGTAATGAGCAAACATTTCTTTGGCCTCTTTCATGATAAATCTAAATTCATGAGCCAAAAAGATAGTAGCTACATGCTTAACAGAAGAATGCTCAATGTTGGAAAACTCCAGAAAGATTCTCTGAATACAGGGATGCATATGGATAAATTGCCTTTCAATTTCAACTACAAGCATAGATATAGCATCCGCAAGGCTACTAGTTCTATGAAGAATAGATCCACCCATAGTGGGCAAAGCACTGGCACAAGTAAAGAAGTCTTGAAGAACTACTTTTCCAATGATATTACCACTACCAACCCGGAACTTCTTAATATGTAAAGTGGTAGCTTCATCCGGGGGGTCAACATAGACGTTGCCCTCAACATTACTACCCTTCTCGATAAAATCTTCCCCCATCTCAGACATGAGGGCAAGCGAACGATAAACACATGGCAAAAAGAAGGGAAAATAGAACGGCAAGGGTGAAGTGGGGGAGAGGAAAACAAGAGGCAAATAAATGTAATGCGAAGGATAAGGGTTTGTGATAGGTACTTGGTATATGACTTTTGCGTAAGCCTCCCCGGCAACAGCGCCAACAATTTTTCTTGCTACTTCTCGTGCTTGCGTTGTATTCCCTCGAACAAGAAAGGGTGATGCAACACAGTAGCGTAAGTATTTCCCTCAATTTTTGAGAACCAAGGTATCAATCCAGTAGGAGACCACGCGCGAGTCCCTCGCACCTGCACAAACAAATAAGAACTTCGCAGCCAACGCGATAAGGGGTTGTCAATCCCTTTAAGGTCACTTACGAAAGTGAGATCTGATAGAGATGATAGTTTGATATTTTTGGAATTTTTGGATATAAGAACAGAAAGTAAAAAACAGATCTCATTTTTGATAGTTTGCTCTAGTGGCTTCTCTCATGATAGCGATATTCTACGGCGGGTAAACAAATTACTGTCGAGAAATTGATAGAAAAGCGAATAATTATGAGATTATGTAGGCATGATCATTATATATAGGCATCACGCCCGAGACAAGTAGACCGAAACAATTCTGTATCTACTACTATTACTCCACACATCGACCGCTATCCAGCATGCATCTAGAGTATTAAGTTCATAAGAACAGAGTAACGCCTTAAGCAAGATGACATGATGTAGAGGGATAAACTCAAATAACATGATATAAACCCCATATTTTTATCCTCGATGGCAACAATACAATACGTGCCTTGCTGCCCCTACTGTCACTAGGAAAGGACACCGCAAGATTGAACCCAAAGCCAAGAACTTCTGCCATTGCAAGAACTATAGATCTAGTAGGCCAAACCAAACCAATAATTCGAAGAGACTTGCAAGGATATTATAATCATACATAAAAGAGTTCAGAAAAGAACCAAATATTTCTCATAGATAATCTTGATCATAAACCCACAATTGATCGTATCTCGACAAACACACCGCAAAAAAAGATTACATCGAATAGATCTCCTCGAAGACCGAACACCCCAGTACTATGTACCTGGGGGCAAAAGCCGACGACTTGAAACTTTCAGATTTAGATAAACAGCCACACTGGAGGTAAAAAGACGCTTTTATTATAGATAGCGCAAAAGTTATATACACTGGTTCATAAGCATAGTCTTTACATCCAGATACAATCAATCGAAAACAAAATCTTTCGAACACTGGCCTTCTACAAGGCGGGCGCCCTCGATGACGTCCTCAAAGTACTTCTCTGGCTTGCGGTGCTCCTTGCCTGTGGGCGGGCCAGCAGTAGCAATATACACTGCGTTCATCTTCGCCCAGTGCACTTTGACACGAGCGAAGGCCATCCGAGCACCTTCTATGCAGGCCGAATGCGTTAGTGCGTTGACACGCGGACTCGCCTCGACGAGCCGCTTCACCAATCCGAAGTAACTACTTGGGATTGGCTCAGCGGGCCATAGCCGGACTATTAAGTCCCTCGTGGCCAAACCCGCCATGTTGTGCAGCTCGACCAGTTGCTTCATCTGGTCGTTGAGGGGAACTGGATGTTGTGGCGCATAGAATTGCGACCCGAACAATTTCTCCGTGTCGTTCCCCTCGTGAGCTCGGAAGTATTGAGAGGCATCTGTGCTGCTCCTCGGAAGATCAGCAAACACGCCCGGAGAACTCCACAATCATATCAGCCCAATATACTTCCACCCTCCAAAGATACTATGTAAGAGAAATATCTTACCAGATGCTATCTGTCGCGCCTGCTTGATTTCCTCACAGGCGCTGCCCGCCTCGCCTCGCGCGTCCTGGGTAGACTTTACTGCCGCAGATAGCTCGGATGCTTGTGCCGAAGTCTTCTTCTCCAACACCTCACACTTCAGGATTGCGTCATTAAGTTCAATCTCGACTTCAGACACCCGAGATTTGTGCTTCTCGCACTCGGCCTTTTCGGCCTCCAATTCAGCAGCCGCTTTGTCAGTGGGTTCCTTGTTTGCCTCGGCCTCCTTCTTGGCCTTGGCAACCTCGCCCCCAAGGGCCTCGAGCTCAGCGGCGCCAACTGTGTAATACATAATACAATATTAGAGTTTATAAAAATACTTAATCAATTAGGTCTTATTGACATTTTAAAAATCCGCATACCTTGCGTTTCATCAAAACGTTGGTTGACACGGTCAAGGTCTGCGTTCGCCACATCGAGTTTTTGGTTTAGTTCGACAACCTCCGCGTCTCGCGCAGTTGCCGCAACTAGTGAAGCCTGCACAAACAGTTCAACTCTCTAAGAATTCTATGCTATGGATACTTCGTCCGATTCTTTTCAAAATCAGACAAAGCATCAGGGGCTACTGTTTATATGTGTGTAATTAAAATAAATAAAATTTCTTAAAAGCATTACATTGGTTACCTCAAAGCCTGTTAAAAGGCTGTTGAAGGCTTCTTTCAGTCCGCTTTTGACGGACTGAATCTTCTTCATCACCACACCCATCACGGTGCGGTGTTCTTCAATGGCGAGAGCACCTTGCAGTGCTCCCTCCATAGAATCCGGCGCCTCCGGATTAACTCCGGGCGCCACCGTACCCTCCCCGCTTGAGGAGTTGGGTTTTCGGACCCCGGAACCGCGCTAAGCTCCGGGATAGTGTTTGGTGGGGCCACAGACTGTTTGGGCCCCACACCTTTAGTCTCCATGGGGGCCGTCTCCCCATGGTCAGCGGCCGCCGAGGTATTACCTCCGGCCACGTTGTCTCCTGCCCCGCCCTCATATCCTTGGGCGGAGAGCACCCGCTGGGACGACACTTCGGTGTCCCCACCGATTACGGGCGATGAAGCCCGGACAGGCGGGTCACTCTCCGTCTCTCCAGGCGCCAGATAGTTCCCCTCCGATGAGGTAACATCGGGGTGTACACCGGGAGGGCTGTAGGTCAGCTGGAGAAAGATATTAAGTAAAGTATCAAAAATACCGAATAAACAAAGGTGCAGCACCTGAATCCAGATTGACTTACGATTCAGGCAGGGGTTTCTCCCTGGGCTTCACCACAAAGCTATGTTTGGATGAATCCGAATTAGCTCCGAGGTTCAGTTTCCTTCGGGGCACGACCGTACCCGTGTTAGCAACATCCCCCCTCTTCCCCCCTGCCTTGCGCAGGGGGCACTTCTTCCTCCTCATCATCTTCCTCCGCCTCGTCGAAGGAGAGGATGTGGAGGTCCTTCGGCTTCTTGCCCGAGGGACGGGGACTATCTCCGGTCCCCTTGCCCTTTGTCTTCTTGGGCTTCTTGGTCAGCGCCTTGTACGACGCCGGGACCAGCATCGCCGTCAGTAGAGGCAGTGCTGGCTCTTCGGGCAAAGGCGCCGGACACTTAATCCGAGTCACCTTCTTCATCCAGCCCTGTATATCACGCAAAAATTCCAATTCCTATTATAATTAAATAAGGGAAAGGGTAAGTGTTTGGCAAGGATTACTATTACCTCTGCGGCGGAAACTTCGGTGCTGAAGCCCACATCCTCGGTCTCTTCGGGCCATTCCTTCAGGCTCTTTAAGAGGTGCTTCAAGATCTCCTTGTGCGTAGAACCGAAGAGATGCTTCAGGGGCTTGTCTCCGGCACCGGATCGAACACCCATAGGGAGGAATCTCGGCTTTGACAAGGGAGAACAAGCCGGGTCAGCATCACCTGGACCACGGAGGAGAGCAGGTGCCCCTTGGAGATCACGCCGGACACACGGCTCACAAGCGTCGTCACCTCAGTTTGCGATCCCCAGTCCAGACCCTTTTTGTTCCAAGAGGTCGACCTTACTGGGGGTCCGGATCTGAAAGCAGGTTCCGCCGCCCACTTGGTGTCGCGGGGTTCGGTGATGTAGAACCAGTCCTACTGCCAGACCTTACTCGTCTCCACGAACGAACCTTTGGGCCAAGTTGCATTCGGGAGCTTGCTAATCATGGCGCCCCCGCACTCCGCGTGTTCCCCATCCACCACCTTCGGCTTCACGTTGAATGTTTTAAGCCATAGGCCGAAGTGTGAGGGGATGCGGAGAAAGGCCTCACATACCACTATAAAAGAGGATATGTGGAGAATTGAGTTCAGGGCTAGATCATGGAAATCTAGCCTGTAGAACAACAAAAGACCCCGAACAAACGGGTGGAATGGAAACCCCAGCCCCCTGACAAAGTGAGAGGTAAAAACCACCCTCTCACCCGCCTTAGGAACGGGAATCACCTGGTCCTTAGGTGTGACTCGGTGTGCGATGTCGCCGACGAGATACCCCGCGCTCCGTAGATCCTCCACAATCTTTTCGGTGACTGTGGAAGCCTCCCACTTGCCTCTGGCACCAGATCCACCCATTGCTGGGAAGAGGAGTGGTGGTTGAGGAACGAGGAGTGGTGGGCGTAGGAGATGAGAATACGGGGGCAAGGGAGATTGGAGAGCTCGAGCTTGAGAAAGTGTGGGGCTGGTGAAAGGGATTGGTGTCCTTTTATAACGCTGCGAATACAGAGCATCCCCCACTTTAGCCATAAAACTCGCCGGTTCCCAAAGCGGTCGTGTGTAATGCGCGGCGTGGGTGCTCACGTCACACTGATACGTCCAAAACGTATCTATAATTTCTGCTTGCTCCATGCCTCTTTTGGGTGATATTGCTATGATATTTATACACTTCCATACACTTTTGATCATATTTGGACTAACCTATTAACTCAGTGCACCCCAGTGCCAGTTTATGTTTTCGGCTGCTTTTGTATTTCATGTTTTCACGTTACAAGAACTGCTAGGAAAAATCCAGAAAAATTATATAAAAAATCAGCATTCCAGAACCTACCGTGCGCCCGAAGGACAGCTGGGGGG
>LR738711.1:691213612-691232909 GCA_902687465.1 Secale cereale | reverse complement strand
GGGGGGGGCGCCTGGGCCCCCCGAGGCTCCTCCGATGCCCCCATTTGGCATATATTTAAAGCGTCTGCCGAAACCCTCGAAACAGGAACTCTTTTCGCGATCCCATCTCTGTTCCGCCGCCGCCGCCGCTTCCAAGATTGGGAGCACCAGGAGAACTCTTCCCGGCACCCTGCCGGAGGGGAGGATCACCACCGGGAGCTTCTCCACCACCATGGACGCCTCCCGGATGAGTTGTGAGTAGTCTCCCTTGGACCATGAGTCCATGACCAGTAGCTATGTGATGTTCTCCTCCCGTTCTTGTGCTTCAGTAATTAGTCCTCGTGAGCTGCCCTACATGATCGAGGCACATATGTAATCCTTATGCTGTTGCTATGATGAGTTTGCTGGGATCCGATGGATTATGAGATTATGTTCAGATTGTGTTTGAGTAATATATTTGATCTACCTCTTTTATATTTATGTTCGTAAGTAATTCTTGCATGTTCTCCGTTGTTATTTATTGCTTTGGCCAAGTAGTAGGTAGTGACTCCAAGAGGGAACGTTATGCTCGATTGTGGGTTCATGCCCCTCGATGACTAGCTTGAGTGACAGAAACATGAGTCTAGGGGATGTGCTGTTGCCACAAGGGGGAAAACAACGGTGCTTGTGCCCGCGGGTGCAAGGATTGTTTACTTTACGCAAAGTACTTTTAATGCAGTTGTCTATTGCTTTGAGTTTACACTATGGGTGGGGCTCGCAACTTAATACCAGCGAGATGTTCTGGATAGATATCTCAAGGTGGATGATTAGTAGTAGATATTGATGGATTTCGGTCTACTTACTTTGGCGTACCGCCCATGCTTTGAACCTCAACCTTTCTTGCAATGTAGTCAGCATTGGTTTGCGCACATGGTCCTGTCAATTGCCCAGCTGTAATTCGTTTACCTCACATAGCTGTTTTATCGTCTTTTGGGAGAGAGACATCACTAGTGAACATCATGAGACTCCGGTCCATATTACCATCATTGATCACATCCGCTATTTACTTTTCCGCTATTTACTTACTATTGCAATTATACCTATCACTATTATCACTTGCGTTTGATCCTTTGTAAACTACAAGGCCGGAGGGATTGACAACCTCTCTGTACTCGTTGGGAGCAAAGTTATTTGTATCTGTGTGCAGGTCCACGTTGATTGCTAATATCCGGCGCCGTTAGCAGCTGACACCTTCTTGTTGAAACTGGGAGTCTCTGGGAAATCGATCCTTGGTATTACCAAGGGAAAACTTCTGCTACACTACATCTCAAACCTTCCACTTGGGGTAACCAACGAGGGGTGAGAAGCCACCTAGCAAAGCAATTTCTGGCGCCGTTACCGGGGACTCCACTCTTCAGGATAGGGGAGTTGCACGCTATCTTTTACCTTTGCTTTTAGTCTTGTTAGTTTACCTTTCAGTTTTGCTTTAGTATCTTTTATCGAAAATCACAAAAATAGTTATCTTGCTTGCTTGCTACAATGGGTTCCACCGAGAAAACCAAGTTGTGTGACTTCACTAGTCACAACAACGATGACTTTATCAGGACACCTATCACTACACCTGCCACTTCAGCACCTTCATATGAAATTAAACCTGCTTTACTGAACTTAGTCATGCAAGATCAATTCTCCGGTGCTGGAGATGATGCTGCTTTACACTTGAACAACTTTGTTGAACTTTGTGATATGCAAAAGTACCAAGAAATAGATGGTAATATTGTTAAGCTTAAGCTTTTTCCTTTCTCCTTGAGAGGAGGAGCTAAAATTTGGTTTCAGTCTTTGCCTAGAAATAGTATAGATTCATGGGACAAGTGCAAAGATGCTTTTATCGGAAAATACTATCCACCTGCTAAAATTATCCAACTGAGAAGTAACATAATGAATTTTAAACAATTGGATAATGAACACGTTGCCCAAGCTTGGGAACGTATGAAATCTCTTATCAAGAACTGCCCTACTCACGGTTTGACTACTTGGATGGTTATCCAAACTTTTTATGCAGGCTTGAACTTTACCTCGCGGAACTTGTTAGATTCGGCCGCGGGAGGAACTTTTATGTCAACTACACTTGGTGCTGCCACAAAACTTCTCGATGAGATGATGACCAACTATTCGCAATGGCACACCGAACGCGCTCCAACAGGTAGGAAGGTAAACTCTGTCGAGGAGATTTCCTCCTTAAATGAAAAAGTTGACTTGATCATGTCTCTACTTTCGAAGCAATCCTCTGTTGATCCTCGTGATGTTCCTTTAAATTCTTTGATTGCTCAAGAACAAGTAGATGTGAACTTTATCTCTAGAAACAATTTTAACAACAATGCTTATAGGAGTAATTTTGGTAGCAATCATAGACCGTTCCCCTCTAATTCTTATGGGAACAACAATGCTTATCCTAGCACCAGGAACTCCACTACTGAACTAGAGATTATGCTTAAAGATTTCATCACTACTCAAAAAGCTTTTAATAATAGTGTAGAAGAAAAACTAAACAAACTAGGTGATCTCTCTTCAAAGGTAGACAATTTAGCCAATGAGGTAGAATTGCTTAAAATTAGAACTTCTCCTCTTGAGGAGAGGAAGGTCACTCCTATGAATGCTATTCAAGTGCAAATTAATGAAAATATTAGGATGATGGCTAAACTTAAAGAGAGATGGGCTAGAGAAAGGGAGGAAGAAGATAGAATTAAGAGCCTTCCTACCCACCACACTGTTGCTACTATCCAAGTTGTTGAGGATATCCAAACTCTTAGCACCCAATGTACTCCTGGTCCCGATGGACCTATTAATGGTGATGCTATGACTATAGAAACTACCAAACAAGTGAACCTAAAGGACACCACTACCACTTTACTTGATGCTAATGACCTTGATTTTGATAATTGCACTCTTACCGAAGTTATTGATTTCCTTCACAAGATGTCTAGAGACCCCCGCACTAGCACGCTTAATCTTGCCTTCACAGAGCATGTCACTAATGCTCTCATCAAAGCTAGGGAGGAGAAACTTAGAGTAGAAGCCTCCATACCTAGAAAGCTAGAAGATGGTTGGGATCCTATGATAAAAATTAAATTGAATGACTTCTCTTGCTATGCATTATGTGATGTTGGAGCTAGTACCTCTGTTATGCCCAAAAGACTATATGATATGCTTAAATTGAAACCTTTTGATTCTTGTTCTTTTGGTGTTCGTCTCGTTGATTCTTCCATAAAGAAACCTTTGGGGAGGATCGACGATGTTCTTATCGTTGTCAATGATAATTATGTTCCCGTTGATTTTACTATTATGGATATTGAATGTGATCCTTCTTGTCCAATTATTTTGGGACGTATTTTTTTGCGCACCGTTGGTGCTATCATTGACATGAAAGAGGGTAATATAAAATTTCAGTTTCCTCTCAAGAAGGGGATGGAACACTTCCCTCGAAAGAAGATCAAGTTACCTTTTGAGTCCGTTGTACGGGCTAGCTATTCTTTTACTCTTGATAAAACTTGATCTCTATGCATTATGCCTAGCTTAAAGGCATAAAAGAAAGCGCTTTTGGGAGGCAGCCCAATGAATAAATTTATTTTGCTTTTGTTGTGTCTTGATGTTGTTTACTACTGTAGCATCATCGTTGTATTTTTGCTTTTCATATTTGTGCCAAGTATAGCCTCTGATTGCTAGAAAGTTCAAAAGTTGTGAGGTGCTGTCCAGGAAACAGATTATGTCCTTGGATAGAAAAATTCGTATAAAATCACCAGATCATCTTTTTGGTCTGAATTTTTTCGACAGCGTTCTCTATATAATTGTCTTTCGTGAATCTGTTCTGAATTTTTTGATTTGAGTTGCAGAAGTGCCCCGAACAAATCAATTACTACCTGCTGTTCTGTTTTTCATAGATTCTGTCCTGTTTTGCTTTTCCTTCATTTTGCAAACCTAGAGCTTGCTTTTTCTTTGCAAAAACCTTTTGGCAATCTTGAGAAACAGTAGACCTTCAGGAATATCTTTATTTCCAGCAAGGTATAATTATTTTATTATGGGTACTAACCTCGCTAATCAGATTATGATGAGTTATGTATGAAGGGAGTTTTCAAGTGTGCGAGGGAAGATGATAAAAGAGATTCAGGAGTGTCAAGCGCTCAAGCTTGGGGATGCCCCCGTGCATCCCCTTCTCCATCAACATTATCAGTTCGTCTTTCGTTCCACTATATTTTAATCACTTCATGTGTTATGTGCTATGCTTGGAGCGTCTTGCTTTTAGTTTCCTTTTTAGTTTTTCATAACGAGTCGGAACTCAGCGTTCTTTATGTGGGAGAGAAACACACTCCACTTCTACCTAGAACATAACATAGAATTTTCATGTCTATCTTTGCTGTGTGTGTTCTTCGTCTTTTAATAGCTACTATCATGCTCTGCTCTTAGTATTCATGCTTATCTTTTTAAAGAGCTTTTGTTTAGTTGGTTGCTTGAACTCTCTTTAATTATCATGCTTATCTTATTAAGAGAGTTTGCTTCCGTTGCATTGGTTAATATGTCTATGATAAAGATGTTGCGTGCATAATGGCGCTTAGTAGTTCAGGTTTTCTTATGGTTAGTCTCAAATAGCTGGGGGATTCCCAATGTGTTATTGGAGTACCAACATGATTTGTTTGCCAATGATGTGGTATGGTTTAGTAATATCTTCCCTCAAGAATTTATTTTGATTGACTTGGCGTATGCTCACGCATATTTAAGACTGTAAAGAAAGTCTGTCAAGCCTTGATGATCTTTTATTTCTGAGTAGCGATATAACTTCCATGCCTGATTCAATGTTGCTTTGTCGCTCTGCATGATTATGACCGTCATTGCTCTCTTAGTTGGTCGCTCCCAGTCTTTTGCTAACCTCCACCTGTACTAAGCGGACTGACTGCTTGTGCATCCACATCCTTTTAAACCAGTTATGCCATATGAGTCCACCATACCTACCTATATATGGTATTTCACCGCCACCCCAAGTAAATTTACATGTGCTACCTTTAAAACCTTCAGTTGCAATATATAGCTCATGGGAAAGTAGCTTAAAATCTATTGTGGTAAAGAATATGTTGCTTATGTATCTTATTTTCTTATAAGTTGCTTGCTGAGCGGTAACCATGTTTCTGGGGACGCCATCAGCTGTTACACTTTTGTTGAATATCATGTGAGTTGCTATGCATGTTCGTCTTGTCTAAAGTAAGGGTGATTTGCCATGAGTTGAATGGTTTGAGTATGCATATTGTTAGAGAAGAACATTGGGCCGCCAACCAAAGCCATGTATCATGGTGGAAGTTTTAGCTTGGACATTAATCCTCAATCTCTTATGAGAATATGCTTAAGCATTTAAGAGGAGTCCATTATCTATTTTCTATGTTGTCCCGGTATGGATGTCCTCAAGTTGAGATCTATCAAAAACGAGAAATCAAATGCGATCTATCTCCTTGGACCTTTGTACATGTGACATAGAGGTACCCCTTTGTGACACTTGGTTGAAACATATGTAATGCAATGACAATCCATGGAAATCCGAGCTAATTAGGACAAGGTGCGAGCACTATTGGTATTCGATGCATGAGGCTTGCAACTTATAGGATGTCTTATGCATAGCACATATGAAGTACTACTACCGTTGACAAAATTGTTTCTATGTTTTCAAAATAAAAAGCTCTAGCACATGAGTAATCCCTGCTTCCCTCTGCAAAGGGCCATTCTTTTACTTTTATGTTGAGTCTCCTCCTTCTTTTAAAAGCACCAACTACTGAGAGCATGATTGTCATTCTGAGTGTAATGTGCATTGTCCGAAAGTAGCATTGTCTTTTGCATGATTGTGATATCGTTTATTCTGAAATCATTGTATCTAGTCATCACTTAAACCTTGAAGGTGCCCCTGCATTTATGCTTCACTAAAGGGGGCAAGCTAGATATCACTTTATCATATTTGCACATCATGTTCATTGCAAATCTATTTGATGTTTCAGTATCATATTGTAAAACTTTCAGTTCTTTGTGATTTTCTCATGAGGCAACTTAATTAGTACAGATTCATTGTCTCAGTAAGCTTTTGTCATATGACTATGAAAAAGTCCTATATGGTTAATAGCATGTCACCACAGAAATTATTCTTGTTATCATTTACCTACTCGAGGACGAGCAGGAATTAAGCTTGGGGATGTTGATACGTCCAAAACGTATCTATAATTTCTGCTTGCTCCATGCCTCTTTTGGGTGATATTGCTATGATATTTATACACTTCCATACACTTTTGATCATATTTGGACTAACCTATTAACTCAGTGCACCCCAGTGCCAGTTTCTGTTTTCGGCTGTTTTTGTATTTCAGGTTTTCACGTTACAAGAACTGCCAGGAAAAATCCAGAAAAATTATATAAAAAATCAGCGTTCCAGAACCTACCGTGCGCCCGAAGGACAGCCGGGGGGGGGGGGGTGGACCAGGGCTCCAGGCGCCCTGGCGGCGCGCCCCCCCTGGGCCGCGCCGGGGGGGCGCCTGGGCCCCCCGAGGCTCCTCCGATGCCCCCCTTTGGCATATATTTAAAGCGTCTCCCGAAACCCTCGAAACAGGAACTCTTTTCGCGATCCCATCTCTGTTCCGCCGCCGCCGCCGCTTCCAAGATCGGGAGCACCAGGAGAACTCTTCCCGGCACCCTGCCGGAGGGGAGGATCACCACCGGGAGCTTCTCCACCACCATGGACGCCTCCCGGATGAGTTGTGAGTAGTCTCCCTTGGACCATGAGTCCATGACCAGTAGCTATGTGATGTTCTCCTCCCGTTCTTGTGCTTCACTAATTAGTCCTCGTGAGCTGCCCTACATGATCGAGGCACATATGTAATCCTTATGCTGTTGCTATGATGAGTTTGCTGGGATCCGATGGATTATGAGATTATGTTCAGATTGTGTTTGAGTAATATATTTGATCTACCTCTTTTATATTTATGTTAGTAAGTAATTCTTGCATGTTCTCCGTTGTTATTTATTGCTTTGGCCAAGTAGTAGGTAGTGACTCCAAGAGGGAACGTTATGCTCGATTGCGGGTTCATACCCCTCGATGACTAGCTTGAGTGACATAAACATGAGTCTAGGGGATGTGCTGTTGCCACAAGGGGGAAAACAACGGTGCTTGTGCCCGCGGGTGCAAGGATTGTTTACTTTACGCAAAGTACTTTTAATGCAGTTGTCTATTGCTTTGAGTTTACACTATGGGTGGGGCTCGTAACTTAATACCAGCGAGATGTTCTGGATAGATATCTCAAGGTGGATGATTAGTAGTAGATATTGATGGATTTCGGTCTACTTACTTTGGCGTACCGCCCATGCTTTGAACCTC
Source organism: Secale cereale (assembly GCA_902687465.1). NCBI lineage: Eukaryota > Viridiplantae > Streptophyta > Magnoliopsida > Poales > Poaceae > Secale > Secale cereale. The sequence continues at coordinate 691,225,552 of LR738711.1, read as the reverse complement.
AACCTTTCTTGCAATGTAGTCAGCATTGGTTTGCGCACATGGTCCTGTCAATTGCCCAGCTGTAATTCGTTTACCTCACATAGCTGTTTTATTGTCTTTTGGGAGAGAGACATCACTAGTGAACATCATGAGACTCCGGTCCATATTACCATCATTGATCACATCCGCTATTTACTTACTATTGCAATTATACCTATCACTATTATCACTTTCGTTTGATCCTTTGTAAACTACAAGGCCGGAGGGATTGACAACCTCTCTGTACTCGTTGGGAGCAAAGTTATTTGTATCTGTGTGCAGGTCCACGTTGATGCTAATATCCGGCGCCGTTAGCAGTTGACACCTTCTTGTTGAAACTGGGAGTCTCTGGGAAATCGATCCTTGGTATTACCAAGGGAAAACTTCTGCTACACTGCATCTCAAACTTTCCACTTGGGGTAACCAACGAGGGGTGAGAAGCCACCTAGCACACACTGATAAGGAACCCACAATAAGCGGGCACGATCTCTATTCTGATGGGACGTGTCAATGAGGATATACCGCGAAACGCGAAACTAGGACCAAATAAAACGGTTCGATATGTTAGTGGGTTGGACGCGACGCCTCACCCAAAAAGTTGTCAGTAGAGACACACTATTCATTTTCTTTAAAGACCCTTGCCTTCGAGGCTAAGGGTTGTACTAATCTTGCAGAGCCGAACACATTCCACCTGTTTTCAGAAGATATACTCGGGAGAAGGAACCCGCCTTCCAATGCCGAAGATAATACGGAAGCCAAAATCATCGTCATCGAAGACAGGTTCAGGGGCTACTTAGGGAGTCCTGGATCGGTGGGTCCTCATTTGGCCGGACAAACTCCTGGTGGGCCGGACTGGTGGGCCGTGAAGATTATTATAGAAGATCATCTCTCGTATCCGGATAGGACTCCTGTATTCCTGTAATGGCAAGTTTAGGTTCGGGTGTACATTTTCCTTCCTCTACAAGATGATATGTACAAACCCTAGGCCTCTCTGGTGTGTATATAAACCAGAGGGTTTAGTCCATAGAGGCTAGAGAAGAATCATAATATCTTCATAGGATAGACTTAGAGTAAAGCCATTACGATCTCGAGGTAGATCAACTCTTATATTCATATTCATCCATACTAATATAGCAGGAAGTAGGGTATTACCTCGATCGAGAGGGCCTGAACCTGGGTAAACATCGTGTCCCCAGCCTCCTGTTACCATCGATCCTCAGACGCATAGTTTTGGGACACCCTACCTGTCAGGGATATGGTTAATAGATATAAACCGGATATTGTAAACCGGCTTAGTTATATCGTACTTGGTTTATTATTTTAGTAGAGATTACGGCCCATGAAATTTCAAGGCCCATGTATAGAAATACGGTTTGTAAACCGCCAAAGAGATGTAACTTGAGAGATAAGAAAGAAAGGGCAGAGACCGAGGCAGACACGATTATGAGCCGGCCTCGGGACTCTGTAAACCGGACCAGGCGTCACCTCTATATAAAGGGACGACCCGGTACCGGTTCAGGGACAAGCAACAATCAATCCGTCGAGACGCAGGCAAGCGAATCCGCTCCCTGTAAACCGACGACCAAGCAATACCAAACCAACTAGACGTAGGCTTTTACCTTCTCGAAGGGGCCGAACTAGTATAAATCCTTTGCGTCCTTTGTGTGCCATGAACCCTTTCAAGCTAACCCGTGCGATGGTTCCATCATCAAGTCCGCTAAACCGGACATCTGCCGTGCTAATTCCACGACAGTTGGCGCCCACCGTGGGGCCTGCGCACCGTGGTGTTGAGTTCTTGAAGGGATCTCTCTAGGGATCAAGAAATTCAGGTTTGGCTGGATAAAAGGATGGATCAGAAGGATCTAAGTCAACTCCAAGTGTCATACGGGGTTCATCAAGGCTAGATCATTTTTTTCAAGGAAAGTTATGCGCCGCCGTCGAGTTGAAACTCAGATCAAGATCAGAGCAAAAAGTTATGCCAGCGTATATACGGTGATTGCGTTCGACCCGGCATGCATCTTTGTGACACCGGCAGCACAAAGCGGTCAGTTTGGTTCGGCAAGTTCGCACCACCAGCCGGGTGAACGTCTATCTCAAGGAATCAATGAGGCTACTAGGACACTACCAACAAATCAGATTCCCGTGAAAGATTTGTATACGCAAGCTGCAACTCGTATTTTCGAGACCTAATCAATTTTTGAGCCGGTTCTTAAACAGGAAAAAGCTAGCATCTCCGTCTGGGGCTTCCCTTACTACCAGCAATTGAACAAGGAAAAAACCACGACTCGGACTCCCTGCCCCTGGCGCTAGAAGGACGGCTCGAACCAAGCCGGCTGCGGACTCTCCTTACCTCGATGGTCCGCCCGAGTTGACCATACTACGAACCGCCGAGCCTTGCACTCTGCCCTGCTACATCCACCGCGGGCCGCTTGTTTGAGCCGCCACCTAGGCCGTGGGCCTGCAGCCTCAAATCCGCCCGCAACCTCGCGCTGAAAGCCTGGGCCTCCGCTCACGAACCGCCAATGCCCATCCACCATGGCCTCGACTTGCCTTCTGCAAGACCGGGGCTAAACCGCCAAAACGGCCGAGTCACCGCCTCCACAGCCGCGGCAAGCGCCCTGTGGCCACGGCCGGCCTGCCTCCGAGTCACTTCGAACCGCAGTCCCGCTTCGATCGGCTGCGGCCCAGCCCACATCACATGCATCGTCTGTTCGTACAGCAGAATAAGAACAAGTATTTTAATTTAGCACACTCAGATTCGATTACAGGCAGGGCCTACGCTGATTATAGTTTCCGAGGACATCAACTGATAGCACAGGACGATCAGAGGCTGTGGATCAATTGGCAAGCATTGCCTGTACATATGAGCAAGCACGTATTAAACAAACGAAGTACTACTTGTCATATCAGGGAAAGAAAAGCTACTGCTACTACTTTGCTCAAAGCCTGGAAAGTACCTCCTTCACATGGAGATCGAGGCCTGCATATCAATTGCAAGTGCCATTGCTAGTCGCGGTAAGAGACGACGTGGATGGCCGAAACAAAAATGACCCGGACAAGCACGCGGTTAGAGGGATCGACTTGGATTTTGCGGCTTTTGCTGTACGGCTGCCGCGTTTCTAAACCGCCGCCGCCGTCCTCTGCTCTAAATCGTCGCCAACAATTACCGAGCAAAAGAATCATGATCTGAAGATGAATTGGTTAAAAACATCCACGATCTTCCGGCGAAAATACCAGGTGATATTTTTCCTATATGTTTTATCAATACATGTTAATTTATCCGACAACAATTACTCTCGCACGTGATATTTTTTACGCAGGATGTCTATTAAAAGAAAAAGGGGTGGTGGTATGACACGGAGACACGCTCAGTTGTGTTGTGGTGCTCTACAAACATACATGTCGCGGTCCGGTTTACATCAACACGCCGGCCGACCCGTCCGTCCGCGCCCACGCGTTGTGATCTCCAACACCACGACTGACTCCCTCGCCAATGGACGAAGCGCACGCCGCTGTCTCTACGGACCGGTCTACATTAAACACATAGATGTCTGCGCCTGCGATTAACTCGCCCGCATGTGCCGGCTTACAAGGCCACGACCGACTCATCTGTTCTCCAGGCGAATCAGGTGATATCCATCCTATTTATTTTTTCATACATATTAATTCATCCGAGCAAAAATACCTCGCCCGGCTGTATTTTATATGCAGGAAAATTACTCATTATAAAATAGTATTATACCACGAAGACGGAGGAACGCCAAATATTGTTCGACACAAGTGATCGTCGTTATTCCATGGATTCCAGCGCCAATTACAACTACGGCCGGTTCACGCGTCCGCACCGGTTTACAGCACGGAGGATAACTCGTTCATCTCCGCCGGCTTATAATACCGCAGCCGATTCATATATCTGTGGTGCTACTGATGCTGTGGTCGTTTTACCGTGCACCCTGTGATCCGGTCTATTCAACATACCGGTTCAAATACACTCAGGTGATATCCATCTACAATATTATTTCTCTTACTATATATTGCTTTTTAAAGAAAACAAGATGCTTTGATCAGTCTATCTGGTTGTGCAGGGTATGTGAAGGAGTGGTAGAACTCTCGAGAACAAGAGATTATGTCCGGTTCAAGAAGAGAAAAACCCCATAAAAAGAAGAAACCTGCAGGGTTAGGAGGAATGTCAGAGGCCCCTGGGGACAGTCCGGTTTGCCCACGTCCCCATGATTGGCTATGTTACGATTTTTTTGGGTTCCCTGAACAGTTGGTACGCCCACGTTCAAATGATGACCCGGCCCTTGGGGACAGTCGGGTTCGCCCACATCCCCATGATTGGCTATGTTATGAATATTTGGGCTCCCTGAACAGTTGGTACGCCCACGTTCAAATGATGACCCGGCCCCTGGGGACAGTCGGGTTCGCCCACATCCCCATGATTGGCTATGTTAGGATTATTTGGGCTCCCTGAACAGTTGGTACGCCCACGTTCAAATGATGACCCGGCCCCTGGGGACAGTCGGGTTCGCCCACATCCCCATGATTGGCTATGTTAGGATTATTTGGGTTCCCTGAACAGTTGGTACGCCCACGTTCAAATGATGACCCGGCCCCTGGGGACAGTCCGGTTTGCCCACGTCCCCATGATTGGCTAAACCTTGTTTTTGAGCCTGGCAGCTCTTTGAAAAAGCCTCGATTACATAGTTTGATTTACAAGAATTGTGTGTTTCTTGATGTTTTTTGTGTTTCATAACCTTTTTAACCAAGGGGAACAGTTCCAGAAGTTGACCACCTATCTATAGTGTTACAAGTCTGGGTCATGAACACCAGCGAGAGTTAAACCGGCGTTCATCATAACCCGGATCGACCTTCATGATGAGCCAACAAATTGGCAGTACGTGATCAGTTATAATGACCGGTGTTTATTAAACCGGCCTGGTTTTGACTATAAGTCGCCAGTATGTGACAAAATAATGACCGGTGTTTATTAAACCCGGCCCGATTGTGATCAAACATCATTGGAACCGGTCTTCCAACCGGATTATATTATTCAATAGCCAAACATGGCTGGATTCCTATTATGGTTATCAATATTATGATTGAGGTCTTCAAAGTCGCTTTCAAGCGCAATGGATATTATTTCAACGATGGAAGTGATTTATTCTACAAAGGAATGGTCCCAAGTTGCTGCAGGCTTACAACCCGGCACTTGGGGGCTACATTACTCAGATTAAGATTACATCAAATGCACAAGTCTCAAGCACACAAACAAGTTGTCTACTTGACACTTGGGGGCTAATGGAAGTTATGTTATATAATGTTCATTTCAATGATTATATAATGTTCATACAAAGCTCTTAACCTTGTGGACGTGGATTCAAACCCCACGATGGAAGTTATGTTATATAATGTTCATTTCAATGATTATATCTACAAAGTCCCTGCTCATTATTGCATAATGACCCGTCACTTTGGGGCTACATATTGCTATTCAAGTTTACATGATCATATTTTCAAAGTCCCTGCTCATTATTGCATAATGACCCGGCACTTGGGGGCTACATAATATAGAATGTTCAGTTTCATAGTGATTTGGATGAACAATCTGGATTTCTTCAAAATTATACAAGGCTATTTTCAATGGAATATATACAAAGTTCCTGCTCATTATTACATAATGACCCGGCACTTGGGGGCTATAGGTAATATGCATATAAAGGAGGAATATCTTCAAATTTTCAGTTCTGGCAAATCAGATTAATTGTGTGACCCGGCAATTTTTGGCAATCATAAACCGGCAAGTTCTACATCTTCAAGCCGGCTGGATATCAGTTGAATATTTCAAAGACCAATATTTTTGTCAAGTCAGAACATTGGAAGGCCGATTCAAATGGATTCTTTATTTACAATATTTCTTATGCAAGCAAGTTGATTATAAAGTTGGTCTGTTGACCCGGATTTTCTAGAAGAAGCAAAGACAAGGACTTAAGGATGGTCAGATGCCGGATTACAAGAAATTCTTAAACCGGAGCACAACCTATCAGATTCGCTATTGTGTTTATTTTGCAGCATAAGTTTACCATGGACACATCCAAGCTAAACTTGGGGGCTAATGTCGGGGATATACCCCCGCGGTATGAACCGGCCGGAATTATAACCCGGCCGGACTTGGCGGTTTACACTTGGTGATTCACTGGCGATCCGTTATCACCAGACGGTTTACAAGCAACCTGCCTAAATAATATTACTCACTGGCAACCCGGCGTATGGATCATGGATGACAAGGCCCAAGGCCCAGAAGGCCGGTTCATATTAATAGTGGGCCGGTTTAATAATAAAGCGCAAGGAATATTCTCATACAAAGGAAGCAAGACTAGGACTCCTTGTAATAGATCAATCCTAGTCCTACTAGGACTAGTCATGTAAAGCCTACCCTTCAACATATATAAGGAGGGGCAGGGCTCCCCAAAGAGGACAAGTTTTTCACAAGTTAGACAAGAGACAAGTTAGGTTTAGAGTTTAGACAAGCAGACAAGTTTCTAGGGTTAGACACCAAGAGCCGGTTTACCGGCGACACCATGATAATGAGATCTAGCCTCAAACAGCACGTAGGGTTATTACCGGATGATGTTTCCCGGGGCCCGAAGCTGTCTAAATCCGTGTCTTGCATCGCGTCTCTCGATTCCGCTCAACCCCTTCAAGCTACTACATAGATGCGCACCTCACCACTAAGTCCGTGATCCGGACATCTGACGTGTTAATTCCACTAAGTCCGAGATCCGCCGATTTTGACACCGACAATCATAAACCCACAATTCATCGGATCTCGACAAACACACCGCAAAAAGAATTACATCGAATAGATCTCGAAGAAGACCGAGGAGAACTTTGTATTGAGATCCAAAGAGAGAGAAGAAGCCATCTAGCTAATAACTATGAACCCGAAGGTCTGTGGTAAACTACTCACAACTCATTGGAGAGGCTATGGTGTTGATGTAGAAGCCCTCCGTGATCGATGCCCCCTCCGGTGGAGCTCGGGAACAGGCCCCAAGATGGAATCTCTCGGGTACAAAAGGTTGCGGCGGTGGAGATAGGGTTTCGTCGTGCTCTCGCATGTTTTCAGGGTATAGGAGTATATATAGGACGAAGAAGTATGTCGGTGGAGCTACGAGGGGCCCACGAGGGTGGGGGCGCGCCTACCCCCCCTTGGTGCACCCTCCTGCCTCGTGGCCACCTCGTGGTTTCCCTGACATGTACTCCAAGTCTTCTGGGTTGCGTTTGTTCCAAAACGATCCTCCCGAAGGTTTCATTCCATTTGGAATCCGTTTGATATTCCTTTTCTGTGAAACACTGAAATAGGCAAAAAACAGCAATTTGCACTAGGCCTTGGGTTAGTAGGTTAGTCCCAAAAATAATATAAATGTGTATAATAAAGCCCATTAAACATCCAAAACAGATAATATGATAGCATGGAACAATAAAAAATTATAGATAGGTTGGAGACGTATCAAGCATCCCCAAGCTTAATTCCCGCTCGTCCTCTAGTACGTAAATGATAAAAACAATTTTTTTGATGTGGAATGCTATGTGGCATAATTTTCAATGTAATTTTCTTTATTGTGGCATGAATGTTCAGATCCGAAAGATTCAAGACAAAAGTTTAATATTGACATAAGAATAATAATACTTCAAGCATACTAATAAAGCAACTATGTCTTCTCAAAATAACATGGCCAAAGAAAGTTCATCCCTAAAAAATCATATAGTTTGGCTATGCTCCATCTGCGTCACACAAAATACTCAAATCATGCACAACCCCGGTTTGAGCCAAGCAATTGTTTCGTACTTAAAGTTTTTCAAACTTTTTCAACTTTCACGCAATACATGAGAGTGAGCCATGGCTATAACACTATAGGTGGAATAGAGTGGTGGTTGTGGAGAAGACAAGAAGGAGGAAGATGGTCTCACATCAACTAGGCGTATCAATGGGCTGTGGAGATGCCCATCCATAGATATCGATGTGAGTGAGTAGGGATTGCCATGCAACGGATGCATGAGAGCTATAAATGTATGAAAGCTGAACAAAAGAAACTTAGTGGGTGTGCACCCAACTTGCTTGCTCATGAAGACCTAGGGCATTTGAGGAAGCCCATCGTTGGAATATACAAGCCAAGTTCTATAATGAAAATTCCCACTAGTATATGAAAGTGACAAAACAAGAGACTCTCTATCATGAAGAACAGGGTCCTTCTTTAAAGCACACGTGTGGAAAAAGATAGTAGCATTGTCTATTTTTCTTTCCCTTTTTTTCGGACCTTCCTTTTTTCTTTGGCCTTTCCTTCTTTTTTCTTGTTTGGCCTTTTTTTGGCCTTTTTTCCCGGGACAATGCTCTAATAATGATGATCATCACACTTCTATTTATTTACATCTCAAAGATTACAACTCGATACTAGAACAAAATATGACTCTATATGAATGCCTACGGCGGTGTACCGGGATGTGCCATGAATCAAGAGTGACATGCATGAAAAATTATGCATAGTGGCCTTACCACAAGTACGATGTCAACTACATGATCATGAATGGCAATATTAAAATGATGAAGCGTGTCATAATAAACGGAACAGTGGAAAGTTGCATGGCAATATATCTCGGAATGCTATGGAAATGCCATGATAGGTAGGTATGGTGGCTTTTTTGAGGAAGGTATATATGGTCGGTGGCGGTGCCAGGATTTAGCTATGACCCGGGCAAGTCCCAGGCAGGCAACTTGCTACAGTGCGAAATAGTGTTCTACTTGCTACAGTTAACAAAGGGATTTGAGGCTACGCCCCAGGCGGCAGCCCGGCCTGCCGGGGGCCTGTCTCCGCCACTGTATATGGTGGGTGTATGGTACCGGCGAAAGTTGCGCGATACAAGAGAGGCTAGCAATGGCGGAAGGGTGAGAGTGCGTATAATCCATTGACTCAACATTAGTCATAAAGAACTCACATACTTATTGCATAAATCTACAAGTCATCAAAACAAAGTACTACACGCATGCTCCTAGGGGAAGGGTTGGTAGGAGTTAACCATCGCGCGATCCCGGCCTCCACACAAAGGATGACAATCAATGAAATACCTCATGCTTCAAATTTATCACACAACGATTACCATACGTGCATGCTACGGGACTTGCAAACCTCAACACAAATATTTCTCAAATTAACAACTACTCTACTAGCATGACTCTAATATTACCATCCTCATATCTCAAAACAATCATCAAGTATCAAACTTCTCATAATATTCGATGCACTTTATATGAAAGTTTTTATTATACCCATCTTGGATGCCTATCATATTAGGACTAATTTTATAGCCAAAGCAAATTACCATGCTGTTCTAAAGGACTCTCAAACTAATATAAGTGAAGCATGAGGGATCAATAATTTCTATAAAATAAAACCACCACCGTGCTCCAAAAAGATATAAGTGAAGCACTACAGCAAAACTATCTAGCTCAAAAGATATAAGTGAAGTACATAGGGTATTCTAATAAATTCCGATTCGTGTATGTCTCTCCCAAAAGGTGTGTACAGAAAGTATGATTGTGGTAAACTAAAAATCAAAGGCTCAAACCATACAAGACGCTCTATGCAAAACACATATCATGTGGTGAATAAAAAAATAGTCTCAAGTAAAGTTACCGATAGACGAAGATGAAAGAGGGGATGCCTTCCCGGGGCATCCCCAAGCTTAGGCTTTTGGTTGTCCTTGAATTTTACCTTGGGGTGCCTTGGGAATCCCCAAGATTAGGCTCTTGCCACTCTTTGTTCCATAGTCCATCAAATCCTTATCAAAAAACTTGAAAACTTCACAACACAAAACTTAACAAAAAATCTCGTGAGCTCTGTTAGTATAAGAAAACAAACCACCACTTTAAGGTACTGTATTGAACTCATTATTTATTTATATTGGTGTTAAACCTATTGTATTCCAACTTCTCTATGGTTCATACGCCCCGATACTACTCATAGATTCATCAAAATAAGCAAACAACACACGAAAAACAGAATCTGTCAAAAACAGAACAGTCTATAGCAATCTGGAACTTTAGAATACTTCTGTAACTCTAAAAACTCTGAAATAAATTGGTGGACTATTAATCATATTCAAAAGAATCAACTTAAAATAACTCTCCAGTAAAATATGGCAGTCAAACTCGTGAGCCCAAAAGTTTCTGTTTTTTACAGCAAGATCGCAAAGACTTCACCCAAGTCTTCACAAAGGTTCTACTTGGCACAAACACTAATTAAAACACAAAACCACATCTAACCAGAAGCTAGATGAATTATTTATTAATAAAAATAAGTGAAAGCGAAGACAATAAAATTGGGTTGCCTCCCAACAAGCGCTATTGTTTAACGCCCCTAGCTAGGCATGATACAAGAATAGATCTAGGTGTTGCCATATTTGGTAGGCAATCCATAAGTGGCTCTCATAATAGATTCATAAGGTAATTTGATTTTCTTTCTAGGAATGTGTTCCATGCCTTTCCTTAACGGAAATTGGAATATAATATTTCCTTCTTTCATGTAAATAATTGCACCAATCATTCTAAGGAACGGTCTACCAAGAATAATAGGACATGTAGGATTACAATCTATATCAAGGACTATGAAATCTACAGTCGCATAATTCCTATTTGCAACAATAAAAACATCATTAATCCTTCCCATAGGTTTTTTAATGGTAGAGTCCGCAAGATGCAAATTTAAAGAACAATCATCAAGTTCATGGAAACCTAACACATCACACAAAGTTTTTGGAATTGTCGAAACACTAGCACCCAAATCACACAAAGCATAGCATTCATGATCTTTAGTCTTAATTTTAATAGTAGGTTCCCACTCATCATAAAGTTTTCTAGTGATAGAAACTTCTAATTCAAGTTTTACTTCATAAGTTTGTATTAAAGCATCAACGATGTGTTTGGTAAAAGATTATTTTGACTATAAGCATGAGGAGAATTTAGCACAGGTTGCAACAAGGAAATACAATCTATCAAAGAGCAATTATCATAATTAAGTTCCTTGAAATACAAAATAGTGGGTTCATTACTATGTAAAGTTTTGACCTCTTCAATCCGACTTTTAACAATGTTTGCATCAAGATCTAATAACTCTGAATCATTGGGACGTCCTTTAACTAAAGTTGACTCATCTCCAGTCCCATCTTTTTCAAGATTCATATTAGAAAACAAGGATTTAATAGGAGCACATCATTTACTTTTAGATCTTCATCTTTATTATCATGAAAACTAGAAGAACACGCTTTCATAAAGCAATCCTTTTTAGCACGCATCCTAGCGGTTCTTTCTTTGCACTCATCAATGGAAATTCTCATGGCCTGGAGAGACTCATTGATATCATGCTTAGGTGGAATAGATCTAAGTTTCAAAGAATCAACATCAAGAGAAATTATATCCACGTTGCTAGCCAACTCATCAATCTTAAGCAATTTTTCTTCAAGCAAAACATTGAAATTCTTTTGTGAATTCATAAATTATTTAACACTAGTTTCAAAATCAGAGGGCATCTTATTAAAATTTCATAAGAGTTGTTGTAGGAATTACCATAATTATTAGAGGAATTACTAGGGAACGGCCTAGAATTAAAGTTTCCTCTATAGGCGTTGTTACCAAAATTATTCCTACCAACAAAATTCACATCCAAAGATTCATTATTATTATCAATCAACGTGGACAAAGGCCTATCATTAGGATCAGAAGAAACACTCTTATTAGCAAATAATTTCATAAGTTCATCCATCTTTCCACTCAAAACATTAATCTCTTCAATCGCATGGACCTTTTTACTAGTAGATCTTTCGGTGTGCCACTGAGAGTAATTAACCATTGTATTATGTAGGAGTTTA